>CM035436.1:34972716-35052716 GCA_020310875.1 Ceratopteris richardii | reverse complement strand
TGTGTATGTGTGTGTATGTTTGTATTCATATGTGTGTGCATATGTATATGTGTATATGCATTTATGTATGTATGCATATGTATGTGTGTTTATTTATGTGTGTATATGTGGATGTGTGTGTGTGTCTATGTGTTTGTATGTAATATGTGTGGGAATGTGTATATCTGTATGTGTGTGTATGTGTAGATGTCTATGTGTGTTTATGCATGTGTATGTATAAGGGTTTATGTGAGTGTATGTGTATGTATATGTGTATGTGTATGTATGCATATGTGTGTGTATGTATGTATGCATGTGTGTGAGTGTATGTGTGTATCTGTGTATGTTTGCATGTGTGTGTGTGTATATGTGTCTATGTAAATGTGTGTTTATGTGTATGTGTTTATGTGGATGTGTATGTAAGCATGTGTATGTATATGTGTGCTTGTATATGTGTGTTTATGCATGTGTATATGTGTGTATGTGAGTGTAAGTGTGTCTGTGTATATGTGTATGTGTGTGTGTACACAAATGTGTATGTATCCATGTGTGTATGTATGTATGCATATGCATGTGAGTGTATGTATGTGTGTGTCCATTTGTATGTGTCTATATGTCTATGTTTGTGTATGTGTATGTGTGCATGTGTTTGTGTGTATGTATGCATATGATTATGTGTGTGTATGTCTATGTGTGCATATCTTTGTGCATGTATTCGTGTGTATGTGAGTGTATATGTATGTATATATGTGTATGTGTTTGTGTATAGATGTGTGTATACATATGTGTGTGTGTATATATGTGTGTATGCATGTGTGTATGTATGTATGCATATGCATGTGTGTGTATGCATGCATGTGTGTGTATGCATGCATGTGAGTGTATGTGTATGTGTGTATGTCAATGTGTGTGTATGTGCATGTATGTGTGTATGTGCTTATGATGTGTGTATGTGTGTGAATGTATATATGTGTGTAAATATATGTATGTGTATGCATTTGTATCTACATGTGCATATGTGAGTATGTATGTGTATGTGTGTGTATGCATATTTGTGTATGTGTGTGTATGCATGTGTGTGTTGAAAGTTGTGGATCTTTTGTAAGCTCCAATTTTCAAGCTTGAAACATACTCACCTCTCATTATTTACCTTTTTGTGATTTGTGTGTTTCTTGTAAGTTCAAAAGGAAAGTAGGCCTTGAAAATATAGAGACTACACTCATAACCCTAAAGTAGAGTGTTGAAATAAAGATGAAATTTATTTGTTCTTGCATTAGCCAAAAATATGATTGGTGAGGTTGATTAATAAAGAAGGTGCAAAATTTTCCATGTGGAGTGATTTGGAGCACCTAAAGTAACCCAAAGAAATGGAATGACAAATGACAAGAAGTGCAAGGTCATGAGGTGAGAGAAGATGCAAAGGTAGGTGAAGAGAGACAAAATCCCATGCACATATCTTTGTATATAGGAGGCTTTTGGGCATGAAAAGTTGTGGTGTTAACAAGGACATGGTAAAGAAGCATTTGTTGGTCATCGTCTTACCAATAAATATCAGAAGAGCCACAAATAGTGTGTGACATGACACATAGGTATTCCTGTTGCATACCTCTCTGTACATAGTCACCTTGAAAAGGTCATTTCTCTCTATGTAGATATCCTTTTGATTCATATATATCTTTTTGGAAAGCTTATCTTGCATACTACTATGGATGTAAATAGCTTGGAACACTAAAACATAAACAATGAGAACTATGACAATAAAAGAGAAACCTATGTGCTAAAATAGCCTTTTCATGGTATGTTTTTAACCATTAAAATATAGAGGAACTATGGAGGTATAGAGGGAAGCTCATTAGTCATTAGCATGTACGGATTGTGCGGCATTCCTTGTTCCACACTAAAGTTTTATATTGTATATACATTGTTGAAGTCTCTTTCCTTTTTATGTACATTGAAGTGTGATATCATGATATTATACTTCAGCACGCCTAAAAAGGAAAGAGACTTGAATGTGTATACAATTTAAGACTTCAACATGTGCAAATACCTATGAGATGAAATTTTGGAATTTTAGAAAGGGTATGACATCAGCGATCGTAGAAATATGGAATGATGCCCAAACTAGAGAACATGATCACTCCTCATGGAATTCAATGTTTGAGGGGGAGGTGATGTCATGGAGAAAGAAAACCATCATAATCCTTAGATTCCATGTGACTTCTATATCTCATGATTGGTTTAGAATTTAGAGAAACTAATGCTTTCAATGCATTTAAAAAGATCAATTGTCTACTTGCTTGATTTTAATGTCTAGATGTCATGCTTTGAATCGATGATTTCATGGACTTTATGCTAGAATTTGATGTCGGGCATCACATTCTGGCCTAAAGTTGTATGCAGATGTGTGTATGTGTGTGTATGTTTGTGTGTATGTGTATGTGTGTATTTATCTGTGCATAACAATATGTTGGTGTATGTCTATATGTGTGTATGCATGTTTGTATGTATGCATATGTATGGATGTGTGTGTATGTATGCATGTGAGTGTATGTGTGTCTCTATATGTGTATGTGTGTGTGTCCATGTGTGTGTATGTATATGTGTGTTTGGCTCTGTGTGTATCCATGTTTATGTATATATGTGTATGTGATTTGATATGTATGTGTATGTGTGTATATGAGTGTATGCATATGTTTGTGTATGTGTATATGTGTGCATGTATGTATGCATATGTGTGTATGTATAAATGTGAATGTATCTGTATTTGTGTGTATGTATATGTTTGTGTATGTGCATGTGTGTGTATGTATATGTGTGTGTATGTGAATGTGAGTGTATGCATGTGTATGTATATTTGTGTATGTGATTGTATGTGTGTGTGTTCATATGTGTGTGTATCTTTACATGTGTGTATGTATGTATGTATGTATGCAATCTATGTATGTATGTATGCATATGCATGTGTATGCATGTATGTGAATGTATGCATGTGACTATATGTGTGTGTATGTGTGTGTATGTGTGTGTATGTGTATGTATATGTGTGTATTTGAATGTTTAATGTGATTCTATGTTTGTGTATGTATATGTGTAATAGGGAGTTGTAGCAAACCAGAATTATGTCATAAAAAGAGAACTCCCTCATCAAAAATCAAGAAAATTACATCTTATGTTTGAAAGCCCTTTGTACCAGTATACATACATTTCAAAAATCAAGTGAAAATATGCAGTTTTGTGACACTTTTTGTCATTTTTGGAAAATTTAGGAGGTAAAAATGTGCCTAAAGTTTGGAGCTATTAAACATTCATATCTTCTGAATCTATGTGAGAAATATAAAAGTGATAAAAAATCTTATATAACAAATAAAGATTAAACATGTCTTGATAGAGGATCTTTGATAGTGATTCAAAAATGCAATAGAACATGGTTTCTTTATGTGAAGTGCTTTTGAGCAGTTGTAAAAGCACCAAAAATATCATAGATTTTCAAATTAATTCAGAACTTTCTTGATTTATATCTACAGCCTATCATCAAATGCATCTGATTCAATTCGAGACTGTTGTAAGTTCTCTTCTTCTTCTTCTTCTTCTATACCAACAAGAGCTCTATCCTCATCCAAGTACATACCAAATTCTGTAGGATCATGCATACATCTTCTTGTTTGCCTATGATTAGATATTCAACATGCATCTAGAAGCTTTGGCTTATTGATCATTGCTTTCCTCAAAAGCCCTGTGTTTTTCACGGCAAAATCATAAAGAAGAATATCTACATCATCCATTTTAAGGCTGGATGTACATCGAATATTATTTTTCATTTTTGAGCGTGTTTGTTTGTCAGTGTCACATACCATTTGTAAGTTATACTTACCATTGAATGCATTACTACTTTTCATATAATACCATTGGACTATCAAAGCCTCTATTCTTCTTTGATCAATATCGTTAATGCTTTTGGCAGCTATTGCTTGATATGCTCCACCAAATTGCTTTTTCGACTTGGTAACTCGAACTATGTATACCTTAAATGATGTCCATAAATTCTTTTTGCTCATATATGTAGGCTTTAGTCATGGTAGTTCACTTTACATGTGTATACCTTCGTTGTTTCCTTCATGCCTTGTTTGATTTTTGACATATTTTTACACCTCTACGGATTTCCATAAGTTTGTTTGAACCATGTTTAGAACTAATAGCTGTTCTTGGTGTACAAAGTTAAAATAACTGATTTTATTTTATGTGAAATGCTTTTTCTAAGTGCATTTGAGGTTCATACTATGTGCTCTATGTTTCAAACAATGTGGATAAATTTTTCTTTCATATAATGGATTTTTCTCTTTTGATAATAATACATTTGATTGAAATTTTCATCATGTTCAGTACCATAACATCTTGAGAGGCTATTAACATGAACACAAAACATGATTTACTATATGTTCTAATTTTTCATTAACCTTTGAATTATATTTAATATGTGTATTAAAGGATTTTTCCTAGTTCTCTTTGTAGATGGTGTGTGACTTTTTGGAAAATTGTCAAAAAAGGACACGGAAGTGTCCTATTTTGGTACCAAACTAGTGTTAAAGTCATAAATCTGTGTAAGTAGTATGCTTCAGAAATCAATATAGATAATATTGGAAGAGTAAAAAAATTATGGCATGCCAACCTCTTAGAGAACGTACTGAAAATTTGATCAATGTGATCATGAGTGTGCCCAAAAAAAAGGAAGTTTACCTTAACCTTCTAAAACACTTGTTTATCAACAAGCATGCATAAATATCCAAAGACTATAGAATTTATATTCTCTCTTGTAGTGTTATCAATCTAGAAATAGAGATTTGGTGGCAAAAGACCCTCCCATGACTGCAAAACGTTATGAATCACAATAACTGTAAGGTTTGGATCATTATGCACATTGGGATATGTGAAGAAAACCTTCAATTTTACGGTTCCATTCTATACCAAAGCACCAAACAAATGCATTTGCACAAGGTCTTCATCTCCAATGTCCTTAGGAATGCAAGCAAAATGGGGCAAACATGTTTTATTTCGATCCATACTGTCAATCAACAAACACATATAACCCTCTAGATTTTTGAGTGTTTTACTTCGATGATGAATTGCTTTCTCTCTTTTTAAAGCTTGACTCTCACGATGGTTTTTTAGAAGGCTTTTGAAATTATCTTTTTCTTGTGGTGTTGTGGCCTCTTTTACCATGTTTTTAAAGTGGCACAAACTGAGAATTCATCCATTCTAACTTTACAAGGAATACTCACATTGTTAAACTCTTCTTTCCATAATCGAGTAAAATATCAATATAGGACATACTTCTCATTTTTTCTTTCCATTTTGTCTTTATAAATTTGAAATAGTTCTTGATGCGTAAAGTTATCAAGCAAGTGTTACCTTCTTGTTGTAGGCATAACTTCACAGGAGAGAGCTCATCTTCATTGACAATGGAAGTGTAATAGCATTCCCTTTATAATATAAAAATAATGGAATTGTAACATCAAGCAATTATATCTCCCAAATCATGTATCTAGATAATTATGAAGATGGATTGTGCCCATTATTATGGGTTTTACCATTTGACTTTATGTCATAATCAAGAATCATTTAGAGGTATGACTTCATTGCTCATTAAAAATTGGTTAGTGATTGAGGGGGAGCTGTTGGAACAAAGCAATCACAAATTGGTGATTACAAAGAGCTTGAAGCAAGTCTATGATCAGATTGAAGTTCAAGAAGTCATTTGAGGAAGTGAAGAAACCTTAGAAATGAAGCTTGTATACATATGTACCTTATTGTTGGAAATTCTTGTAATTTGCATAGAGATAATCTTTAGGATGATAAGGAGTAATGTAATAGACGTGGGATAAGTCTAGAATCATACGTATATAAGTCAATGATGTAAAGAAATAAGTGTGAGAGTCATTAGAAGCCAAGTGCCATAGATATAGATGTGAAGAGAGTCATCTTCAAAAAATAGCGACGAGTAATTCGTAGATTTCTCTCAGTCTGATCATGTGGATCAGAAATCCTTTTGTACACATCTAATCTAGAAGCTACTAAAGCTATGTTCAAAGTTTCATGATCTAATTCTTCTTCTGCTGTGAGTATGATCAATAGGAACATGTATATGTAAAGTCTGTAGATGATCTCTCAAAGTCGCGCACTTTTTTGTGTCAATATTTTGCTTAGATCTCAGTGCATAGTGTAAAGTTTTTTATAATTTAGCACTCAAAATCTAAGTTAGAAGATAAGGAAGCTATGGATAAAAGCATTTAGCAAAACGGGATCTGTGTTGTGAGAAATCAACTTAAGAAGTTGACCATGTCAAAGGCACACATATGAAAACGAGCCTCAATCATGGAAAAGTCAAAAGATTTTCCAAGAAACTCAAAGTTGATTACACTAGATATTGAATATGAGAAAATACAAATGAAGGCTTTTTCCTTTTTGTATTCATGTTTTAAAAGGTAACCCTCTTCACCCTCTAGTATCCACCCTTGTTGAGATTAGTTCCTAAACCCTCGTTTGGAGTGAGACTTGAGTTAAGAGAAATCATCCAATATTGTGGAGTGTTAAGAAGTCAGTACTCAATCTTGAAGACTATTTTTCTTGCACAAATATGGATGATATGTCCTAAACCCCATGCTACATTGTTAGGATATGTTTGCCATGCATTTTTCTTAAGTTCTTCATAAACTTGAACATATACTCTTGCTTTGACATTAAAAAAACATTGAAGTTTTCTTTGTTGATTTCAACTTAAAAACAAATCACTCAAAGGCTAACCTCAAGACCCTCTAGTAGTCTAGTCTTTTATCTTTTAAGGACCAAGGTTTTTGAGAGTTGTATTCAAGTAAAATTTTTCTTTCTCACCTTACCTTTCGAGTTTTGGCTTTTATGAATAAAAGAAGGGAGTTCATGGTGAACATACTTGATAGAAGATTACACTATTAGGAAGGTAGGAGGCTTAATGTTGTAGGGAAATTGATGTTTATCAAAACATTTGTGATCTCATTTATTATTCCTTCGTTTTATTATTTCTAATAATAATAAATTTCTCAAACATGGAAATAGCATGCAAAGACTTCCTAACTAGAAGTGGGTGCCTAGAATTAAGTAGGACAGAAAAGTACTTGACATTGGCTATGGCATTGGTGGTGGAGATTTTTACATTGATGTCAGTGTAGTGGGCATTTATGTTAGCTTTGGAAATGTTGAGTGCACTTTGAAATAGCATGTTGGACAACAACCATGACATGCTTCTGCATATAATCCAAGTAAGTTCTTTCATCCAAACTCAGAATTTTTCATGTCTTGCCCATAATAGGATTTCTAATTTTTTTTTCAACGTTTTCTATTTTCTATGTTTAGCACATATCAAAGCTTGCAGATTCATGTACATGGTATTATTACTTGCAAGAGGTTGAATGTATTGCCATTGTACCTCATTGATGTAAGAATCTGAACCCAGGACAAGCCATAACTTTTTCAAAAGATATTTAAGGGGCTCAAACCCGGTGGAAAGTTGTTGATCACGGATTATTGCAAGTCCTCGAATGTGCCTTCTTTAAATTTTCGGGAGTACATCAAGCAAAGAGGATATGATCTTCATGATGTTGATGCGTATGGCCAAGAAAGTGGTCCTACTAAAGCTTTTGTTTCAAAACATATAATAGCCAAATATGATATAACCAAGTTTGATGAGCCTAGAATTCGTTACTTGCTACTTCAATTCTATAGTGCACTGGTGCCATCAAGTTACACCTAGTTTGACTCACTTACACTTAGCTGTGCCATCAAGTTACACCTAGTTAGTTCTTGGTTCAACTCAGCCAATGCCTATAAATAGATCACAAGATGAGAGGATCATTTTACAAATGTGTGAGTTGAGATAGAGGACATAGAGCAAAAGAACATAGAGAGAAAAATAGCACAAAAGGCTCAAGCAAAGCAAGAGTTAGCAATGGAGAAGAATGGAGCTAGAGAAAAAACTCACAAGTAACCTCAATTTACCCCAACAATTAAAGATTCCCAAAAGGTTCCTTTTGAGAACCCTAGAAATTACAGTAATTTGTTTGAAGTAATTCATTTTTTCCTCAGTTTAGAGTCATGGAATTTGATGCCAAGCATTGATACTATAGGAAACGTTGATGCTAGGCATCAACTTTTGGGGAAAATTCAATATGAGGCATCATGTTTTCGATGGGGTCGATGCTAGGCATCAACTTGGGCAAGGAACTCAATGCTAAGCATCGAATTGTGTGACAAGATCAATGCTAGGCATTAACTTGCCCTCCAAACTCAATGCCAAGCATCGAGTTGGGCGAGCAAGTCGATGTCTCACATTGACTTGGTTGATGAATGGCTTCAACCTAATGGTTCAAGTCAATGCCTGACATCGGCTTGCTTGCCTAAATTGATGTCTACCATCCAGTTTGGAGGCAAGGCGGATGCTTGGCATCGACTTTCTTGCTCAATTCGATGCTTGGCATTGACTTTGGAGTGCAGGTCGATGCCTGGAATCGACCTTATTGCCCAATCCAATGCCTTGCATCGAGTTGGTTGATAGAATGCATCTTGATATTTTACGAAGTTAATAGTATGCAGCCCAAAGAGCAATGTTTTGACCATATCTCAAGAATGGCTGATCCAATTGAAATGAAACTTTGTAAGAAGTAAAAAGACAGCCTATTCAATCTACACCAATGTAAATCATAGAAAACGATGAAGTATAGGCTGCAAAATCGATATGAGAACTTCATTATTATGAGTGATACATGACAGAGTAGAAGAGATGGGATATGAGAAAACTATATGAAGAGATGGGATATGAGAAAACTATATGAAGAGATGGGATATGAGAAAACTATATGTATTAATGCACATAAATAACATTGACATTGGCAATGAATGATTCAAAAATGTGAGGAAATGGTAGAGCTATAATGTGAGCTCAATGTCCATTGTAAATCCCTCTAATTCTCTCTCCAAGTCGAGCTCTCTCAGGTTGCTCTTTCATGTGACTAGATAGTCCTCTTTTATAGTCTTTTTGTTGGAGCCATGATTCAAATTTGAATTTGAATCTTAACCTAAAAGTGTTCCAAGGTTTTATGACTTGATTTTCCATAATTCTCACCAAATAGTTCGTGGAAATATTCTCCTAAGAACTCATAATTGAAAGTGATTCCACATATGCACTTTTAGAAGGAGTACAAAAATCATTTTTTTACAAGAGATCATTCATGTGCTAATACATGAACTTTAGGCTTAAGTGATCAAGCATTTAGGCTTGGAATAACTGCACCAATAGCTACCCCTCAAGCCTAATATGATTGGGATTCACCTTTCTTTGATCTCTTGCAATCCAATTATTATCTTGAACCTATCCAATTTATTTTCCATCCAAAGATTTAGTTAGCATATATGCACATTGAAAGTTTGTTGATACATTTGACAACTGTATGTCATTGCTAATTAACTTCTCTCTCACATAATGATAATGGATTTCAATATTCTTAGTGATTGGATGATACACATGATTAGCAACCAAATGTAGTGAGCTAGTATTATCTCCAAAGATCATTGGAGTGTATGTATGTAACCCCAAGTTTCAATAGAGTAGCTTTAACCACATTGCCTCTTGTGTTGCATTTGCTAGACACCTATATTTTGCTTTAGTTGATGACAATGCCACAATTCTTTGTTTCTTTGATGGCCATGAAATCAAATTAGATATTGCAAAAGACAAGTAGCCAGTGGTGCTCCTCCTATCATATTTTGAGTCAGCCCAATCTACATAAGAGTATAGCTTGATATCCAAGTCAAATGTAAATGGATAAAATAGCCCTTCATTTATGGTACCCTTCGAGTACCGTAAGATCCTTTTAGCAGCTTCCATGTGAGGTTTTCTTGGTGTTTGCATGAATTTACTTAATGTACTCACTTCATAGCATATATCTAATCTTGTTAGGATTGCATAACTGAGACTCCCAATAAGACTTTGATAACATGTAATGTCTTCAAGCAACTCTCCTTCATGAGTACTACATTTCGGATTCAATTCCATGTGTGTACCTACGATTTTTCATTTTCCATCTTCAACTTAACTAGCATATCATGGATGTACTTTCTCTGAGTAATGAAAACACCAAAACCTGTATAAGCAACCTCTAAACCAAGAAAATCTGTAAGCAATCCAAGATCATTGATCTTGAACTCCTCCTTCATCTGAATTTTGATCTTCTTGATGCCATTGGCATCATTTCTTGTAATGATAATGGCATCCACATAAACACATAGATAAATAATCTCTAAAATAGGCTTCTTAATGAAGAATGAAGAGTTTACCTTGCTTGCAACAAAACCTTGGTCTTGCAACTATGTGACTAGCCTATGGTTTCAAGCTCTAGGACCTTGCTTTAAACCATACAATGCCTTCCTTGATTTACATACATAATCAAGTTTGTCTTTGTCTTCATATCCTAGTGGTTGAGCCATGTAGACCTCTTCAAGGATCCACCCATTCAGGAATGCATTTCTAACATCTAATTGGTACAAGTTCCAATTCTTTGAAGTAGCAGCACCTACTAAAACTCTATTAGTTTGCATTTTGGCTCTAGTGAGAAGGTCTCCTCATAATCCACTCCATGGGTTTGAGAAAACCCCTTTGCTAGTAGCCTTGTTTTATACCTATTTATTATGCTATCTAAATTCTTTCACTTTGTAAATCCACATGGAGCCTACTACCTTCATGAATGGTAATTTGTGAACCAAATCCCAAGTACTATTCTCTTGAAGTGATTTAATTTCTTCCTACATAGCTTCTCTCCATTCTTCCTATTTTTTGTTCTCTTCAAATGAAGAAGGTTCCTCTAACATAGAGTCTTTTGCTATGTATATAGAATGTTTGGTGACTAGTGATGTGTCATACCCATACGTTATAGGTTTCTTGCCTTCCCTTTGAGATCTTCTAAGTGCTTGATTGGATGACTCTAAAATGTCTCCTAAATTTTTAACTTTGCTTTGCCCTTGGACTTCGAAGCTTCAACATCAATTTATACTTCATCTTCTAAATTGGCATCCTTTGATGTATGTGGTTCTGCTCTAGTCCGATTTGGCAAATCGTTCTCCAAATCATAGGGTAGCTTTATTTTCCTTCAATCGTCTTGAAACCAAGATTTATTTTCATCAAATACCACATCCCTACTAACTCTAAATCCTTTGTTGGTGGGATTATATAACCTACATCCTCTTTTATTTTGATAATATCCAATCAATATGCATCTTTTAGCTTTTGGATCAATCTTTCCCCTTATTTGTGAGGGTCTGTGTGCATAAACAATGCGCCCAAATGTTTTACAATGATCTAAAGAAGGTCTCCTACCATTCCATGCCTCATAAGGTGTCATCCCATACACAGACTTGGATAGAAGCCTATTGATTAGGTAAGTGGCTATAAAAACACCCTCTGCCCATAGATAGTTAGGGAGTTTTTTCGCATTCAACATTCATCTTGCACCCTGTACTATTAGTTTATTTCTTTCCTTTGCCACTCCATTCTATTCAGGAATGTAGCTTGTTGTAATCTCTCTTTTTATGCCTCTATCATGTAAGAAGGATTCAAACTCATGTCAGAAATGCTCACCACCTCCATCATATCTGAACATCTTCAAACTTTTACCTATTTGATTCTCAACCAATACCAAATACTTCTTAAAGCAAGTGAAGACTTCATCTTTATTCATCATAAAATAAAGTATTTTCCATCTACTATAATCATCTATGAATGAAACATACTACTTTTACCCTGAAATTGATGGCTCTGTGCTAGCATCCCACACATCTCCGTGTACAAGCTCCAAGTAGTCTTCATACATGTATCCTTTTTTGTTGAATGGTTGCCTTTGTGACTTGCCAGATTGGCATGCTCCATATTTGTAAATCATGTGTTGCTTGGACACATTTAAGATGCCAAGCACACTCTGATCATTGCATATTCGCTTCAATGTCCTTTCACCTCTATTTCCTAGTCTCTTAGGCCATATCTCCAATTCAGAAAGGGTTTGGTCCTTATAATTGAAGAGAGCAATATTTCATGTATCTTCAACTTCAAAAGTAAAAATTCTACCAGATTTCTCACCTTTTTCAATCCTCTTAAAGCCTTGTTGAGGGTTCTCCACATATGCTCCATGCCTTGTGAAACTAACCTGTAAATCTTTCTCAACAATTTGTCCAACACTGATTACATTCTTGGTTATTATTAGCATATACAATACCCTGCTTAAAAGATTCATGTTACCATCAAATGTGTTAACATTTCCAATCTTCCTTGAGTGCCTTGTGTCATAATGTGTCTAAACTTCATGCTTTTCTTTGGGTTCTTCAAGGTTAGTTAGCAATGCATCATTGCCTGCTACATGATTGGAGCAACCAGAATCAATATAGAGTAGGTACTCATCATCTTTACCTTGGTTGAATGTCATATGCATGAGTAATAGGGAATCCTCTTGATCATCTTTATAGTTTTTGTATTCTCTCCTTCCTCTAAAGCCTCCTTGATAATTGTTTTTATAGCCTTGGTTGTAATTGTGATGGTAGTTGTTTCCTCCATTATTGAACTTGTCTCTTGATTTTCCATAGCCTCCTCTCTGAAAGCCTCTTCCTCTCTGATTCCTTGTGTTCTTGAAGCATTCATCGGTGCTAAGATTGGTCAAGCCACAAATGTTGCAAGATGAAGAGTTGTATGGTCTCCCCTTGCCTTGCTTTCCTCCTCTGCCCCTTCCTTTAGTACCTCTTCCTCTACCTATGAAATTCACTTGAGATGTACTTGCATCTTCTTCATTCTTCTTACCTTTGCCTTTATCTTTACTCTTATTTTTATTTGTGTAAAGGGTAGAAGATTGATTACCTCTACAAAATTTCCATTCTTGTTGACCTTTGTCTCATGTGTGAAGAGTTGTCCCATCAATGTATTGAGGTCAGTTATTTTCATGTCCATAAATAGGTCCATTGTTGTGGTAAAAAACTCCCATTTGTCACCAGCCTTGATGCCATTTATGATCTACCTTACTATCTACTCCTTTTCTACTTCTTCTCCAATACTCTCAAATTGATCGCTGCATCCTTTATCTTGGTCACATAGTCAACTTCACTTTGCTTTGGTTGCTTCTTCAATGTTGTGAACTCTGTTAAATGTAAAAGGAGTTATGGGTTAAACTAATACCGATTAAGCGTTACTTTACGTTCCATCCAAATGCTCCTCTTTCACTTGGGTCCAAATCTTTAACCGCAATCGTTCTCTTAGCCACGTGGGTTCTTGGGAGTGGTAGGGGTCTGTTAGACAGAGGCCCTGTACTATTTTCCCAACTTTTCACACACTCATAAATACTCCATCACGTCTTAGCGCAGTGGTCGATTCTGACTACTGACAACTATTCGGCATGCGGAAACTTAGGACTTCTGGGCTGAATCTGTTATAGTAATGGAGCAGAGGTTCTGTTCTGACTTATAACTAATAGTATACTCAACTTCATTAAGTGAATACTACTCAATATGCTGCTTCCATGTGACAGATAGGTATACCGAATAATAATACAACGGACAACTATAATCGAGATTACGCAATCTTATCGTATACCGACTCAAGCCACAAGTTCCTACCACAGTTGACAAACTTACCAATGCTTCTGTTCACGTACAGACCTTTACCGATACAAGTTCTTCCTAAGATCGGAATCCTCAGTGAACGCAGACTATTGTATCGAATCTGGTCACTTAACCGAAAAAATACTAAAATGCAAACGATTCACTTCGACCTTACACAGTCTCTCGCAGGATGACAACCACACTATTTCGTGACGAAGAAGATCCAGAACCGTATATAACTTATCACCGAACAGAATCACAACACAAGACTACCGAATGGAACTCGGCACGACAGGAAGAATAGCAGAATAGTTAGATGCGAATAGAATAGAACAGAACTCAATATTCTCATCAATACCTCATACATGGTCTCAAATAAGATGCTCGCAATTTCCCAAATGGGATCAATAGAACAGACAGACAGAACACCTATACACACAATGCTATACTTGCAAAATCCAAACACCTCGGTTCGAGACGTAATCAACCCACTCACTACAATACCCAACAGAAGCAGATGCTCTTCCCAAAAACTGCCGATCTTTACCGCTTTCCTTTGTGCGCTTTAAATAGAAGTCTGCTACAAAGTTTCTGTGAATCCACTTTTACGGCACCTATCCGGGTTCATCCGTCCTGGTTCGGCGGCCCTCTAACACTAGCACGCACGGTGGACTCGAACCCGCACGTGCAGTACTGTTAGCAATATCCTTTTGCACTGCCTGTCGATCCATGCCAGGGTTTGACTCCCCAATCCTTTTTGACCGCACTTGTTCTAGTGGCGGAACAAGTATAGCCAGCCATCTCCTGCGAAAAAGTGTCCAGCTATTTTGAACACGGCTATCCAACTGTTGTTTTAATAAATCTATGTCCACATTTGTCATCAATGTGGCATTTAGTTCTACACCCTCATCCTTTAATATCTGCTTTTCGAACTCCTGCAATACTTGTATCCTTGACTGCAAAATTTCATTTTCGGCTTGCAGGTGAGCATTCAGGGTAGAAAAACTGGACATTTCGGTTTGAATTTGTGTTTGGATAGTTTGCTGCCACTGATTAAAGTCTTGGACACACTTTTTTGTGGTGATCAATTCTGCCATAAGATGCTGGTTGTTTTTCTGTAACACTTGTATTAAAGCTTCTTTGTCATCCAATTCTTTTTGCATCTGTGTCATTAAATCGTTTTTGTGCTGAATCGCTTGTTCTTGTTGCCGTAAATATTGAGAAACCTCTTGGAGTTGGTTTTGCATTCTTATGACAAAATCGGGTTGGGGGTCATCCGGTGCTTGCTCTGGACTGGCAGTTGGCAAGTTGTCTGCCATTCGTCGTTTAATGGACAGCCGAAACGGCGTCCCTACTGTCTGATTCTGTGCGCTGTTACCTGTGTGGAATAAAGATGCAGACGAGGTGGAGGGTTGAGCTGCTTCCTCAGGCTCTGTGTGGTGTTCTGAATTTATTTGATCATGTTCACCGGGATAAAAAGGGGGGAACCAGTGTAACTGCTTATCCTTTACAGATTGGACAAAATTAAATATAGCAGCTAAATAGGCTGCTAGTCTGCTGTTGGTGTGGGATCTTCTCTTATCCCCGACAATGATTTGTGCGTAGAGGTGGTCATAGAGCCAATGTGTCCAGCTAACGGGACCTCCTTCTTCGGCATGTAATAGGGGGGAAAAATTTTCTTTCGACATTAAGTCGAATTTTACTAGTAAACAAAGCTTTTCTAAATACCATTTAAATTGTTCTCGTCGGTGATAGGTGGCGTTTTTCAACATGTAATACCGTCGGGGGCCTTCACAGTCGCCAAATTCCTTCCTCAAGTCCGCATTTGAACATTTAAGATATCGGGCGCCATCATAGAGTGGTAGTTTAAATACGGTTGAGACGAGCTGGGGCGAAAATCGTACCTGATTGAGAATGAAGCCGCTGGTTTGTCCCATGCTATGTAATTGGTCCTCTGCATCGTCATTAGCAATCCATTGTTTCCACGGTAATTGGGCAAACTGGAGGAGCCCTATCTCCTGTAGCCAATCTTCATTCTTTTGCGATTTGATGTCGAGCTCGATTTTAAATTCGGTGGAGAATTTATGCTGGGTCTTTTCTGATGCAGAAGTTACTGCGTCATCTGCTTCATCTTGTAGGGTGGTATCTGTTGTTGTTACCACATAGGTCTGCGTATGGGCGCGCTTTCTGAATTGCCAGCGGAGAATGTCAGATTCCGACATACTTGGTTAAGGGTTGCTGAGAAGAATATGCTGGAAGTTGCTAACAGGTCCTGAATCTCGAAGAATGCTAATTTAGAAAGCTATACTCTGTAAACGCATTTTATAAACACCGGTGCTTGAACGGCCATTTGCTCTACTGATTGTATGTCAGTAGGACATGACTCTTCCCTCCCTTGATAATATTTGTATCCGAGTAAAAATCATTATGCCGCATGTTACACTGTCGATTGGTGCTAGACTGAACAAGACTTTTCATATGCGAAAATGTCAGAAAACCAAAATTTGATTATCATATTCATACATTATGAATTTGGATGGGCGAATATACTCATTCGTCGATGAGACCTTCGAGATACATACTCCTAGCCGATCTAAATGTTCGAGCTATCTTTTTCTTAAGAGTTTCTAATAGTTGTTTTAGCGTGTCAGGCTCTAGAAGCTGCGCATCTATTCTAGCAGAGCTAAGTGCGATTGCTTCGGTGAGAACGTTCTCGGCCTGGGTCTGCACAAAAGCTTCCTGTAGATAGAAATCGTTGGCTAGTGCGGCGTCCTTGGAAGTCTTCATTTCGTCCAGTTTGGTCTTCAGCTCTGCAATATACTCCTTCTGGTTGCGTACTTGGTTGTCTAGTCTTTCAAACTGCTGAGTTTGGAAATCCAGAGTTTTCTTGAATGCATCTCGGTCTTTGCGCATCCTGTCGATATCCTTTAAGTATTGGCCTTCCCGTATTAGTTGTCGTTTGAGGATAGTGTTAACTTCATTTGTGCATTCTTCGGCTCGCCGTAACTGTTCTTGGATTTGTTCGGTTTCTTTCTGTTGATCCTGATTCTTCTGGATGGCTTCCTGCAATTGAGTCTTCGTCTCTGCGATCAATTTTTCGAGGGAGGCGTTGATATCTTCTTTTGCGTGGATGGTGGCCTTCAGGGCTTGGATTTTTTCTTGCGCTGCGTGTAGGAGTCGATCTTTGGCTGCAAGTTGTTCAATGGCTGTATCTCGTTGCTCTACTAGGGTCTGTTCTGCCGAGAATTTGGCTTGGAGCTCTGCTAACTGCGTCTGGAGCTGATGGTTCTCAATCCTTGTGGCTTCGATTTCTTCCTGGAGGGGGGTGATATCAGCTTCCAGTACGTCGACCTTGTATTGATATTCGGCCTTCAGGTTGTCCGTGGCTTCCTTAAATTGTATGGGCAGTTGGTGTGATAACTGCATGAGGAATTGCACCATGGAGGCTAGTTCCGAAAATACGGTGGGTGGTGGTGGTGGTTGACGAGGCTGAGAGGAGGTATCGGTGAGGAGATTCTGAGAATTTGGCGGAGAGTAGTTAGGGGAGGAAGAGGAGGAAGGTGTAGGTTCAGAACCGGGTCGGCGGGATGGTTCCGGTGGGAGGTCGGGGTTAACAGGTGGGGTAGGCAGAACAGAGTCAGTCGTAGTTACCTGTGCAACGATCTGTTGTTCGGCTTCTGTATGCTTGATGGCCGCAATAAGTTCATCCAGTGCTTTTGTGGTGGTTTCCGGTTCGTCCTGTTGATGCTCACATTCCTTTTCGGTGGACAGTATCTCTGTATCTGCTTGGTTTTGTTGGTCTTGTTGCTCTGTCGAAGTGTCGTTGTGTATTGAAGTGGCGGTGTCGTGGTAAGTTTCTTCTTGCTTATCTTCTTCGGCGTCGTGTTTCTTTCCGGTAGATCCTTGGACTTCACTTTCTGAAGAGCTGATCCTGATTCGCTTCGTGCGGAAGAGTTGATTGATCTCTTCGTCGTCTTCTTCAGTTTCCTCGAGTGGTTGTGCTGATTCTTCGTGCCTAATTGTTGGGCCTGTGGGTGGGGGTTGTGCGGCGAGAATGGTTGGGAAGAGGAAGGAGATGATGTGGGGAAGGCGAGAGCGCGGAGAGCTGCCTTTCTGAAGTTGTTTTACTATAGCGACGGATTCTTTATGGATTCGTTGGAAGAAATAAGAGGCAAAGTTTACGGGTTCGCGGGTGGCTAATTCTAGGGCGGAATAGAAGGGGCGAGAGATGCCGTAGGTTCGTTTTTGCAGGTTGAGGATTGCTACAAGGAACTGTAGGGCGGATCGTTCGGGTTCTAGGCGGCAGAGAATGGCATATTCGTTTGATGAGGAGCGGGGAAAGAGTTCGGTCATGCGAGCGACAGGGATGCTAGGGCCATTTTCGCGTCCTTGTGGGGTGAGGCGGTAGGCTACAGAGAAGGCTTGGAAGGTGATGACGGTTCTATATGGGAGGGAAGGGAAGACCCACTGTCGTTCGGTGATGGGAAATTGGGCGATGGCGTGGATGATTTGTGCGGAGAAGGGATGGGCTTCCACTGAGTGCCAGGGCAACTCAGCGAAGTTGGACAATCCTCTGCAGCGCAGGTATTCGCCGACGTCTGTCGGGATACCATCACGGAAAGCAGCGTAGTTGGCTAGCGCTTCCATGGTGTTTACAAGCACAGTTACAGGTAACACAGAAGACAAGGATAATACGTATAGTCTCGAGAACACAATAGTGTTGTGGCGCAACCGAGGGGGTTAAATAAGGAGAACACGGTGGGAGGGGGAAGGGGGGTGGGTATCATTGTGCGGTGCAGGAAAGGTACTGTTTGCATGCTGGCGTGTGTGCTTGAGTGACCGGTAGGGAGAGGCGGCTGGTAACATAAAGATTCGTACAAAACACTACTACAAAGGGAGAAAAGAAAAAAGAAAAACACAAAAATTTATACAAAACGCGGTTCGCCGCCAAATAATTTAATGCATACTAGTAGTGGGATAATACGGCCGCAGCTTCGACCCATTGATTACCTTTGGAAGTGGATTTCCGGTCAACGTAGTCAACCGAAAAGTTGCCGGACCGATTTGTTATGAGATCTTGAAAGGGCCGAACCATCGTAGTTTGAATTTTCCTGCTGCTCTATCCGATTTTGCGTTATAGAAGAGTACAAGCTGGCCTACCGAAAAGATTGGAGTCTTCAAATATCGATCGTGTGTCTTGGCTTGCCTTAGTTGTACTTCGCGCATAGTTAAAAAACTGAGCCATCGGTGCTCATCAAGTTCTCTGAGTGCGTCCATTCTTGCTATCAGTGAATATTCCGGTAGCATTTTTTGAGTGATTGCTACACGCAGACTTGGGATGACTAATTCCATGGGTGCTATTGCTTCTAAACCATAAGCTAGTTTGAAAGGTGTCAAGCCTGTTGTTACCTTATATGTAGTCCGGTATGCCCATAATACTGCAGGTAGTAGTTGATCCCATCTTTCCGATGCTTCCATGATCAATTTTCGGAGGATATTCAAAAGTGATTTGTTTGTACTTTCGGCCAATCCATTGGCACGTGGATAATAAGGAGAGCTAAAATTATGTGTGACCTGGAATGATTGTGTAAGAGCCTTCATTAGATTGTTCACAAAGTGAGTGCCCTGATTTGAGACAATTTCCAGGGGTAAGCCAAATCGTGGGAAGACATCCGTGAGTAGACATTTTGCTACCGTGACCGCTGTAGCAGATCGTAAAGCCCATGCTTCTGCCCATCTTGTTGCATAGTCTGTACAGGTTAGTATGTATCTGTTGTTACTGAAGATTGCTGGGGGTGTGATTGGACCGATAAAATCTAATCCCCATTTCTGAAATGGTTCGAGTGGCAAGATAGGTTGCAGAGGAAAAAGATGCCTTTGCAAAGGCTGACCAGTTCTTTGACAAGTATCACATTGTTTAACAAACTGTGCGACATCTCTGTACATTGTTGGCCACCAGAGACCTCCTTGCAGAATTTTCCGTTGAGTTAAGTCTACTGCAAAATGGCCACCATAAGGAATTGAGTGCGCCAAAGTGATCACTGAATTAACCTCATGAGGTGGAATACAGCGAAGTAAGATTCCGGTATGATCTGCATAATATAGTTCTCCTGCTACTAGCCGGAATCGGCGGCTAAAGACTGCCAATTTCCTTCGAACTGCCTTGGTCGTCTTAGATGGGAAGCATCCTTCGGTGAGAAAAGTTAGAATCTGATCATAGTATGTAGATGGTGCTTGTAGGTTGGCCGTTTCCTCGGATAGTGGTTCAGCATTATAAATCGCAGGAGTCGTGTCATCTATGCCCACCGGAGCTTCACCGGAATCCAGGCGAGATAAGAAATCTGCTAAGGCATGTGCATTTCCGGGTCGGTGAATGACGTCATAGTCGAATTCTTGTAAAAGTAGCACCCATCGTGCTAACCGTCCTCTTAGATGTTGCTGTCTTACTAGATAAACAAGGGTAGCATGATCCACATGAAAGGTAAATTTCTGGCCTAATAAATAATGTCTGAACTTTTTGATTGAGTAAATCAATCCTAGGCATTCTCTTTCAGTAGTAGAGTAATTCTTTTCTGCTGGTGCAAGCCTTCTACTGGCGTAATAAACAGGGCAAAACCACTTATCTGTTTGCTGCATCAGAATACTGCCAATTGCAATATCTGAAGCGTCGACAAAAACATGGAACGGATTGTCCCAGTCCGGTGGTTGTAAAATTGGAGCTTGCGTCAAGAGATACTTGAGCCGATCAAATGTAGTTTGGCATTCTTCAGTCCATTCAAACTGTCGGGGAGTTTTTGTGATTAGCCTATTTAATGGTACTGCTAGGTGGGCAAGCCATCGTAAGTGTCTGCCATGCCACCGTATTTGACCCATAAAACGCATTACTTCTTTTGGAGTTGCTGGTACCGGGGCTTCTAATATTGCCGAAATTTTATCTGGGTCTACTCGGATACCTTGAGCAGATACAATATGCCCAAGTAGTTTGCCACATGAAACCGCAAACACGGATTTGTTTGGGTTAAGACAGAGTCTATATTCTCTACATTTCTGAAAACAACATCGTAAATGACTTAAATGTGCTATCATCTTCCCAAAGATCGAGAAGTCGTCAAGATATACTTGCATGAATGAAGTGAGATAAGGAGAAAATATCTCCTGCATACATCACTGAAATGTGCTTGGTGCATTTCTTAATCCGAACCACATTACGGTGCACGCGAAGACACCCCAGTTGGTAATGAAAGCAGTTTTTGGTATATCTTCTTCAGCCATTCTAACCTGATTGTAATCGTTGTATCCGTCTAAGAATGAATACATTTCGTGGCCTGTTACCCTATCAAGCATGGTATCCAAAAAAGGGATCGGGAAAGGATCTGGTACTGTTGCTGCATTCAATTTCCGGTAATCTACACAAATTCGTAGTTGTTTATTTTTCTTTGGCACAATCACAATTGGTGAAATCCATTCAGCATGTTCTACTGGTACGATGAATCCTACTTTTAACAATCTGTCAAGTTCGTCTTTTACCTGAGAGGCATAATTGGGATTCATCCGATAACTGGGCTGCTTATTCGGTTTAGCTTCAGGCTTCAGCATGACTCTGTGCTGATATATGCGCGGGTCTAATCCTTTCATATCTTTGCAATCCCATGCAAAGACGTCTGAGAATTCTCGAAGGAGCTGAATCAAATTAGCCTGAAAAATTTCCCGTAAATTTTGCTTTATTTTTACAGGTCGAGGATTATCCTTGTCTCCCAGATTGTACGTGATCAACTGGTCTTCAGGGACATAAAATTGTTGTGGGTTCTCTGTATCCTCTGTTGGCTTGAATAATGGTTGTAATTCATTATCTGCTTGGTCAGACTGTTCGGTGATAACTACTACTGCACAAACTCAAGTGTTCCAGTTATTAATGACAGACTGTAGATCAACAGTTCCTATAGACATTAAATCGGTGTTATTTTTCAGAAATTGCTCTTCTTCATCATCTGATAGTCCATCTAACATATGAACTGGTTCAGCGAGATAAGGTCTGGCGTGAAGTTCGCAAGGTTGTATAGCATCTAGTTTTACTACATATTTACGATTGGCATCCTTGAATGTGAGCTCTTGTGAAGACCAGTCCTGTATTACTTTTGCATGCTTCAGCCGAGGTCGGCCGAAAAGAAGGTTGTAATCAAAGGTGGATTCGGGTAGATCTAGTATAACAAAAGTCATTTTGAAAGTCGTACCTTGTAGAGTAATGGGTACATTCCGTACAAGTCCTACGGGATGGACTCTAGATTGATCAGCCATTCTGACGAAGAATTGAACTGGTTCGATTTCGGTCCAGCCTAGCTTTTTACATAATGCTGCGGTTGCAATGTTTACGCCGGAGCCTCCGTCAATTAATACCTGCGTGATCTTCTGATTCTTATACCATACTGTAATCAAGGGCACTGCATGATCAACCGTAGAATCAGATTTTGGTTGAACTGCAGCGGTTGCTGGAATGCAAGAGGGTGCCGGGGTAAATTGTTGTTGAAACTGTTGCCGGATTCCAGGTACTAACGTTAAAAGTTGGCCGAGAGGTAGGGTGATAGATGCCTTGGATAAAATTTCCCAGGCCTGTTGAGATTGGTTATCCTGCTCTTTTGAACTTGAAGTTTCTGCTGTTGCTGAAGTATCTGCTGTTATGTCTTCTGCCGATGGTTGTTCTACTGCTGCTTCTTTTTGTTGCATTCCTTCCTTTGCTGCCGAGGTTTGAGTCACCGGAATGGGTTCTGGGAACACTGGTGGTTCTGTAGCGGTCCAGTGACTAGCCTTGTTATACATCCTATGTTGTTCTCGTATCCCTGGTTCAAATACTTCTGCTGCTGGCTGCAATTGTTTACCTGATCGGGTCTGGACTGTAGCAGTTTGTGTTTCTACCGGAGTAATTTGTACCATATTGGCCATTGGGTTTTGCCGCTCCTTCTTCCTTTGATCATACTCAGCTGCATCTTTGCAATATCTTCTAATGTGTCCGAATTCACCACAAAAATGACAGCGTGGTGGTGGTAAATTGGGGTTTTCCGGTGGTGGTCCGTTCTTCCATCGGTTGGCATTATAATTGTTGTTCCTTTGTCCTCGGTAGTTCCGATATCCCTGTGGTTGATTGTTTCTCAGTTGCGGAGGTACATAGTGATTCACTGCCTGTCCATGTTCTTGAATAACAGCATTGACTGTTGCTGTTCCCTGTATTCTAGCGTTGTAGATACAATTTCCGGTGGAGTGTCCGGCAGTGTTGCAGATAGCGTAGAATGTTTGATTTAGCGCACAGTTAGCACTTGTATGTCCTGAATTTTTGCACGTGGTGCAGTATACTTGCCTGGTTATATCTTCAGTCATATTTTTGTTTGTCCTTAACCATTCCAAGTCTTCTGAAAATCCACCAACCTTGGATTCCAGTTGCAAAGCCATGGCGATGGCTGCATCTAATGTCATTGCTCTGACACATCTGATAATCATGATCTGCTTCAATTGCGGGTTTAAGCCATTGATAAACCACTGAGTGATGACATCATCAGGTAGATTAGCATGTGCTTGTGGTATCTGCCATAAATGTGTTCTGAAGAGAGTAGCGTATTCCTGGACAGTCTGATTTGCCTTCTGTCGGTTGCTCTGTAGATACTCAAAGATTTCAGCAGGATTCTTCTTTAGTCTAAATCGTTGTAGAAAGGCATCTCGTACTGCGTCATAGGTACCGAAATGATTAATGTCGTATTCCGTAAGCCATCTAGCCGCTTCATTGACCAACGTAGATTGAAAAACAATGGCTTTGTATGCCTGATCTGGTGGATGGTTGAGGACTGCATAACTGATCTCGAAAGTGCGTACGTGAGCATCTGGGTCATCTCCTGGGAATCCACCAAATTTCGTGTAGGTTACTCCTGTTGGAGGGAGCCTCGGTTGACCTAACTGTTGTTGTTGTTGCTGTCCGTTCATCGTGGGTGTCTCCGGTCCTGTATCTTGGGGTTGATTAGTTGAACTATCAGAATTTGGCTCGCCGGACAGCGTGCCTTCCGGTGTGCTGTTTTTGCGCAGGATACTTCGGATCTCTGCTTCGAATAAGTCTCCTTCCTTTTGGATATCTAATATCCGAAATCTTTCTTCCAGACACGCGGGTCTGGCTGAGGATTCTGCCACAAATGCTAATCCTTGACCGCCAATTGGTGTTTCTATCACCGGAATATCACCGGAATGAGCTAACAGTCTCCCAGACTGTAGCGGTTTTTCGCTATTACTGATTTCTTTTCCTAGAGTTTGTCTAATCTCCAGTGGTGCCTTGATAGATTCTAGAACTATTGTACTTTGGTTAGGCTGGGTCGAAGTGACACCAGTATGTACCAAAGGCGTTGATCGTTCCACCGGAATATGATCGGAATTAATTCTAGCGTCCTTAACTTGCTCGACCACTGAGTCTGGTCGCGTTATCCCTTCTTCTCCTAGAGTTGTTTTTTGTACTTTTCTTGTTCCCGTTGTCTGGGTCCTAGAATACGTTACACCAGACCGAGTAACCGGCATGTATCATTGCCCGGTGATATTATCTGAGCAGTTTGCAACAATCTGGGTCTGTTGCTACTGTCAGTAAATCAAATGTTACTGGATGTTTGCTTCTTACCAACCGCTTAGCACTCTAATGCCATTTTTTCACAAGTAACTCGTAATCAAATACTACTTTACCGAAGAAATTGTTAAACAGTTGCCACTTTCCCACAGACGGCGCCAAATGTTAAATGTAAAAGGAGTTATGGGTTAAACAGATACCGATTAAGCGTTACTTTACGTTCCATTCAAATGCTCCTCTTTCACTTGGGTCCAAATCTTTAACCGCAATCATTCTCTTAGCCACGTGGGTTCTTGGGAGTGGTAGGGGTCTGTTAGACAGAGGCCCTGTACTATTTTCCCAACTTTTCACACACTCATAAATACTCCATCACGTCTTAGCGCAGTGGTCGATTCTGACTACTGACAACTATTCGGCATGCGGAAACTTAGGACTTCTGGGCTGAATCTGTTATAGTAATGGAGCAGAGGTTCTGTTCTGACTTATAACTAATAGTATACTCAACTTCATTAATTGAATACTACTCAATATGCTGCTTCCATGTGACAGATAGGTATACCGAATAATAATACAACGGACAACTATAATCGAGATTACGCAATCTTATCGTATACCGACTCAAGCCACAAGTTCCTACCACAGTTGACAAACTTACCAATGCTTCTGTTCACGTACAGACCTTTACCGATACAAGTTCTTCCTAAGATCGGAATCCTCAGTGAACGCAGACTATTGTATCGAATCTGGTCACTTAACCGAAAAAATACTAAAATGCAAACGATTCACTTCGACCTTACACAGTCTCTCGCAGGATGACAACCACACTATTTCGTGACGAAGAAGATCCAGAACCATATATAACTTATCACCGAACAGACTCACAACACAAGACTACCGAATGGAACTCGGCACGACAGGAAGAATAGTAGAATAGTTAGATGCGAATAGAATAGAACAGAACTCAATATTCTCATCAATACCTCATACATGGTCTCAAATAAGATGCTCGCAATTTCCCAAATGGGATCAATAGAACAGACAGACAGAACACCTATACACACAATGCTATACTTGCAAAATCCAAACACCTCGGTTCGAGACGTAATCAACCCACTCACTACAATACCCAACAGAAGCAGATGCTCTTCCCAAAAACTGCCGATCTTTACCGCTTTCCTTTGTGCGCTTTAAATAGAAGTCTGCTACAAAGTTTCCGCGAATCCACTTTTTACGGCACCTGTCCGGGTTCATCCGTCCTGGTTCGAGGGCCCTCTAACAACTCCATCCAAAGCTGGTTCTTTCTGGCCCTTGTATTTGCTGAGAAGTATGAAGATAGTATGTTCCATGTCTCTTGGGAAGTCTTATAATTGCTAATATAAGGTAACAAAAAAATAGATATTGAATTGAGTATGTAAGATCTAGCTAGAGCATCCTTTGCACACCATGCAACTATTCTCTCTTACCCTTCTCTTGTAGGTTAGTTTTTGCTTCTAAATATTGGCATTTCTTCATCTCTAGATATGTATCCATACAAGCTTCTTCTTTTGAGGTAAGCCTTCATCCTTAGGGACCAAGACTTTGGAAGATGATCTTGAAATCATTGGATCAAAACAAATAACTTGGAGTTTCACTATGAACCAAAAATTTGCTCTTTTGGTCACTATACCTACTCGCAAAAATGAATAGTACTCCTTACCTGGTAAAAATTGGACAAAATTCTTTTAGGAGTATCTAATTGACTAAGATGGCTAACCGTCACAAGTTATTCCACTTAAAATGATCAACTATGCTCAGAGAATGATCCTTAGAAACACTAAGATGCATCTCCGCATTTTAGGGAGTTAACAATATGCAAATGAGAGAGAAATATTTTGAACATATCTAGAGAATGGCTAAGCCAAATGAAATGAGAACTTTTAATAAGAAAATAGATACTCTAGTAAATCTATACCAACTTAAATAATATCAAATGATCAAGTACACATTGAGAAATGGATTAGAGAAGTTCACTGTTCGGAGTGATACATGACAGAGTGGAAGAGATGGGATATGAGAAAAGTATATGTATTAATGCACACAAATTACATTTAAATTGGCAACGAATGATTTGACACCGTGAAGGCAATGCTAGAGATATAGTGTGAGCTCAATGTCCACTATAAATTCCTCTAATTACCTCTCCCAATCGGGCTCTTTCAGGTTTCTCTTTTACATGACTTGATAGTCCTCTTTTATAGTTTTTTTTTTTTGGAGCCAATACTCAAATTTGAATTTGAATATTTACCTAAGTGTTTCAAGGTTTTAGGACTTGATTTGTCTTAAATCATCACCAAATATTTCGTGGAAATATTCTCCTATGAAGTCATGATTGGAAGTGATTCCACATATGCACTTCTACAAGGAGTAAAAAATCAATCTTTTACAAGAGATCATTCATGTGCTAACACATGAAATTTTAGGATAAGTGATCAAGAATTTAGACTTGGAGTAATTGCACCAACAATATCGACTTATAGGCAACATTGGATGCTAGGCATCGAGTTGTAGTAGAGGCTTGACGCCTCACATTGACTTGGAACTCAAACATTGAAATGAATATTTTCCCTAAGACTATCATTCCTTTGGCTAACAAAAATTGTCTCACTTCAGGGACAATGAGAAGATAGAGGAGAAATTCTTTAAGAAACTAAAGGTGATCATAAGCAGCTCAAGAGATGGTTCTCGGGACATAAGCATTGGACATCCACTTAATCAAAAGAAGAGCATATTTTCTTTGACCTTTGAGCATGCAAGTAATCCAATCATCATATCGTCAGGTGGTCATAACAGTTTCAAGCCCATCGAGGAAGAGCCAGGCAAAAAAGATAAATCCAAAGAGACTTAAGAATTTAGGAAAGATAACCACTTCAAGACATGACAAATCTAGAGTGGTGCCTTCATGTCATAGAGGAGAAAAATGCCACTATGTGGGAGAAGATGGTGTACATGTTTTGGAAATGAGATGGTGCTGCAAAATCTTGGTTCACATCAGCCAAAATTGAGTTGAAGAGCCCAAATTAGGCTTTTTGAGACTTCTAAGAAGCACAAATAATCACCCAAGTACTTTGGAGTATGACCCTTAAATCATTGCATCAAAATAGATGAATAGGAGTTTCAACTATGAACCAAAACTTGTTATTTTGGTCATCACACCTGCTCAAAGAAATGAATAATACTCCCTCTCTGCTAGCAATTGACTAAAATGATTTTGGTCATATCTAAATAACTATGATAGCTAACGTTTACAAGCATCTTCACTTAAAAGGATAGACTATACTAAGAGAATGATGTTTAGCAAGTTAAAGGTGTATCATGATATTTTCGAGCTTCAATAGTATGCAGACCAATGAGTAGAGTTTTGAAGATATCTAGAGATTTGCTAAGGCAATGATAATGAAAGTTTATAGCAATAAGACATATAGTATGATGAATCTATGCCAACTTAAATCACATCAAATGATCAAGTATACATTGAGAACCAAGTCACAAAAGTTCACTATTATGAGTGATACATGACAGAGAAGAGAGAGTGAGATATTATCAACATGTATATATTAATGCACATAGAGTAAAACATGATTGACAATGAAAAATTGCACAATGTGAGGGCAATGATGGAGCTATCATATGAGCTCAATAGCAACAAAATATCCCTCAAAAAACTCTGCCAATCGGGATTGTTTTCACATGACTTTTTGAGTCTCCTTTTATAGCTAAAATTACATCCTTTTTTCAATTTGAAATTTAAATACTCTACCAAAATGTGCCTCTAGATTTTAGGAACTCAATCTTTAGCTAAGTCACTAACTAATTTGTGAAAAGATTCTTCCTAACAAATCATGATTAGAAGTGATTCCTTCTATGCACTCTTACAATGAGTAAAAACCAAACATTTATAGGAAGTTGTTCATGTGCTAATAGATCAATATACATATGAGCCATAGGATAAATGATCAAGCATTTAGGCTTGGATTAAATTGCACAAACAGCTCCCCCTCAAGCCTAATATGCTTGGTCTTCCATCTTCTTCAATCTCTTGCAATCTAATAATCATCTTGAACCTATTTATCTTAGTTCCATCCAAAGATTTGGTTAGCATATCTGCACATTACAAATTGGTTGATACATAGGACAATTTTATGTCCTTGCTAAGTAGCTTCTCTCTCACATAATGATAATGCACTTCAATGTGCTTAGTCCTTGCATGATATATAGGATTAGTAGCCAAATGAAGTGAGCTAGTATTAACTCCAAAGATCATTTTTTGAGCCAACCCAATATGCATCAGAATATAGATTGATATCCAAGTTAGATGTGAATGGATAGAATAGCCCTTCATTTATGGTACCCTTTAGATGCTTTAAGATCCTCTTGGTAGCTTCCATGTGAGGTTTCTTTGCTGTATGCATAAATTGACTTAATGTACTTACTCCATAACATATGTCTACTCTTGTAAGGGTTGCATAATTGAGACTCCCAACAAGCCTTTGATGACCTATAATGTCTTCAAGTAGTTCTCCCTCATGAGAGCTAAGTTTTTTATTCAATTCCATGGGTGTACCTGCAATTTTTACATTCTCCATCTTGAACTTAACAAGCATATCATGAATGTACTTTCTTTCGGTAATGAAAACACCAGATTCAGAATACACAATCTCTAAGCCAAGAAAATATGTAAGCAATTCAAGATCATTGATCTTGAGTTCTTCCTTCATATGAGCTTTGATCTTCTTGATGCCATTGGCATCATCTCTTGTGATGATAATGTCATCCACATAAACACGTAGGCAGATAATCTTTGAATTAAAGTTCTTAATAAATAATGAAGAATATGCTTTGCTTACAAAAAAGCCTTGGTCCTACAAATATGTGACAAGCCTATGGTTCCAAGCTCTAGGAGCTTGCTTTAACCCATAAAATGCCTTCCTCAATTTACCTAAAAAATCTAGTTTATCCTTGTCTTCGCATCCTCATGATTGAGCCATGTAGACCTCTTTAGAGATCCATCCATTAAGGAATACATTTTTAACATCTAGCTGATGTAAGTTCCAATTCTTTGAAGTAGCAATACTTACTAAAACTCTGATTGTTGGCATCTTAGCCATAGGTGAGAAGGTCTCCTCATAATCCACTCCATGGGTTTAAGCAAAATCCTTTACTACTAGCCTTGCTTTACACTTGTTGATTGAACCATCAGAATTCTTCTTTACTTTGTAAATCCATCTGGATCCTATTACCTTCATGCATGGTTTCTTAGAAACCAAATCCCAAGTGTTGTTCTCTTGAACTGCTTCAATTTCTTTGTGCATAGCTTCTCTCCATTCTTCCTTCTTATTGGCTTCTTCAAATGAAGAAGGCTCCTCTAACATAGAATCTTTAGCCATGTAGACAAAATGCTTGGTGACTAGTAATGTGTCATAGCCAATCCTTATGGGTTTCTTGCTCTCCCTTTGAGATATTCTAAGTGCTTGATTGGATGACTTTGGAATGTCTTCCAATTGTTTGAATTTTGTCTTTCCCTTGGACTTCCAAGATTTGAAGTCAATATGTTCTTTATCTTCAAAGTTGACATCTTCTTGTATTTGTCGTTCTTCCTGAGTCAGAGTTTGAAAATGATTTTCCAATTCATATGGTAGCTTTATTTTCCTACATTCATCTTCAAGCCAGGAGCTATTTTCATGAAACACCACATCCCTACTAATTGTAAATCCTTTGCTAGTGGGATTACCCAACCTATATCAGAGTTTTGAAGATATCTCAAGATTGGCTAAGGCACTGCTATTCAAACTTTATAGCAGTCATATGAACATTATGCGAAATCTATACCAACATTAATCACATCAAATGATTAAGTATACATTGAGAATCAAGTCAGAGAAGTTCACTATTCTGAGTGATACATGACAGAGAAGAGAGAGTGAGATATGATCAACATGTATATATTAATGCACATATATTAGAATGGCATTGGCAATGAAACATTGCACCAACATGAGGGAAATGTTAGAGCTATGGTATGAGCTCAACATTAACAAAAGATCCATCTAAAAACTATTCGAATCACGCTCATTTTCATGTGACTTTTTGAGTCTCCTTTACAGCTTAAGTTGGAGCCTTTTTTGAATTTGAAATTTAAATCTTTTACCAAAGAGTGCCTCTAGATTTTAGGAACTCATTCTTTAGCTAACTCAATAATTGATTCGTGAAAGATTCTTCCTAACAACCCGTGATTAGAAGTTATTCCTTCTATGCACTCTCACAATGAGTAAAAATCAAACATTTATAGGAAGTTGTTCATGTGCTAATATATGAAACATATGAGGCATAAGTTAAAGGATCAAGCATTTAGAATTGGAGTAAATTGCACCAACACACTCTCATTATATTCATTAGCGCCTATGGGAGGGCAAAGATTACCAGAATGCAGGTTTTTTAATATGGTCTTGTGTTCAAGGTGGACTAGGAAGATGAGGACTTAGATAACCTCCTTTTCCTAGTGGAGACTTTGAAGGGATTGAGGAATAAAATTTGCAAAATGGAGCTCCTATGTCCTAAGTGTTGTGTTCTAGAGAGGCTCGCTCAAATCTGCAAGGAATAAAAAAAATTGATCGTGGATCTCTTGCCGTGGATATAGGGGAATATCATGCCAAGCCAATAGAAGGAAGACTAACACCTATAAAGTCAAAGGGCAAGTAGCCCATACAAAAGAGGCCTCAGAAGAAGACCTATCCAACTGATGGGGAATCAACAGGAAGCTCAGACTCTTAGGATGATATAGTTGCCCCCAATGGAGAGCTTGCTTTTGGAATATTGCTTATAGAAGAAAATAAGATAAGGGAGGAGATTGCCAAGAAGAAGCTCGTGAAAAATGGGGCAACTTTTCCATCTCCCCATTACTATAACTAATAGACCCACTTACAGGAAGGAGGCCTCTTGAGATAAGGGAGCCACATAATGTGCATGTACGAAGCCTTAAGAAGAAGATGAAGATAAACCCACATGCAACCACTATACCATTCTTGGTAATGGTGGATCCAAAAGAATGCGGGTCAGTGGAGGAATTCAACAAAGGTTTGTTTGAGTTCTATACATACTATGTTATTGGAGGATCAAAATCTGTAGAGGCCTGAAGATAGCTTTAAAAAGAGCATCCAACTACATACTTCTTCAGGTTCACAGAGTGTAAAATCTATGTTGGTTTGACTACAGAGGAGGCCAAACTCCTAGCTTAGGACCACAAAGATCACAATGATTGCGGGCGAAAAATCTCCTCCATTGAGTGTATCAGATTCTTCCACCATGAGTATGTTGATGTCCTAAGGGTAGATGGTGGAAGGATCCATCCGAATTTGAGAAAGCAATACTTGATAGAGGTAGGGATAGTAGTGGATAAAAATGTGAAGTCAGATGCATTCTCTAAATCTGACCCATGGTTCTAACTCACCTTTAGGATAGAAAAATTTGCATCTATTCATTTATGTCCCCAAGCAAATATTTATTCAATGCTAAGAATTAGAAGTATTTGTATATGTTACACTTTGTAAACAATCTTTGAGTCGACACTCATCCTTTGTTTGCAGAAACCTCGAAAGAAGAGTGGTGAGCCAAATGAAGACTGTCCTTCTACCTTCCTTTCTCATATCCAAATGGCAAGGCATGAGAAGTCTAGAATAAAGGCAAAGGAGATGGAGTTCAAGGACGAGTCCTCTAGACTAAAGTGTTTTTCAAACCCCATAGAGCCCCTAAGGCCATTGTATTTCAATATATATTATGATGATGTAAATAACATTTGTGCAGTAGTATCTAGGAAATATTATTCCCTTTTAATAGTGGACATCCCATATGGCTTTAGAATGAGTGGTTCTATTAATGATGATGAGCCATTCAAACACCCATAGATACAAAAGATGGTGATAGATTTTGCTAAATTGACCATGTCCCCACTCTAGACGAGTGTCATTTTTCATAGCAGAGACCAATCCTTCTCTATCTCAGCAGCATTAAAGTCAAGGTGTCATGTTGTTCAGTATCTTACATGGTATGTACATGCTTTTTTCTCTTTCTAGGAATTTCACGTGACATTGTTCTTATAATTATAAATTTGCAAGGTAAAGACAAATGTAAATCACACACCAAGACATAGGTTCGTTGGGTACTCTAATGAAGTTAGTAAAAGAAGGGTCAGAGAACATTGTAGTGAGAACAAAATTTCAAATGTGCTGATGTTCCTTGCAGTTAAAAAGAAGCTTTGTCATGTGGCAAGAGACAAGACATTGGATAATACTTATCAAAATCCCCAAAAGCTAATAACGAGGTTAATCCAATAATTCTCCGATGATGATTGGATCTTGGACTTATTTTCTAGCACATGTACTTCTAATTGCAATGTTGCTCATTGACACGCTTCTGGCATCACGTATAATTGATTTGTTTGTTTTTAGGGATGACACTCACATGTACCCTCAAAATGTTCAGGCACTACATTGCTATAGAGAAGGATGAAGCCCAAGTCAACTTCATTAGGATGCCGATTAATGGCTTGAATGAATACTCGGATGAGGAGCAGGAGGTTAGGAAGAAACATATAGTTGACATAGATAGATTCCAACATGCATCAATGGAGCCTATGTCACCATTGGCAAATGAGCCAAGAGACATGGCTAACTTTGAGGAGCCAGCTCTAGAGTAAGAAAAGCCCTTAGAACCTTCTTAGATCCCTAAAGATGTTTCTATGCAAGAGGCCAAGAATTTATATGATCAACTTCTATTGTAAAAGGGTTTTTGAACTTTTTAAACATATAATTTTGTAATGATTTGATTATGGGAATATAAGGAACAATGTTTTTGTTATTAGTGCTTAGCCCATTTCACATTCTATGCATTTGTGTTGGATTAAGTGCTTCCAATACAGTAGAAATTAGAGAATTTCCTTTTGGAGATATTAAATTAGCTTAATAAGCTAATGATTCCAAGTGGAATCACTTAAAATGATTGACTATACACAAAGCAATAAATTTAGCAAGTGTAGCGTTACCCCCAATTTTTTAGGACCTCTACAAACATTGACCAGTGATCAACTTGATGTGCTTTTCTCCCAATCCACCAAATGGAACGTCCTCAACATTTCGCATCATGTAGAGGCCTTAGAGCTGATTGCAACAAGCTATAGAACATTGAAAATGGTGGAGTATTGACTGAGATATGAACAATATAAAGTGACTGTTCTAAGTGACACTAACAAAGAGATCAACAGATATAATGAATGATCTATTGTATTATGAAACAATGTTGTACATGATCATTGGCATGATAACCAATGCCCTATGATAGATAGAGGTGTAGGCTATGATGTGAGTATCACTCTCTTACAATATGATCAACTAATGCCTCGAAATTGTAGTGCTCTAACAGTGATTTTTACATTCATCTTTTATAGATGTTTCATTCAAATTTTGAATTTTCATTCAACTTTGGCTCTCACTAAAAGGTGATCCACTAGTCTAGGAGATATTCTCTCTAATAATTTGTGGCTTAACAATCCATCTAACTCCCTGAGTTTAGTTTCTTTTACAAATACTCCTTCAAGTCAATTTGAATTTTACAAATGGTAAAAGATAGAGAGACTCATAGCAATGGTTCCTATGGAACTTCAATTATTCCTCATAAGATCTTTTCATGTCTAGCCAAGTGTGTAGGCTTGGCATTTGCACCAACAGCTCCACCTCAAGCCAAACCTCTTAGCTTGGTCTTCTTCTTCAATCCTCTTGAATGTCGTGCAATCCAATCATAGCTTTAAACTTGCAAAGTTTAGTACCATCAAGTGCTTTGATTAATAAGTCTGTACATTGCATATAGGTTGATACATATGCCAATTAAATTTCCTTGCTCAATAGCTTCTCTCTCACATAATGATAGTGGACCTCTATATGCTTGGTCCTAACATGATAAATAGGATTTGTTGCAAGATGTAGTGAGCTTGTATTATCTCCAAAAATCATTGGAGATCTAGTATGCAATCCCAAATCTGTATATAACAATCTGATCGATATGGCCTCTTGAGTAGCATTGGCCAATCCTTTGTATTCTGCCTCTGTTGAAGATAAAGCAAATGTAGGTTGCTTCCTCGAAGACCATGATATAGGCTTATCACCTACAAAGGATGGATATCTTGAGGTACTCCTCCTATCATCTTTGCAACCTACCCAATCTGCATCTAAGTATATCTTGATGTCTAAATCTAAAGGATAAGGAAAATATAAACCTTGATTTTGAGTCCCCTTAAGGTACTTCAAAATCCTCTTGGCAACTTCCAAGTGAGGTGCCCTAGGTGTGTGCATAAATTGGCTTAAGACACTTACTCCATAAGCAATATCAATCCTTGTCAATGTAGCATAGTTCAAGCTTCTCACTATGCTTTGGTATCCTGCAATGTTGTCAAGCACATCACCTTCATGAGCACTTAATTTTTTATTTACCTCCATTGGATTACTTTCTACCTTGGCATCCTACAAATGAAACTTCTTTAACATGTCCTATACATACTTTCTTTGTGTAATATAAATTTCAAAGTTAGTATAGACTAACTCAAGTCCAAGAAAATACTTTAGTGATCCTAGATCATTTATTTTGAACTTGTGCATCATTTGACTCTTGATCTGTTTGATTCAATTAGCATCATTACTTGTAAGTATGATATCATCAACATACACACATACGTATATCACCTCTAAATTACGTCTTTTAATAAACAAAGAAGTATGTACTCTACTCATGGTGAATCCTTGATCTTGAAGGTATGTAGTCAACATATGCTTCCATGCCCTAGGTGCCTCCTTCAATCCATAAAGAGCTTTGTTCAATTTACACACATGATTTACCTAGATTGGGTCCTCATCGCCAGAAGGTTGAGACATGTACACCTCCTCTGAAATCCATCCATTTAGAAATGCATTTTTTACATCCAATTGGTACATGTTCCAATTCTTTGATGCAGCCACACTTACCAATACCCTAATGGTTGGCGTTTTGGCCACAAGTGAGAAGGTTTCTTCATAATCAACTCGTTGGGTTTGTGCAAACCCCTTAGCCATAAGTGTAGTCTTGTAGTTGCTTATTGATCCATCACAATTTCTCTTGATCTTCTAGATCCATATAGAACCAATTACCTTCATAGACTCCTTCTTTGGTAATAGCTCCCAAGTGTCATTCTCCTTGAGTGCTTCAATTTCTTCATCCATAGCTTCCTTCCATTATGCCTTGATTTTTGCCTCTTCATATGATGATGGCTCTTCAAATGAAAAGTCGTTTGCAAGGTAAACAAAATGCTTAGTAACTAAAGAAGTGTCATACCCATATCTACTTGGATTCTTGCTTTCTCTTTGTGATCTTCTAATTGCTTGGTTGGATGATTCAGGTATATCCTCCAACTTCTTCATCTTGACTTTGCATTTGGATTTCCATGACTTGAATTCTTCTAGGTTGATGATGTCCTCATCATCTGAGTTGATGTCTTCAATTTGGTTTGGCTCTTCCTTGGTGAGGCTTAGAAATTCCTCTTCCAAGTCATAAGGCAACTTTACTTTCCTGCATTAACAAGAATCATTCTCATCGAAGACAACTCCCTTTGTTGGAAGGGTTGTAAAATCTGTATCCTTTCTGATTCAAGCCATACCCTATGAAGATGTACTTGTCTTCTTGGGGTATAGCTTACCTCTTATTTGAGATGGTATATGCACATAAGCAGCACATCCAAAGATTCTGCAATGATCAACTGAAGGTCTTCTACCATGCCATGCTTCATATGGGATCATCCAATCAAGAGATTTGGATGATAACATGTGAACAAGATAAGTGGCAGTAGATACACTCTTTGCCCATAACTAATTAGGTAATTTTTTCGCATTTACCATTGACCTAGTTGTTTCAACAATTAGTCTATTTCTCCTCTCTGCCATCCCATTTTGCTCAGGGGTATACCTTGTTTTAATTTCTCGTTTTATTCCTCTACCCTGCAAGAATGCATCAAACTCATTTGAGAAGTACTCACCTCCTCCATCTGACCTTAGTCTCTTAAGGCTTCTTCCTGTTTGGTTCTCAACAAGTGCAAGATACTTTTTAAAGCAACTGAATACTTCATCTTTGTGCTTCATAAAAGATAAGATAGTCCACCTACTGAAATCATCAATGAAAGATACATAATACCTTGATCCAGAAATTGAGGCATCCTTACTTGGTCCCCATACATCAGTATGGACAAGCTCTAGGTAATCCTTATGCATGTAACCTTTCTTTGAGAAGGGTAACCTGTGCGACTTTCAAAACTGACAAGCACCACATTTATAGATCATGTGTTGCTTGGATACATTAGGTATCCCAAGCACAAATTGATCTCTACATATTTGCTTTAAAGTTCTCACACTAATGTGCCCTAATCTCTTATCCTAAGTTTCAAGCTGTAATAATGTTTGGTCTTTGTAACTATAAAGTGCAATATTCTTTGTATCTTCAAGTTCAAAAGTGAATAATCTACCTATCTTTTCTCCTTGGAAATTCTCTTGAATCCATGTTGGGGATCCTCCACAAATGCTACATATTTATTGAACCTGACTTGCAAACCCTTTTCCACAATCTGTCCAACACTCATTAATATCTTGGTAATTGTAGGTATATATAGAACTCTGCTCAACAGATTTCTATTTCCATCAAAGGTTTTGAACATTTCCTACCTTGACCACTGAGTGCTTGGTTTCATCACCTGTTTGTACCTGATGTTTTCCCTTAGGTTCCTCAAGGTCAGAGAGAAGAGCTACATTTCTGGCCACATGGTTTGAGCATCCTGAGTCAATGTAGAAGAGATGGTCATCATTCATACCTTGTTTTGAAGTCATATTCATAATCAAAAGGGAATCCTCCTGTTCCTCTAAATAATTGTTTTAGTCTTTCCTTCACTTGTAGCCTCCTTGGTAGTTGTTATTGTAGTTTTTGTTGTAGTTGTTATTGTAGCCTTAATGATGGTTGAATCTTCCTCTTGATTGTGTATATCCACCTCTTTGGAAACCTCTACCTCTCTGATTCTTGAAGTCCCTGTAACACTCATCTGTAGTGTGATTTGACAAACCGCAAATATTACATGGTGAGGAGTTATGAGGTCTCCCCCTACCTTGCTTACCTCCTCTACCCCTACCTCTTGAGGTTCTACCTCTCCCTGCATAGTTGGCTTGGGAGGTAGCTCCTTCATCCTCAATCTTCTTGTTTTTTCCTTTCTCTTTAGACTTTCTTTTATTTGTGTATAGGGCAGAAGAGCTATTACCTCTTCATGAATATCCATTCTTGTTGAGGTTGGCTTCATGGGTAAAGAGTTGACCCATGAGAGTGGTAAGATTTGGAATCTGCATGTCCATGTACAAGTCCATGGCAGTTGTGAAGCTCTCCCATCTGCCTTAATGCCATTGATTACTTGTCTCACAATCTGCTCCTCTTCAATCTCCTCTCCTATGCTTGCCAATTGATCAGCTACATCCTTGAATTTGGTTACATACTCTGAGATGCCTTGCTTGGGTTGCTTTCTTTGAGTGGTAAAGTAATTCCAGAATTGGTCCTTCCTAGCCCTTGTGTTGGAAGAGAAATAAGAAGACAATGTTTCCGAAGTCTCTTCGGATGTCTTAGAGTTCCTAATGTGTGAAAAAAGAAAATCAGAGATTGAGTTAAGTAAGTATGACCTTGCTAATGCATCTTTGGCACACCATGAATTGAGTCTTTCATGCTCCTCTCTTGTCGGTTGTCCTTTGCTTCTGAAAAATGGGCATATCCTCATCTCCTGAGATGTATCCATAGAGACTTCTTCCTCGCAAGTATGTCTTCATACTCAAGGACCATGCTTGTTAGTTGTTCTTGTCCAAATTTATCAATGAAAGAAGGAAAATCATCTCCCATTTCACCTTAGCTTTGCTCTGATACCCCTATCGGGAAAGATGGATGGACACTCCAGAAAATGAGTTGGTACTACTAATCCCTGCTTTGTACCAGCCCTCTTTAGCTTCTGAGTTGAGTTGTAGACCCTCTTAGCTTTCCAATGACACTAAACAAGTGCGTATGTACTTTGGAAATGATGTGAGTAATGTTTGATACAAAATCAATTATTCCCAAGTTCACAATCTAATGAAAACCTTCTATTTTGACACAGACACCTATTGCTTTTTAAGCTCAGTGCTTCCAGTATAGTAGGAATTAGAAAATTTCCTTTTGGAGATATTAAACTAGATTAATAAGATAATTCCAAGTGGAATCACTTAAAATGATTGACTATAAATAGAGAAATCAATTTAGCAAGTGAAGCATTACCCTCGATTTTTTAGGATCTCTGTAGACATTGATCAATTATCAGTTCAACAAGCTTTTCTCCCAATCCACCAAATGGAATGTCTTCAAAATTTATCAACATGTAGAGGACTTGGAGATGATTCCAAAAAGCTATAGAACAATAAAAATAGTGGATTATTGATTGAGATATGATCAACACAAAGTGATTCTTTTGAGTGACACTAATAGAGAGATCAACGGATATAATGAATGATCTATTGTATTATGAAACAATGTTGTACATGATCATTGGCATGATAAACAATATGATCAAATAATGCCTCGGAATTGAAGTGCTCTAATTGCGAGTTTTACATTCATCTTTTATAGAAATTTCATTCAAATTTTGAATTTGAGTTCAAATTTGGCACTAAAAAGTGATCTACTAATCTGGGAGATAGTCTCTCTAAGAATTCGTGGCTTAACAATCCATCTAACTCCACGAGTTTAGTTGCTTTTACAAATATTCCTTCAAGTCAATTTGACTTTTACAAATGGTAAAAGATAGAGAGAATCATTGCAATGGTTCCTATGGAACTTCAATTATTCCTCATAACATCTTCTCATGCCTAGCCAAGTGTGTAGGCTTGGTATTTGCACCAACAATGTTATATATACTAACCCTTGACAAGTGTATTTTATTTCTCCATGTAGATAACCCCAATTCTTAATAAGAATGAGAACATAAATCTCACATCAAGAGTGCCAAATGCTATATCAAGAGATGGAGTTTCTTTGTTTTTGGTATTATTGCCACGACTTTTCGAAGTTGGAAACTCTAACATGAGGTGTTGGATCATTCGATGGCCTTTTCTGGCATTGAAAATAATTAAGTGAGGTTCTTCGTGAATTTGATGCTGCAATGGTGGTCTTTCATGGTACTATATGAAAATGAAATATTTTTTTTTCAATATGGAATAGAAAAAAGAGCCATTTTGTTAACATTTTATGCATTTCTTCTCAAATAAAAAAGATAACATTTCTTTGTTCTCGTTTGTTATGACTCAGTGTTGTGTGTGTATGTATATGTGTGTGTATGCATGTGTATGTGAATGTGTGTATATGTGCACGTGTGTATGTATGCATGCATGCATATGTGTGTTTATATATATGTGTGTGTATGCATGGGTGTGTATGTATGCATGTGAGTGTGGATGTCTGTGTATATGTCTATGTGTGTGTCTTTGTGTGTGCGTGTTTTTATGTAGGTGTATGTGTATGTTTGTGTGTGCATGTATATGTATATATGTGTATGTGAGTGTATGTGTGTGTCTGCATATGTGTGTGTATGTATATGTGTGTATGCATGTGTGTATGTATGTATGCATATGCATATGCATATGTATGCATGTGTGTGTATGTATGCATATGAGTGCATGCATCTACTAGTTTATCTATGTATATGTGTGTTTGAATCTTGCTCTCTCTCTCTCTCTCTCTCTCTCTCTTCCCCTCTACATGCATGTCTCTCTCTCACTCTTTCTCTCTTTATCCATCTCTCTCTCTCTCTATTTCCATCTCTCTCTCTCTCTCTGTCTCTCCCCTATAATATCTTGGACCAAATGTGTCTGAAGAATTTCTTTTTTTTTTTTTGTTTTTGCCATAGTATTGGAGAAGTGATGCTCCAAAATTACAAGAAGTTTGCTAGCATTGCTAGGAGCATCGCTATAATGCTCTAAGTTTAGAGCATTGCATAAGTGACATAACTCATTTTTTTGTACTTTGGGGGCATCGCTATGCCCCCTTTTTCTTGTAGTGAAAGCACACAAACAAGAGAAGGAATATGAAGAAGCTTGGAGAAAAATACAACCTAATTGTAGTGCCAAGTCACTGCTCAAAGATAAGTGATCCATAAGGTTATAGAAATTTACACAAGCCTTGGGAAGAAACCTCCTAAATAGGGAGAAAGTGGTGTGATCATTGCATGTGTGTTCACCCATCGATACCAAAATATATCAATAAATGCCCCCCTAGGAACGATGCAGTGAACAATTTGAAACTCATGTGTAATGAAGTGTGAAGCTATAAGGAAGGAAATCGATTTACAAATGAAATAAACCATTAAATTTTGCAAGGAGCTTCGAACTTCTCGATAGGGAGTGCATTTCCAAAAATATTTTCAATCTTCTCATGTTTGAAGACATAAGCCAAATTGATCTCTCAAGTAGAGATTTCTCCCTAACTTAATGATAGTGCACCTCACCGTGCATTGTGTGAGCATGGAAGATAGGATTCCTTGAAATTTCCAATGTAGGTTATTTATAACCAAAGATCGTGGTGGCAGAAGAATTATCGAGACCCAAAACAACCAAAAGACATCTGAGCCATGGATACTCAAAACTCATTGTGAATGTTTTCCTATACTTGGCCTTTGCATTAGAAGTGACCATATTAGGTTGCTTCTAGCTCAACCACGACATGCAGGATCTAGCAAGCATGGTGCAAAAACTACTAGTGGACACGTGAGTTTCATACCAACTAGTCCTCTTTGAGTTAGTAAAAGTGTGTAAATCTTACACTAATGATCCATCCTTGCGATAAAGTAATCTGAGTAGCCATTTTTAACTAGAGTACTGAAAGATTCCATTAACCACTTGACAATGCTTGAAACCTAGGCAATGCAAAACCCTACTAATATGAGAGATATTAGATTGAATATCAAGCAAAGATATGCATAGGTAAATCTACCATCCAAGAGCTTTCTAGCCAAGAACAACAAGAAATGCATCTCATGCATCATGAAGACTCAGCCGTAAACATGTTTCCATAGGAGCGGCAATAGTTTTGGAACCGTGAAGGCCAAAATGGTTGAAAAATGTATCAATAAAGTTTGTTTGACACAAAGCTATTCCCCCATTAGCTTGCATAAAATGAACGCATAATAATGATGTCGATGACATGATGCATGATGCAAATCAACCTTAGATTTAGCAATATTCTTCTCATTATGACCACGGAGCATCATATCATCAACATGTAAAACAATTATTAAAGTGTATCATCTATACAATTGACATATAAGGTTCTCTTAGTTGGACTAGTCTCAAAGTTGTGTTCTACAAAGAAGGTGTGTATCATTTTATAACTTGCATTTGGTGCCCTTTTCAATCCATACAATGCCTTTTTTAAGACACACACTTTGTTTTCATGCCCTTTCTATGTTGGAGGAGATCGTGGACACCTGCTAGAGATGAGATGGTGCTACGAATTCCTACTTCACATCAGCCCAAAATGAGTTGAGGAGTGCAAAGTAGACCTCTCGAGCTTTTGAAGAAGCATAAATAATCACCCAAGTAATTTGGAAGATGATCCTAAAATCATTGGATCAAAACAGATAAGTTGGAGTTTCATTGTGAATCAAAAACTTGCTATTTGGGTCGCTACACCTGCTTAGGGAAATGAATAGTCCTCTTTCTTTGCTAACAATTGAACAAAATCCTTTTGGGCATATCTAATTAACTTGGGTAGCTAACGTTTGCAAGTTATTTCACTTGAAATGATAAAATATGCTTAGAGGATAATGCTTAGCAAATCAGAGATCTATCCCATTATTTTAGGGAGCTAATAATATGCAGACAAGAGGGCAATGTTTTGCACATACCTCAAGAACGAGGCAGCCAATTGAAATGAGAATTTCTATCACACAAATAGACGGTCTAATGAATCTTTATCAACTTAAATCATAGAAAATGATCAAGTACACACTAAGAAATGGATCATAGAATTTCACTGTTTTGAGTGATACATGACAGAGTAGAAGAGATGGGATATGAGAAAACTGTATGTATTAATGCACATAAATTACATTGAAATTGGTAGTGAATGATTGCACAATGTGAGGGCAATGGTAGAGCTACAATGTGAGCTCATTTGCCACTATAAATCCGTCTGATTATCTGTCAAAATGAGGCTCTCTTAGGCTGCTCTAGGGCTACACATTCACACAACTAGATAGTCCTCTTTTATAGCCTTTTTGTTGGACCCAACATTCAAGTTTGAATTTGAATCTTTACCTAAACGTTTTTCAACGTTTTAGGACTTGATTTTGCATAAATCCTCACCAAATAATTTGTGGGAAGATTCACTTAAGAATTTGTGATTACAAGTGCTTCCATATATGCACTTTTACAAGGAGTAAGAATTAATCTTTTATAAGAGATCGTTCATGTTCTAACACATGAATGCACATATGAGCTTTAGGATAAGTGACCAAGCATTTAGGATTGGAGTAAATGCATCAACAACTCACCCTCAATCCTAATAGGCTTGGGCTTCAACTCTCTTTGATCTCCTGCAATCGAATCATCATCTTGAACCTATTCAATTTAGTTTCATCCAAAGATTTAGTTACCATATATGCACATTGTAGGTTTGTAGACACATAGGAAAACTGTATGTCCTCTCTAAGTAGTTTTTCTCTCAAATAACGGTAGTGGACTTCAATATGCTAAGTCCTTGCATGATACATAGGATTATCAACCAAATGTAATGAGCTAATATTATCTCCAAAGATCATTGGGGTGTATGTATCTAGCCCCAAGTCTAAGTAGAGTAGCTTTAACCACATTGCCTCTTGTGTTGAATTTTCTAGGCCTCTATATTCAACTTTAGTTGATGGCAATGCCAAAGTTGGTTGTTTCTTTGATGACCATGACATTAACTTAGATCTTGCAAAAGATAAGTAGCTAGAGGTGCTCCTCTTATCATCTTTCAAGCTAGCCCAATGTGCATCAAAGTATAGCGTGATATCTAAGTCATATGTAAATGAATAAAATGGCCCTTCATTTATGGTACCCTTCAAGTACTTTAAGATCCTTTTGGTAGCTTCCATGTGAGGTTTTCTTGGTGTATGCATGAATTCACTCAATGTACTTACTCCATCGCATATATCCACTCTTGTTAGGGTTCCATAATTTAGACTCCCAACAAGAATTTGATAGACTATAATGTCTTCAAGAAACTCTCCTTCATGAGTACTGAGTTTGTGATTCAATTCCATGGGTGTGCCTCTAATTTTTGCATTTTCCATTTTGAACTTTACTAGTATATCATGGATGTACTTTCTTTAAGTAATAAGAACACCATAATCTTTATAAAGAATTTCTAAGCCAAGAAAATATGTAGGAAACCCAAGATCATTGATCTTGAACTCCTCCTTCTCTTGGGTTTTAATCTTCTTAATGCCGTTGGCATCATTTCTTGTAATGATAATTTCATCCACATAAACACATAGATAAAAAAGCTCTCAGTTAGTCTTCTTAATGAACAATGAAGAATCGGCCTTGCTTGCAATAAAACCTTGGTCCTTCAAGTATGTGATCAACCTACGTTTCCAAGCTTTAGGAGCTTTCTTTAAACCATAAAGTGCCTTTCTTAATTTACATACATAATCAGGATTTCTTTTTCTTTATGTCCTGGTGGTTGAGCCATGTAGACCTCTTCAGAGATCCACCCATTAAGGAATGCATTTTTGACATGTAATTGGTACAAGTTCCAATTCTTTGAAGCAACAATGCTTACTAAAACTCTGATAGTTGGAATTTTGGCTACACATGAGAAGGTCTCCTCATAATCCAATCCATGGGTTTGAGCAAAACCCGTTGCTACTAGCCTTGCTTTATACTTGTTTATTGTGCCATCTAAATTCCTTTTCACCTTGTAAATCCATGTGGATCCCATTACCTTCATGAATGGGTTTTATGGAACCAAATCCCAAGTGCTATTCTCTTGAAGTGCTTCAATTTCCTCCTGCATGGCTTCTCTCCATTTTTCTTCTTTGTTGGCTTCTTCAAATGAAGATGGTTCCTCTATCATAAAGTCTGTAGCTATGTATATAGAATACTTGATGACTAGTGACGTGCCATAGCCATACCTTATAGGTTTCTTGCTTTCCCTTTGAGATCTTCTAAGTGCTTGATTGGATGACTCTGGAATGTCTTCCAGTTTTTTCAACTTTACTTTTCCCTTCGACTTTCAAGATGTGAATGCTTCAAAATCAATTTTTTCTTCATCTTCTTAGTTGACATCCTCTGATGTATGTGGTCCTTCTTTGGCCAATTTTGGAAAATCAATCTCCAAATCATAGGGTAGCTTTATTTTCGTGCAGTCATCCTCAAACGAAGGGTTATTTTCATCAAATACCACATCCCTACTAACTGTAAATCTTTTATTAGTGGGATTATATAACCTATATCCTTTTTTATTCCAATCATAGACAATGAATATGCATCTTTCAGCTTTTGGATCATGCTCTCCCCTAATCTATGAGGGTATGTGTGCATAAGCAATGCACCCAAAGATCTTACAATAATCTAAAGAAGGTCTCCTACCATGCCATGCCTAATAAGGTGTCATCCCATCCAGAGACTTGGATGAAAGCCTATTGATTAAGTAAGTGGCTATGGAAATAGACTCTTCCCATAGATAATTAGGGAGTTCTTTCTCATTCAACATTGATCTTACAGCCTCTAATATTAATCTATTTGTTCTCTCTGCCACTCCATTATGTTCAAGAGTACCTTGTTGTAGTCTCTCTCTTTATGCCTCTATCCTATAAGAAGGATTCAAACTCATGTGAGAAATAATCACCACCTCCATCAGATATGAGCCTCTTCAAGCTTTTACCTGTTTGATTCTCAACCAATTCCAAATACATCTTGATACAAGTGAAGACTTCATGTTTATGCTTCATAAAATAGAGTATTGTCCACCTACTATAGTCATCTATGAATGAGACATAATATCTTGACCCTAAAATTGGCTCTCTACTAGGTCTCCTCACATCTGTGTGTACAAGCTCCAAGTAGTCTTTATACATGTATCCTCTTTTGTTGAATGGTTGTCTATGTGACTTGCCAAATTGGCATGCTCCACATTTGTAAATCATGTGTTTCTTGGACACATTTGGGATGCCAAGCACATCTGATCCCTGAATATTTGCTTCAATTTCCTTTCACATATATGTGCTAGTGTCTTATGCCATATCTCCAGTTCAGATAGGGTTTGGTCCTTATAATTGAAGAGAGGAATATTTCTTGTATCTTCAACTTCAAAGGTAAAACGTTTACCAGATTTCTCACCTTTTGCAATCCTCTTGAACCCTTGTTGAGGGTCCTCCACATATGCTCCATGCCTTGTGAATCTAACTTGTAAACCCTTCTCAACAATCTTTCCAACACTAATTAGATTCTTGGTTATTTTTGGCACATACAATACCCTGCTTAGAAGATTCATGTTACCATCAAATGCTTTAACATTTCCCAATCTTCTTTACTGAGTGCCTAGCATCACCACCTGTTTGAACTTCATGCTTTCCTTTGGGTTCTTTAGGATCAAACAATAATGCTACATTTCGTGCTACATGATTGGAGCAAGGTTAAACAATATGAAGGTACTCATCATCCATACCTTGCTTGGTTGTCATATTCATGAGTAATAGGGAATCCTCTTGATCATCTGTGTAAGTGTTGTAGTCTCTCCTTCCTGTAAATCCTCCTTGATAGTTGTTGTTGTAGCCTTGATTGTAATTGTGATGGTAGTTGTTTCCTCCATTATTGAACTTGCATCTTGATTGTCCATAGGTACCTCTGTGGTAGCCTCTTCTTCTCTGATTCTTTGTATTCATTTGTGGTATGATTGTTCAAGCCAAAAATTTTGGAAGGTGAAGAATTGTATGGTCTCCTCCTACCTTGTTGTCCTCCTCTACCCCTTCCTATAGTACCTCTTACTCTACTTGTGAAATTCACTTGAGAGGTACTTGCATTTTCTTCATTCTTCTTACCTTTGCATTTATCTTTACTCTTATTTTTATCTAGGTGAAGGGCTGAAGATTGATTACCTCTAGAAGTATCTCCATTTATGTTGAGCTTTGTCTCATGTGAGAAGAGTTGCACCATCAATGTATTGAGGTCAGGTATCTGCATGTCCATATATACGTCCATGGCTGTGGTAAAGGACTCCCATTTGTCATCAGTCTTGGTGTCATTTATGATCTACCTTACTTTTTGCTCCTCTTCTATTTCTTCTCTAATACTCCCAAGTTGATCAGCTATATCCTTCATCTTGGTCACATATCTACACTTTGGTTTGGGTTGTTCTTCAAGGTTGTGAACTCCATCCAAAGTTGGTTATTTATGGCGCTTGTATTTGATGTGAAGCATGAAGATAGTACTTCCCAAGTCTCTTGGGAAGTCTTAAAATTCCTAATATGAGTTAATAAAAAATCACATATTGAATTGAGTATGTAAGACCTAGATAGAGCATCATTTGCACGCCGTGCAACTAGTCTCTCTTACTCCTCTCTTGTAGGCTGGTTTTTGCTTCAAAAGGTTGGCATTTCTTCATCTCTAGATATCTATCCATACAGGCTTCTTCCTTGGAGGTAAGCCTTCATCCTTAGAGACCATCTCAATAATTGCCTCTGTCCAATTTGTCAATGAATGATGGAAATCCATCTCCCATTTTAGCTTGATGTTGCTCTGATACCACTGTTGGAGGAGATGGTGGACACCTTCCAAAGATGAGATAGTGCTACAAAATCCTGCTTCACAACATCCAAAATCGAGTTGAGAAGTGCAAGGTAGACCTGTTGAGATTTCAAGGAAGAACATATAATCACCCAAGTACTTTGGAAGATGATACTCAAATCATTGCATCAAAACATATAAGTTGGAGTTTCATTGTGAACCAAAAACTTGTTATTTCGGTCACTACACCTGCTCAGGGAAATGAATAGTTCTCTTTCTCTGCTAACAATTAAAGAAAATTATTTTGGGCATATCTAAGTAACTTGGGTAGCTAACGTTTTCAAGTAATCTCACTTGAAATGATTAACTATGCTCAGAGAATGATGCTTAGCAAATCTGAGATGTATCCCCACATTTTAGGGAGTTAATAGTATGCAAACTAGAGGGAAGTGTTATGCACATAAATCAAGAATGATTGAGCCAATTGAAATGAAACTTTCTACCAACAAACTTGACGGTCTAATGAGTATAGAAAAACTTAAATCAGAGCAAATGATCAAGTACACACTGCAAAATGGAATAGAGAAGTTCACTATTCTTAAATGATTGCGCAATGTGAGATCAATGGTAGAGCTATAGTGTGAGCTCATTTTTCAGTATAAATCCCATTGAGTATCTCTACAAATCACGCTCTCTCAAGCTGCTCTATGGCTACACATTCACGTGACTAGATAGTCCTCTTTTATAGCCTTTTTGTTGGAGCCAAGATTCAAGTTTGAATGTAAATATTTACCTAAAAGTGATCCAAAATTTTAGGAGGTGATTTTCCATAAATCCTCATTAAATAATTCGTGGAAAGATTCACCTAAGAATTCATGATTGCAAGTGCTTCCATATATGCACTTTTACAAGGAGTAAAAATTAATCTTTTACAAGAGATCATTCATGTGCTAACACATAAATTCACATATGAACTTTAGGATACGTGATCAAGCATTTAGGATTGGAGTAATTGCACCAAGCTTCTACAAAAAACCATGGGGCTAAAATACATACACATTCATGTAAAACTTCTTTCAACATGAAACTCATATACATTCAAATCATGATGATCTGCAAGTGCACAAATGCAATTTCAATCTCCAACTCATATACATTCCAATCAAGATGAGTTGCAAGTGCCCAAATGCTCTCAATTATGGTCATTTATGTATGTGTGCGAGAGCAAAGGTCTCTTTGAAATCAATACACTTCTCTTGGGTGTAACCTTTGGCATCAACCCTAGCCTTTTACCTATCAATCGTTCTATCAGGCTTATGTTTTAGATTCTATACATTAGGGGAATAAATCAACCTTGCATGGATCTTTTTGTTGGAATTTGGGGCCCCAGGATCATTCCAATACTAAAACCTTTTGAGCATACACAACTTAATTGACAAGATGATAAGTGAGATAGAGAAAGAAAGAGATCTTGAGACAAGGATAGGGAACGTAAGCTCGATGCTTACTTCACTAAAAATAATAGATGTCCAAATTACAACATGGGAGTACTACTCAACCATATAAAGTGGTGCACTCACTAATGGAAGAATAAGAAGATGATGATACAAAATTTAGATTATGTCAAAATAACCTAAGTGTGTGTGAAGAGAATGAAGCAACGAAGCTTACAAAATAGTGTAACGAAATTGTAAATCAACCACAAAGTTAACTCACAAAAGATAGTTACCACCACCTCGTAGAAGACTTCTTGTTGCGATGAGAGAAGCCTCTCCTTCACCAAAACTTCACCTCCTTCAAGAGTGTGAGAACACTCTGTCTTCAAGAAGATCTCCAAGCTCTAGACCTTTGAGTGAGTGAGTTACACAATGAGCCAAGGCCTTGTTTATATAGTTTTATTCTCCTCCAAAAGCACTAGCGAATAAATCTACGATCGTGAAAAGCTGAGAAACGGCGTCTGTCCGTGTGTTTTTCCATAAAGCAAAAAAACAAAATTCCCTACGCTGTTGCGAATGGGATTCGAACTCAGGAGGATCGTGAAAGCTTTTAGAAGCTTTGGACTAGACCAACTTGCCCACGTAGTTTTGTTGTACAAGTGTATAAAGATAATAATACACATGCGTACGTTGTGCCCGAGTGGAAGACTATTGAGAAAGCTTATTATGAAGCTATTTGTTGGACCAATGAGGACATTGACTTCCAACAATCCCTCCTTCAATTTCATATTGGTACAAGATTCAGTAACCTGCAAATCTTCTCATGACTATCTCTAGTCAATGCTTTGGTAAAAATATATGCAACATTCTCACTAGAAGGACCATAACCTAGCTCAATGTGCTTCTTAGCTATCTGCTCTCGAATATAGTGGTAGTGTACCTCTATATGCTTTGTCCTTGCATGATACACTGGATTCTTAGCTATAGCTATAGCACTTTGGCTATCTGAAAATATCTGAATGGGTTGATGTACTCTGACATCAATATAACTGAAAATCTTTTGCAACCAAACTAACTCTAGAGTAGCTTTAAATGCTGCACGATATTCAGCTTCACATGATGAAGTGGCAATAGTGGGTTGTCTTTTTGAAAACCATGAGATAAGACAATCTCCAAGATAAAAACAAAATCCACTAGTACTTCTTCTTGTTTCTCTATCACCTGCTCAATCAGAATCTAAGAATCCTTTTAGTAATAAATGTGTAGATTTCGAAAATACCATAGCATAATTTGAAGTTCCCTTCAAATAACGAAAGATCCGCTTTACTGCTTTCCAATGTAACACTGTCGGATTCTGCATGAACCTTGATACTTGAGAAAGTGCAAACTGTATATCAGGACGTGTATTACAAAGATATATCAAGAAACCCACTGCTTGACTATATAGAGTAGCATCAAATGGCTCTGCATCTGCTACCATTTGTAAAGACATGTTCTGATCCATAGGTGTTTGCATAGGTTTAGAATCACCCATCTGAAACCTTTCCAAAAGTTTCTCAATGTACTTCTGTTGTGTCATGTAGATACACTCATCTCGAAACAGAAAACTGAATCCCAAGATAATAATGTAAAATGCCTAAATCATTCACATCAAATGTTTGTTTCAATTCTTCTTTGAACATCTGCAAATCTTCATCTCTGGGACATGTGACTATAATATCATCCACATAAATGATTGCTATAATCATCATACCTGTTTCAGCTTTGACATAAAGAGTTGGAGCTGCATCTGAGTTATGGAAACCAATGGATAAAAGATATGTATGTATCTTTTCATACCATGCTCTAGGTGCCTATTTTAAACCATACAAAGCTTTTATAAGCTTACACACTAAGTGTTCTTTACCTGTCTCTTCAAAACCTTCTAGCTGCTGAATATACACATCCTCGTGTAAATCACCATTTAGAAAAGCAGTCTTGATGTCAAGTTGATATATATGCCAACCAAAATGTGATGCTAGAGCAAGTATTGACCTAATAAAAGTCATCCTAGAAGTAGGAGCAAATGTCTCATCATAATCAATACCTTTTTGTTGTGCATATCCTTTGACAACCAACCTGGCTTTGTATCTATCAATAGTACCATCTGCTTTCCTTTTGATTTTGAAGATCCATTTTACACCTATAGCCTTCTTTCCTTCTGGTAACTCACATAGCTGCCAAGTTTGATTCTTATGAATAGAATCAATCTCTTCTTGCATAGCTTTTCTCCAAATAGGAATGTTAAGTGCATCTTTAACACACGCAGGTTCATCTTCAATAGTCGTAAGTGCCAAAATATCATGAATCTCAAAGTCTTCAGCAAAACTTAGATGATCTTTTTGCTGTCTAGTTTGAATTCTTGTTCTTACATGATCTTGTTGTTGTTGTCTAGCCTGACTCCTTGTTCTTCCAGTAAAAGTTTTTATACCACTATCTTTCCAAGTCTGATGCAACCACGTAGGTGTATCCTTGAATAGTGGTGAAACTCTTTCTGAACTTTCAGCTTCCACAGGTTCTGGAACTTGTCCTACCGAGGTACTAGGACTTTCTGGAACTTTAACTTCTTCCATTCTTGGAATCAAAGTCTCTTGTGGAACTGACTCTGTAGAAGGTTGTGAAATTCCTCTTTCTTCAACTTTTTCTTGAATACTAGGAATTTGAGTTTTAACTCCCTCCTGATATGGCTGAACATGTACATCTAGAATCTTTCTAAAAATTCCATAGTCATTTTCACTAATGAACTCCAGAATTTCTGCTTCTTTATCATAAACCTTATCTTCAACAATATAAGCATTATGTGAAAGAATAACTTCACTTGTCTCTGGAACATTAAACGTGTATCCTTTGCTTTCAACAGGATATCCAATAAAAAAACAGCTTTCTTTGCCTTTACATCTAGTTTACCTCTGTCCTTTTTCTCAATATGTACATAAGAAAGTGATCCAAACACTTTGAAGTAACTCACATTAGGTTTTCTACCATAATAAGCTTCATACGGTGTGATTACCTTTAAAGCTTTTGTAGATGACCTCTTCAAAATGTGATTCGTTGTATGTACTGCATCAAACCAGAATTTCGATGAAAGCTTCTTGGATGCCACCATGCTCTGCATCATTTCAACAAGCACTCTATTCTTTATTTCTGCAACACCATTTTGCTGAGGAGTATAAGCAATAGTAAGGTGTCGAGTAATACCTTTCTCATCGAGAAATGTCTGAAACTCATTTGACAAGTATTCTCCACTTCTATCACTTCTGAGAATCTGGACAGTTTCCTGACTTTCATTTTCAACCATAGCTACAAACTTCTTGAACATAGGAAAGACTTCTGACTTTGAATTAAGACCATAGATCCATGAGTATCTTGTAAAATCATCCACAAATAGGACAAAATACTTGAAACCCTGAATAGAGTCTGCTCTCATAGGTCCATTGACATCTGAATGAATAATCTGCAATTTCCTAGTAGCTGTAATATGACTATGTTTCTTGGAAGGTAGTTTATGCATCTTACCTTCAAGACAACCTTCACATATATCTGAATCATTAGGTAGCTTGAATGAGGGTAAACTCTCAACCATACCTCTGTCTTTGATATTCTTGAGAGCTCCAAAACTGATATGTCCAAATCTTTCATGCCATAGCTTCATATCTTCCACCGGTGACGAAGATTTGACTACATATGCCTGACTGATTTTTGACAAAACAAAGATCCCTCCTTTATGCGTACCTTGCAAAAGACACTTGTCTTCTTTAAGATCTTACAAAGATCTTTCTCAAATACAACTTTAAAACCATCACTTAAAAATACAGATATGGATAGCAGATTCTTCTTCATTTCAGGTACATAAAGGACATCTGAAATCTGAAAAACACCACCTTCTCTTGACTTTAGGATTACTGTACCTATTCCCACAACATCCAAATCATTGCCATCTGCAATAGTAACTCTTCTACCTGAAGAATAGGAAAGAGAAGAAAATACATCTCTGCAACTTGTCATATGCTTTGTAGCACCTGAGTCGAATATCCAAGGACTTGCTGAAAGAACTTGTAAAGTTGCTTGATCAAAAGCTACTTCCTCAATGGTGATACAGGCATAAGAATCACCTTGAGATTTCCCTTTTTTATCATCTTCTGCAACATTACCTAATGCCTTTTTCTTTTCTACTGCAATCCTTCTATAACATTCTGACTGAATATGTCCACGTTTCTTGCAGAAAGAACATACTTTTACCTTCTTCTTAGAAGAATTCTCTTTAGATGTCGTAGATACAGAATCTGAAGTAGAAGGTGAGAGGGACCTACTTTCCTTCTTGGATTGTTAATCCTTCTTCTTATCCTTCTTCTTCTTACCCTTTGATGAAGATGAAAGCACTTCTTCATTCTCTTCCATTCCCTTCAACTGATCTTCATCTTGAAGCAACAAGAACTCTAACTCTTCAAATGTAACCTCTCTATCTCTTGTGGTAAGGGTAAGAGTGGTTATGAAAGATCGATATGAAATAGGAAGTGAATTAATCAGCATATTTACCATTTCTTCATCTGATATCTCAACTCCTACATTTAGAAGTTGATCTCTCAAGTGAACGAGTCTTGTAATGTGGGTTTGAATTGACTCACCAACTTTCATCCTTGTATTTGCTAGTTGTCTCCTCAAGTGAGCTTTTCTAGCAGGATTTTTGCTTTGAAAAAGATTCTCAAGCTTCAACCAAGCTTGACTAGAACTTTTGCAAGATCTGATCTGTGGTAGAATATGCTTTTTGATACTCATTGCTATGAATGAAAGCGCTAAAGCATCTCTAGCATCCCATCTTGCCTGATCTTCAGTAGGAGGAACTCTAGGTAAAGACCTAGTAGTGACTCTGGATGTCGAAGTGGTTACCTCTTCTTCAGTTGGTTCTGTAATAGTAATTCCACTACCTGTTGAAGCTGTTGTAGACCCTTGTTCGCCTTCTCGTCTTGGTCTTGTTAAGGATCCATTGACGATACTCCATAAATCCTTTGTCACTAACAAGTTCATCATCATGAAACTCCACATGGGATAATTAGAAGATCCATCCAACTTGTCTTCAATCTCAATTCTAATCTCACTCATCTTATCTTAAGTGTGTATGTCAATTATGTTGCTCTGATACCAAAACCCTAAAGCTCTGATACGAAGTGTTGGAATTTGGGGCCCCAGGATCGTTCCAATACTAAAACCTTTTGAGCATACACAACTTAATTGACAAGATGATAAGTGAGATAGAGAAAGAAAGAGATCTTGAGACAACGATAGGGAACGTAAGCTGGATGCTTACTTCACTAAAAATAATAGATGTCCAAATTACAACATGGGAGTACTACTCAACCATATAAAGTGGTGCACTCACTAATGGAAGAATAAGAAGATGATGATACAAAATTTAGATTATGTCGAAATAATCTAAGTGTGTGTGTGAAGAGAATGAAGCAACGAAGCTAACAAAATAGTGTAACGAAATTGTAAATCAACCACAAGGTTAACTCACAAAAGATAGTTACCACCACCTCGTAGAAGACTTCTTGCTGCGATGAGAGAAGCCTCTCCTTCACCAAAACTTCACCTCCTTCAAGAGTGTGAGAACACTCTGTCTTCAAGAAGATCTCCAAGCTCTAGACCTTTGAGTGAGTGAGTTACACAATGAGCCAAGGCCTTGTTTATATAGTTTTATTCTCCTCCAAAAGCACTAGCGAATAAATCTACGATCGTTGAAAAGCTGAGAAACGGCGTCTGTCCGTGTGTTCTTCCATAAAGCAAAAAACCGAAATTCCCTACGCTGTTGCGAACGGGACTCGAACCCGGGAGGATCGCGAAAGCTTTTAGTAGCTTTGGACTAGACCAAGTTGCCCACGTAGTTTTGTTGTAAAAGCATATAGAGATAATATTACACATTTGTAGGCTGTGCCGGAGTGGAAGACTATTGAGAAAGCTTCTTATGAAGCTATTTGTTGGACAATGAGGACATGGACTTCCAACACTTTTAAGGATTCCTAACTCTTAGGGATGAAGATTCTTAGTCTTGTGGATTCAAGGGCCATACAAGACCACTAGAGGTATTCACAAATCAGAAAGTATTTGATACTTTTTTTTTCTAATTATCAAAATCTAAAGTTTATGAGCTTTTGGATGCTATGGTTCAATGGTTGAGAATCAGATGCATGAACATTTAGAAAGATAATGTCAAAAATTTGTGGGACTTAGGAATGATTCAAGTAGACCCAAATGCACACTCTACATAGATGTGGACCATTGGATGAAGGCAGACTCCCACAGTATTCCACATTTGGAGCTGATCTACATTGGGAAGAGATGCACCCCTTTATATCTTGAGAGAATCTAATGGTGGAGGAAAAAAGACGTCCTTAGCATTGGATCCTTCAAATCTTTACCCTTAGATGCTTATTGAATATAGAGGCCCATATCAAAAGTGCCTTTCTCCATCGAAAATCCATCTCTGTCATCTGATTTTAGGGCCAATCCAATGGTCATGAACAAATTGAATATCTTTCTAATACAAGGGTCTAAATGCAAGGATGCCTTGACTTTTTCCATTAAATCTCATCCTTTGGATTTTTTGAAACAATCCAAGGGTTATAATTCATTTTCTAGATTTTCAAAACCATTGAAGTACCAACACTTAGTATCATTGACATCCCTTGAGATAAGTTATTTCTCATTGGTGTGTAATTCTCCTCCTCATATACCTTTTATTAATTTAGATGATGTTGGACTTGAGGGAAGGTTTTGGAATATGCAAGTCCACACCACTCTTCAAAGAGTTCAAAAATAGTTTTTATTATATGATGAACTTTTTATGTAAATAATTATGTATTTAAAGTGATTTATTATGCTTTCTGTAGCCTCTTTGAAAATAATGTTTTATTATATGATGAACTTTTCTAGTTAACTAATTATGTAATATTAAGTAATTTATCATGCTTTTTGCATCAGCGAGAGATGTGAATAACTTGCATTTGATCTCAAACTAAGTTCAAAAGTATCCCTACAACTTTGGAGAAAAATTAGGATGGCACACCTTTTTTGAGTGCAATTGTTTAGGGGCCCATATCTCTCTATTAATTCATCATTTTTGCTTGGCATAAAAAGGTGAAATGGTCTATAGAATATATATAATACTCTTACCAAGAAAATATTCGACTATTTTAGCTCCAAACTCAAACTTTGGGTGGAGATATAGTAGCTTAAAGAATGGGCACATTGTAGAAGACAACTTACAAGTCAAATTTGTAAGCATGTAACACAAGCAACATGCATAATCTCGAAATGGTTTATTCAAGAAATTTGTTTCTCATGTCACTTAAAATCTATCTCTCAAATAATTTTGACAAACCATTTTGAAGAGAAGTAGACAAAGAAATAAGGCTCAGAGATAGTTTGTGCAAAAGGCTCGTTTTAAGGAGAATATATCCTATGGAGTGACGTGGAGTGTTCTATTCCACAAAATCTTTGCCAAGATAAATTCGATTGTTTGTGCTGTTACTCATGTAAGAGGGTTATAAGCGGTAAGGATTTTCAAGTAGCTTGAGATTCAGTTAGCTTCTACTATTGAACGTTATAATCTTTTTGAGTTGAAGATTGCTCAACTAATTTTCTATCATACCTCATCTTAATTATCCTTTGTGAGTGTGTAAGCTAAGCTCCTCATTTTTTTACACCTTCTTCTTCTTCCTCCTCCCCCTCCTCCTCCTCCTCCTCTTCTTCTTCTTCTTCTTCTTCTTCTTCTTCTTCTTCTTCTTCATATTGTCCATACTTGGTTTACATTTCATTTCATTTGTATCTTATCCTTAATTTTCAAGGGGATTTAAAACCTTAGTAGAGAAACCTAGTCTAGTTCAAGAAAAATGACACCATGGGAGCTTGAATAACACCTCGGGACTCTAGATTCTACTTACGTCACATTAAAATAATCTCTTTTTATCTAGATGTTATCTATTGTTAATGAGTTATAGCTCCATGTAATTACATGTTTGAAGATTATGGCCCACCATAAACACTTATCGGTATCCCCCTAGTTGTAAATATTGCAGCGTTTACAAAAAAGCCCACGTAAAAGTAAAATTTGACAATTTTCACAGTTCTAAAAGACACTAAGTTACCCCGATATCCCATCCAATCTCTTACAATGGATATAGATAAATGACTACTCGAAGCATAGCTACTTGTATGTGAATATGTGTGAATTAAATTCACTAATAGGTTTGATTAGAAATGCTTAGGAAACTTTTAGTCTATCTTCAATAGTTGAATTTTGAACAAATTTGTCTTTAATTGTGCTTAAAACAACTAAGGTTGGAGGTTGATTTCAAACAAGACCACTACAACCTTAAATCTACATCCTTTGTAGTTATATGTTCTCATCTAAACAACACGTTACACTTAATCTATATATTCATTATTGGTGTTGAAATGCTTTTCCTTTATCTCTTGTGCAATTCATGTTCTTAGAACTACCACAAAATATAGGACTTCTAGCATAGAGAAATGCCCCTTAGGTCGCAAGAGAAAATCACAACTTTCTTGATTTCAAATATAGAACATTAAAATATTAATCCAACAAAAGATGATCCAACAAAAGAATTTTATGAAATATCTTCTTTCACATCTTTGAAATTATCTGCATTGAGATTTCTATACCTTTTTAAACGATATATACCTTCCCATCTTTATATTATTTCAATATGAGGACTAGGTTTGTTCTCACCAATTTACAAGATTCATAAAGAGTTTAATTGATTTCATAAAGTTTTTGGTTTTATTATTTTCTTGTAAAATCAGGCGATTGATTTTCATCTATAATGATTGATTCTCACCACTCTATCTGAAGGCATGTTTTCGAAAGTAATCTAAAATCCTTTAGTTTATGAACTAAATGATTTATTCATCCCATGTACAGAGTTGTTTGGCCGATAAAAAATTTATGATCTTGATTAGGATATTAAAATTTTATAAGCTTATTTAAATAACATTGAATTGTGATTAAGGTACATAGGTCTACCTTTTTTGTATAGAAATAGTACAACCGGCTAGTGTATCTTTTAACTTTCCTAAGAAAACTAAATAAGGTATACGTAATGCATGACCCAAACCCAAATCCTTCTTTCATTAGAGAGGCTCAGCAAAATCAATATTAATTACTTGATCTAGCCTTATAGTTTTCATATGCAAATGTATTTTATTAGTTTCTTTAACTAACACAAAAGGTTGTGCAATCTTCAAACTCCCTATTTAACGCATGATTATCTCCTAATTAGAGTGGAACCAAGGTCCAAATATTGAAATAATATTTGAAACCTTTATCGCAGAGGTCTTCCTAGCTAGCTTACCACGTGAGTATGTACTAAGATATGTCTACACAAGGATGAAATAAATGATAGGAAGGGGCTAGCTTAAGCATGGAGAAAGATCTATTAATGCAAAAAGTAACTAAGAAATCTTATAAAATATAAACAGTTTTGGCGACTTATGGAGATGGATTTCTCAAAACCAAACACAAAATATTCATTTAGTTCATAAATCTTATATCAAATACATGAATTGAATTTAGGGTAATAATTGAAACTACATTATTACTAGATATTTGTGTGGCCTAGTTTTTAAATATAATATAGTTTCACTATCCTTTGATTGGTCCGAATTCTTATTTGCTTTATTTTTCAATACCCATCCTTAAGAATCAATGTAACTCCCTTATACTTACGCATATCTTGAGTTTGTAATATTTCTATCAGCTAAAAGCTTAGGTAACATATCAAAATTATTTATTTGTGCTAAAATAATATAACTTGACCTCAGTTTCAAACCTAACATACATGATGAAGTCATGTAAAGGTTCACTTTTTGCAGCAAGAAGGTTAATATATCTCTTCGAATAAAAAAGCATTGACTAAAATAATCAAGTATGGAGATTACTTATGGAACAAAGCTTCATATTCCCAAGCTGTACTTGTAAGTTAATGATATTTCGATGAACCTAAAAATTTGACAATGGAGTAGGTACAAAATTATCGTCTCTATTGATCATAGTTTTCTTTTGTTTTTTAATAAAAGGAAGTTCGGCCTTAGCCTACTCTCCCGGACTTGTATTAAAGAAAGGAAAAGAAAAGTACAAGTGAAGGGGACTAGTGCCCATAGGCCCCCCAAGTCCTAGAGAGCGGAGGAAGATCTTACAAAGTTTAGATGGATTTACAAAGAAGGTTAATCACCCTCTTGTCACCCTCATGAGGGATCGACTTGAGTTTAAGCTTGTTGTTGATCAAAAGGAGTACTTGATCATGCTAAAGGGGGGGATTTCTTGCAGTTAGCAATTCTTTTACCGAGGAGGAACAACCATTTCACAATCGTCCACTCTTTGGGGGAGTCACCAAAGTTATAAGCACATCTTTCCTGGCAAATCTTCCATAGGACCTCCCCTCTCATGGCATTCTAAAGAGTTGCGGAGCATTCGATCGCTTCTCCTAGCAGAGTTTGTTTCCAATTGATATGTTTCTGAAGTCTAATTTTCTTTCTAACAATTGCTAGAGCCTATTGGAGTTGGGATAAGCAAAGAAGATATGAGAAAAATCTTCGATGGACTGGTAGTAGTGCTTGCACTAGGGAGGCACCCCACAAATTTTGCTAGCCTTAAGGTTGGTCCAGATTGCACGATGAAGAATTCACCATAAGAGAACATACATTTTAATTGCCATGAGAGGGTGCTAAATAGCCATGAACTTCATGTCCCATTGCAATCGCGTCCATGATAGGCACCACTTCTTGTTGAGGTTAACTTGATAATCAATGGTTTCTTTGATGTTTAGGATTTTTGTTAGGCAATTACCATTGTGCCATCTGAGACCAACGGGCTCGACCTGTCATGCCCCATGAGAAGGTGAACTTTAGAGCAGTCCCAGGTGAGACGTCTGCTTTGCAAAGTATTCCATTCTTCATTGGTAATGTTGACACTAGGGGCAACATCCTCAAAGTTGATCCACTAGTTGGTGTCTTACTTCCAAAGATATTTCGATTTTGTGAAGCTTTGTTCCATAGCCTCTTGGTGTGTTGAATGTTCCAAGATTCCACAATCTAGATGCCATATAGAGTCGTTTCTCTAATACTAGCCACCCACTTCCAATCTTCACTTATTCTTGTGAAGCTTTTGACTTTATTCCAAATCTTCCAAACAGAGCACACAAGATCCGAGCCTTTCGGGAAGACTAGGGTTGGGGAAAACAAAAGGGTGAGAATGTCAAGATTCTTCCAATTCCCGAATTCCATGAAAGTCAATGTGTTCTTGTTTTAAAGATCAATTTGGCCTAGGAGGCCTTCCCATTGGACCACGCCTTAATCATCCATTTTTCTTCAAGTTTGTTAGCCATGCACCCAATGTCTAGAATGCCAAGGCCCGCACTGTCTCTTTGGGTGCAACAGATTGAACACTTGATTTTCGGCACTCCCCTCCTATTGTGGTCCCCCATCCAAAGGAAGTTTCTGCAAATACTTTCTAGTTTGGATAGCTCTTGCTCTTTCCGTCTCCAACAAGAGAGGAAGTAAACGGTAGACAGAATGAGGAACATGTTGATAACCATTGTACGACCAATGAGATCAATTTGCATACCTCTCCAATAGTTTACCTTGCTTTTGAGTCTGTCCTGGACCGAGTTCCACCACTGCTCCATCAAGAGACCAAATCCCAAGGGAATCCCAAGAAGCCGAAAAATTTGGCCCTGAGAAAGGATTTGACAGCCATGAGCAAAGAGAAGGCCAGGCTAGATCCTAAAAATAGCTCTAAAAGCGGTCTTAGAGTGGTTGATTTTGGATCTAGAGGCTTAACAGAAAGTATCCACGCACCTCCAAAATGTCTCCAGGATGGTACTATCGTTGTGGACAAACATGTTCATATCATCGGGAAAAAGTCTCGTGGTGATCTGGTCGCGATCACGAGGCCATCGGAGGCCTTTGTTATTACCTGCTTCCACCTATTGAGCCACTAGATGGCTAAGCCCTTCCTTAGCGATGACAAAGAGAAGGGGAGTCAATGGCCCCCCTTGTCTAATCGATCTTCTAAGTTTGATCACCTTCGACACTTGGCCATTAACATTAATCTGACTTGATGCATTAGCCAAAAGCCATACTAGGCTAAATGAAGAGTGGAGGCAACCACCATCTTGAAGGAGATGATCCGGTAGTGATCCGAGATGGCAAGGTCAGTGTGTTGTGAGAGGGAAGGGCGGACCCATTGATGAATGATGTTTTGAGCAATGTAGCTTCTATCCAGTCTAGCTTTCCTCAGGTCCTCCCTTGCTTGGAGATTGGACCATGAAAAGCCTTTTGAATCTTTGAATTCGACCAAACTCAACTGCAGTTTGGTTTTGTCCCACGTTTCTTTTTCCGGCTATCGATGACTTGGCCCTTGCCATTCCATCTATCTACAGGATCCTCCATCATATTGAAGTCACCAAAAATTAGCACATTGTGGGGGAGCGAGTCCAAGGAGGCCTAGGTGTTCAGTCTCTCCAACTCCCTATTAGGGGAATACATAGAAACTAAAGTAAATCGAAAGGGGGCACCAAAGGAAATGGAAATCCAACAATGGCTCTAGTCTTCAATGGACTTCTTAAGCTTTTCAAATGAGAATTGATTTATACCAATTACCTTCCCACCGGACCCCCGGGGGTGTGACGTCCAGATCCAACCATGAATCGGGGAGACATGTCTAAGTCGTTTCTAGAGATCTGCTCCATCAATTTTATTCTTTTCAATACAAATAAATTCTGGGTTTAGGTTAATTTCACAAATCCATTGAACAATGATGGTAGCTCTTGAGGGGTTGGTTAGCCCTCTAGCATTTGACAAGATGATGAGCATTGTTGTAAGTTACCCTCTTTGTGGGAGGGGGCCTTACCTTTTCTCTTCTTGGATTCATCTTTCTTTTTTGCTGAGAGGGGGTCTCGACTTAGCAATTTGGTCTTGTGGGGGCTTTTCTAGGGAGCTCAATAGGTTGTTTTCCCTTGCGAGAGGCATCCTGTTGGAATGAATAGGAAACCGTTTCCAAAATAGGCAATCCAATACCCGCCCAAGTTGCCAGGTTCCGACACTTAGGGCTCAAAATGCCATATCTTCATTCTCAAAGACTAGCAACATATGACTAGCTGGTAAGAATTGACAGTTACAAATAATCAACCCGCAGGGGAACCACTCTTTGCAAAGGCATTGGTGCATGGTTTCACACAAAAGCCTAGGGCCAAACACTTATCCAACAAGAAAAATTTTCTTGAGCTCTTCTTGTGTTGATAGAATTGCAGGTCTACTAAGAGAGACCAAAGGAGGCTCAACACCCTTGGAAGCACCATGGGCGACACAAAATCCCCCCTTCGGAATCCTTGTCACAGGGAGATTGATCACAATTTTCTATTTGGCACCACATCAAGAGAAGTGAATACGTCCAAAGATATAGTATATTCTAGAGCCTTGTGTTTATTAACATACATTTTGTCCCTATTTATATCCTTTTCATGCTTTTCTTATGCAGTCTTAGTATCACCTAGTTATTTTTAAAAATGATTTAAGGGGACTTAAAAATGTTTCTAATACATTATAATTTATCGCGAATTGATTGAATTACATGAACAAATCTCTTGGAGGGAGACATCTGTTGAGAGATGAGACTATCTATTATAAGAATACTCTAGAAATAAAAAAATAATTATTACAATTATCTTAGTGACTGGAAAAAGAAAGTCAATCTTTTGAGATTTGATTTCTCTATCTTATTTTACAATCAATTTTTCAATGATTACGGAGACTCATCTTAAGTTGGAATTTTAATTTTCCAAAACCCAGAATCCACAGATTTGTAATAGATCTTACATGAGGATCACAATCTTTGGATCTTGCTAACCTGTGTACTTGAGAAAAATAATCAATAAAATCCGAAAACTCATGAATCTTCCAAACTGCTATGAGTGGGAATAAAGTGCTCCATTTCTTTTTTGTTTATCCTTTAAAATCAAAATAGAATCTTAATTTTGGAGTTTCCATGAAAGACCAACAATACAATCCATGGACATGGATATACTATCCCAATAGTAATTTTGCACTTTTACGAACTATCATACACGATATTAACATAACTTACACTTTTTTGTGCTTGATGTGTGAAACATTGAAAGTCTACTTATGTACATCTTCTCCAAACCTAGTGACGATGATAGATTCTACTAGAGGGGAGTTGTTTGCAAAAAAAGAAGACGAAGTAAAGATCTAAATGCTTAAAGGGGCCCACCAATTTTTTTTCAAAATAGGGTCATGAAGTGCATGTAAAATCATTTGGGACATTCGAAGGAATAAAGAAGCATCAACGAGGAAATTCTTGGGCTAAAGAGGCATCTCCTATCATTTTGGGCCTTCGCTTTATCTCTTCCGTGACATTTTTGCTATCCAGGATGTTTAATTATAATCAAAATCTACGTCTTCAAAGTCCAAGGATTCTTTGAGCCCAAGGAGTACATTTCCATGGCTTATTAGTTTTTATATAATTTTTAGAACCCCTTTTGTTGTTTTGCTTTTTAAGCCAATTGTAGTTATTTTAACAAAGGATTGAATACAAGAGAAAAGAAGAAGCTACTCTTTTTGATGTTTTTTTTTATATAAAGGAAGTTCAACATTAGCCTACTCTCTCGGACTTGAATTAAATAAACAAAAGTACAAGAGAAGGGGACTAGTGCCCACAGGACCCCCCAAATCCCACAAAGTAGGGGAAGCTTTTACGGGGCTTAGATGGCATTACAAAGAAGGTTAATCACCCTCTCATCACCCTCATGTGGGACCCACTTGGGTTTAAGCTTGTTATTGATCAAAAGGAGTACTTAATGATGCATGAAAGGGGGGGATTTCTTATAGTTGAGAATCCTTTTGCCAAGGAGGGACAACGATTTCTCAATTGACCACTCTTTGGGGGAGTCACCGAAGTTGAAAGCACATCTTTCCCGCCAGATTTTCCATAGGACCTCCCCTCTGATGGCATTCCAGAGAGTCACAGAGCAGCTGATCGCTTCTCCCAGCAGGGCTTGCTGCCAACTGAGATGTTTTTGAAGTCTAATTTTCTTTCCAACCGTCTGCCAGAGTCTGTTGGAGTTGGGGCATGTAAAGAAGATGTGTGAAACATCTTCGATAGACCGGTAGCAGCGTTTGCACCAGGGAGGAATCCCACAAAATTTGCTAGCCTTAAGGTTGGTCCAGATTCCATGATGAAGAATTTGCCATATGAGGATAGACTTTTTGATTTCTATAAGGGGGTGCCATATAGCCATGAACTTCATGTCCCATCAAAGCCGCGTCCATCACAGGCACCACTTCTTGTTGAGGTTAACCTGATAGTCAATCGTTTCTTTGATGTTCAGGATTTTTGATAGGCTATTCCCATTGTGCCATTTGAGACCAAGCGAGCTCAACGTGTTGTGTCGCATGAGAAGGCGAACTTTGTGTCAGTCCCTGGTGAGACATCTACTTTGCAAAGTGTTCCATTCTTCGTACGAAATGTTGACGCAAGGGTCAGTCTCCTCGAAGTTGATCCAGTGGTTGGTGTCTTGTTTCCAGAGATGTAACCATTTTTTGAAGCCTTTGTTCCATAACTTCTTGGCATTTTGAATGTTCCAAGACTCCACACTTCGGATGCAATGGATCGGAAACCAGATAGAGTCGTTTTGTCTGACACCGGCAGCCCACTTCCAGTCTTCACTTATTCTTGTGTAGCTTTTGACTTTATTCCAACTCTTCCATAGGGAGCACACGAGATTAGAGCCTTTCGGGAAGACGGGGATCGGGGAAAACAACAAGGTCAAGATGTCAAGATTCTTCCAATTTGGGAAACCCATGAGAGCCAACTCATTCTTGTTTCTGAAGATCAACTTGGCCCACGAGGCCTCCCCATTGCACCAATCCTTAATCATCCATTTGGCCGCCAATTTGTTAGCCATGCACCCAATGCCCAGGATACCAAGTCCCCCACTATCTATATGGCTCGTGCAGATGGACCATTTGATTTTAGGCACCCCCTCCTATTGTGGTCGCCCATCCAAACGAAGTTTCTACAAATACTATCCAGTTTGGACAGATCTTGCTCTTTCGGTCTCCAACAAGAAAGGAAATAAATTGTAGATGATAAGAGGAACGTCTTGATAACACATAGCACGACCAACAAGATTGATTTGCATACCTGTCCAATAGTTAAGCTTGTTTTTTATTTTCGCCAGCACCCAGTTCCACCGCTGTTCCATAGAGATGCCAAACCCCAAGGGAATCCCAAGAAGCCGAAAAATTTGGCCTTGCGGAATGATTTGACAGCCATGATCAATGAGAAGGTCGGGCTATGACCCAACAATAGCTCTAAAGGTGGTCTTAGAGTGGTTGATTGTGGATCCAGAGGCTTCACAAGAAGTAGCCAGACACCTCCAGAACGTCTCCAGGCTGGTACTATCATTGTGAACAAACGTGTTCATATCATCGACAAAAAGTCTCATGGTGATCTGACTGTGGTCATGAGGCAAACGGAGGCCTTTGATATTACCAGCTTCCACCTGATGCTCCACTAGCCTACTAAGCCCTTCCGTGGCAATGGCAAAGAGAAGGGGAGCCAATGGGCACCCTTGTCTGATAGATCTTCTAAGTTTGATCACCTTCGAAAGTTTGCCATTAATGTTAATTTGGATTGATGCGTTTCCGAAAAGGGTCGCGATCATCTTGATGAATTTCTGACTACATCCAAGATCTTGGAGCGGCTGTAGAATATAGTCCCATTCCAGCCATATTGAAATAAAATTTAGAAGCAATATTTAATATCTTTTCTCCCGAATCCATGTGAAAAGCATCCTCTCCATTATTATATATGCCCAAACAACTTATTGTAACTCATTTGAATCCAAGATTTAGAAGCAATATTTAATGGGACTCTTTTTGATGTTGAAATAAGATTTCGAAGCAATATTTAATGTCTTTTCTCCCGAATCCATGTGAATAGGATCCTCTCCATTATTATATATGCCCAAACAACTTATTGTAACTCATTTGAATCCAAGAGCGCAAAACTTGGTGCACCTTAATTCTTAGGTTGTTTCCTTTTATCTCCTTCTTGATTTGAAGCAATCATCGTGTTGTTGGAGTGTCTCATTCTGACCTCGATTACGTTTTAGTGTTTTTTCATGTGTTGAATTCTTTGCTTTTGACATGTGTGTGTGTGTATGTTTATAGGCTATTTGAGTTCCATAGCTTGTAGGAAGCACATATTTACATAGTTGAATAGGGTAAGTTTACTTGGATTGAGAATAAAATTGAATTACACCTCTGCAACCATGTGTGCTTGTGTTATTGAGTCTTCAATAGTAGTTTATGTTTATTGTAAAAATGTACCTTTGTCCTATCTCATTTATCTACCAATCAGTATTGTTCTCATAAAGGTTAGGTAACCACATCCTTGTCTTTTTCTTGTTGTAAATTTCTATTCAACTCACATATTCTTTTCTCCTAGTTTCTTTTGCCTTCTCTTCTCTAAAATTTGATGTATCCCTCTGCTCTTATTTAGGATTTATTTTTTTTAGTAATTATACATGAAAAAGAGGTGTGGAATCATCATGGTGTGATTTATTGTTTTTTTGCAAATGTGCAATTTAAATCATAAAAATAACAAAGGGTCAAGACGTTCAGAGAGAATTACAAAGAATGTTTATAATCATTTCATCCCGCTCATGCGGGCCCATTTAGACACACATATAGTGTTCACCATATAGAGCAATAAGCTTGAGAAGTAATGAAGATTATTGAGATCAAAAGGACCATGGTATTCAATTTACGCTTGCACTTTTCTATGTATTTCTGTAGCCCTATTTATTGTGTGAATTACTAGTGATGAGGCAACATCACATGCCCTTATGAACTCAATAATGTTTTGCTTAGTGATTTTATCATTTTTTATGCTCATTACCAGAATTAGGGAAAGGGAGTGTTCTTAGTCATGAACTTTATGAGTATTACTAAGGATGGAGGGTAGTCTCTAATCAAGTGATGATCAGTGCATCTATAATATGGTCCTTGCATATTTGGTACCCTAGATTGCCTTACAAGAGCTTGAAAATTTGTGTACATAATACTTAAGCAATGAAGGTACTATCCTCTATAGAGATTGGAATTCTGAGCATACAAAGATGTATCATAGGAAGCTTCATAATCCACCCTTAGTTTTTCATAATCATCTCCATCCCACTATAATACTCATAGGTATTGATCTTCTTTTAGAAGTGTATTAAATGGAGATACACATGATAGATCTTTCCTTATTCTCTTTAAAGTGAATATATTTCATAAAGAATATTCTTTGAGGAGGCTTAAGCTATTGTCTTAGGATTTGGCGTTGCCATGTAGATCTTTTTGCTCCATTTGTGTCCTAGGTTCCATCGGCCTCTTCCATAATTTCCCCTTCATCCATGTCCGGCAAAAGGATCTCATGTTGGATGATATGCAAGAGCTTGTCTTACATCCGAACAGTTAAAGCAACACTTTAAGAAGAAATTTTCTATCCACTTTTTTTTCGTTTTTGTGCATGATATTGGAATCATCTCCTATCCCTACGTGATAGTGATGCTCTTGTGAGAGTGCATGCGTTTATATGTTTCTTTTAAAAACGCACCAGGCCTTTAGTTCAATCTAAAATAGTCGTCACTACTGGACGTGGTTGTTTTTAAATAAAGTGATCTTACTCTTTTGTAAATAAAGTAATTTTCTTCTTTTTCTTGCATTGGATTCCACCAATCCTCAGTATGATTTCTACCTTTGGTTGAAAAGAAAAATCGAGTTTTGGCACTCATTTGGTAGAGTGCATAGGGGGAGAATCTACCGAGTAGTGTGTTTTGTTTCGCTTATTGTGCATCTCTATTTCTGTTTGATCTGGATATCCTATTTTCTACATTTACGCATGATGCCAAGATCTTGCAACGTGCTCACTATCAAATGACAAAGGCAGGTGACACCAGCTAATTGGATATATGGGAGAAACAATTCGAAAGTCTTGCAACTTGATCATAAGAAAATGATAGTTTAAAAAAATGAAGATGGTCTAAAATTGATATGTTTGTAATCTTGATGATTTAGATGAAATACAAGTTTGTGTTTAGGGTAATTGAATTTGTGCAAGCACTTATGTGTGGCAAAAAGGAGTTGTATGTTTTCTTTAACTTTAGAAAATGTTTTTCGCATATTTTGGGATAATTTCCATCTGAATGATGGTTGAAGATGTTATGGGGAATCCTCTTTGTAATGTTGCAGAAAGACACTTGATCATACAAAATTCATTAAAGATGTTCATATTTTCCTCGATTGCACATGATGTTGAAGAAAGAGATTTATTTATAATGAACCCAATTTGTTTTTTCTGATATCCATATGTAGTTATTCAATGTGATGCTTATTATGTATGTTAACTCCATTTATTTATTCTTCTCTTTCTAATGTTTATGGTGCTGCTTCATGGCTATTGTCTAAATTAAAAGGGTTTAATATATTTCTTCCATTGTTCATGTTTACGAAATTGCATAAATATTCCTTTCCTTATTGAGCGAAAGGAATGTTTCTCCCTCTCCATGCTGCTTAATATGGGCACTCCTTTATTTATATGGAAACCTCATCATCAGATTGGAAATGTCTATGTCAATTTGGAGTCGATATAAGTGCAACGTGCTTTTTTTACAATAGGAATTCTATCTATCTTTTCTCACTTTTGTTGAGAGATGGTAAGGTTTAGTGATGAGTATTTTGAGGGCAAAATCTATCATAATTTATAATTTGCAATTGTCGTTTGAGTTGAGGGGAGGAAATACTAGCAAGGAACAATGTCATACTATGTTGAATGAATGAAATGATCTGGACCTTGATCCTTGATCCACATGAAGGAAGCATTAAAACTCCCATAAATTGTTTGCACGTGCATCATGCGATTTGGTGTATGTGCATTGACATTATTGAGAGACAACTGAATTATACATCTTTGCTATTATAGTTCAAGGAAAAAATTCAAATCTAAACTTTGAAGACGAAGGTAAAGGAAGGTTTCATTTAATCATTAAAATGACATAAAATTTCTTATTTCATACAAATGAGCATGAGGAAACCATGCATTTTTGTTGAAGATGTAATCAATGATTGATTTATGTGAAGATTTCTCTTATATATTATTACCATTTGAACGAACATTTCTCCGGTTTTGTAATGTGCCTGCTCGAAACATTTATTATGGGATGTAAATAGTTGCATACGTGCGAGGCACTTAGAACATCATGGTTGAAGGAAATACACATTCAAATCAATGAAAATGTATGATCAAAGAGAAAAAAAAAAAACCAAATTCTTCTACTATGTATGTTTTGAATAAAATGAATGGCGTTTGCTAGAGGGAAGCTATTTATGAGAAAAGTAGATGAGGTGGAGATGCATGTTCGAACATTCCAGACATTGAGAGGACATTGATAGCATATTTTTCATGGTTATTTGAATAGTTTTTAGTGAATACTAGAAAACGTTAGAGGGTTAATAAGTTCCAAATTTTTTGTTCATTCGAACATGTTTCATGAACTCCATGCCACAATTGTATGAAATGGTTGTCAAATTCATCCAACTGGCTATGTCCATGATTGAGCATTTGAAGTTCAATGCCCTTATCTACAGCAATGCTCTACATAACAATGATCATTATAATGCATCAAACTTCTCTCTATTTCGAAACCATAAGAGAAAAATTCATAAAAAATCAGAAACCAGATACTCTCTAAAGATACCAAGACTCGGACACTCTCATCCTTGTCTTGTCCAATGTTGCACTAAGCTATGTCAATTTGATGCTAGTTCCCATATTTCTCAAGAACCTTATGATAATGACATTTGAAATCCACTTGTAGATGAGTGAACATAGTATGTATTTACTTGAGGGGGCGGGCTTTAGAATTTTTCTTACTTGTCTTCCAAATCAATAAATTTTTTTATGTATGCATCTATGGTCTTCAAGCACTTTATGTACAAAAGGTATCCAAACCCTTGTTCCGAAAAGCTGCCCAATAGAAAATAGATCATATTTTGTTACTAGTGGAATTCCCTTCTAGTTCATCATTCTATATGTTCCTTAAATCATGATTTCACAAGTCAAATGGTATGCCTATTTTCCTCTTTCAATTTTTGAACTGGAATAAAAATATCATAGTAAACAACCTTAAAATAGAAATCTCACATGAAATCAACAAGTAGATGGTTCACCAATTGGAATATATGTCTATCACTTGATCTAAGCCATGTTAATGAAGTCCCGATCAAGTCCAAGCCAAAAGTCTCATATTTCATGAAGAGGTCATTTACATTCTCATCTCTAAGTACCTAATTTAACTCTAGCACATGTTCCTATGGAGCATAGATGTTCTCAAAATGGTGTTTTATGGAGTTGGAAGCTTTCAAAGATGAGAACCTTTTTTCATACTCATATGTTCTAGGTAATGGAGAGACATGAGTGTCTCCACCTTGAGTTTATGGAGCTTGTCTCCTTAATTGAGGTTTGTAATATTATTGACTCCTAATTCTTCACTTCCACTAGAGTTCCCTTGGTAAAAAAGTGATATAATAGGGATACCCATAGTTTTTCATCCTTTGAAATTCACCTTGATATTTCTTGTAGCTCATTCATAAAAAAGCTTGGTTGACCAAGGTAAGTGCACTCAACTTTATTGGTATAAATAACCATCTAATTCTCTTTTTTATTTCTATCGTTCTATGTAATGATAAGTTCATTGTCCATTACTTTTGTCTCTTAGCTAACTAAGGAAGTAGAGATCTTCTTCTTGAAAGAAGTATACATGCATTGAGGTAATCATGAATCAACCATTAAATAAATTATTCTTGTCTTGGAATTTTGGGGGAATAATTTTGAATTCAATAAGTGAATCAACATAGAGATACATCTCCGTTTGCTTACAAACTCATTGTCTTTATGTAAGTAGGAACTAATTCACTTATACCGCTTGTTTTATTCGGTTGTTTGCATAGTATCTAAATAGGTTATTTCTTGTCTATCTCCTTCTATGAAGTTTAAGAACATACTTTTGCATTGATCCAAGTCAGTGGTAGGTTGCAATCAAATGAAGTTGCAATTTAATCTAAGTAAATTGATTCTTTGATAGAATGAGTTCTCTTGGATGCACATAATATACTATGTGTGAATGCAATCTGCCATATACACATGTCGAAGAAATCATGATTTTTCCAATAAAGCATGTGAAATATACCAATCATGATTTGCAAAATCAAGAAATCTATATTTTCAAAAATGTTATAAGTCATGTAAGAGAAACTCTAATTTTCCTAATCTCACAAACTAGGCAGTTTCACAATTTCTTTTCATTAGACCTGTGTTTTCAAGTGCTTTAGATTCAAGTATGAGAAAATGTTCAAACGAAAAACACGAGATTGTAGAGAACGAGATATTGTGGAATTTTTGCATTTATGTCTGTATGCACAAACGTCTAATGGAGATGAAAAGTGATAGGGAAGAATTCCACCTTCAGACTTTCACATCGGTAAGTCTTTTTTATCTTTTGTGAAACAAGAAACACAATGAATGTTAAGCATATGAATACTTTGACATATGAATATGGAAGGAAGCATATTCAATGGTTCTTTGACCTATGAAGCTAGATCATTTTAGATGAAAATTATTTTTTCAATTCACTATGTACATGAGGGTATTAGAGCAACATGTAAAGAACTTATAGAATGTAATGACTCAAAATGTATGTTGTATTGCACATATGATACATAGGAAGTGTACAGTAATACTCCTTCATGAAGGGAGCACAATGTATGCTCAGAAATGTACTTTGATCTCTCTGTAATGGGCATGGGTTACCCATGGCTAAGGAGTAAGTATATTTTTACTCATATTTTGAATTTGAATTCGAATGTTGATCACCTAAAAGTGATCTATTTGCTTCAGAATGAGTTGAATTAGATTCCAATGAAGTAAAGTCGTGGACTAAGCTCCTTAATATCATGATATTCTTCTTCAATATTCAGCTTTTACATTTAACCAAGGTAAATACAGTGCAAACTTCATAAGAATATGTTCCCATGCAAACTCTTTTGAGTAGATGCACTTCATGAGAATAGTCATGAGTATTAGCAAAGCTCATAGGTATTCTAATTTCACTAATAGCTCCCCCTCAAGCCTAAGTAGCTTGAGTCTTTAGTCCTTCAATATTTCATGAAATCTAATGATTGATCTGAATCTATTTAAGTTCCTTCCATCCCATACTTTAGTCCTCATATTTTCACATTGTTGATGTGTACACACATATAAAAGTTGAATCTCTTTTCTTAGGATCTTCTTCCTGACATAATGATAATGTAATTCTATGTGTTTGGTCCTAACATTATAAATCAAGATAGCAACAAGATGTAAAGAATGAATATTATCTCCAAAAATGTGTGGAGTAGAAGACTTAAGCCCTAGATTAGAATATAGGGCCTTAATTTGCTTTACTTCTTGGGTAGCATTCGCAAGTCCTCTATAATCAGCCTCTATTGATGAGAGTGCTACAATTGGTTTCTTCTTTGAAGACCAAGAAATAAAATTTCAACCTGGAAACATAAGGTATCAAGATATGCTCTTCCTATCATCTTTAGAGCCTACCCAATCTACATCAGAAAAGAGTTTGGTGTCTTTATCAAATGTGTAGGGATCATAAACAGCTTCATTCATTTTACCTTGCAAATACTTGAGGACTCTTTTGGATGCTTTCATATGAGGTTTCCTTGGAGTGTGCATGAATTGACTTGACATACTTACTCAATAACAAATTTCCACTCTAGTTACTGTGGCATAATTTAAGCTTCCAACTAGACTCTAATAACTAGTTAGGTCTTCAATGAGCTGAATTTCATGGGCACTTAGCTTTAGGTTCAATTCCATAGGAGTATCTGCAACCTTTGAGCTCTCCATTTCGAATTTGGAAAACATATATATGATGCACTTCCTATAAATGAGAAACATACCTCTTTCTATATAGTCAACTTCCTATGCTAGGAAGTATGTAAGCAAACCAACATGATTGATCTTGAACTCTTCTTTCATTTGGAGACTGATGTTTCCAATTCCTTCACCATCATTAATTTTAATGATTATATCACCAATATACACACATACATGTATGATCTCTAATTGGTTCCTCTTTATGAAGATGGAAGGATTTGTCTTGATCACATTGAATCATTTATCTTGAAAGTAAGTGACAAGCTGATTCCAAGCCCAAGAAGCTTGTTTCAATCCATATAGAGCTTTCCATAGACTACACACATGACCAGGACATGATTGATCTTCAAAACCAAGAGGTTGAGTAATGTATACCTCCTCTAATATCCATCCATTTATAGAAGCATTTTTAATATCCGTTTAATAGATCTTCGAATTCTTGAAAGATGTTACACTCATGAGTGCTCTAATAATGTACATCTTTGCAATAGGTGAATATGTTTCTTCATAATCAATACCTTGTGTTTCTGTGAATCCTTTGTCTACTTTCCTTGCTTTGTACTTGTTTATTAAACTATCAGAATTCTTCTTTACCTTATATATCAACCTTGAACCTATGACTTTCACAGATTGAATCTTGGGTAAGAAATTTCAAGTTTGATTCTCTTATAAGGCTTCTATCCCTTCCTCCTTAGCATTCATCCATTCTCACTTCTACTTTGCTTCTTGATAAGTTCATGAAACGTTAGAGTTTCAATCCTATGCTAGATATATTGAGTGTTTATTCACTAAGGAAGTGTGATATCCATACCTTTCAGGTTTCCTTTCTCTCTATTCGATCTTCTTATAGTTTATTGAGATGATTCTACCACATCTCTCAACTCTTGCATTCTTGTTTTTCCTTTGGAGTTCCAAGATTTCATTTCCCTTCTTGGCATCTTCTAGTGATCATCAAAATCACTTAACACCTCAAATGTACGCTCATTCCTCTTTGACAGTGTTGGAAAGTCTTCCTCTAGATCATAAAGAATTTCGATTTTCCTACAATCATCTTCAAAGCATCAATTTTCTTCATCAAACACAACATATATACTTAGAATGAAGCCTTTGATGCTTGGATTCTATAACCTATAAATTTTTTGACTAAGGTCATAGCCAATGAAGATGCATTTCTCTACCTTTGAATCCAATTTACCTCTAATTTGAGAAGGTAAGTGTGCAGATGCTATGAACCCAAAGATTGAGCAATGATGAAGGCTAGGTCTTCTTGCATTCCATGATTCATATGGTGGCATGCCATCTAAGGCCTTTGATGGAAGTCCACTGACCAAGTATGTAGATGTGTATATTGCCTCTACCCACAAGTAGTTGGGTAACTTCTTCTCATTGAGAATTGACCTTGAAGCCTCCAAAATCGTTCTATTCCTTCTCTCTACCACTCCATTTTTCTTCGGAGTACATGTGGTGGTGATTTCTCTTTTTATCCGTCTCTCTTGGAGATAAGAATCTAAATCATGGGAGAAACAATCTCCCCCTACATTTGATACCAGTCTTCTAGGCTTTTACATGTTTAGCTCTCCAGAAGAGCTAAGTAGTTTTTGAAACATGAAAACATTTCATCTTTATGCTTCATGAAGTATAATATATTCCATCTTCTGGAATCATCAATGAATGATACATAATACCTAGATCCAAAAATTAAGGGTTACAAACTTGTTCCACATACATCTATATGGACCAACTCCAATAGGTCTATGTGTATGTAGCCTTTCTTGGTGAAGGGTTGTTTGTGTGACTTAGAGAATTGACAAGAACTATATGTGATGGTCCTTTCAGCTATGTGAGCTTTCCTCTTGTGCCAAATTTCTAACTCTGATATAGCTTACATACCATAATTGAACAATGCAATGTTCTTGGTGTCTTGGAGAACAATCTACCTTATTTTTCTACCCTTTCTATATTCTTAAAGCTTGTTGTGGCTCTTCTAAAAATTCTCCATGCAATGTGAGTTTGACCTATAAATCCTTCTCCACAATCTGACCTACAGTTATGACGTTCTTGGTAATATTTGGCACATAAAATACTCTTCTTAGTAAGTTCATATTTCCCTTTGAAGTTTTCACATTATCTATCTTCTCAACTTGATGCCTTGTATCATCTTCTATTTGGAATTTATTCCTTTTCATTTGATCTTCCAAGTTTGAAAGTTGAGCTACATTTCTTGCCATATCATATGACAATCCTGATTCTATATAAAATACAGGTTCATCTGATTTACCTTCCTTCATAGTCATGTTCATTAGAAGAAGTGATCCCTCTTGAGTTGATTATTTGCATAGTTATTCTAGTCTCTTCTTCCTTTGTATTCTCCTTGGTAGTTGTTGTTGTAGGATTTGTTATTGCATCCATTGAAGTCACTGAATCTTCCTCTTCAACTTTCATAAACTCATGTGTTGTCACCTCTTCCTCTTTGTTTTCTAGGACTCCTGAAACAATTATCACTAATGTTATTGGTTAGATCACATGTGGCACATGGAGATGAGCCTTGGGCTCTCCACTTGCCTTTTGTACCTCCTCTCCTCTTGAGCCTCTACCTGTACCTACAATATTCGCTTCAGAGGTACTACCTTCATCATTGGAATTCTTGTCTTTGCCTTTGTTATCCTTGCTTTTTGTCTTATTTATATAGAGAGCAGAAGATCGATTACCTTTTGAGTTGTCTCCATTCTTAACAATTTCTCCTTCATGTGTGAACAATGTTCCCATGAGGGTTTTGAAATCAAGAGCTTGCATATATATGTAGAGGTCTAAAGCTATTGTGAAGGCATCTCATTTTTCATCTATATTTATTCCATTGATCACTTGCCTTACTATTTGTTCTCCGGGAATGACTTCCTCAATACCTTGAAGCTTGTTTGCAATGTCCCTCATCTTGGTGATATTATTAGTCACATTTGCTTGGGTATATTCTTGAGTGTAGTGAAATCCATCCATAGCTGGTACTTCCTTGCATTGGTGCTTGATAAGAAGAATGCTTCAAGAGCATTCCTTGTCTCATGATGTTTTGCAATTTCAAAAATGAAGAGGAAGAAAGAAAATAGAGTTAAGAATGTAAGACCTTGCTCAAACATCCTTTGAGCACCATGCATTCAACCTCTCTTGTTCTTCTTGTGTTGTTTGACCCTTCCTCTTGAGGATTGGCATCATCTCATCTCCAAATATGTAAGCATAGAGATTCCCTCACTGTAGGTATGCTTCCATTTGTAGTGACCATAGTGAATAATTACCTCGATCCAATTTTTCAATGGAATATGAGAATCCATCACTCATGATGCTTAATTGCTTTGATACCACTATGAAGAGGTGATGGGGTGTATCTAGAGATGAGTAGGTCTTGCAACAAACCTAATCTACACAAGAAAATGTAACTTAAAGAATTCTTAATGGAATTTTATAGGTTCCCAAAAATGTGTATTAATCAATCAAGCCCTTCAAAACATCATTTCCAAATGTTTTTATCAAAACAGATAACGTCTACTTTGCAAGAAGTGAAGAAAACCTTCTATTTGAGGTCAAAAGGTCTCAATGTTATGATTAAAGCTCAGAACCTCTTATGAGTTCATAAGGCAACTTTTGCACAAATCAAATTGAAGTGTATAGATAACTAAGGAAAGTTATCTGATGAGTTTAGATGCACCATACACTAAGAAATGAATTTGCCAATTTTGGGAGGTCACCCCGACTTTTCAAGAACTAGAAGATTTGCACACATAATCATCTTCAAAGATTGATATCTCAAGGTCTAATGCACCAATGATGATGAAAATTGTTTATGGATACTTGGCAATCTTATCTAAATAAGCCAACAAACACTATAAAGCGGATACTCATGCATAGAGAGATAGACAACACAAGCTCACTATGTACGTGATTGTATTGCATGAACATATAGAGAAGAACTTACACAATGTAATGATTCCAAATGTATGTTGTATTGCACATATGATACATGGGAGGTGTAAAGGGTCCTTTGTGGTGTGAGCGCAATGTATGCTTAGGAATGTAGCTTGATCTCTCAATAATGGGTGAGTGTTTCCCGTGACTAAGGAGTGAGTATAATTTGCTTATATTTTGAATTTGAATTTTAATCTTGTTCTCCTAAAAGTGATCGTATCGTTTAGGAATTGATTTTAATTAGATTCCAATCAATTAAACTCGTAGATTAGGCTCCCTAACATCAAAAGATTCTTCTTAAATATTTCGCTTTAACATTTGAGAAAGGTAGAAAGAATGAGAACTTAAGAAGAATATGTTTCCATGTAAACTCTTTTGAGTAGATGCACTTCATGAGAATAGTCGTGAGTATTAGCAACGATCTTAAGCTTGCTAATTGATTCAACATTATAGTTATAAAAATAGTTGTTGCATCACTCCATTGATGCTTGTATGCGCATGAAGCCATGAAAAGTTGAGTAAGAGTCATAGATGTTGTTTGTCCCCTAGGGACACTCAATTCTCACTAGAGATGATAAGAAGGATGCAAGAATGAAGCTAAAGTTGAGTATGATTACAAGGAAATGAATTCGAAGATCGATTCTTTTTTTAGAGGGGGTAATCGGGTTCTCCTTATGGAAGTATGCCCTATAACATGAGTGTGTGCAAGTATCACAACAAACACATAGAGCACACAAGAGAGACACAAAGGCAGATTATGAGTATGAAAATGAGAAAAAATATCCCACTTTGACATGATTGTGAATATCACTTTAGTTCATAGTACAATGGCCTCTAGCCACTCCAGAGTATGAAATTTGACTATTTAACAACAGGAGGGTATACACAAACAATATTTGACTTTTGCAGATGACAGTAAGAAATACAACACACTCCAGTTGCAAGGGATATCCTAGAGTACCCATTCTCAGTGTCCCACCAAACTTCGAAGCCCTCACTTTGTATCCACCACAGATGGGCCTCTTTCACACTGCCGAAAGTTGCATCAATGAGCAGAGAGAAATATGGGAGTAGCACTATGGAGAACACACTCAAGAAAAGCTCAAGAGGATTACCACAACACAAAAAGACCAAAAATGACAAGAAGCTAGAGTTGAGTTGTAATGACTATGTGCATATCTCTCAACCTCATAAATATGTAAACATCCCCGATCGATTGATTAATTCTAAAAAGAAGTGTAAACTACTTCTTATATAGATGTCTAGGCCAAGAGAGTGGATTGAGCCAAATCCAATCATTTACTTCACCATCATGGCTTACTATACGTGCACTGCCCCTAACTAACAAAAGTGTAGTAAGAGTGGGCTAATTTGGGAGGTGCCCAGACTCTACTACTAATAGGCAAATGATTTTAGCTCTCCACCTACATCAACTAACTTTGAATGCTAAAACTCAGCACTCCATTTTGAACCTTGATTATGCCCATGAATTAGATAGCCCACTTGAATTTGAATCAAAGTTTGATGTTGAGGACGACTACTAAAGAGGCGAATAGCCTTGAGATCCTTTGTGAATAGTACCCTTTGCAAATAGTATGAGAGAGTTGAGAGAGAAGATGAGGTAACTAAGAGGAAAATTCTACCAGAGACCAATTTGAGGAGTCCTTCAAGAGTGAATTTAATGGTATGAGGAACGCATTCTTGAAGGCGGACTAGATTAGACAAAATTCCTTGGAGAATTTGAGAGAAAGCAAAAAACATGTGGTATTATAACCTATATGATATTTCATGTGTGCCTGATATGCCCAAGGTCTCTAGTTGCTATGGTGGATAGCATCGAAGTCGTTCGTTTAGCCGACCAAGGATCAAATCCTTAGCCATCCTTTTGGCTGATTCCTAGACAAGCCGAGAAGTCTGAATTTTGGCGGATAAATTCCTTTCATCACATGAATTGCACAAATTCAAACACTTCATCATATGCTAGTAGCACAAGGCGAATTTGTGTGGCTACTCAATCGAATTTATGCACGAAGATGTCTTGTTATACTCTATGTATTATTTGATGTGCTATGTGCTCAACACATGTCGAGGGTTTGTGGTGGAAAGCATGGATACCTTTCCAACAGCCCATCGAGGATCAAATCTGAACCCGAACACATGATGCATTTTCTTCAGCCTTTGCCGAATTCTCGCACATTTGGAGACAGATTCGAGAGGACAATTTTGACACTTTTTGGAGGATGAAATCTAGCCCCTAAATTTGCCCACTCTCCAGGTGAATTTTGCCACAACAAGGGCCTGAATTTTGGCACAACAAGGATGAATTTGAAGGTGAGATCATGCTATGAGAAAGAAGAATTTCCATGATAGAATGATAGAATCTGAGATCATGATAGAATGAACATGAAGAAAGAATTATAATTTAGACAAATTCAAGTAGAATTCTTGCAAGTGGATTTGTTGACGTGAATAATCCAACAAATTCTTGCAAGATGATTTGCTGAGGTTAATAGTCTAATGAATTCTTGCAAGAAGATTTCTTCAGAGGAAGAAATTATGTTGATGAATGTGGGTAGCGTGTGATGTCCATTGCAACTCATATATTTCTTGAAGGTCTATGCTCAGAAATAGTGAGGCACTATGGATAGCGAGAAATATTTCATTTGCTATATTGGGGTTCAATTCCCAACGTGGCCATTTTGTGCTTTCCAAACTTGGTGGATACAATCTCTTGCCTTGCTATCAAATTTTGATGAACAAACTAGCTTGATCTTTTTGATCCTTTAGAAACAAATTGGTGTTTTTCCTTTAGAGACAGATTGGTTAGCACACCCACTTGGATGAATTCAACTCTAGAAAGGATGAACTTGGTGAGATGAATTTTAAGGATGAATTGGTTCATGCAGCCTCTTGGATGAATTCAACTCTGGTAAAGGACGAACTTGATGAGACGAATTTTGGAAAGGATAATGTCTTCAATTCTTGAAGACAAATTTGGATTCTTTGAAGATGAATTGGATGATAATCTGAGGACGATGTTTTCAATTCTTGAAGACGAATTTGATAAGATAGATTCTGGAAGACAAAGATTGCACCTCTTCCCAAGTTGAATTTGCTTAAGCATCTCCCTCACTTCAAGTTCTCCAATCATCTACACTCCAAGCTCACATCAAGACCTTCAAGCTAACCTTTCAAAGATCGAGATCAAAGAAATAGTGCATGGTGAGTCTCGTATCCAATCTTTCGTCTAGGAAGAATTGTAAAAAGAGGATTCTGTTGCATATGAAAGACAAGTTTCTTGATGACAAAGCCAGAAGAATTTCTCTTGAGAGAGGAGACGAATTTTTGCAAGACTACTAGGATGATTTTCTGTAGTACACTTTTTAAATTGAAAAAGCATTTACATAAAG
>CM035436.1:34925216-34967716 GCA_020310875.1 Ceratopteris richardii | reverse complement strand
AAATTATATATCCGAATTTGTGAAGATATATTTTTCTAGTAGGTGACCAAAATATTGATAGGGAAATATGACTATATTGAAGTTTTATTGTTTGTCACATGATATGTACCCTTACAATAATGTTTCTCTTGGAATAGATTATTTAATACGAGTTTGGTATTAGGAGACTTTCACCCTTTTCTGAGACTCACCTCCATGCTAACATACTCTTTACTACTAGCTCCTTCATGCTTGTAAACATAACATTATGTATCATGATGTGAGTTTTCAGTTTTTTTAAGGGAATACAGTATATACAAACATGATACTATTCTAGAAACATCGTATTAAGTTTATGTGAATAATTATTTGATAGAATAGGTAGGGATGGAGTTAAATCCATCTTTCATATCTTTTTCCATTTTACAAAATATTTGCTCAAAACTTCCAGCCTTATATGTCTCTCTCTCTCTCTCTCTCTAAATATATAACCGAATCTGTATGAATTCTTAAGTTTCTATCAACCCTAAGGCCGATATATTTTATTAGATCAAGTATTATCTTGCTATGTAGTGCAATATGTCGTTTGTGAATACCTCTATAAGTAAGCATTGAGTGTTCTTTGTGTTTTTTAAATGGTGTCGATTGTTGAAATTGAGAATTACGTTATTCATTTCTGGATTCTTATGTTGACAAAAACTCGTTATAATGCTCCAAATGCTCCTTTTCCATCCCATCTTCCACCGTTCTCTTCTAATTACTCTTCTTATTCTTCTTCTTCTTCTTCTTCTTCTTCTTCTTTTTTCCTCCTTTTCATTTGATGATTTAAACCAATCCATCTATGCTCTAGATGGTATACAGTATGATAGGTGTAAAGTATAAATGTGATCTATGAATGGAAATATGCCACATGCAGATTCACCGTTTCAATTTCCATCAGTAACCGCAATGAATAAGGGCTCTTCGTGAGTCTTACTTCACTATCATTAGATAATGTGAAATGTTTTTCAATCAGATGCCATTGGTTCATGTATGATAAGTACATGGTGAATTTGACGTTATGAACCTCTAGTCGTTTGGATATTTGCATAGTTGCAAACTTTAGGTCTTGCTAGGTGATTGAGAATGTGTACTACCCTATTTGGATGCATTTATAATTGATCATCGATAAAGTAGAAATTTCATTATGATTTATTTCAGTACTTTTGATCTAGTGCATGAATACTTAAGGTATAAATTAGAAATGATGATTATACGAACTCACCATCCCAAGTACGATGATATGGAACTTGCAACACTTGAAAAAAATGGATATTTTGATAGGTCTTGTTTCTTGTATCCTTAGGTATTTGAGTAACTACTTTTATGTGATTTGTTGTTTGCAGACTGTTTCTATTAATCTACTTACAAATGCCTCCAAATTTGTTTTCCATTTTACATAGTGATAGTTGCTGAAGCCTAAAAGTTCACTTTCGTTTGAAAGAAAGCAGTCTTAATAGAAATATTCTGATTTCTTTCTTTAAATAAATTTTTTCTCTTCTTATGAAATATTATGATTACTTTTAATAAAGAAAGAAAAATTATATATCAGAATTTGTGAAGATATATTTTTCTAGTAGGTGACCAAAATATTGATAGGGAAATATGACTATATTGAAGTTTTATTTTTTGTCACATGCTATGTACCCTTACAAGAATGTTTCTCTTGGAATAGATTATTTAATGGGCGTTTGGTATTAGGAGAGTTTCACCCTTTTCTGAAACTCACCTCCATGCTAACGTACTCTTTACTATTAGCTCCTTCTGGTTGAAAACATAACATTATGGATCATGATGTGATTTTTTACTTTTTTTAAGAGAATGCAATATAGACAAACATGATACTATTCTAGAAGCATCGTATTAAGTTTATGTGAATAATTATTTGATAGAATAGGTAGGGATGGAGTTAAATACTACATGAATGGAGTTAGCATTGAATCCTTTTGTGACTTAATAAACGTCGATGATCTACAGAGATGATGATAATAAGTTTTTAAAGTTTCTCTTTTTTTTAAGAGAGTACAATGAATTGGAAAGAGACACACCCCCAACCTCGTAAGGTAGAGGTACACATCTTGGGAAACTTCATGGACACCCATCTTTGGGAACTCATGGATATGTCTAGCCAACATTTGAACTCCGGACCTCCTGCTTTAGATTTAAAGCATCAACCTCTAGGCTATGCGGGTTTGGACAATGCAATATTTATCAAAAATAAAATTATTGGTACTAAAGGAAAAGAAAATTGGTTTTAAGGTGATACAAATATTTTACTTGTTTCTATTATTCCTTACGAATATGACTTTATAAATGACAAATTAATAGTAGAACTTTGGATGGTTTTTATGGAACCTAATGTATATAATTAGTACATAAAAGTGAGTGTTTGTTGTGATGATGAATAGAACTTTGAAATGAAGCTCAATTATGGATAACTTGTAAAGCTACTTTCAAGTTGATTTACACAATTGTAATTGACTTTGTACTTTAATAATTGAATTTTTGGCCTATAACATAGGTGATGGAAAGTTTCTACCTTCTATTTCTTTTATTATAATATTTTATTGAGATTCTCGCTTCAACCTCAGTCATAAACTGAGTTTTTGATGGATGCCACTTGGAGCTACATTAAGAAAGCCTCTAAGCACCATATATTTAGGAAATTGATTTCTTACTTGTCGGGAAAATTTCCAACTCTAAATGTGCACACAAAGAACTTCAAATTAGCAATCCCACATATGTGCATGCTCCTAGAGAGTTTTCAGGAGCAAGCTAGTAGGATGGCTAAAACACAAAATTTAGTGTGATTGTTCTAGATTGCTTTGAGTTTTGAGGAGATTTTGTTTGTCATCACACTCATGTTTTGAAACCGTTGGTTCATTGAAGATCTAATCAAGTATTCTATAGGTACCTCAAATCGCATGTTAATTTGCTCCATAATTTGAGAGGACCAAGTCTAGAAGTGAGCAGGTGTGTATGGGCTAGTGAAGGCCATAACATTTTTGTTTTGGAGGCATTGATTCTCCTAGTTGGAAAACCATTTTAAGAGAAATAAATTGCTCTAGAGAGACATTTCCGTGTAGTTTATGTGTACAAACGATCTTGGGTTTAGTCCTCAAGATCTCGGAGATTCCATTGTTTCAGTAAATAGAGGTTTTTCAAGCATGCCTATGAGACCACTATTGCTTCATGGCTAAATACGGAAGTTTCTAATCCTCCCATCAATGGTATCAAAGCTTTTTGACATACAAAAGCATTCAAGGAGGACCAAGAGAAACGAATAAGGGATTTTGATGCAATGCGGAGTGCTAGATCAAGGTCAAAAGCAGACATCAAGCAAACAAGAGTCTAGTAATGAAGAAGGAGGACATAATGAACATATCTTCGATACATTTTGAAGTTTAAAGGTAAAGATTTTGCGACTATTCATTTCCTCTCAATCAAAGGGATCTAAAAGAGTGCATTAGATCTCATCATGTCATAATAAAGCACTCAAATTCAATATTTGGATAAGAATAACTATCATCATGGAATATATTTATAGTGGATGTAGCAACCACATTTGCTGCGAAAAGGAGTTCTGAAATATGCAAGTGCCATGAACCAAAGGACATGTGGAAACAGGTGATCAGACTCTTCATGCTATTAAACATATAGGAGATGCTATGTTGGAGGGTTCTCATAAAGCCAAGTGCTTCAAAGATGTTCTTGAGTTTTCCACAATCACAAAGAACCTAGTTTCTATAGGGAAAATGGTTGAGAGAGGATTGCACGTCAAGTTCAAATAGTAAGGATCATTTGTGGAAAAGCCTAAAGAGGGGAAGGGACTGATATACAAAGTAAGGAAGGAGGGATGGCTGTTCACTTTGTATGTGAATAAAAAATTCAACCACAAAATGTACTTCACATTTGGAAATAGGAAGGTAGTTGAATCCGACCTATGAAAAAAAGGTATGGACACATCAATATTTATAGATTGATGGACATGGAGAAGAAGATTTTACTACCAAGTTATCTAATCCCTGTAATAAAAATCTCAAGAACTTGTGAGATTCTTTTCAATTGGGAAAGCATACAAACTCACCATTCAAGAAGAGCAATTATGTGAGCTATCATCCACTTCACCTTATTCATACAAATGTTTGGAGACCCATAAAGAAGCAATTGGACGTAATAGTTATTTTGTAACTTTCATTGATGATTGTACAAGGATGATTTGGTTCTATTGTATGAACAAATAAGATGTTTTTAATTATTTCAAGAAGGTCAAAACTATGGTTGAAAGAGAGTGTGATAGGTAAATCAAGTGTTTAAGGTTAGATGGAGGGGAAGAATACTTTCCCATGATTTCTTTGATTTCTTGGAGACTAATGATATCAAAAGACAAACTACATGCAGGTAAATACCACAACAAAATGTTGTGGCAAAAAGCAATAAAAGGTATATTGCAAGATGTGCTAGGGCCATGATGAAGGAGATGTGTATGCCCAACTCCTATTGTTCTAATATAGTGACCACAACCATATACATCATGAATAGCCACAACCATATACATCATGAAGAGAGCTCCCACATCAAGTATACATGCTACCAGACTTTATGAAGCTTGTTACAATCGGAAGGTAGATTAAGGATTAATCTTGATGGTAGATTAGAATGGTGTTTCTTCATAGGGTATGTAGATCAGTAGAAGGGTGATAGGTATTATAACCCTATAAAAAAGGAATTAAAAGTATCAAGGGCTGTCACGTTTGATGAATTGTTACATTGGTATGGTACAAATGTATCTATGTAGGGTAATGAAGATGAAGAAAAGAGGACTTCAAGAGATGAACCAAAAATCATGGTTTTTAGGGAACCAAAAAAATTGAGCTCTAAACCATCATGGGATAGAGTTAGTGCTACATTCAATCAATTAAGTAATGCAAGAAGTAAAGGTAAAGACAAAATCACATAAACAAAAGAAGATGAAGGCCTATTGATTGAGCTTAGCACACACCATCATGGGAAGAAGGGGGGAAGTTCAAAGACCTACAAGAGATACTCAAATCAATGGAGTGGTCAAATAAGAACTTTTGATAGGGTAAGGTATCCAATTTAAAGAATTGCCTATGATTCATTTATGGCTAGACATTATGCCTATATGATCTAGGTCATTAAAGAACCCAAATGCTTTGAAAGAAGCACACACATGAACCCAAATGCTTTGAAAGAAGCACACACATGTAGGGAATGGTGAGAAGCTATGCATGAGGAAATCAAGGCTTTCGAAGAAAAGCATACTTGGACTCGTATAATAAGGAAGAAGGATATGAAGGTAATTGGAAACAACTGGGTTTAAAAGGTCAAGAAACATGTAGATGGTATTATTGCTAGGTATAAAGCTAGGCTTTTGGCCAAAGGATATCATCATTGCAATTGCATCATGCATGAATTCGAAGATGTAAAAATTTGATGTGAATAATGCCTTCCTAAATGTAGAGCTAGAGGAAGTTGTGTACATGGATCAACCATTAGGGTTTGAAGACAAAGTCAAAGATGGTTATGGTTGCAGGTTGACGAAAGCTTTTTATGGTCTCAAGAAAGCCTTAAGGCATGGAATCAAAGGCTTTTGGATTATCTAATCAGTTGTGGATACAATCAAAGCAAGGGGCGTCCATCATTGATATACACGAAGGAATGTGAAATCTTTGTCTACCTATGTGTATATGTAGATGATCTAATTATTATAAGATATCGTAGGCCTTTGAGATCTAACTTAGTTTCTAGGAATTGAATTCATATACAAGGTCAATGGCATTTGGCTTATGCAGAGAAAGTACATTTTGGATATAAAGAAGTATGGGCTTGCAAGATCCAGAACATTGAGAAATCTTATGGAGGTGAACACAAAATTGAATTCAATAGAAGGTACTAAAGTACATGATCCACTTTTATATAGGTCTATAGTTGGATCATTGAACTATGCCACTATGAATAGGCCAAACCTACCATAGATAGTATGTGTGCTATCTCAATTCATCACACACCTAGAGTTCCGCATTCACTCACAAAAAAGAGGGCACTCAAATATCTCAATGGCACACTCAATGAAGGTTTATTTTAGGATTTTCAAGATGAATTATAGGTGAAAGCATGTACAAATGCTAGTTGGGTTGGATCCAAAGAGGATAGGAGAAGCACAGGTCGATATGCAATGATCATTGGCAAGAAGGTCATCTCTTGGATGGCAAAGAAGCAACCTAGAATTGTTGTATCCTCCACTGAAGCTGAATATAGGGCATTATATCAAGTGACTTTTGATCTTATGTTGTTGAAAAAGATAATGATCAAGTCACTTTTGTAGTTTAATCAATTTCCAACCTTATCTGACAACATGACTAGTGTGTACCTATATGCCAATCCCATGTTCCATGCTAGGAGAAAACATGTATATGTACTTTATCATTACATCAGAGAGGAGGTGCTAGCTAAAGAAGTTCAAGTACAACATATAAGTACCAAGGACCAATGTGGTGACATGCTCAAAGATTAGGAGAAAACATGTATATGTACTTTATCATTACATCAGAGAGGAGGTGCTAGCTAAAGAAGTTCAAGTACAACATATAAGTACCAAGGACCAATGTGGTGACATGCTCAAAGATTAGGATTCAATGAAACTAACAAGGCATCAGATTATTGGAGCTAGGTTGAAGAATTGGATCTTGAAACTTGAGGGGGAGTGTTGAAATTCAAGGATCAAGCTTACTCATAAATTGACCATCAAATGGGTGCCACTTGGAGCTACATGGAGAAAGCCTTTAAGCACAAGAAATCCAGATCATTTTTTAATTTGAAATACCCCTCATAACAACCATAGTTCGAATCACACCAAGGTGTGATTAAAATCCATCAATTTAGGAAAAGTGATTCCTAACTTGTAGGGAATCTTTCCAACTATATATGTACACATAAAGAACTTTGAATTAGGAATCATGTGTATGAGTGTGCTCCTAGAGAATTTTGAGAAGCAAGCTAGTAGACCGCTAAGCTAAGCAAGCCCTCTTCTTGCTTGCTTGAGTGATTTGAATAAAGTTAGTGTAGCCATAGCTAACGCACAAAGTTATTTGTTATTGTTTGAGATTTTGGTGAGTGTTAAGTACAGTTCACTTGTCATATCTCCTTAATTTCTTGTAGTCCTTGGTTTTTTAGAAATCTTATCGTCTTCTAAAATTTTTGAAAAGCTTGTTTCAATTCTCTACACATTCTGAGAGAACCATGTCTAGAAGTGAGAACATGTCTATCTATGTATGGCTAATGAAGGTCACAACTTGTCTATCTCTGTATCCCACTCGGAATAACCATTTTAAGTGAAATAATTAGCATTAGTAAGGTCTCGTAGTGTACTTTATTTGTACAAAAGATCATGGGTTCAGTCTTAAAGATCTCGAAGATTACATTGTTTCAATGAACAGAGGCTTTGCAAGTCTGCTCGTGAGACCAACATTGCTTAAAACTTGCATAGGAAGGTTGTTAATTCTCCCATCATATTTGGCCATTACCATGGATCATATATATATATATATATATATATATATATATATATATATATATATATATATATATATATATATATATATATATATATATATATATATATATATATATATATATATATATATATATACACACACACACATATGCAAAGTGTTTTAGGATATTCCCTTTGGTAATGTAGATTTAAAAGAAACATATTTATTGAAAGACATTCGGATTTCTACTTTATTTATTCTAATCTACCATCGTATCAATAATAACAATAACAATCATGAGGAAAAATTTATATTTAGTATCATAGAAAGGCAATCAATAGATAGAATTTAAGTGAAGCTCTAATGATAAAACAATAATCCATTGTAGATAAGGAAACATGATACTTTTAAGTAGAGGATATGGCTATAGTGAGCATATATTAGCATTTTATCATATTTTCTCAAGCTCATATTCGAGTATCTATAAGCAATTGTTACTTCTTTGTATCTATGTTGGCACTAGACTATAGCAAAATATTTGTAGATACATCATGGTTATACAATATGGAATCTTTGAATTTTAAATTTATTGATAAATAGGTTATTTGTTAAGTAATAGGAAGAACGCAAGGTGAGATTAAGGATTGAAGTTTTAAGGTAATGTTTTGGGGGACTCTTTGGAGATGGAGATCTTGATTTCTTATTTAGGAGAAAAATAGAAGAGAAAATGAAGACTAACTCCACATGAAAGATTTCTTCAATTGGGTAATGCAAATTTCTTACAAATATTTATGGAAAAAAAACAAATAAAATGGATTCCTTTAGTTCACAATATATCTTAAGAAAAACCATTACAACACAAGTACAAGAAGGGTACTTCCAATTACTATTGTATATCTAGAACTACTGAATGCAACCTTTTCACCTTGATTAAATAGCTTGCCTTTGTGCACCCTTGCACTCAAACCTTCTCTCAAGGTGAAGCACTGATCACACTTGTAGTGAGGACCTACAATTCTCCTCCTTGGATAGACATCTAGCCACACAATTTTCTCTTTTCGTGGTTGAGTTTGGAACTATAGCAAAAAATGCAAAATAGAGTGTACTACTCTCTCTATGCGTTAATTGAAACTTTCTAAGTTGCAATTGAGACTTTAAGGGAGAAATCTATGCATGCTCTTACATAGTATTCAATAAGCTCTTCTCTATGCTTACAAGTGTTTTCACTTATGGAGTGTTGATTTATTAGATTTTGGTTTATTGAGATCTAGATGCAAAGCTATGAAGTAAACACTTCAAGTTATGAAGAGGCCCACCAATGTTTTTCAATTTTGGGCTCGATGACTATGAAATATCTCTTTGAATATGTAGAGCAATAAGAGATCATTATTTTAAAGAGTTTAGAATCACCATAGGAAATGCATGACACTTTCTACCTATTTTAGTAATATTTCCATGTAATTTCTACCCATTTTAGGGGTTTAGGATGTATTCCAAATCCTTTTATGAAGGCTAAGAACTCAGTAATTTTATGGTTTGTACTTATTTTCGCAATTTTTAAGCTTGTCGGGCACAAACCATGTGACAAGGATCATGTGCAAAAGTATCAATGACCAATATTGTAGGGTTTAGAAACTTCTTTGAATAGGAGTAAATTTTCGTTCATTTTTTTGTGGAATCTTTTTCTCCTTAGTATTTTCCAATTGGAACTTTCATGGTGTTCTTAAGGTGTTCCAACCCCTTCTCTAGGTATGGTAAGGGTCTTTCAATGCATGAAATGTGTGCCTCATCCTATTTGATCTATGTTTGGGGTTGATCCTTTTCAAGAGCTTTTGCTTGAACTCCATAGATTTGTGGTGGGATGCCTTCATATACTTGAATTGGATTGACAATCACGTTGATCTAAAACAGTAGGAGCCACATGAGCTTTGTGTTAGCTAATTCGCAAAAACTTTTAGAATCATTTTTGGGGATCATGCTACTATTGAAGGTCTCCATTGAAGCTTGAATATTTGGGGAGTTGGTAAGATGCCTTTCCAAAGGTGTTGCTGAGAAATCTTTTGTGTTCAAAAAGTTGTGTCGTTCATTATCTATGTCTTTTTAAACATCTTCATGAAGTTAGAAATAGGAGCCAATAGGAGACTATGTAGAGAGTCATTATTCATCTTCTTTTTCATGGTAGGAGCTGGAAAGTTTGGCAAATAAAGTAGAAGAGATTGTAGTAGATCTTCTGTTTTTCAATTCAAAAATTCAAATAAAAAGAGGGTCCACTATCTAAACCTATTTGCACACTCAGAAATCAATCACTTTTTTTTGTCTACGAGCTTTCGGGAGCTTGAAAGAGAACTTGGATGCATTGGAAACTCAGAGAGGTGAGGAAGAAAGTTTTATGATCTTGTGTATAGATCAAGAGGAGGTGTAGAGCAATCAACAATCTATTAGGAAGGAAAGAGACATTTGCATTGCAGTTACTCACTGCTATAAGATTTTTTCTTTTTCAAGGAGATTCGATCAATGCTTACTTAAGGGAGTGATTTAGAGGCTTAGTAGAAATGCAGTGAGGCGTAGAATGCAGGACTAGGCCATAGGTGCATGATAGAGATTTTTGGAGTATGCATGTTTTGCAACAATGCAATTTGCGAGCATCCTTGAATTGTTTTAGATTGAATATGAGCTAAGCAGTGATGTAACATAGGTTTTGAATCCAAGAACTTAAAAAATCCAAAATTTATATTCCATTTGCAAATTCAAAGAAACTTTCATTTTATAGGCTTCTCAAATCTTGGCATTACGTCTAGACCTCTTCCGTAGTTCAAGGAAACCAGGTTCTTCATAAAAATGCATCAACTATAATCCTTGATTGCTCTTCCCAAATTCTAGGCTAGGGTCCAACTCTTTGGCTTGGTTTCACACCTAAGCTTGATTGATTTATCTTCTTATGGCTCTTCGGATTTCTTAAGTTCTACAAAGTCCTAAAAACTCAGTTTAGTGAAAACTATAAGTTCTTTAGCTAGGGCAATCATGGATTACAAAGCTGTGATTTTACAAGTTTCTTAGCACCTAATGAACTGGCTAGGTTTTCTTATGTCTTTTCTTGAGTTCTTTGATTTAGAATCACTTATTTTTCACCATTTTGAAGAACGTGATTCATATCAATAGATTTATCCTATATCAAATGTGGATTGGACCATCCCTCGCTTTGTGTTTATTTCAAACCAAAAATCACTTGGAGTATTATATTGACTCTTTGGGATCCTCAATAAAAGAAAACTTTGAGAAAAAAAACTTTGGACAAGTAGACTTTTGTGTCTATCAACTTTTTCAAGAGTAGTCATGGGTTGCACTAGAATTCAACATATGGATATTTTGATATAAGAGAACGTCAAAAAACATCTCCACCCTCAAGGGATTCCTATCATGCACAATTTGACCCATCTAACGTGATTATAAAAGAAGGTTGCTATAGATAATCTGGTTTTTCAACCTATACAAATTCCACTTTTTTCAATCCTTGGAAAATTTGCTTGGCCTTCTTAATCGTCTAGTTAACTTGGTTTATATAGAGAGGTATTGAATTGTACTTTCAAATTTTTTGGCATCATGGATTTCAAGAGAACCTTAACAACTAACGTCCTACAACATCATAAAAGAAGAATATCTAGAGAATCTACATAGTGCAATTCTCGACTACCCTATCCTAAGGAAAACCTGATTCACATGTTAGTGAATTCTTGAAGATTTTTGTGTTTGGCAACGAGCAAAGCTCTTGAGAAATTTATACGTGAGGTTATTGAGAACTTCGGAGTGAAAAAAAAAAAAAGATTGTTTTGCTTTTCATAATTTCGTTGAGCTAGGCTTAAGCTTGAGCAATCACTTCTTTCAAAGCTAGCGGAAATCGTGCTAGGAAACACATGGAGCATTTTCTAACACTTAGGGACCATATTATTGATTCATATATTATTAGAACCATTAACGAAACAGAAAAACCAAAAAACGTAATTTACCTACTCCAAGTAGGTCGCCTATATGAATGTAGGTATTTTTTAGCTGCATTTTTTGGCCAAGAAGTGAACTAGGGAAAATATAGGAGCAGAAACTAACCATGAGACATATGCAAAAGGGAAAAGTAAGAGAACACAAAACCCTACTTGTGCCTGTTAGATTTTTGGGACAAAAGAATTATCCACTTTAAAATCTACACTTTCTATCAAGTGCTTAAGCCTTGGCCATATCCAATATGGTTAAGAATTGAGTGATCCTATGTGTGCTAAAAAATTTTCAAAAACGATTAAATGCAAACTATGTCTGCCTTGCAAAAATATTTTTTTTTTACTGGTAGTGTAAAATGCACCTTTGGAGCACTTGCTTCTTTGGAAACACAAAGAAACCATTTGGACTTGGTCATTGTACCGAAAAGGCCTTGAAAAGCTACTATTTGCAAAGTGGACTTCTAGAAATGTGCGTATTTGGACTAATTTTCCAATTAAAGAGATAGAAAATCGGTGAGCGAAGCTACTGAGGAGAGAAAAATACTACTTGAGATAAAGCAAGAGGCTTTATTTCAGTTAAATTCATACTAGCTGACCATTGTTTCACTAGTCTAGTGACCCATTTGGATGATCCTCTCCGACAATTAGGGGGATGAAAATTCAATATTGACTTGAAACTTAGTATTTATTACACTTTCTAGGAAAATCATGAAAGAAGCACAAGAATATGCTTGACACTCAAAAGAGCGATACATCAACAAAGAGTGACAATCAAGAGGGGCCTTGATCTGTTGAGCCATCACTAAGTACTTGTGCATGTTCGTGCATAACATTAGGGCAAAAAAGCGGCCAAAAATGGGGCTTTTTCTAATGATGTATCAAGAAAATCGATAAATAGGGTCTTTTCATATGTAAAAATGTATAACATTATTATATCTTTAATCCTACAAAGACTGGCTTCTTTCTAGTAAATATGATCTAAAAATGCCTATAAGGCGATGGAATGTCTTGTATTTAGTGTAGAATTTCTTTTTTTCAAATAAAGAACAAATATTTTTGCACACCACACAATGCAAATCTTTAAATTTCCAAGAGAGAGAAGATTTTTTAGGATAGGAAATATTTTTGGGTTCACAATATTCTATAATAGTCTTGGTCACTGTTGATACATCGAATCAAAAGTTTGTGACTCTCTTCCATGTGTACCTCAATATTTTTTTCTATAAATACTCGTAAAGTTTGTGAATTTTGGTTTCCCACTCTGAGCATTCTCTACTATTTCTCTGAGTGTTTGAATGTCTTCTACTTCTCGTCATCCTTCCAATCTTGTAACCTCATGTCAGGTTTACAAAAAAAGAGAGGATTACTTATGGAAACTTGTTTCTCTATAGATAAAGGGTTGGATGACTATGCTTCCTAGTTCTAGAGGTGCCCATAAAGTGAAACAACCTAAAAGAGATAACATAAAAAATCATTTGAAAGGTGATATTCTCAGATTTCAATTAAAGAGACATGCTTGGTTTGCAAGAATTTAACATGTGTATAATGCCAAGGACCTACTGCTAAGCAATCATTTGGCATTCCCCTCGTACTATAAGTGATGTCTTCTATATGCTTATAAATTCTCAACTCACTTGGATCTACCATCTAGGAGAAATCGCGATCGAAGCACTCACTGGTATTTCTCTGAGCAATCCCTAAAATGTCGGGGGTGAGTCTAAGATTTGTAAATTGATTTCTTTAAGCATAGTTTATTATTTTGGATGATTCCACTTTGAAACATTAGCCTCCTCATCTAATTTGATCCCACTAAAAGCAATTTTCCTAATTACTATTGTGTTGGAAGCACTGAGCTTATGAACTAGCAAGTTTGTGAACCAAAATAGCAGGTTTTTGACAACTTGTGATTTCTAAAGTTATCTGTTATGGATCAATCATTGCATTCATCAAGTCCAAAGTACATTAGTACTTTATTGGTGTCACTTGGAAGCTAAGAGGGGCTACTAATCAGTTCTGAAGTGTATCAAGGCTGGTACTAAGGAGGATTAGCAAGTACTACTTCATTTCTTGAAGTATCCATATCCATCTCTTCCAACAATAAAATAGATATTATGCTAAATCTATACCAACTTAAATCACATAGATATGGTCAACATGTATACATTAAGGCACATAGATTACAATGTCATGGGCAGTGAAACATTGCACAATGTGAGGGCAATGTTGGAGCTATCATATGAGCTCAACATGAACAAAATATCTTGAAAGTGCATGAATTAACTTGACATACTAACTCAATAAAAAATTTCCATTCTAGTTAGTGTGGCATAATTAAAGCTTCCAACTAGACTCTAATAGCTAGTTATGTCTTCAATGAGCTTAATTTCATGAGAACTTAACTTTAGGTTCACTTCCATAGGAGTAACTACAACCTTTGTGTTCTCCATTTCGAATTTGGAAAACATATATCTAATGTAGCTCCTATAAATGAGAAACATACCTCTTTCTATATATTCAACTTCCAATCCTAGGAAGTATGTAAGAAAACCAACATCATTGATCTTGAACTCTTCTTTCATTTGGAGTCTGATCTTTCTAATTCCTTCACCATCATTACTTCTAATGATTATATCACCAATATACAGAAATATGTGTACGACCTCTAATTGGTTCCTCTTTATGAAGATGGAAGGAGTTTTCTTGCTCACATTGAATCATTTATCTTGAAATTAAGTGACAAGCCTATGATTCCAAGCCCAAGGGGCTCGCCTCAATCCATATAGACCTTTCTATAAATTGCACACATGATCAAGACATGATTGATCTTCAAAACCAAGAGTTTGAGTAATGTATACCTCCTCTAATATCCATCCATTCATAGAAGCATCTTTAATATCCATTCAATATATCTTCGAATTCTTGAAAGATGTTATACTCCTGAGTGCTCTAGTAATATGCATCTTTACAATAGGTGAAAATGTTTCTTCATAATCAATACCTTTTGTTTTTGCAAATCCTTTGGCTACTTTCCTTGGTGTGTACCTGTTTAGTAAACCATCAGAATTTTTCTTTACCTTATATATCAACCTTGAACCTATGACTTTTAGAGATGGAATCTTGGGTAACAAATTTCAAGTTTGATTCTCTTATAAGGCTTCTATCCCTTCCTCCATAGCATTCATCCATTCTCTCTTCTGCTTTGCTTCTTCATAAGTTCAAGAAACTTTAGAGTTTCAGTCCTATACTATATATATTGAGTGTTTATTAACTAAGGAAGTGTAATATCCATAACTTTCATGTTTCCTTTATCACTACTTGATCTTCTAATAGTTTAATGAGATGTTTGTGTCACATCTCTCAAATCTTGCACTTTCATTTTGCCCTTGGAGTTCCAAGATTTGATTTCCCTTCTTGGCATCTTCTACTCATCATCAAGATCACTTAAGACCTCAAATGTATGCTCATTCCTCTTTGAGGGTTGGAAAGTCTTTTTCTAGATCATAGAGAATTTTGATTTTCCTACAATCATCTTCAAACCATGAATGTTTTTCATCAAACACAACATCTCTACTTACAATGAAGCCTTTGAGAACCTATAAACCGTTTTATTAAGGTCATAGCGAATGAAGATGCATTTCTCTACTACTAGATCCAATTTACCTCTAATTTGAGAAGGTAAGTGTGCATATGCTATGAACCCAAAGATTGATCAATGATGAAGGCTAGGTCTTCTTGCATTCCATGTTTTGTATGATGGCATGCCATCCAAGGCCTTTGATGGAAGTCCATTGATCAAGTATGTAGACGTTGATATTGCCTCTACACACAAGTAGTTGGGTAACTTATTCTCATTGAGAATTGACATTGAAGCCTCCACAATTGTTCTATTCCTTCTCCCTACCACTTCATTTTTGCTTAGGAGTATATGTGGTGGTGATGTCTCTTTTGATCCATCGCTCTTGGAGATAAGAATCTAGATCATGGGAGAAACATTCTCCCCCTCCATTTGATATTATCCTTTTAGTATTTTACTTGTATAGCCCTCCACAAGAGCTAAGTAGTTTGTGAAACATGAAAACACTTCAACTTTATGCTTCATGAAGTATAATATATTCCATCTTCTCCAATCATCAATGAATGATGCATAATACCTAGATCCAAAAATTGAAGCATACTTACTTGTGCTGCATACATCTATATGGACCAACTCCAATAGGTCTACATGTATGTAGCCTTGGCGAAAGGTTGCTTTTATGACTTATCAAATTGACAAGAACTATATGTGATGGTCCTTTCACCTATGTGAGCTAACCTCTTGTGCCAAATTTCTAACTCTGGTAGAGTTTGGGTACCATAATTGAGAAAAGCAATGTTCTTGGTGTCTTGGAGAACAATCTACCTGATTTCTCTACCCTTTATATATCCTTAAAGCTTGATGTGGGTCTTCTAAAAATTCTCCATGCTTGGTGAATCTGACGTATAAACCCTTCTCCACAATTTGACCTACACTTATGAGGTTCTTGGTAATATTTGGCACATACAATACTCTTCTTAGTAAGCTCATATTTCCCTTTGAAGTTTTCACATTGCCTATCTTCTCAACTCGATGCCTTGTATCATCTCCTATTTGGAGTTCATGTCTTTTCATTGGATCTTCCAAGTTTGAGAGTAGAGCTACATTTCTTGCCATATGATTTGATCATCCTAATTCCATATAAAATACATGTTCGTCTGCTTTACCTTATTTCATAGTCATGTTCATTGAAAGAAGTGATCCCTCTTGAGTTTGATTATTTCCATACTTATTCTCGTCTCTTATTCCAACCTTTGGGATTAATATCAGTTGAAGATCTCATGGAATATGTAGAATGGTAAAAATGATCATTGGTGCTACAAGCTTTGGAATCAACGCATCCTATTTCATGTGGAAATAAGAAAAATGCATCTCCATTACATATGATCATCTTTTTAAATTGATGTTTTTCTAATTCTGAAAGAAATCCTTCTCTAAATGTTATATATTTCAGAGTCTCTTTCATAAATGTATGTCCTATCTTAGATTTATCTCTAAGACTAGGAACCTTAGACACTCATCTAATTATATCACAACTATCCTTAGGCAATGGATGAGCTATAGGTTTAATTTTCATTTCAACTGTTTTATATTTAGTATCAATTTTAACTTCATGTTCTAGAAAGAAATTTGTAATCAGTTTATATTCCTTAATAGAGCCAAGAATGATAAATCTTGATTCTAGTTCATCTTGGAGAGCATTCTCAAGTTCTTCTATCAAAGTAGAAGTTTTTGAAAGCTCAATCATACATTCAATATTTTCTATAGGTGAAATTAATCCTAAGTTTCTGAAATTTTTTCATTTCTTTCTCTAAATTTATTTGTAAGTTCTTATTTTTTTAACAAGATGCAAACTAGTAGTAGGAAAGCAAACTAAAAAGTTTTCAAACTTATAGACATCATCAAGCAAGAAATCAAATCATTGTCCACTATTGGCTCGCTCAATAGTGGAATCTAACAGAAATTTCGATCATAATAGGCCTCAAATTCTCTTATCGATAGTCAATCTTCACACACATGATTGTATGAGTCAATGGGGTTTCTTTATAGATTTTTCCTATTTCTTGAATGATTAGGATAGATTGTCATTACTTGCAAGGAATCCATCCCAGATTTAGAATGAGTTCTTGCATATTTTGACCCATAGTTCATAGCTTTCATTTCCATCCTCATTTCTGCTATAAATGGTTGTCTAAGAATTACTTCATAAGAGCAATTCTCTTGTACAAAGAAATGACATGCTTCTCAAACACCTCCTTGTTGGAGTTAGATGTCTGTGAAAGCACGCGAACATCAAAAGGAAGAAGAAGAAGCTTGGAGCACAACACAGAAGACTTAATGTATTACTAGAGAACATACAAAGATAAGTAGCCCATCAGGGAAATAGGTGTATATACAAGCCGGGGGAAAAAAACCTCCTAAAGAGGGAAAAGAGTGCCCCGTTGGTCCTAGAGTGTTCACACACATCACTACCTAAATATATCAACAAATCCCCCCTGGGAGTGATGCGGTGCACAAGGAGCTCGCACTCATGTATAAGGAAGTGCCAATCTATGTGGAAATTACTCCACAAAAGGAAGTAAGCCCAAAGCTTTGCAAAACGCTTCAAACTTCTCCCTAGGCAGAGCCTTCGTGAAAAGGTTTGCAATATTCTCCTACGTGGGCACATATGCCAAGCTGATCTCCCTAGCAGAGAACCTCTCCCTGACATAGTGATAATGCACCTCAATGTGCTTAGTACGAGCATGGAACACAGGGTTCCTTGCAACTGCCAATGCGCTCTAACTGTTAGTGAAGATGGTGGTGGCAGAAGATTGGCCAACACCCAAATCAGCCAAAAGGTGTCTGAGCCACACACACTCCATAGTCACTGTGAAAGCTGCCCTATACTCAGCCTCACAACTGGAAGTGGCCACAATACGCTGCTTCTTGCTCAACCAAGATATACATGAGCTACAAAGCATGAAGCAAAAACCACTAGTGGACACACGAGTGTCATAACAACCAGCCCAATCTAAGTCAGAAAAAGCATGCAAATCTGGCAGTAGTGATCCCCCCTTGGGATAAAACGACCCAAGTAGCCGAGTACCACTCAAGTAGCGAAATATGCACTTAACCGCTTGCCAATGCTTGACTCCTGGGCAATGCATAAACCTGCTCATTTGTGAGATAGCAAACTCAATATCTGGCCAAGTAATGCATAAGTAAATCAAGCATCCAACAGCCTACTGATAGAGAACAGCATCAAATGCATCCCCAGCATCATGAAGACTCAATCCTAAACCTATCTCCATAGGAGTGGCAATAGGCTTATACTCTTCAAGGCCAAAATGCTGCAATAATGTGTCAATATATTTTTCTTGACACAAAGCCATTCCACCATCAACTTGCATAAAGTGAATGTCCAAATAGTGATGCAAATGCCCCAAATCAGACATCTCAAATGAGGCATGCAAATCAGCTTTGAAATCAGCAATATGCTTCTCAATAGGACCAGTGAGCAGCATGTCGTCAACATAGACAACAATGATCAGAAGCACATCATTAGCATGCTTAACATATAAGGTGCTTTCAGTTGGACTGTTCTCAAAACCATGTACAACCAAGATAGGCATGTATCTTCTCATAGCAAGCACGTGGTGCTTGCTTTAAACCATATAAGGCCTTCTTTAACCTGCACACCTGGTTTTCATGCCCTTTCTACACAAAGCCACGAGACTGAAAAACATACACTTCTTCATGCAAGTCACCATTCAAAAATGTTGTTTTAATGTCCAATTGATATACATTCCAACCATGATGGGCTGCAAGTGCACAAATGCTCTGAACAGTAGTCATACGGTGTGGGAGCGTTTTCTGACGACTGGCGGATCAATTCAGTCGCCTCGCTAACGGCGCACGCAGGGTGACTATGCAGGACAGGTACAAGTATAACTTTTCCTAAGGTCCGTAGGGTGAAGCGTTCCTATAACGTTTAACTGCGTCAAAATAAGAAGATGGAATAATCTGACTAACTATTTGCTCTTTTATAGTTTCGTTTGTTTCTTCTTGGATGTTTTCTTCGTTTCTATCTACAGTTGGAGGAAAATTTTCTTCACTAACACTAGGAGGAACAGTAGAAAGTAAAGCTAAACTTGTCCTAGGATCATACAAAGATTCTTCTACTATTACTTCTTTTATTAATTCTTTATCTTCTACTGGTTTTGGAAACAACAAGTCAAAAGCTGATGAAGGTAAAAAAGGACTATATGAAGAACTTTCTTTAGACATAAAAGATGATGCTAAATTAATAACCAAAGTCCTATACAACCTCAAGGATGATGTTTCTAAATGACAGTCTAAAAGATAGCCTATACAAGCTAATAAAATTTCAAAGTAAGGGTAATCTTTGCTTTTCAAACTTCAGGTCACATGTATATCTTCAGATCGCCAATTGCTCTCAACAGGCCTTTAGTTCACTAAGAGCTGCAATTCTTCAAAAATCAAATCTGAAAATAAAACACATCTGAAAATAAAACACATCTGAAAATAAAACACATATATATGAAAGAAGGCAACAGGCCTTCTTCAGTTCACCAATAGCTGCAATTCTTCAGAAAATCCCCTCTGAAAATAAAACACATCTGAAAATAAAACACATATATATGAAAGAAGGCAACAGGCCTTCTTCAGTTCACCAATAGCTGCAATTCTTCAGAAAATCCCCTCTGAAAATAAAACACATGAACTTGTGAGCACGTACTCCCTTCTTAAATAGATATGAGTAGCCACCATAGCCTACAATTCTCTTTAGATAACTCAACCAATTACCTAAATTGACTCAACATCAACTCTACATCACTCTAACAACACTCAACCAAAAAAAAGGCGTGGGATTTTTCCCCATTTGAATTTCCTCAATTTCAACCAACTATTTAAATTTTCAATGGACCATATACTTTAGCTTCAATTTAACCTATCACTTCTTTTTCTTTTATAATTTAATTGAATACTATACTTTAGAATAAATACTATACCTTAGTCTAAAATTAATTTAATCCATTTATATTCATTTTATAACCATAGGCTTAATGGAAATAACTAAATAATATATTTTTCTATTTAAATAATATTTCTAAAGTTCCATAAGAAATAATTAACCTATTTAATAATTTATTTATAAAATTCAACCCATTTATTTTATCATCTAACCTTAGGTTTACCCTACAACTAACTTCAAAACCACATCAATTAACTCTAACTAACCCATAAACCTATTCTCTAACCTTTCATAACCCTCTAGACTGAATAATTAACCCTCAATTAACCTTAAAACTTAACTAGAACCCTAAAAATCATGCTCAAAACATACTTTTAACCCCTAATTATCCATAAATTTTAACTAGAACATGCATTTGACCCATAATTACCCTTGCATTTAAGCTAGAACCCTATAATTCATGCCCAAAACCTAAATGTAACCCTTAAATACCCCTACATTTACTTTCAATACATAAACATACCCTTAACTAACCCTTGAATTTTTATCTAAACCCATAAATAAACTTAAATGAATACTTCCCATCTTGATTTTGGTCAGCAAACTTCTTTTCCTGCAAAATTAAGGTCAAACATTAGTAAAAATTTCATAATTTAACCAAACTTATATTAATCATTTAATCTTTTAATTTTTGTAATATTTTAAGAGTAACAAATTCTCTCCGACATCCGCCCCCACTAAACCTGCACATCGTCCCGATGGGCCAACCTGTAGATTCAAGTGGAATAGATCAAATTCTTTTGAAATTAAGTTTAAATAATTTCAAAATTTTTATTACATCATGCATTCAAACTTTATGCAATTAAAAAGATTTGTACAAATCATTTAAAAATATCAACATAGAAATAAGTTATAAAATATCATGTCATATTTTTGAATCCACATTTAAACAAATATTTATAAGAATAAATCATAAGTCTTATAGTCCTTCTGTTCATGTCACTTGCTAAGAATAAGTAACTTATCTTTCATAACAGCATATACAAAAAGAAAACTTTTTCCATCAGATAACAGAATTATATGCCTCCTACTTTTATTTCCTATGGTCTGACTCTCTTTTAATTGCTTAAATCATATCATTTTTCTTACTTCATCCCAACTCAGCTTTTTCTTTATTTTCTTACAAATCGGCCTATACCGAAATTGGGTGCGACTCCTGGACTTGTCCACCCGGCCAAGTTTGTTCCACTTGTCTACCAACCCGGCATAGCGCACGACAAACTATGTCAGCCCTACATGAAATCGACGTCAGCTCGTGGCTCTGATTACCCGACCAGAGTAACTCCACCCGCCTACCGACTCATGCAGGCGCATGACAACATATAGGTTAGGCCTATGATGAAACTAGCTGCAGCTCGTGGCCTTGATCACCCGACCAAGGTTGTTCCACCCGCCTACTAGCCCAACATAGCACACTAACAACAGACACATACATATAAACTAGTTGGGTATGAAGTTTTTAATTAATTTTATTTTTATTTAGAGGTCAGATCTCATAAAAAATAAAAGCAAGATACAAAATCCCATTTGCTAATGAATAAAAAATTTCTTTTAAGCATATACATATATTCAAAATAAGACTACCCTTTCTTTTACAAGATTCCAATTCCAAAATTTCTATTCAACTTTCTGATTTAGTTCATATAAATATGAGTTCTTATGCTTCAATCATAAATATTTCAGATATTTATATATCTTAAATCTATTTGATTTTTTTTTTTCAATAAATTGGAACATATCCTTTTAATCCATGCAGTAATGCTATGCATATACACAAAAAATTAAAGAATCTTTAATCAAAACTGTTTCACCTGATTTTTAATCATCATCTTCATTTTCATCAGCATCATCTTCACAATCATTTTCTTCAATTTCATATTCTTCATTATTTCTCTTTTTAATTAGTTTAACCCTTTTTCCTGCAATCAAATTTTTCAATAAAGAACCATCAAATTCTCTAAGCTTAAATGTACCATTTTCAAATACAGTCACAACTACATATGGTCCAAACCATCTCTTAATTAATTTTCTCTTAGAAAAAATTTTGATCAAAGTATGATCCAGAATTACTAAGAGGTAAATGACTCTCATGCTTTTTTTCTTGTGATCTGATAGGTGTTTTCCTAATTTGCTCCCTATTTCGTACATGGTTTGGGCTGACTATCATAACTTGGAGCGATTGTAGATCATCTTTAGATCTAATTCTTGCGTATGCTGAGCCATCATCTATTACTTTAGTCTCCATTCTCGCTTCACATATGAAAGGTTGACCTAAGATAATTTCATAAGAGCAGTTGTCCTGAATGAAAAAGTGGAATGTCTCAGAGATTCCACCTATCATTAGAGGTATGTTGGCACATGCTCCTAGGAGTGATCCACAATCATTGTCCGCTGTTCTCATTATCCAACCGTGATTTTTATCAATAGGCCATTTAAACTTATCATATAATCCTTTCGAAATCACATTGATTTCAGACCCAGAGTCAATTAGGGCTAAAGCAGAATATGATCTCTTCTGATCTCCTAAGTTAACTTTAATCTCCGGTGTGCCTCTCGCCCAAAAACTTTTTCTAAAATCACTCTCTGAGTTTTTTGTTTCGTCATCTGGTACAATCGGTCCTAAGAAATTTTTGTTCACATTACATGTATTATCTTTTTCATCCTCTGAGTCTAAAGAAAGAGATTCATGAATCAAGTGAGTTACATCGGCAACATCTTGCATCTCTACCTCTTGTGACAGAGGGAATCTCTTCCTTTTAATTAGTTTAATAAAATTTTCCTTAAATTCAATTTTTGCTATTGAGAAGATTTGTTCTAAAGTCATTGTTACTGCACTTTTTAATAAGATGTCATACAATATTTCTTTCGAATCAACTTTTTGTTCAAGTTCAGAAATAAGAATAGCTTTCGGTACTCGTTTTGGTTTCTTTTCTGGTTTCTCTTCACGTTTTGTTTCAGTTCTAGGAACTTGCTCTACTTTGTCTGATGTTTGAATTGGTTCACTAAACACAGGTTGTTTACCCTCCCTAATTTCTTTTCTTCGCTCCTCATTTGTTTTAGAACTTTCGCCTTGTTCAAACTGAACTTTCTTAGGCTTCGGCTCATCTCTCATCTTACTTCTAGTCATTCGTCTACCTGAATCATTTGTATCCTGCTCATCATCCCTCTTTCTTTTCTCTTCAACATTCGCAATATGCGAATATATCGAGAATTGATCGACAGGAGCGTTCCACGCAGTTTTCTGCATAATATCATCTCTCGCCTTTATCAAAGCTTCAATTGAGTAGTTCCTCGTTTCCCTTGTTTGTTCGGAATCAGAGTCACTATCAACATATTCTAGTTTAACAGCAGAAGCAGATTTTGAAGACTCAGAAAGGTTTTCATACAGCTTCTGCATCCCTCCCTTTCCCCAATTGGCAGCTAAGGGTAAATGTGTTCTATAGTCACACAATCGCTTGTCAATATCAATTACAAGTCTTTTCTCTTTCGCATCTTTCAATGCTTCACATGTATAAGTCAAATGATCTGTGGCATCGCACCAGATACATCTCCTCACATTAGCATTTCTCCTTTCATTGAAATTTCTTTGGTTAAATGCTTGAGGAATCGGTTGAAGAATTGGTTGGGGTACAACGGGAGGATTAGGAGGTAAAAAAGGTGGATTAGGAGGTACTAATGGATGATTCGGAGCTACTAATGGTGGATTTGGAGCATTTTGAGGATAAATAGTCGGATGAGCTTGCATTGCAGGTTTATCTTGTAGGTTTAAAGCATACACCACATTCTGCAAAGCCGCTACCTCTTTAGACATATTCTCGTGCATATGCATCATATTGTCTATCTTGTTAAACAAAATCTCAAATTGTAACTCGGTTGGGAGTCTAGATGTGGATGTTGTAGGCTCAACTTTTGACTCTATATGTGTATCCCTAGTTGCCTGAATCGGAGGAAAATTGGAAGATGGTTGAGACATCGATTCATAAAGGAGTGTTTTACGTTGGATCATGTGAGCAACCGCCTCAACTACAGTTTTTACTACACCCCAGTCATCTGTAAGCCCATATTTCTTTCCCGGTTCTTCAAGCCTACGCTCAACCTCTACCCTTATATCTGGAGTCAAGATTTTAAGGAAATATAAAATGATATCTGGTGTAAGGGCAACTCTATCCTGTTCAGGTAATTGAGAGAATCTTTTCATAAATTCACTATGGAGTTAACGAAATGTGAGGCTTAGGTGAACTAATCCATTTCATAAATCCTTCTCGACTATGTTGACTGTAGTCTTCTAAGTAGAATTCCTTATGCAGCTCTTTTCTAAACTCATCCCATTCCTTATTGTCATGTATATCCATAATAGCTTTTACAGTACCTATGGCCAGACGTCCAAGATAGGATTTCCATTTTGTTTCAGATAAACCGTGTAACTTAGCTAATTCCTCAAACGTGTCTAAATAATTTGTAACATTCATACCAGTAAATTTCCCTTTATCCTTTAATAACGTTTCAACTACCTTTTGTCCTTGCGTCTCGTGCATCATAATTTGAAATAGCTCGTCCATTTTTGAGGTTTGTTTTGACCTAGCGTGAACAATTCTAACTATATCCTGAACTTTTTTTGTTACTCTTTCCTTATGTTCAGCTACTAATTCTGAAATTCCGTTAGCGTCCAGTTTGATAAGTTTTTACTATGCAAAAAATGTTGCAAGTAAAGCTATGATTAACGCGTAACCTATGTTTAACAATCAGTTGCCTTTAAACTATACTAGCAATTTTAACTTTAAAGAAACTTTTTCACCCAAGAATGTAAGGGTAAAGAAATTATACCAACTGCTCGAAGATGAGGCTCAAAATAGTGCTTTCTGTGAAATTCAATACATTTATTGATTTGAATCAAAACCTAAATACATAGTTTGCTAAAATGGGTGCAAACGTTTTGTGCTTCAATTGTTGATGAAAGGGGTGGCGTGACGAGGTTCTCCTACTTGCCAATCTTCGTGGAGGCGCTCAGGTCACAAGACCAGCCCTCAACACCAAGAAGATTGCAAGCTCACGTAAATGCCACAGCTTCCAGGGATGAAGACGCAGCTGCACTGATGTAAAATCGTATGAATGTATATGCAATGCAAAATTTAAAATTTATACCTGAACTGCAAGGCCGTTCGTTTCACGTCGGGTTCAAAGTGTGGGAGCGTTTTCTGACGACTGGCGGATCAATTCAGTCGCCTCGCTAACGGCGCACGCAGGGTGACTATGCAGGACAGGTACAAGTATAACTTTTCCTAAGGTCCGTAGGGTGAAGCGTTCCTATAACGTTTAACTGCGTCAAAATAAGAAGATGGAATAATCTTTTCACTAACTATTTGCTCTTTTATAGTTTCGTTTGTTTCTTCTTGGATGTTTTCTTCGTTTCTATCTACAGTTGGAGGAAAATTTTCTTCACTAACACTAGGAGGAACAGTAGAAAGTAAAGCTAAACTTGTCCTAGGATCATACAAAGATTCTTCTACTATTACTTCTTTTATTAATTCTTTATCTTCTACTGGTTTTGGAAACAACAAGTCAAAAGCTGATGAAGGTAAAAAAGGACTATATGAAGAACTTTCTTTAGACATAAAAGATGATGCTAAATTAATAACCAAAGTCCTATACAACCTCAAGGATGATGTTTCTAAATGACAGTCTAAAAGATAGCCTATACAAGCTAATAAAATTTCAAAGTAAGGGTAATCTTTGCTTTTCAAACTTCAGGTCACATGTATATCTTCAGATCGCCAATTGCTCTCAACAGGCCTTTAGTTCACTAAGAGCTGCAATTCTTCAAAAATCAAATCTGAAAATAAAACACATCTGAAAATAAAACACATATATATGAAAGAAGGCAACAGGCCTTCTTCAGTTCACCAATAGCTGCAATTCTTCAGAAAATCCCCTCTGAAAATAAAACACATCTGAAAATAAAACACATATATATGAAAGAAGGCAACAGGCCTTCTTCAGTTCACCAATAGCTGCAATTCTTCAGAAAATCCCCTCTGAAAATAAAACACATGAACTTGTGAGCACGTACTCCCTTCTTAAATAGATATGAGTAGCCACCATAGCCTACAATTCTCTTTAGATAACTCAACCAATTACCTAAATTGACTCAACATCAACTCTACATCACTCTAACAACACTCAACCAAAAAAAAGGCGTGGGATTTTTCCCCATTTGAATTTCCTCAATTTCAACCAACTATTTAAATTTTCAATGGACCATATACTTTAGCTTCAATTTAACCTATCACTTCTTTTTCTTTTATAATTTAATTGAATACTATACTTTAGAATAAATACTATACCTTAGTCTAAAATTAATTTAATCCATTTATATTCATTTTATAACCATAGGCTTAATGGAAATAACTAAATAATATATTTTTCTATTTAAATAATATTTCTAAAGTTCCATAAGAAATAATTAACCTATTTAATAATTTATTTATAAAATTCAACCCATTTATTTTATCATCTAACCTTAGGTTTACCCTACAACTAACTTCAAAACCACATCAATTAACTCTAACTAACCCATAAACCTATTCTCTAACCTTTCATAACCCTCTAGACTGAATAATTAACCCTCAATTAACCTTAAAACTTAACTAGAACCCTAAAAATCATGCTCAAAACATACTTTTAACCCCTAATTATCCATAAATTTTAACTAGAACATGCATTTGACCCATAATTACCCTTGCATTTAAGCTAGAACCCTATAATTCATGCCCAAAACCTAAATGTAACCCTTAAATACCCCTACATTTACTTTCAATACATAAACATACCCTTAACTAACCCTTGAATTTTTATCTAAACCCATAAATAAACTTAAATGAATACTTCCCATCTTGATTTTGGTCAGCAAACTTCTTTTCCTGCAAAATTAAGGTCAAACATTAGTAAAAATTTCATAATTTAACCAAACTTATATTAATCATTTAATCTTTTAATTTTTGTAATATTTTAAGAGTAACAAATTCTCTCCGACAACGGCATGTGGGTGCAAAGGTCTCATCAAAGTCAATGCCTCTTTCATGCACATAACCCTTTGCAACAAGCCTAGCCTTATACCTGTCAATTGTACCATCAGTTTACACTTTAGCTTGTATACCCACTTAGTGCCAATGGCCTTCTTGCCAGGAGGCAAGTCACATAAAGACCATGTACCATTCTTCATTATAGCATCATATTCAGATTGCATAGCAGCCATCCAATTTTTTGAATTTTGTGCTTCATCAAAAGAAATAGGCTTATTCTCATCACAGAGACTAGACACAGCCATAGCATAGCAATCTGATGCAAAGGAGGCACTATGAGAGCCTGAACGAGTACGATATGACAAAGGTGCATCTAATTTGCTATCACACAAAGTCTGCACCAACCATTTTTGCATAGTTATTGCTTGCTCAATATCAGCTCTCTCATCAACAAGTGCATCATGTAAATTTGCATCAGAAATAGAATGATCTGCATCATCATATGAAACCTGCAAAGGCTGAGAAGTTGCCTCATTAGGATCAGCACTAGACTGTCCACCTGTAAAAAGAGGCATCAAAGGATCATACATGTCTTTGGAGCTAATCGATGTCTCCTTAGTACAGGAAAGGTATGGCTCAATAGCATCTTCCACAAAGACAACATCACGACTAACCAGAATGCGTTTAGTCTGTGGATGATACAGATGACAGCCTTTACTTTCAGAAGTGTACCCAACAAAAAGAAATTGTGCTGCGAGGTAATATGTTTGGTCGCCGCACTATCAAAGTACCAAACATCTGAGTCTACTGTAGACATGCACTGCTCATGAGAAGATGGGTCAAAACTGCAAATAGTAGTAAATGCCCATTCTTCTTCCTCCACAAGATTAGCTGACTCCGTTTTTGGTGTAAAGGCTTTTGCAACAACCATTCTAGCCTCTTTCTTCTTTTCCTCTTTTGCAACCAGTTTTGGACAGTTCTTTATGATATGATCATTCCCTTTACAGTAGTTACAAAACAATATCTACTTTATTGCTTTTTTCTCATCTTTGTCTTTGTTCTTCAAATGTGCAGCATTTGCAGATTTCTACTTACCAGTAGAAGAACTCCATTTTTCTTTGCCCTTCTGCCTAGCTAGAAAGTCTTGATCTCCAACACGCATAATGGACCTGTTCTGCCTAGACTCATCTTCCTGCAACAGAACAGAGACTAACTCCTCAAATGACAAGGCATTTGGATTGCCTTTCATCATCAACCGAAGAGTAGAAGCAAAACTCTGATATGAATCAGGAAGACCATTCAGAATGGTCTGCATAAGTGAGCTATCTGGTATAACCTCATCAACAGAAATCAACTGTTCCTTCAAGTCTTTGATCTTTGTTATGAAACTGTCCATAGAATCACCTTCATTCATGTGCTCACTCTCAAACTATTTTCGGAGGTAAGCAACACGAGCCTCATTCCTAGCTTGGTACAATGTGGTAAGTGTATCCCAAGCGTCCTTAGATGTTTTGCAAGAGCGAATATGAGGAATAAAGGCACGTTTGACAGACAAAGCTATCAATGCATGTGTCTGGGCATCTCTGCCATCCCAATGAATCTACTCTGTAGTAGGTGCAGCAGAAACAGCAGCACGAACAGGAATATGCACAATATCATCTTCGACACCATCTTCATCATCTCCCGCACCTGTATTTGCGGTACTTGTTGTTCCAGGTGTAATAGGACGTCTTTCAACACCCTGCACAATGTTCCAAAATCCTTTTGCAACCAATGCATGTCGCATCATATAAGCCCATAATGGGTACTTGGTACCATCCAACTTATCCTCAACAACCAACACACAGAATACATCACTGCTTTCAGCCATGGCTAGTGACTAAAATACCTTGATGAAGAAAATTGACTGTATCTCAAAATGTTGCCGAGACGAATTCTGCTAGACCTCTAGCGGACTTTGAGACGCTTATATTGGCGAACAAAAACAGGTATATACCTTTGGCACAAAAAGATGAAATAGTCTGCACAAGCACTACGATAGTGTTTTCGGAGGCGGAAAGGAGCTCAGACAGCAAACGGAGTATGCTCACCAAATTTCTTGCGAATCTGAGACTACAAACGGAGAAGTGTCGACGGTGCCATAGATGAAGCGACGACCTGCTCTAATACCAATTGTTGGAGTTAGATGTCTGCGGAAGCACGCGAACAACACAAGGAAGAAAAAGAAGCTTTGAGCACAACACACAAGAACGAATGTATTACTAGAGAATGTACAAAGATAAGTAGCCCATTATGGCAATAGGTGTATATACAAGCCGGGGAAAAAAAACCTCCTAAAGAGGGAAAAAAGTGCCCCGGCGGTCCTAGTGTGTTCACACACATCACTACCTAAATATATCAACACTCCTATCACATTAGACACATGTGCACATGCACCTAGTAAGATCCATGATCCATTATCAATTGTTCTCATCCTCCAGCCATGTTCTTTGTCAATGGGCCATCTAAATTTATCGAAGAATTTTTTTGATATTATGTTTATCTTGGACCTTGAATCAATGAGGACTAGAGCTAAACAGTAATATTTCTCATCACCAGTTGGAATTGTTACCTCTAGAGTTCCTCCTGCCCAGAAGGTTGTATTAAATTGACTTTCACCTTTCATCACTTCATCAGAGAGAGAGAGAGAAAGAGAGAGAGAGAGAGGTGGGGGCTGTGGGGCTGCGGAGGAGGGAGGGGCCGCGGGGGGCTGTGGAGGAGGGGGAGTGGTGTGGAGGGGGTCGCCGAGAGCTGTGGAGGTGGGGGAGAGGTGTGGAGGGGGTCACCGCAGGCTGTGGAGGTGGGGGAGTGGTGTGGTGAGGGGCGGGGGTGGTGTAGTTGTGCAGGGGGCGGAGGGGGGGGGGGGGGAGAGAGAGAGAGAGAGAGAGAGAGAGAGAGAGAGAGAGAGAGAGAGAGAGAGAGAGAGCGAGAGAGAGAGAGAGGGATGGGGGCTATGGGGCTGCGGAGGAGGGAGGGGCCGCGGGGGGCTGTGGAGGTGGGGAAGTAGTTTGGAGGGGGTCACGAGGGGCTATGGAGTCGGGGGAGTGGTGTGGAGGGGGTCGCGGGGGGCTGTGGAGGCGGGGGAGTGCTGCAGTGAGGGGGGGGTGGTGTAGTTGTGCGGGGGGCAAAGAGAGAGAGAGAGAGAGAGAGAGAGAGAGAGAGATAGAGAGAGAGAGAGGGAGAGAGAGGGAGAGAGAGGGAGAGAGAGGGAGGGAGAGAGAGAGAGAGAGAGAGAGAGAGAAGGGGGGGCTATGGGGCTTGGGAGGAGGGAGGTGGCCGCGGGGGGCAGTGGAGGCAGGGGAGTGGTGTGGAGGGGGTCGCGAGGGGTTGTGGAGGCGGGGGACTGGTGTAGTGAGGGGTTGGGGTGGTGTAGTTGTGCGGGGGGGGCGGGGAGAGAGAGAGAGAGAGAGAGAGAGAGAGAGAGAGAGAGAGAGAGAGAGAGAGAGAGAGAGAGAGAGAGAGAGAGAGAGAGAGAGAGAGAGAAGGGGGTTGTGGGGCTGCGAAGGAGGGAGGGGGCCGCGGGTGGCTGTGGAGGCAGGGGAGTGGTGTGGTGAGGGGCGGGGCTGGTGTAGTTGTGCGAGGGGTAGAGGGGGGAGGGATGGAGAGAGAGAGAGAGAGAGAGAGAGAGAGAGAGAGAGGGAGGGAGGGAGGGAGTGAGGGAGGGAGGGAGGGAGGGGGGAGGGAGGGAGAGAGAGAGAGAGAGAGAGAGAGAGAGAGAGAGAGAGAGAGAGGTGGGGGGACTCTAGGGCTGCGGAGGAGGGAGGGGGCCGCGGGGGGCTGTGGAGGCGGGGGAGTGGTGTGGTGAGGGGCAGGGGTGGTGTAGTTGTGCGGGGGGCGGAGGGGAGAGAGAGAGAGAGAGAGAGAGAGAGAGAGAGAGAGAGAGAGAGAGAGAGAGATGTTGGGAGTGATGGTTGGATGCACTCAGAAGATTGAGTTGGTGCTGCTATACCTGCTTCACACTAGCCCTCCTTTGATTCCAGATATGCTTAGTAGACTCCTTGAGCTTCCAAATGATACCAAAATATACTATATGTACTTTGGAAAAGGTTTGAGTAATGACTTGATCAAAACAGACAAGTTTGTAAATCACAAGACTTGAAAACTTTCTATTTTGGTCTTGATACCTGCTCAGTCTTTCACTCAGTATGACCAGCACACTTACAATTGATCTAATTCCTTTTGGACATATTAAATTAGCTTAACAAGCTATCATTTGCAAGTGGAATGAGATAAAATGATGGACTATACTCAGAGAAAGATGTTTAGCAAAAATATATGTACCCCCGACTTTTTAGGAACTCTGCAGACACAGACCAGTGTGCACTTCGAGCGAGATTTCTCCGAGATGGCTGATCCAATTGATTTGAAACTTTGTAAGTGTATAGTATACTTGGAGCTGGTTCCAATGTGCTTTGAATCACTTGATTTGGTTCAGTAGATCCTGAGATATGCTCCTTTGAAGTTGACAGACTTGGAGTAGAAGACTCAGAGACAACAGAGATAGTGAATGTGTATACTGCTATTGATTAATGTGTTTGTACAATCTCATTAGCTTGACAAGCATAGCTAAATGAGGTGTGGTGGTGTAGGCTATGAAGTAGCTCTATCACACACTGAGTTACAAGAGTAGAATGCCTCGGGGAGTGAGCTCAATTAGACTAGCTAACCCGCGAGTTTTTTCTTCACCTTTTATATGAATTGGAAGTTGATTTGAATTTCAAATTCAAACTAAGGCTCCCTAGAATCTCTCCTCTAAAAGTAGGGAGATATTCTCTCTACTAAACCATTCACTTTTTCCACGACTAATCAAGTAGGTAAGTGATTACATAAGATGCCAAGTCATATAGACTTTTACAATGGGTAAAGAGGTAAGAACTTATAAGCATAAGTTCATATGGACCTTGCTTCAAGTGAAGCCTGGATGAAATTTGTCCAAGCTAATCTTCCAAGTTTCCAAGCCAATGTGTGAAGGCTTGAAATGCACCAACAAGAGAGAGAGAGAGAAGGGGGCTGTGGGGCTGCGAAGGAGGGAGGGGGCCACGGGTGGCTGTGGAGGCGGGGGAGTGGTGTGGTGAGGGGCGGGGCTGGTGTAGTTGTGCAAGGGGCAGAGGGGGGGAGGGATGGAGAGAGAGAGAGAGAGAGAGAGAGAGAGAGAGAGAGAGATAGAGAGAGAGGGGGGGCAGGTGGCGGGGTGAGGGGGTCATGGGGGAGGGTGGTGGAGTGAGGGGGCTGGGGGGGGGGTGGAATGTGGGGAGTTGCGGGGAGGGAGGGTGGTGGAGTGAGGGGGCTGCGGGGGGTGGAATGTTGGGGGTCGCAGGGAGGGAGGGTGGTGGAGTGTGTGGGGGTGGTGGGTGGAGGGGATGGTGGGGGTGAGGGGGCTGGCGGGTGAGGCGGGGTGAGGGGGTCTGCGGGTGGAGGGGATGGCGGGGTGAGAGAGAGAGAGAGAGAGAGAGAGAGAGAGGGTCTAAGGGTGGAGGATGGAGGGGTGAGGGGGCTGGAGGAGGGAAGGGTTGGCAGGTGGAGGGATGGAGGGGAGAGAGAGAGAGAGAGAGAGCGACACAACAGACCCCCACATCAAGTCATTGCACCGACCTAGTGCAACCTTCCCTTATCTGCTTATTGATTAAACAAAATAATCTTCCCTGTGGTAATACCTTGATCACCCTATATGGTCATATCCATTTGGGTGCCAATTTGGTTGAAATTGCTGGGACCTGATGCACTAAAACCATGGATTCTTCCTGTACCTCATTGGACCTCAGATACCTGTCATGCATTCTCTTGCGCTCTTCGTGTGTTACTTGAAGTATTTGCCTTGCTCCTTCTCTGAATTCTTCTAATGCTACCAGTCTCCTAATAGGAGGTTCAATTCCAATGGTCCTGACTCCAAGTTCTTTTTTGATAATAAATTTGAATGGTGCTAACGTCTCTTTTGCATATACTAAGCGAAATTGACTCTCACTAGTGGTTCCCCTTCTTGCAGTTCTGAAAGCCCAAATTGCACCGATCAAAGCTTGTGGCTAGAAGCTTTGATGATCAAAAGATAATTTGCGTAGCAATCCGATCAAAATCTTATTGGAGCTCTCTGTTTGGCTATTTGCCCTTGGATAGTAGGCACACGATTTCTTATGGAAGATCTTCTACGTGTCAAGTATAAATTGGAGCAATTGATTTACCAAATGTGTATCCCTATCACTAGTGATTTCAAGCTGGCAACCAAATCTTGAGAAAATATGTTTATACAGAAACTTAGCTACTGTTAAAGCTGTGCAATCTACAGTAGCTTTAGCCTCAATCCATTTAGTTGCGTAGCATGTGGCCATCAAAATATACTTCTTACCCCCAGGTTGACCAGTTGGACTAATTGGTCCTATGAAACCAAGACCCCATCGTTCAAATGGGATCCATCCTGTAGATATGACTAATGGTTGGAAATTCAATTTGGTTGGCGTAGGAGCACATCTCTGGCAAATGTGGCATTCTTTAGCAAACTTGATCGCATCCTTGTAAATATGAGGCCACCATAGTCCCTTGTGGATCATTCTGTGAGCCAATTCTTCCCCCTTTAGATGCCCTTCGCTGTGTGCTGCCTCAAGCAAAGGGGTTACCTCTTCTGGATAAACACACTTTCTCAAGATACCATCCTGACAATATCTATATAAATTTCCACTTATAAGTGAGTACGCTTTGGTTTTAAGGAGTAATCTTCTCTTTCCTATGGGTTTCAAATGCTCTGGGATTTTTCCAATAGGAAGAAAATCGAGAATTCCATCATACCAATCAGTCTGAGTTGCTACTAGGAAGAGATTACTATCCACCAGTTCATCATTAATACCTATTGCCTTCTCGCTCATTGCAGTTCTGGACACTTGATCTGCCATGTAGTGCTCTCTTCCTAGCTTAATATGAATATCAAAGTTAAATTCTTGAAACAGGAGTAACCATCTCCAAACCCTTCCAGCCACTCTAGGTTTGTTTATCAAGTACTTCAAGGGCTGATGGTGAGATATGACTATACAATGTACACCGAGAAGGTAATGCCGAAACTTCTGAAGAGCAAATACAGTAGCCAAACCTTCCCTTTCAGTCGTAATGTAGTTCCTTTCTGCATTGGTGAGTAATTTGCTGGCATAGGAGATAGGTCTATCAACCTTGTGTGATGATGGTTGAGCTAGAATTGCACCAATACCATGAAGACTAGCATTTGTATGCACATGAAACTCCAATGACCAATTAGGAACACTTGAAAGTGGAGCAGTACATAACCTCAACTTTAGTTCACAAAATGCTCTCTCAGCTTCAGCACTCCATGAGAAAGGGACCTTTTTACTGGTAAGCCTTGATAAGGGCTTAGCTATTTCCGAATACATTCGTATAAATCTTCTATGGTATCCTGCATGACCCAAAAAACTTTGCATTTCTTTTGGGCTTTGTGGAATAGGCATGGAAAGGATAGCAGTAACCTTTGCAGGGTCAATCATTATCCCTTCAACAGACACTATGTGACCAAGAAGAGTGCCCTTGGTGACCAAAAAATGACATTTATCAGGATTTAATTTCAAACCTGTTTTGAGACATTGCTCAAAGATTTCCTTTAGATTTTCCAAATGATCATGGAAATCTTGAACTGCTGCTCTTCTATCTGTGCCTGAAAACAATGAAAAGTCGTCCATGAAAATGCATCGAAAGGTTGTCAACCATTTGCCCAATATTAGATACATAGTTCTATTAAATGAAGCTGGTGCATTCTTCAAACCAAAAGCCATGTGGGTATAAACGTAAGTGCCCCATGGAGTAACAAAGGCTGTTTTGTCCCTATCATCAGGATGGATCACTATCTGATTGTAGCCACTAAAACCATCCAAGAAGCTATACAAAGTGTGACTGGCTACTTCCTCAAGTACTTGCTCTGTAAAGGGCTGAGGAAATCCATCTTGAACAGTCACTTTATTTAAGGCACGAAAATCAACACAGACTCTTATTTTTCTAGTATTTTTCTTGGGTACAATAACCATAGAAGAGAGCCACCTGGAATGTTCTACTGGAACAATTATACCTGCTTCTTCTAGTTTTAATTTCCAATTTTCCCGCCTCTGCATACTTTGGATTGAGTCAATATGGCCTACTTCTTGCAGGTGCGGCTCCCTCAACTAAGGGTATCCGGTGTAATCCAAGCTCCTCTGGTATCCCTGTTAGATCTTTGTAGGACCATGCGAAGACATTTTTGTAGGCAAAAAGTAAAGAAGTTACCTTCTGTAGTAAAGGAGGATAATGCCATAGCCAATAGGCTAAGTGGACGACTTGAGGGTTCTCTTCATCCCCTAGATTTACTTCTTGAACCAGTGTTTCACGACTAGTCTTGTTTGAGAAATCATCTCCACTGTATGCGGGAGTGGACTTTAGCTTACATTCTGCAATATGTTCTTTGGTCCATCCTTGAGGTATATTCTGAAAAAGGAAGATCTTCTCTGCACTCAGGCTCATAACTTTCCATTCCGGGTACTTCTATATTTGTTGCCTCTTCAAAGTTTGTATTCTCCTGCAAACTCTCATTCTCCAACTCCTTGTAAACTTCATGGCCTTTTCTTGTAACTCTTTCATCTGCAACTTCTTCCTCTATTTCATTGATTTCCACCGTGCAACACTCTGCACTTTCCATCATCCAATTTAATAATGTATCTTCTTCTTGGGGTAGAGAGGGCATTACGTGAGTGTCCATAGTGTACCCTGTAGTTTTCCCTGAGTTGAATCCTTCTTCCAAATGTAGTTTCTGCCAAGGGTGCAGGGGGAAAATCAACCATGAAACCATCTATACTGGGTGATTGGATCAAATGAGCAAAGTGTGTAATCTTCAATAAGTCACTTCTTATTTGTGAATCCATCCTTATATGTTTGTACAGACTAACCTTGTGATGAATACCTTTCAAGATCTGTTCAATGTTTACCTCATGAGTGTCTTCTTGCAGACTTGTTGGTTGGTCCCTTAGAGAAGTAGCCATCCTTTCATAAGCTCCTTCAATTTCTGCTTGGCCCTTCCACCCAGACTTCTTTTCCTCCTCTTTATCCTCGAATCCTTGTTGTTCCTCTCTATGGATTGCTGCTGCTTGTCTGGCTCTAGTCACCATGGGCATTGTAGAGGATGAAACAGCATAAGACTGAGTGTTCATACCTTCTTCTTGTGGAGAGACTGCAATCATGTGGATTGGAGCAGGATGGCTTCTTGGGCAGTCTTTGGTATAGTGATCCTTGGCCTCTGGACAATGTTGACAAGGAGGTGCATCTTCTGGAAGGGAACACCTATTTTGCATATGGCCATACTCACCACAGCGATAACACATCAATGGTCTATTATATCTAGGCTTTGTCGTAGGATTTTCCTCTCTATTAGGTGCATTTGAAGTACTAGCATAATATGAATCCAAAGCTTGAGGGTTACCTCGTTGCTGTGTACCCTTGAGGTAGTAATAGTCTCTAGCTTCATGACCATCCTTTCCACAAAATTGACAGCTTACCTTGTTAGGGCAATTAGCATTGGAATGTCCATTGTTGTTACATATTGTACACCAAATCTGCCTTCTTATATCTTGAGTGGTCTGCAAATCTTCTAACTCACGGCGAAGTTGGGCTACTTCATCATCAGTGCGACGCAGTGGTGGCAAGACCTTCTCTTCTTGTTGATTTTGTTGCATTCTCAATGCCTCCAGTTCCTTCCTTAGTTGCCCAATAGGGTCTAGTTCTGTAACATAATTTGGTAGTGTATCCCCTTCAAAATGTTTCCTAGCTTCTTCAATGCGTGATGCTGCTGCAACAAAATTATTGAGGGTTGCATCCAATCTAAGAGACTCATGTAGCTTCTGCTGAGATGACCTGGGCAGAGCTTTTTCCATCCATTTCTTAACCAAGAAATCACCTAGAGCATGTGGCAGACGTGCAACAAGTGCTTTTGTCCTAGTGTGAAGTTCATGGAAGGATTCACCTGATCTTAAGTTTAGGTTCTCTAGCTGATCTAGAGCTCTTTCTGAGGAATCACTAGGTCAAAATGTCTATGAGAACGCCGTCTTCAGAGCCTCCCATGTAGCAAAGTGGCCATCTGCATATTGACTGTACCATTTGTTTGCAAAGCCTTCCAATGTGGATGGGAAGAGTGCCAACATTGCATCCTCTCTATTCTACAAACCTCGTCCACGGCAAAAGGAGATGAACCTCCTCACATGATCATCGGCATCCGCATAAGCTTGTCCCTTGAAGGTAGGGAACTTGATATTGAGTCTGGAGAGTAAATGAGAGAGATCCTCCATTTGCACTGGTGTTTCTTCTGACGTATTTGAGGAGAAGTCTAATGTTCTCCTATGCTTCTCCTTTGACAGTGGTGTCGCACCCAAATCAATAGATAAATTCAAGGAGGGTAGAGGGGAGGTAGGTTCACTATTTGAAGATATAAGTGACTTGCTAAGGCTCCTTCGTACACAAAGAGGCTCCTTATCTGCTCGTGTATGGGTCATGTACCTACTTGCAAATGCAATAGGGAAAAAATACTGAAGAAAGAGGACTATTTACTATCGTCAGAGCCTCTCACAAAAATGCAAGTGTCCCACTAGGCGTGCCAAACTGTAGAGGAGGTACTGGGGTATCTACTTTTAATAGGAGCATGCAGTAAGCATTCCAGTACACCTACTCAAGGGAGGTTCTCCTTAGGGAAATATACCCTTTAACACTTCTATGAGCAGGTAGATATCAATGATTGCAAAGAGTTGTGAATACTCAAGAAAATATTAAGGACAAAATGACAATAATAGAAGACCATCCACTTCTTAGTTCGAATCAGATGATTACAACATAGGCCAAAGAGATGCTTAAAAGTCCATGCTCTGGGCTAACATGCCACTTCAGAACTAAACAACATCAATACAAGGGATTCATCCAATCTGTACAATGGAAACAGCTAGATGCAGATTAGCACTGATCAATACAAAGTTTGAAGAATTGCTCTAAGGAAAAGAGCATAAAAATACCACTCACTCACAGTGAAAGTCAAAGCCAGGCCACTCTCTTCACACTATAGTGCTATTAGCCCTCCATTGGGAAACCCACGCTTTGTATCCGCACCACAGAGTGACTTCCTACAGTAGGCTTGTAACCACAGAGTGCGAAGAGAGGACCCATGTACCCATGTAAGTATATGTGCGTATCTGAATATGTCCCAAATGAACACAACTCCCTTGCATTTATAGGCTCCAATAGGCCAAGAGGGCCTTGCCGATTCCTCACGTCCACTGATCGTGTGCCGATTGATTGCCGGAATTGGAGGGTTAGATCAAATATGCCATTTGATTTTGAATTGGATCCCAAAAAATAGGCAGTCGTCATGAATGGTTGGCGGCAACATTTCTCCTCTTTTACTTTTACTACTTACACTTTTACCCTTTTAAATTGCAAGCTGAGATCCTCCTTTTATGCCACCCCTGATATTGGAATGTCCCTGAGAAGCGCATCAATTTTTCATATTTTACATACTATGGGGTGGGAGGTTGTGAGGGGTGTGGGGGGTATATCAGATAATGCCACACTTCCACATGTGCCTCTCAAACTCAAGGATCCCTATGTTGCTCACATAGATCCAGCATTTGGTCGCTCACATCTTTCAGCTTCCTTATCCTTTAAAACTTGCCACCATGGCCTCTACCTCTCGAAATACATCGAGATTTCTGCAATTGGATATTTTATCCTTCAAGTCTTCATTTACATTTATCCTATTTTCTTTTAAGACTTTTACAAACTCCTTCTCAGCAACTTGGGGGTAGGAGGTGTGTGTGCGGGGGGTTGCCTTATAGGGAACGGGAAGAGAGGAACTTGATGGTAGGAGGCGGCGGGGTAGGAGGAGGTGGGGCTGTGGGGAAGGAGAAGGGAGGAGGGAGAGGGGTTGATGAGGGAAGAGGAGGTGGGTCGCGGGTGAAAGAGAGAGAAGGTGGAGGGGTCGGCGAGGGGAGGAGATAGGCTGCGGGGGAGGGGAAGAGAGGAGGAGGAGAGGTGGGGGTGGAGTTCCTAAGGTGGTTGTGGGGGGAGGGGCGTGAGGGGAGAGGCGAGGGCGGTGGAGTTGTTGCCGGGGGCGGAGGAGGAAGAGAGAGAGGGGAGAGAGAGAGAGAGAGAGAGAGAGAGAGAGAGAGAGAGAGAGAGGTGGGGGTTGTGGGGCTGCGGAGGAGGGAGGGGCCGCGGGGGGCTGTGGGGTTGCGGAGGAGGGAGGGGCCGCGAGGGGCTGTGGAGGCAGGGAAGTGGTGTGGAGGGGGTCGCAGGGGGCTGTGGAGGTAGGGGAGAGGTGTGGAGGGGGTCGCGGGGGGCTGTGGAGGCGGGGGAGTGGTGTGGTGAGGGGCAGGGGTGGTGTAGTTGTGCGGGGGGGAGCGTAGGGGGGAGAGAGAGAGAGAGAGAGAGAGAGAGAGAGAGAGAGAGAGAGAGAGAGAGAGAGAGAGAGAGAGAGAGAGATAGAGAGAGAGAGAGAGATAGAGAGAGACAGAGAGAGAGAGAGGGAGGGGTGGGGGCTATGGGGCTGCGGAGGAGGCAGGGGCCGTGGGGTCTGTGGAGGCGGGGAAGTGGTATGGAGGAGGTCGCGGGGGGCTGTGGAGGCGGGGGCGTGGTGTGGAGGGGGTTGCGGGGGGGCTGTGGAGGTGGGGGAGTGGTGTAGTGAGGGGCGCGGGTGGTGTAGTTGTGCGAGGGGCAGAGGGCGAGAGAGAGAGAGAGAGAGAGAGAGAGAGAGGGGGAGGGAGGGAGGGAGAGAGGGAGGGAGGGAGGGAGGCAGGGAGGGAGGGAGGGAGGCAGGGAGGGAGGGAGGGAGGGAGGGAGGGAGGGAGGGAAGGAGGGAGGGAGAGAGAGAGAGAGAGAGAGAGAGAGAGAGAGAGAGAGAGAGGGTCTACGGGTGGAGGATGGAGGGGTGCAGGGGCTGTAGGAGGGAGGGGTTGGCGGGTGGAGGGATGGAGGGGAGAGGAGAGCGAGTGACACAACAATGACCTTGAAAAGTTTACTTTACATGTAGCTGGAACATTTTTAGAGCTCATGGCTAGGGCCCAATCTCTACTGTCCACACTCCATAACAACCCTATTAATTTCATGATAATGATTGAGTGCAGAATGCTCTCCCAAGACTTCTCAATAAAAACTTTGTGAGTGCCTTCAACCTAATACTAACATCAGAGTCTTTTAGCCATTAGCTATAAGGATTGAAGAATTTAGAGTCCATTTAGGAACTTTTGTGGGTAGAAAGAACTCCCCAAATGAGGAATTGGCTTCTAAGCTATAGAGATAACAAGAGGATCTCAAGTATCAAAAGGCATTAGTGGAAGAAAAGGATAACCTAACATAGGTGTTTGAATTGGCATAGTGAAGGAAAGAATTGCAAGAGCTCGAGGCTCAAAAAGAGGTACATACAATTTTACAGTGCGCCTTTTGTGCAAGCAAAGGACACTCTCTTCAAGAAGGTCCAAGCTCATGTAGAAAATATATTTTCTCTCACTAGGGCCAGCACACAAGGTGCCTACAAGTGAATGTAAACACAAACTCTATGAAAGTCTCAACTCCAAGTGTAATATTCCACATCAGAACAATTCACCTTGTTAACAATGAGTTAAAAATTGATTTAAGACCAATAGGTGGTTATTATGAGTATGATGTATCAAAAGTGTCAACTGTAATCCACCAAAAATGGTAGAGACATTGAAATGAATCTTTAACTTTCATAAGGTCACCAATGTTTACACTACCTTCTCTAAATTCCCTTTATCACGCTTGAGAGATATAAATATTAAGGTTACGATTCATGATCTAGCTTGAACCTTGTTGTTTAGTCTAAAAGAATCCCATCAAAAGTAGGCCATCAGCACAATTGGCATTCCATTTAGCCTAGATTTTGGAGTGTGAAATAAGAATTATTTATTCAACTCCAAAGTTTATTTGGGATGCATGTGAAGCCACTATAAATTATTATTTTAAGTTATTTCATTCTCGAGATCCTCTTTGTCTTTCTGTCAAAGCTATTTATATTACCAATCTTTAAGAGAAAGTTCAATACTTTGAAATGGATAATCCATGGGACATGGAAATTCTAATTAAAAAGAGCTTTCTCTTGAAGGTCCACATGCATAGTAGATATGTTCTAATCCATCACCTGTAAATGATTCCAAAAGTTCATTATGGTCTAAGTTGGCTTGTACTGAGAAATTTCAAACTCAGAATACATCCCTAAATTCATCGCAAAGCTTTCAAAACCTATGATCTCTATAGAAAAATCACATCACTTGTATTATTAAGGATAAGAATCTATATACATTAATTACCCTTTTATATTCTATGATAGGGGCTTTGAATTCCTGCAAAGTTTTATATTGATCATAGGTGGAACTAGTTGTGGATCACTACAACCTCTCTTATGAGGATAAAGTGAAAAAGCTTTCTTGTTTCTTCTAACGACTCTTAGAAATAACTCTCATTCAGTAGGAAATAGAAAGAAAATATCACTTTCTATTTTAATTTGCTTAATGGTTTCATTCATCAATGTATGTCCTATGTTTTCTCGCTCATGTAAAATAGGTTCTTGTGTCACCTACTTGAACATTTCATCACCTCCTTTTGGTAAAGGCAAAGCATTGAGTTTTACCCTTTTATCCATTGTTTTATACTTCCTATTCATTCGAGCTTCCTCATTCATGTGTGACTTAACAAAAGTGGAAATTAGATCATATTCATCAAGGGATTTAAGAAGCACAAATCAAGAAGTGTTCACATTGTGTAATGCATGTTGAAGTTCTTCAAGCAAGGAGAAAGTAAATGAAGTGTAAATTATATTTTCACTGTGATCATTAGGTAAAATGTATCCTTTATTTTTGAAGTATTTTTCTTGATTTTTCATGACTTTTTAGGTATGTTTTTGTGATGCAAGAAATTAAATGTTGATGCAAGAAAACAAATAGAGAAACTTTCAAAAGTATGTACAAAGAGTTGTGGGACATCAACCCTTGGTCCACCATTGTCCCACTTAAAAGTGGCATCTATGAAAAAAATTGATCAAATTAAGTTCCAAATTCACGTAGAGATAAGTAATCATCACATACTTTCTCTTGTGAGCATATAGGAGATTTTTTTGATTTTTTCTTGGTTTCATACATGATTTGGGTTGAAGGTCATTACTTGGAGTGATTGCAAAATATCTTTAGATCGAGTCTTGGCATATGTGTATTCATTGCCCATTACTTTTATCCATCTCTGCCCTACATGTGAAGGCTTCACCTAAAATAATCTCATAAGAACAATTTTCCTGAATGA
>CM035436.1:34602716-34920216 GCA_020310875.1 Ceratopteris richardii | reverse complement strand
TTAATCCAAGAATATGTTGCCATAATGAAGAACATACAATTCTAAATACATGCATAGGATAAAGAAGATGATAGATATTTAACTCTCTCTAGTACTTCAAATAAACTCTACTAGTGAAATTTTTCCCTTATCACTAATCTTCACATTCTCATCATCTTTATCCTCACTAAATATTTTAGATTGTGCATCTATAAGGTACCCTTCTATCCATTTGTGGAACCAATCATAGGTGTCATTGGTTTTGGACACTAACATGCTTTAATCTTTGCATTAAAATATATTGCATCTCTTTTGTATCATAATGGATGACCATCAATAAGGAATCATTGATGTCAAAGATAAATTTATTTTTTGTGATTCTTACTATAAATGGATCTCAAGAAATCATGTAAGTTAGGACAACATTTCTATTTCTTAGTAGATATTCTTGCATGCATGAAAACTAAAAATATAATTAGATTAACTCACATACTATTGTATATACATTAAGTACAAAAATTACATCATATCGGAATAGCCAGCATATCTTGGAAAATCATATAAAATCCAAGCCATAATTCCACAAACCATAAAGTGTCTTTGTTTAATGTTTTTTGATACATCAATGACATTTATACTTCTCCATAACTCTTGGAGATCATCAATGAGAGGATCAAGATATACATTAATGTCTTTAGATTGTATTTTTCTTGGGATTAAAAGTGAGAGAATTGAATGTTCTTTTTCAATGTGAAGGTATGAAGGGAGATTTTAGTTGATGACTACCACTGGTTACATTGAACATTTACTAGATTTCATTGAAAATGGATTAACCCCATCTGATACTACACCCAACTTAACATTGTGTGGCTCTTATGCAAAATCAGGCCATCTAGAATTAATATGCTGAAAAGTCACACTAACTGCTAGAATTATCATTACTCCATTATAAATTTTATGATCAAATCCCCCTTTCAAAAGCTTTGATAATTCAGAGTTTTAAACATATAATTCATGGAGCTAATGGAAAATGTCTCAATACCCTTTTTGGGACTTTACCCTCTTTGTCCTTATATCAAGGAGATTGATAACTTGGACATGTCTAAGAGTCTACAAATTCACCTCTATATAAAATACAAGCATTAGGACATCCATGTACACAATGATAATCTATACGGAGGATTTTGATTATCTTCTTCACTTCATCTTGTGATGTAGAAAGAATATTGTTTCTTAGTAAAAACTTTTCAAATACTAACTTGTAAGTACATGAAGAAAATGTATTATGAATGAAAATAAATAAATAAATAATAAATATAGGTGTGTGTATTTGTTTGTGAATATGTATGTATGTATATGTGTATATGTGCATGTGTGTGTATATATGTATGCATGTGTGTATGTGTATGTATATGTGTGTATGTATATGTGTATGCGTATGTGTGTATATGCATGTATGTTTGTGTATAAGAATGTGTATGTGTATGTGTATTTGTGAGTGTATATGTGTTGTATGTGTATGTGTATATATATGTTTGTGTGTATGTGTATGTGTGTGTACATTTGTATATGTGACTATGTGTGTATGTTCCTGTATGTGTGTGTATGTATATGTTTGTGTACATCTGTATATGTGTATATGCATGTATATGTGTATGTATATGCCTGTGTATGTACATATATTTGTATGTGTATGACTATGTGCTTATATATATAAATACATAGGAAAGTAAACAATATGCTTTAAGAGTGTTGAAACACATACATTACTCCATCCAAAACAATGTTGAAGATTGAGAAGAAGTAATCTTGCACAATCGTGTCAAGGGAATTCCTTCATATATATGCTTTAGACGTTCTTTTTGAAGATATTTCTCATTTTTTGAGATATCAATGCTTTGTTGTGATTTTGATAACAATCCTTAATGAAATCTCCCATGCCATCATCATCAGAAAAATCTTATAGTTTATCTTCTTTTGAATATAGTTCTTTCAATCTTGCATATTCTACAAGATCACTCTTGTTTAACCTTCTCATGGATGCTTCTGATAAATGAGCACTTACTAGGAACTCTAAATGGTATGGTGGAAAATCATCAATATCATACATTGGAATCTACATACATGAATAAAAATCATTAGTATTCCATACATAAAAAATAAACTTAAAACAAAATTTAAATTTTTAATTTAATTTGAAAAGATTTGCATTTAATTAGAGTTTTCATCGCAACACAAGGTAGGTAGACAAAGTTTTTTTATTGTTCTCTAAAAGGTGCTCTTGGAGGTCTACACCATCCATAATTCACTAATAATTCATCATGAGACACATAATGAAGTAACAACATTGGAAACTATGTATCTTGCTACATCTTTACTCATTTATTGATATTCATTGCTATTGGCATGTTTTTCAAATGTGCAATTATTCATTGAACTATTATATCCTTGAGTATTGTTTATTAAACATGCTTTATTTCCGATATATAATCTTTCCTTTTCTGCATGTTTAATCCCTCTACTAGCAAAAGAAGTTGCATTCAGGTATAATCCATTAGGGGAAAAAATGAACCCTGAATGGGCCTTTTAGATTAAGGAGTGATTAGTGATGGACCAATCAGAAGAGGGTGGTGGCCACAGTCTATGCCCTATAAAATACTAGGCTGAAGGGTGGAGAGGGGACATATTTCTCCCTTATTTAATGAGCTGCCTCTAGAGAGAGAATGAATCTCGTAACTCAGTTGGGCCCAAAAATTCAAAATTTCTGAAAAGTTAAAAAACTCATCATAACACCTGAAAATGGACCCCCCATTACTTTTTAGAGTCAAAAGTACTCTTTTTGACCCCAAATTCAAAATCCGTGCATGTTTTGAGCTGAAAAAAATGAGTTTTTTCAAAAATACTCAAAAAAGAGTTATTTCCCTCCTAAACCTCACATTTTCATACCCAGGTCCCAAAAAGTCATCTTTTCCCACTACTTTCACTCTGTAGCACACCATTGAAGCTCCTGTTTCTACACTCCAACCTACCTATATCTCCTATCTCGAATTACTGTTGTAGCTTGAAGACCTTTAGCTTCAATGGCAACATCTAAAGCTTCTAGGCGACCAAAAGATGAAATCCTCACATTAAGATGTCACAATGTCAAAGCCACAGATGGGCAGTGGCTATCACATGAGTACTCCAAAGGTGCATGGGTGTACATGCAAGCCTCTAGAGTTGGGCCTCATCGAGTTAGAGATCGTGGAAACTTAGATCTTCATTGGCAGGGAAAGTTACTTGGCTTCAAGAAGCATAGAGACAATGGGATGGTTGCTATTGTACAACATGTTTTTACAATGGCAACTATGAAACTTGAAAACTCTAGTAGTATGAGATATCCTGTGAACTGTAAGTATTACTCTACAATATTTTATGTTTTCTTGTGTCGGATATATTTCTGAACTATTTAGATATGTTTTTGTTTGTTTCAGATGTATTTCCTTCTACTTTGGTGGAAGAGCAACCACTTCATAGTCTTACAAGTACTTTCCAGGCATTGCATGCAGATGTTGGTGCACTAGTCTTTCCAAATATATCTCCTGCTCAACTTTACCATGATAGATTTTTCTTTTACACACATAGATATGTTGTACCCTCTACAATGAATGGTTTTGGAAGGCTAGAGAGAATTGAAGTACATTCTCTTCTTAGCTTGGAGTGGCCAAAACCTGATATATGGTCCGTATCATCTTTGAAGCAAAAGATGGTAATGGATATACATATCTCTTTGAAATTCACAAAAGTGTCTAGGTCTGTAGGTTTGCACTAGTCTTTTCCCATTCATTGTTTTGTATATTTATTCCAAGGATTCTCATTCCAAGGGACTTCCACCATGTTCATGTGTAAAGATATCACATATGAGCAAGTCGAAAGTCTTCTTGGTGAAAATTGGGGTTTGATGGAAGGAATTGCAAAAGGTGATAAATATCTCTGTAAAATAGGTGGAATAGGTATAGCATTTCGATATTTGAAACAACGTACTTCATTATACATCAGATTCTACTATGATCGTTGGATGTGCAAACTTGGCAAATGGATACCACTTCAAAGTTCAGAGGGATCTTTGCATTCATTTGAAATAAAGCTTAGATTGCCCAACAATGAAACAGAAACTATTTTAGTGAATAATCATTGGACCTTGGCTAATCTGAGAGAACACTTGATGATTATGGGGTTTGAAGGACTAACTCAATCCATCTTCAAAATTCAAGGACATAAGGTGAGAAATGTTTCATGTTTTTGTTAAAGTAATCTTTTTGTTATTGTTTATTTTACTTTAATGACTTCAATTTGTTGCAAATTGATTACAGGTGGGCAGAAGAATGGAATACAAAATGAAAGTCCCTGTAGATTGGAGCAAAGATGGAACAGAGCTCTCATTGTCATAGTTCTTTTGCAACCTGATAATGTCACTTCTTGGGCCCTAGTCATTGTATCTCATGGTTTTTGCACTTTCAAGAACCTTGTAAAAAGTAGGACAATTGATTCATGTTAGATATTGTATATACCTTATTCTCTGCAATGATAATTTCAAAACTTTTGGAATGTCAAAAATTCTGTTCACTACTTTGAAATGTGGTTGCTCATGTTTTTTTTTCTGTGCATTATTTTGTCATCCGAAACTCATTTTTTGAAATTGCACTTCTTTATTCTATACTTTTAAAAGTGGGCCCAGTCAATTTAAAAACTTGAAATTGCTATAAAAATGGCTCTATGTGCTCATTTCTCACATTTGCACTCTCAAAGAGCTAGAAAGCACATACTGCAAGCCTCTAGAAATCTCGCGCGCAAGCAATGGCTGCTAGCACTTCCACTCCCATGAAATATCCTCGAGATTTATTCATGGAGTTTTTGGAAACTACAGACTACAATGGTCGTACGGATTTGTATGACCTAGTCTGTAGAGTCCCTAATCTTGAAGGGACAATAGCCATGAATTCCGATGTGATCGATGAGATCACAGATTTTACGGAACTCTATATTTTAAGATATGCCATAGATATTCCAGCATATGAGTGTAAATGGGTCCCCTGTGACCTGCTTTTTTACATTCATAAAGGAGATGAGGCATTTGCGAAGCGCTTAAAGCGTTTCATGGCGATTGCTGAGGCTTCAGGGCACCTGTTAGATGACACAGTGCCCTTAATTAAACAATTAAATAAGAAAAGGAAAATGGGAAGAAAATATATTTCCTACATAGCAACAACAATCTTTTTTGTCAATGAGGAGCCCGAACCTTCACCCATGGACCTACCCCATCTTGTTACTGGGGGTTTTGTAGATGACAAGAAGGAACCCCAGACAGAAGCTCTCAACTTATTAGAAGAGAGTCAAAAAATTTCCAGAGAATTTCCTCAAGGAGTAGTGGACAAATTAAAGGAAGCCAGTACACAGAAGAGTCCACCCTCCAACTTAGACCCCGTGGAACCCACTCTACCAGAGGTAGAGATGGAAATGTTTTCAGTTGTACTTGTTGATGGAGAGGAATTTTTGTTCCTGCACGATATTGAGAAGGCATTCGGTCTACGCCTCGACGAATGCCTTAGTATTTTCAGCTCAACCTCGGATGTTCCCATGGACAACACTTCTGACATTATCGAAAAGGCAACAATTCCACTTGGTGAATCAGTTGCGGACACCATTGCATTTGTGTGTGAAGAGATTTTGAGCCATGCCAACCAAGATGCCAGTGAAGAAGATCTAGCCACAGCAAGGGAAAGAATTTTGGAGAAGAAGATTCCAACATCCCCTGTTGTGGAGCAAAGTGGCATGGCCCATTCATCAATTCCACTAGATGCAATGGGAAGAGGAGAGGATGAAGACAGGCTTCAAGATGTAAGTCTCTACTGACATTAATGGTTGTCTCATATTCATACAAGATGTATCTATTTAATTTTATGATTGTCTATGTGCAGGAAACAATTGAAGTGGATAAATTTGCAGCAAGGAGTGGTGGTGACCGTCTTTCCCGGGGCCATGGCTCTTCCTTGGCACAGTACATTGGAAAATTGCCAAAGGAAGATTTTGTAATAATCCACAAGGACTTTTCCCCTCAAGGACACTTCATGACTTGGTGTATGAAGGCCTTGAGTAAAGTTTTGTGCCTATCTACAATAATGCAAGGGACCAATCGTATATTTCTAGTTAGGAAGTCCCTTGCCCTTACTACCCTAGGAGTTAACTTTAGAGGAAAAATATTAGGTCAAATAGGAATAGCTTTGGGTCTTGGATTGACAGACCCTCAATTAATATCCCAATCAGTTTTGACTTACCAATTGCCTCTATCTTTTCAGAGAAGAAAGAATGTAGTGGAGAGGCTCAAGGCCAAGAGCCAATTGTAAAAACTTTATAATACCAATGTTTTGTTTTTCCAATTTCCATGTGCATTCAATCTATTATATCTTTATGGTTTGACAATCTCATAACTTTTGCACAGTTTAATCAGTCTTTTTCCATTGTTTCTTGTAATTTGTGTTGCCCAAAATGCATGGAACAAAGCATAGGTTTTGCTCAAAAAATGTGTTTTCTTGTATGTGTATGGGTTAAAGTGTATTTTTCCACTGAGTATGGCTGAAAATGATGAAATTTGAAAAAAGTCATTTTTTGGGGGAAGCATAGTCACGGATTTGATGATGTGGCACTTACTTTTGGAGGGAGTTTGAAAATTATACTTTTTCTAAAAGAAACTTCAGAAAATGGGCCCAAAAAAGTGACTTCTGACATGTATATTAAAAAATAGGCTCTTTTGAGTTAATATACACTGAAAATGAGACTTTTTAAAAAAATTCATTTTTTTATTCAAATACATGTACGAGTTTGATGATGTGGAAAGTAGATTCTCTTTCTCTCTCTCTAGAATAAGAAAGAGAGAGGCCTATTGAAGCCTAAAAAAAAGCCTACTCCAGCCTACTAAAAAGTGCCCTATTAAATGCACTTTGTCCCCTTAAACAAGAACAGAATTAAGCTTAATCCCTAAAAATTAGGGATCCTTACAAGGCCCATGCAGGGTTCATTTTTTCCCCTAATGCCATAATTACTCATGCTTTGATTTTAATGTGTAAGTTGATGCCAATCTCCTCATCTATATATAGTACCACAAATTGACATACGATTGGCTTTAGAATTTGGAGGCACTTACAAATCCTTTGAAATAAAGAGACCATGACCAACAATAGTGATAGTAAAGGGAGCAATCATATAACAATTGCCCCACAAGTGAAAATTCTCTCCATCTAAATGAAATGGTCCTCTATGTCCTCCTCCATATCTTATTCTATCATATGTTTTGACTAGAAGTAGGATAAAGAGTGGGCAATGGATAATCTCTAGATGCTTAAGTCTATAAAATAAGAGATACAAGATTTCGAGAAACCTTGGCTTGTCATTGATAAATGACATGTCCCTCATGTGTAGGATTAGTATTAGCATTATTGGGTTGAGAATCATCATGATAATCATTGACTCAATGTTCTTGCATATTTAGTATTAATTTTATTTTGTGTATGATCTTGAAAAGAAGACATTGATTTATGGAACCAACACATACCCAGGCATTACAATGTTGATCACATGGTAGTGCACACTAAAAAATACCATAATCAACCGCATGTTCAATACATGCCAATCATGATCTTTGATGCATGTCATTGAAAATACTACACAAACTTATAATATGTTCTTGATAGTAAAACCCATCATTATTCCTATCACATGACACATGTGAAGTTGTTGCATGGCTAGGAGGTGGTGGAGTACCCTCTGATTGCTTGGAATCTGATTATAATATAGCAGTAAGAAAACATATATCACTAATATATGTATCTATCAAATATTAGAATTTAAAAATTGATATACTTTTAGTATGTAGTCCTTGAACAATTATAGCACAATGGTTGAGTTCACTCTCATTGACTAGAATCTCATTGTGTCACATAAAAAGGTATTAATTATTAATACACATATACCCATTTTGACATATAAATACACATACACAATCATATGAATACACACATACACATATACATATGGTAGCAGAGGTGCCAAGATATCCGACTCTCATAATTATCAAATTGTAGAGAAAACTACACTTCTACACTTCTAGTACTTCTTCTACTCAAGGTATTTTCTTCCTTAGAGAAGTATACCTTGTAATGTTTCGGTGTGCAGGCATACTAGTTGACAAAAGAGAAACCACAAAAGTAACAGAGAATGAAAAACTGTCAATTGCACATATGAGAGAGGACCCCAAGTTCTTAGCTTATTAAATGATTACATAGGTGGGGAGTGCTCCAAATGAGTGATACAATGGTCCAAATGAGTGATACAATGGGCTAGCATGCCATCCCTTAAACTAGAAAGAATAAACACAAGAAGTGCCAATCATAAAAGAATGCAGTAAGGATGAAGAACTCTCTCCAAGAGAAACATGACAACATCACACAAAAAGACTATATTCAAGCGACTTAGTCACTTTTTAATGCTAATAACCAACTCCACTGGGAGGCCCACACTCTATATAACCACCATAGAGTGATCCCCAACAATATGCAACTAGTAACAGAATGTAGAGAGTGGTCAAGAAAATGTTATTCGATCCTAATTTAGAGAGTACACATGCGGAAGCAAAATGAAAAGAAGAGTGTACTCACAAAAGAATGATAGGGTGACTCAAAATGAGTAGACTATGAAATAGGTAAACTCATTTGGATTAGAAATGAGCTCGCCAAGAGAATGGATTAGGCTCCTCAAGCTTCTAACCAAGTACAAATGGGTGGAGAGGCCGTCCTTATATAGATTTGGGAGGGGCTCTCCAAAGTGCATCTCATGTGGGATAATTCCCCTGAAAGGAGAATGAATACAATGGTAGAAGCAAATGGCAAGGTACCCAAATACAAAGGAAATACAATATAAAATGGAAATAAACTAGAAATGGAGTGCCTCGTAGATATAAAATGGAGATGCACTCATGCGGATACAAATGTAGATGATGTAGGAGCAATCATGTCATCAACACCCCCTCTACAAATCCATTTTGGAGCAGTTGAATGCTTACGGAGGTCCACCAAGCACTAGAGCAGAATTGGAGGTAGAGCCTTTGTGAAGATGTCGGCCAGGCTCTCTTGAGAGGTACACTACTCTAGAGAAATATCCTAGGACATGAGCTTCTCATGTATGAAATCATACTTGATCTCGATGTGCCTCATTTGAGCATGGAATAGTAGATTCTTGGCGATGGCCAAGGCTGATTGGCTATCTGTGCGGATGAGTGTCGCAGTAATGTGCAAAACACTAATGTTAGATAATAAACATCAAAGCTAGAGGACAAAACATCAAGTCTTGTTCTTGTCTATTGCATCCATTTCCTTTTTCATACCTTCTTTTCACTCAAGTTGTCCTTGAGCTTCTTTGTAGTTAGGAGGTTTTGGCATTTTTTTAATTTGATGCATCAAGGCATAATTGACATAATGACTGTTCTCGTTGTCTCTTGTTAATAATTCTTTGAGATATTCTTGATTGAATTGAAGTACTTGCATCTAAGCTAGGTTTGGGAAAAATTGAGTAACCCTAGTATTGTAGATGAGTGGACTAAGACTTTTTATTTGATCCTTGTTGGAGTATGTGGAAGCTTCATTGAATATTACATGCTTAGATATTGTGATGGAGTGGTTTTCAAGATCATATAAGTGAAACGCTTTTGATTGCTCACTATACCCTATGAAGATGTGCGTCTTAGACTTGGATTGCAACTTGTTACGATCTTCTTTTGGCACGTGGTCAAATGCTTCACGGCCAAATACTCGAAAGTAATGTACATTTGACTTTCTTCTATAGTATGGAGCAAATGGTGTCTTGTTGCGCAATGCACTAGTGAGGCCTCAATTAAGTATGTGAATGGTAGTATGCACTACTTCCACCCAAATCTTGTAGGGTAAGTCTTTGTTATGAAGCATTGTTCTTGCCATTTCCATCACACATCAATTCTTTCTCTTAGCTACTCCATTCTGGGATCGAGTATGAGGTTGAGTAACTTGTATTTTTATCCCTTTTTGTTTGAGGAAGTTGCCAAAGTTGTGATTTATGATTTCACCACCTCCATCTGATTGGATGGTCTTAATGGACTTCGAAGCTTCATTCTCCACTTGGGTGATCCATTCACAAAACTTAATAAAAGTATTTGCCTTTGAGTTCAAGAAATACACCCAAATGTATGGGGAGTGGTCATCTACAAAAGAAAGAAGTAGAGTGATCCAGTGATAGACGGGGTGTTCTTGGGTCCACAAAGGTCCATGTGGATAAGGGCTAAAGGGTTCCTAGCTCTTGTTGATGCTTCCTTTGGAAGGGGAGCCCTATGCTTGAGTGCAAGCCTAGCAAACATCATTGAGTTGGCCAAGCGTGGGCAATCCTTTCACTATCTGTGATGAAGAAATTCTTGGTAAATAGGAGGTGTGGTGATATCTTTTGTGCCACAAACTAGATAGTGATTCCTTAGACCAAAAAAATATAATTTATATAAGCCCTTCTCTTCAACGGCTTGGGTGATTATGTTTTTCGTATGAGTGCCAATCACTTTGACATAGGTGTTACGAAAAAACACTTGTTTGTTATGATTGGTAATTGCTTTTACTAAGAGCAAGTTCATGCATAAGATGGGAAAAAAATAACACATTTGAAAGTGATTTTTAGTCCCCTTGAGCATTGGTGATTTGTACTTTGCCTTTTGTTGGAAGAGATGGATGGATACCTCAAGAAAGTGAGGTGGTATTGCTAAACCCTGCTTATTACCTACCCTAAAGCACTTAAGAGTTTGATAGTAGGCCCTTTTAGCTTGCAAATGACACCAAGAAGGTACCTAAGTACTTTGGTGTGGATTCTTGAAACAATTGAATCAAAACATACTACTTTGTAAATAGCTTGTGTCACAAAACTTGCTATTTTGGTACACACACCTACTGGTTCATTTGCTCAGTGCTCAAAGTACAATAGCAATTGATCAAATTCCTTCCGAGGGAATCACATTATCATAGATAGATAATGATTACAAGTGGAATCATAAAAAAAGATAAACTATGCTCTGTGACATCAATTTAGCAATCCAATGCTTACCCCCGACTTTTTAGGGACTAAAGAGTGAATGACTAGTAAGTAGTTCGATGGTGATTTCTCCCAAATGGTTGAACCAAAAGCTTTGTAACTTTGAAAACATAAAATAGACTTTGAGTTGGTTCCAAGAAATAGATCATGCAAAATGAATGAGAACTCACTACGATATGATCAAAGAAAGTTCATTGTTCTAAGTAGTCATAACAGAGAAGTAGACAGAGATGATCAATCATCTATATGTATTACAAAACATTGTTGTACAAGATCATTGGCAAAGAAATTATCCCCAATGATAGGATACTTAGTCAGCTATGTTGTAAGCTACTCAAGTCTTACAAATGATCAATAGGAGAGCTCTCAATGAGGCCATACAAGCCGCGAGTTTCACAATAGCTTTTATAATGAGTTCTTCATCCAAGTTTGAATTTGAGTGATCCCTATGATTGAGGAGCTATTCCTTCACTAAAACTCGTAACTTATCCTTCTCCTAACTCGACAAGATGTATGGATTTACAAGACTCTCTCAAGGTCAAAACCTTTTACAATGGTGAATGTTCAAACAATTACAAGCTATGGTTCATATGCTTCATCAAGTGGTTGCACACATTTTCTTTCATGCCTAGCCAAATGTGAAGGCTTGGACATCTGTACCAATGTCTCAACCTCAAGCCAAACATCTTGGCTTGCATTTCTTCATGAATCTTCTTGAAACATATGCCAACTAAATCTCTTTGCTTAATAGTTTCTCTCTAACATAGTGATAGTGTACATCTATATGTTTGGTTCTTGCATGATAAATAGGATTGGCTACAAGATGCAAAGAATCTACATCAAAGACTATCACATCGAAAGAATATCCGTTCGAGATTTATTTTCCTTATGCTCATTTATTGTATTTTTTTGAGATATTTTTGATGGTTCATTCACCATTGTAAAAGCCTTGAGATTTACACATGTAAAAATTAGAAAGATAGAGATCAAATCTCACGAATTTGTGGTGGTTGAGTTGCATTCAATCAAACAATCAATCAACTAAAAGTAGATCAAACTAGATTTTCACTTTTCCTAGATTGTAGGAAAGTGAATTAATTCCCTCTAGTAAACATTTCTACCTTCATTTGAATCCAAATTCCACTTGTAGAAGCCATGGAGCACTTCTAGAGTCTATATAAAGACTTGAAATCACTTGTTCAATACATGAAAGCAATATACATACACTTGTTACCATCATTGTCTTGCTCCTTCAATTTTATGCATCATCTTCTTCGCTAGTAGTAATCTTGCACAGACTGCTGCTCTCTCGCCAAAGCTCCAAATTGAGTGAAAGATAGCTCATTGGAAAGATATTAGTGTCATGTTTATGATTGAAATGTTTCAAAGTTGTTGTATGAGTATGTTGGGAGAAATCTTAGTTTTTCTGTCTCGGGGTCAATCTCTATGTATTCCTAAAAAATAGGAGGTACCACCATATCATATTTTGCCTATTCCTTATATATTTGTGCACTCTATACACTCAACCCTATGTATATCACTCCCATAAAAGTATTTTTTCTAATTGTAATCACGCTGCTGGCTATGGGCATTTGAAGTTCATTGTCTCTACATAGATACTAAGTTTTTTGAGCTACTCGACGTGCAAACCTATCTATTTTGTATCGACTTCTTCTCCTTGATGCTCCAAAGTACATAGTGCATTTCTTTGCACTTATCAAATGCCTATAAGGTCTATTTGAGTGTCCATAAGCTCAAGGGCTAGTCTTGTGCCGATTGGCTAGACCAAACTTCGTTGCTTTGAAATGCACTTTTCTACCTCCTACAAGCTTGTCCAAGTTCTTTCAGAGAGCAGGTGAGAGGGAGAAGTCAGAGGTACGGATTCCAGGCAAGGATCAGAGTAGAAGGGCATTCCACTCAAAGCACGCACAAGATTTGCTATGGTGGCAACAGATAAGACTAGCCATGTCCAGAACTCGTGAGTAGGGACACATCGAGGATTGGAAGTGGGATTTCAGCCAAAAATGCGGCAATCTCATGCAGAAGAGAAGAAAACCCAAGCATAAGCGGGCGTTCAAGGAGGGGAGGGAGAAGAGAAGATACAAAATCTCTCTCACTTTCTCTCTCTTAGACACGTACCTAAAAAATAGAATAGGAAAACCATTCTGATCACAAATATTTATATAAACTCACATTCCTTTTTCACTCACATGCATGCACACCACTTTTCTTTTTTATGCTCACTCATGCACACCACACTTTTTTTATTCTCACTCATGCGCCACACTTTTTTTTATTCTTTATCTTTTGCACACCACACAGACACACACTTTATAATGCGCACTCATGCACACCACACATTTTTTTATTCTTTATCGTTTGTTCTTATTTTTTTTATAATATTAACATACACACACATATTACAATAAATAGTTAATCATAATATGGGATTACTAACCAAATGTGATCAAATTTTTAATCTTTATTAAATTAAATATTCTCATACATCCCACATATGTAATAATCACATGCACAAAATATACACATACATTGGTTCATAATCAGGTGAATTAAATTCCTCACGAATATTGCATAAAGGAGATACGTATATTTCATATCCAAAAAAGCATATGAATATACTCGTTGGCTCATTCACACATTCATTCTCAGAAACATACATGCATCAATACACATAGTCAAACATTAAGATGCACATTCTTAATGATCCACACACTCATTCATATGAAAAAACCAAATAATAAGGCAAATTTATAAATGTCCACATAGGGTTAAGGTCACTAGAGGTTAATCTTATACCTTTTGGAACCAATCGTAGGGTTAATATCAAAAATTAAATAGAGAATGATATATGGAATTTCATAGATTATTGGCTTTATAGTGACAACACATAAGTCTAAAGGAGTTAGATGATGCAACTGAACTTTAAATCCTAAATGCGGACAACAAAACCGAAAATTCCATTAAAGGTTCTTGCTCGATGCACATCTCCATCTTTTTTTAAGCTGCAAATACTTAAAAGAGAGTTTAGACAAATCAAAAGCTTATATAAAACACATCTTTAACTATTTCAAAATTCACTAAATTAAAAGAAAATTTTAATTTTCCTGTATATCAATTCGAGGGATGAAATCATTCTGATAGTGCTCTCCCTTTCAGTGAAGATGTTGGTGGTAGAAGAGTGACCAACACCCAAATCAGCTATAAGGCATCTAAGCCACACACAATCAAGAGTCATTGTGAAAGCTTCCTTATACTCAGCCTCACAACTAGAAGTGGCCATAGTAGGCTGCTTCTTGCTCAACCAAGATATACATGATCTACCAAGCATGCAGCAAAAGCCACTAGTGGACACACGAGTGTCATAGCAACCAACCCATTCAGAGTAAACAAAAGCATGTAGTGATGGTAGTGATCCCCCACTTGAGATAAAACAATCCAAGTATCCAGATACCACTTAAGTAGTGAAAGATATGCTTAACTACCTACCAATGTTTGACACATGGGCAAGGCATAAACCTACTCATGTGTGAGACACCAAACTGAATATTTGGCCAAGTAATGCATACGTAAATCAAGCATCCAATAGCCTACTGATAGAGAACAACATCAAATGCATCTCCAACATCATGTAGTCTCAACCATAAACATATATCCATAGGAGTGCAAGAGGTTTGTAGTTTTCAAGGCCAAAACACTGCAATAATGTGTCAATATATTTTGTTTAACACCAAGCTATTCCGCCATCGACTTGCATAAACTAAATGCCCAAGTAATGATGCAAATGGCCCAAGTTTGGCATCTCAAATGAGGCATAAAAATCAAGCTTAAAATTAGCAATATCTTCTCATTAGGACTAGTGAGTAGGATGTCATCAACATTACCAGCAATGATCAAGAGCACATCATTTGCATGCCTAACATATAAGGTGCTCTTTGCTAGATTGTTCTCAAAACCATGTGCAATTAGATAGGCATTTATTTTTTCATACGAAGCACATGGTGCTTGCTCCAAACCATATAATGCTTTTTTGAACCTGCACACTTGTTTTTCATGCCTTTTTTCCACAAAGCCAGAAGGCTATAAAACATACACTTCTTCATGCAAGTCACTATTCAAAAATATAGTTTTAATGTCCAACTGGTGTACCTTCAAAGCATGATGAGTTGCAAGTGCAAAGATGCTACGAATAGTAGTCATTCGGCATGTAGGAGCAAAGGTCTCATCAAAATAAATGCCTCTTTCCTAAGCATAACCCTTTGCAACAAGTCTAGCCTTGTACCTATCAACTCCTCCATCACGATAATGCTTTAGCTTGTATACCCACTTAGTGCCAATGGCCTTCTTGCCAAAACTCAAGTAACATAAGGACCAAGTACCATTTTTCATGACACCATCATATTCTAATTACATAACAGTGATCAAATTTTGTGAATTTTGTGCTTCATCAAACAAAACTAGCTCATTTTCATCACAGAGACTCAAGGAACCATATCATAGAAATCTCATGAAAAAGAAGCACCACGAGAGCCTGAACAAGTACGATATGACACAGTTGCATCTAATTTGCTATCAGACAAATGCTGCACTAGCCATTTTGGCTTAATTTTTGCCTCCTCTATATCAATTCTCTCATCAATAGGTGCATGATATAAATTTGCATAAAAAATGGAGTGATCTACATCATCATGTGAAACCTATAGAGGATGAAAAGTTGCCTTATTAGGATGAACACTAGACTGTACACCTATAAAAAGAGGCAGCAAAGTGTCATACATGTCTTTGGAGCTAACTGATGTCTCCTTGGTACATGAAAGTAATGGATGAATAACATCTTCTACAAAAACAACATCACAGCTAACCAAAATGTGTTTAATATGTGGATGATATAGAGAATATCCTTTGATTTCAAAACTATACACAATAAAAATACACTTCACTACTTTATCATCCCATTTCCTACATCGTGCTTTAGGCACTAATGCAGATGCCAGACAACCAAACACATGTACGTGAGAAACACATGGCTTAAAACAATGCCAAGCCTTATATGGAGTGATAGACTACAATGCTTTAGTGGGTCACATGTTAAGTACATATGTTGCACACATAACAACCTTAAGTCAGAAACTATCTGGTGAAGCCAAACTCTTGACCATACAACTTGTCATCTCCATGAGTGACTTGTTCTTCCTTTCACCAATTCCACTCTTTTGAGGTGTATATGTCACTATATAGTGATGTTTTATCCCACATTCAACTAGAAATGCATTAAAGTTATAATACATATATTCCTCCCCTCAATCACAATGGAGGGTGCCCATTTTACATAGTGACAAATTTTTAGCCAAAACCAGAAACAGTTTGAAGCACTTAGTTCCCAAAAGATGGTGTCTACATAGGATGATGGACATCACTATGAACAAGCTACAATTTTTGTGTATCTTGAACTGAACCTTCTTTTGGGAAAGAGGAAAACTACATTTTGCCCAAAATACATCGTTCACATACATGTTTACCAAGTGCCTCAAGTTTGGGCAAAGAGGACACCATTTCAGAGTTCTATAGGCATAGCAAACTAGCAAAATTCAGATGACCAAAGCATGCATGTCAAAGCTTTGAATCTAGAATAGCCTAAGAATCTTGAACTGCACATGCGAAATCATTCAAAGATTATAAAAAATCTATGAGCTTATACATCCCATGGCATAAAATTCCAGAAGGAATAATGATGTCGCCATTTGATAGGCCATGAACTGTACATCTATCATCAATAAATTTCATAACCAAGCCAATCTTGGCTAATGTTGAAATTGATGATAGATTTTTCTTGATCCCTATCAGAAATAAAGCATCTGACAATGTAAAAGAACTACCCTTATTAGTAGCCAAAATGATCTTACCAACTCCCATAATAGGATAAGAGGAGTTGTTAGTGCATGTGATAGTATTCCCTGTAGGGGAAGGCCCAAGTGAACTCAAGAAATTGTGCTTCGAGGTAATATGTGTGGTTGTCCCACTATCAAAGTACCAAACATCTGAGTCTACTATAGACATAGATTATTCATGAGAAGATGGGTCATAACTACAAACAGTGGTAAATCCCATTTTTCATTTTGCACAAGATAGGTAGAATCTATTTTGGGTGTAGCACCCTCTGCAATAGCCATTCCAACCTCTTTCTTCTTTGCCTCTTTTGCAACCAATTTTGACAATTTTTTCTGAAAGGATAATTTCCTTTAGAGTATTTGCAAAACAATTTCTACTTTTCTGTTTTCTTCTTGTCTCTATCATCCTTCTTTGATTGTGTAACAATTAGCAGATTTCTACTTACTAGTAGATGAGCTGCATTTACCTTTACGCTTCTAAATAGCCAAGAAAGCTTGATCTCCAACATGCATAATGCACTTATGGCTTGATTGGTATTTTTGCAACAAAATAGAGATTAATTGCTCAAATGTTAAGGCATTTGGATTGTCTTTCATCATCAATTGAAGAGTCGAAGAAAAACTCTCATATGAATCTGGAAGACCATTCAAAATAGTCTACACAAGTGAACTATCAGGCAAGATTTCATGAATGGAAATCATCTCTGTCTTCAAATTTTTAATATTTGTCAAAAAAATTTTGATGGAATCTCCCTCATTCATGTGCTCACTCTCAAAATATTTTCAGAGGCAATCAAAACGAGCCTCATTCCTTGCCTGGTATAAAATAATTATTGTATTCCAAGCATCCTTTGCTATTTTCTAGAAGTGAATGTGGGGAATAATGGCATACTCGACTACAAGGATATCAATGCATGTGTTAAGCATCTCTTCCATCCCATCAAAGTTTCTTTACAGTAGGTGCAATAGGAACTGTAGCACAAATAGGAACCTAAACAATATCACCATCTTCAACACCATTTGCATCACCTTCAACAATTGCGTTTGCAAGTGAAATAGGATGTTTTTCAACACCATGCACAATATTTCATAGTCCTTTTACAACCAATACATGACCCACCATATAAGCCCATAATGGGTAATTGGTACCATCCACTTTATCATGAACATCCAACATATAGAATACATGACTGCTTTCAACCATGGTCATTAACTAAAATACCCTGATTAGGAAAATGAGTGTATCTCAAACAGTTGAATAGAACTACCCTATCAAGTTATGCTAAACCTATAACAGACTTCGATGCACTTATTGGATGAAATGAAGAACTACGTTGATACCAATTGTTGGAGTTTGTGATTTGTGAAAGCATGTGAACAACACAAGGAAGAAGAAGAAACTTGGGGCACAACACACAATATTGAATGTATTACCAAGAGAATGTACAAAGATAAGTGACGCATTAGGGTTATAGATGTATATACAAGTTGGAGAGAAAAACCCCTAAAGAGGGAAAAAAGTGCCCCGATGGTCCTAGTGTGTTCATGCACATCATTGCCTAAATATGTCAACATTACATTAGTCTCCACTTTTCGAATTTTTTGTGGACTAAAACTCCATTGAAGATTTTATGTCCTATTGTGAGGTTGTGGTTTCTTTGTCTAAGCTACACATAGAACATTTAAACACATCAATCTTAGCTTCCTCGCTCAAGTTATGGTGAAAATACTCAACAGTTATCAAGAAGTTCCCACCTACACATTCATCTCTTGAACCCTCAACTTCCATTGAAGTTCCTTGCACACCAACCTTCAGCAAGCTCTAATACCAATGAAGGGCTTTGGTGTGTTGAAAAGAGGAGCAAGGAAGAGATGGAGGGAGAGATAGGAAATGCAATGATCTCTCTAAGGCAATGCTCTATAAATGATGTATATATATGAATATAGGGGTAAGGTCACATGAACCTTACATCCCCAATAAATATGTTTTTTGTAAACAAAAACCATGTCTTTAGTTCAATCTAAAATAGTGGTCACTACTGAATGTGGGTGTCTGTAAATAAACTAATCTTCCCCTTTTGTAAAGAAAGTAGCTTTTTGCATGGGAGTCAACCCACCCTCACTATAATTATCTTTGGATGTAATGAAACAACAACAATAAATACATCTTGTTTTGGGACTCATCTAGTAGAGTGCATAGGGGGAGACTCTACCCAGTAGTGTGTTGTGTTCTGCTTATTGTGCATCTCTATTTATATTTGATTTGGATATCATACTTTCTATATTTACACATGACTTCAAGACCTTGCAAGATACTCTCCATCAAATGAGAATAGATAGTGACAAAAACTAATTGAATCTTGGAGAAACCATTGTAAAGCATTGCAACTTGATCAGAAGAAAATGATACTTTCAAGAAATGAAGATGGTCTAAAACTGATATGTTTATAATCATGACGATTGAGCAGAAATACAAGTTTTTGTTCAAGATAATTAAATTTGTGTAAACACTTATGCGTCACAAAACGGAGTCCTATGTTTTCTTTCACTTTCGAAAACTTTAGTAGCATATTTTTAACTATTTCCATTTGAATGATGGTGGAACATGTTATGAGGAGTCCTCTTTGTAATGCTATAGAAAGCAACTTGATCATGCACAAGTCCTTTAAAGATGTTCATATTTTGTCCCATTGCACATGATTTTCAAGAAAGATGTTTATTTGTAATGCACCCAAGTTTGTATTTTTTGATATCCATACGTACGTATTCAATGGAACTCTTATGGTGTATCTTAACTCCATTCTTTTGATCTTAACTTTCTAATCTTTATGGTGTTGCTTCAAGGTTATTGTCTACAGTAAAAGCGTCCAATATCTTTCTTCCGCTTTTCATGTTTATGAAATTGAATAAGTCCTCTTTTTCTTGTTGAGGGAAAGGCATGTTTCTCCCTCTTCATGCTCCTTAATATGGTGACTCCTTTATTTATATGCAAACCTCATGATTAGATTGGAAATTCGTATGTCAATTTGGAGTCAAAATAAGTGCAACATGCTTCTTTTGCTATAGGAATTTCATCCATCTTTCTCAAATTCATTGACAGATGGTAAGGTTTTGTGATGAACATTTTGAGTGAAAAATCTATCATAATTTATGAATTGTAGTTGTCCTTTGAGTTGAGGGGAGGAAATGGTAGCAAGAAACAATGTCATACTAGGTTCAATAATTGAAATAATCTCAATTCTGATCCTCTATCCACATGAAAGAAGAATAAGGAAAGCCCATAAATTGTTGGCATGTGTATCATGTGACTTGGTATATGTGCATTGACATTATTGAGAGGCAATTAAATTGCACGTCTTTGCTATTATAATTCGAACAATCTTTCAAATCTCAACTTTGAAGTCCAAGGTAGAGGGAGGTCTCATGTAATCATTAAAATGGCATCACATTTTCTCTTTCATGTTGACTATGAGGAAACCATGCAATTTTGTTGAAAATTGACAAATTGATTGATTTGTGTGAAGAATCCTCTTATATACTGTCGCTATTTAAATTACATTTTCTCCATTTTTGTAATGTTCTTGCTTGAAACATTCATTAATAATTTTGGTTTAACCTTTCTTTTGAGATGTAAATAGTTTTGTACTTGGGAAACATTACGAACATCATGGTCCGAGGAAATTCATATTCAACTCAACGACAATATATGATCACAATAAAAAAAAAATGAAATCTTCTACTATGTATGTTTCAAATAGAATGAATGGCATTTGCTAGAGGAAAGCTATTTGTGAAACGAGCGGATGAGGAATAGATGCATGTTTGAGCATTCAAAACTCTGTGAGGATATTGATAGTATAATTTTCATGGTTATTTGAATGATATTTAGTGACTACTAGAGACCTTTAGAGGGTTAATAAGTTCCAACCCTTTTATTCATTTGAAAACGTTTCATGCAATGCATGCCACAAATCGTATGAAATGGTTGTGGAATTCCTCCAAATGGCTATGTCCATGATTGAGCATTTGTCTAGATTAATGCTTCATATAATAGTGATGATGATAACGCATTAGACTTCTTTTGATCTCAAAACCATCATGGAAAAATTCATAAAAGAATCACAACCTCAATACTCTCTAAAACTACCAAAACTCACAATCTCCAATCTTTTTCTTCTCCAATGTGGCATTTAGCTGTGTCAATTTGATGCTATTTCCCATATTTCTCGAGAACCTTCTCATAACGACATTTGAAATCCACTTGTATATGAGTGAACATAATGTGTGTTTACTTGTGGGAGCCTCAGAGTTTTACTTGCTTGTCTTCCAAATCAATGCATTTCTTCCTATATGCATCTATGGTCTTCAAGCACTATGTAGAGAAAAGATCTTAAACCTTTAAACAAAAATATATCAAAGAAAAAAAGATCATATCTTGTTACGAATGGAATTCCCTTCTAGGTCATCATTCTATATGTTCCTTGAATCGTTATTTCACAAGTCCATGGTATGCCGATTTTCCTCTTTGAAGTTTTGAATTGTAGAAATCTCGTATGAAATGAACAAATATATGGTTTTTCAATTTGAATAGCCCTCTATCAATTGATGTAAGGCATGTTAATGAATTACCAATCAAGAACATCCTAAAAGTTCCATATTGCATCAAGATGTCATTTACTTTTCGTCCTAAAGCACCTAATTAGACTCTAGCACATGTTCTTATTGAAGATAGGTGTGTTCATAATGATTTCTCATGGAGTTAGAAGCTTTCAAAGATGAATGACTTTTTCCATACTTATACGGTCTAGGCAATGGAGACAAATCAATGTTTCCACCATCACTTTTGGGCGAGAGTCTCCTTACTTGAGGTTTGTAATATTATTGACTCTTAATTTTCCACTTCCAATAGAGCTCCGGTATAATAGGGATCCCCATAGTTCGTGAAGTTTTAAAAGTCACTCTGATATTTCTTGTTGGTTCCAACTCCTTTTAGAGTTCTCATCTAATTCTCTTTTTGATCTCTATCTTTCTATGTAATGATAAGTTAATTGATCATGACTTTTATCTCTAAATTAAATAAGGAAGAAGAAATCTTCTTCTTGGAAGAAGTATAAATCCATTAAGGAAGCGTAAATCAAGCATTAAATTAATTATTGTAAGCTTGAAATTTTAAGAGAATAATTTTGCATTCAAACATGTCCGGGTTCGCTCATGAAATCCTTGTCTTTAGTGGCATTAATGTCATTGGCAACTAGTTCACATATACCACTTGTTTCGTTCCATATTTTGCACAATATGTAAATTGGGGATTTCTTGTCTATCTGCTTCAATCTATTGATCCATGTTTGCACAATACTTTAAGAATATACTTTTCTATTGATCCAAGTCAGTGGTAGGTCGGAAGCACATGATATTGCAATTCAATCTATCCAAGTAAATTGATTCTTTGACAAAATTAGTGTATGTGTATGGGTTCTCTTGGAAGCACGATATATATTAGGTGTCAATGCAATCTTCCATATAGAAATGCCATAGAAATCATGATCTTTCTAATAGAGCATGTGAAATATACCAATCTTGATTTGCAAACTCAAGAAATCTATATTTCCTAAAAATGTTATTGCTCATGTAAGAGAAGCTCTAATCTGCATAGCCATTGAATCGCTAACATGAAAGCCAAACTACAAAGCAGCACGCATCAATATAGAGAAGAAAAATGATAAATCGTGTAATACAATTGAATGCTCAACGTTTTCCATAGATACTTCAGAAATTTTAACAGATACACACCTTTTATGGTACATGCTTGCAATTTACTATAAAAGCTCTTCCCAATCCAGTAGAAATTACCTATAAATGATAATCCCATATAGAGAGCATCCTTTATAATTAGGAAAACGGACATCACATAACTTTGATGATGCTCATATGCACATGAATCCTTCAAAAATTGGGTAGGAGTCATTGATGTTATTTATCGACTAGGGACACTCAACTCTCACTAGGGATGATAAGAAGGATGCAAGATGGAAGAGAAATTTGAGTACGAATGCAAGGGCATAAATTTCAGGATTCACATACGTTTAAGATACACTAAATTTCCTATAATTATTGAATTCCCATATAATACTTATGAATGAAAATTTTTATAGGCATTTTACTCTTTCTTAAATGTATGGAATTTCTATGTACTTCTCTTTCATGGAACTTTAGATTACTAAGATAGGAGGGTAAGTTCAATAATAATACCTGTCCAAGTTCTTAAAAGATCAATTGTATTTACATGCTTTGAGCTAAACAATATATTTGCATGTCTCCATGTTCATTAATTGTGTTTAGACATTGCCCCTGACCTCTTCTATAATTAATAATGTATAATTATGTGATGTATAATTTAGTTCTCTTAGAACTATAAAAAAATATAGGTCTCAATAAAACATAATTAATACATAGGTTTTAAAAGAAAATTATCGGAAATTCAGAACCAATCCATGTGCAAATGTCTAGATTACATTCATTAATAATTATGAATGGAAATTTGTAGAGTCATTTTACTATTTTTAAGTAAACAGAATTTATATGTAATTGTCTTTCATGGAACTTTAGACTACTAAGATTGGAGGTTACTTTCATATCATACCCGTAAAAGTTGAACAAAGATCCATTGTATTTATATGCTTTGAGCTAAACAATATATTTGCATGTCTCCATGCTCATTAATTGTGTTTAGATATCGCCCCTGATCTCGTCTATAACCAATAATCTATAATTATGTGATCTATAATGGAATTCTTAGACCTATCGAAAAACATAGGATCTCAAGAATACACAAATGGTACATAGGTTTTGAACGAAAAGTATAGGAATTTCAGTACCAATCTATGTGAATATGTCTAGTAATAATTATGAATGAGAATTTCTGGAGGCATTTTACTACATGAATGGAATTTCTATGTAGTTCTGTTTCATGAAACTTTAGACTACTAATATTGAAGGTTAGGTTTAAATGATACTCGTCAAAGTTGAAAAAGGACCGTTATATTTATACGCTTCGACCTAAACAATATATTTGCATGTCTCCATAATCATTCAATGTGTTTAGATATTGCCCTTGACCTCATCAAAATTAAGAATCTATACGTGATGTATAATTGAATTCTCTTAGAACTATCAAAAAGTGTAGGATCTCAATGAATACACAAATGATACACAGGTTTTAAAATAAAACTATATGAATTTCAACACCAAAACTTGAGTTACATCTATGTGAATACATGTAAATTGGCTTCACTGAGAATTATGATCAGAAATTTTTGGAAGCTTTTATTATTTCTTAAATTAATTAATATTCGATGTATTTTTGTCTCATGAACCTTAAAACCACAAATGTAGGAGGTTAACTTCAAATACTAGCCCCTCAAAATTCAACCTAGATTCGTTGTAGCTATGCGCTTAGGCATGGCCAATATACTTACATGTATCCATCTTCATTATTTGTTTTTAAATGTTTACCCTTATCACGTTTGTGATTAATTTTATATAATTACGTGATAATATAATTAAATGCTCTTAGAACTATAAAAAAATATAGTATTCCGATCATAGATAAATACTACTTAGGTTATAAAGCAAAACTTTGACTTCCTTGACCTCAAATCTAGAATATTGATAGGCTTTTAACGACATATTATATCACCTTATATGACCCAAGGTAATGCACATAACTAAGTTTAGATGATGGGTATAGATTATTTATTCTTAGAAATCTTTTGTTACAACTTGCGTGCAAAAATCATAATGTGGCAAGCACTCCAACCATGAGTGAAACATATCAATTTGGTATCGAAATAGGGTTCCTAATTGAAAATCATCTTCAAAATTATAAAAGAGACTCCTTTGGTTTTAACCATCATATCGCATAGCATTGTCGTTATTGTATCTATATGAGAAAGTTTAGGAGTGTTTATTTTATGAAATAAGATTTTCTTCACATGAGAAGTATTAGGCATTGCTATGGTTACATATATGGATGGTCCAATAATAGAATTTTATTTAATTAATTGCTTCTCATCTTTGAGTTTATTTGCATTCAAAATTTTGTTTACATCCATTTGATTGAAAAATGGTCTACAATGGCCTATTCGATACTTTTGAGGCATGCTTCAAAGATTCTTTGTGTGTGAAAGTCATATGCTCAACTAAGGAAGTAGAGAGATAGTAGAGTTATCTTCATACTATCTTAGCACACTAGCAATGCCAAGATAGGGCATATACAGGACTAAGGTACTTCCATGAGAGTATGGGAAACCCTAGAAAGGCTCTACTCCACTTCAACCAAAGACACAATTCAGTTGAAAAATGAACTCAACAACATGAGAAAAACCCTTAGAAGCAACATATATGATCAAAGAGGTCCTGATGCATTGGGTTCTAGAGGTTCTCCCATAGATGATGATGAACTAGTTTCATACACCTTGAATGGGCTTAGGGATGAATGTGAGAGACACTCTTCTAGACTTTGAGGAGCTTGTTGCATTGATAATCATTGAGAAAATGAATATTGGAGGCTCAAAAAAAGGGCAACAAAGCTCAATCTTTCTATGTAAGTAAAGGTAGAGGAAGAGGAAGGAATCAAGGCAGAGGAAGAGGAACGAATCAAGGTAGGGAAAGAGGCAAACAAGGTAAAGGATCAAATGTTTTTTCTGACCAATAACAAGGAAGAAAATACTCTTCATCAAGAGAAAGAGAAACTTCATAGGTACAGGAAGAAGGCCCAAATAGAATAGAGATAACTAGAATTTAGAAGGATACTTCATTTGTGGCAAGTATGGCCACTATGAAAGAGATTTCTATCAAAGGGAGAAGAAAAATTCAACCTACAAAGGTCCAGATAATTATACATCTACTTCAAATAAAAATGCAATCATGATAGCTATTATGCAGATGAGTGACTACAAGACAGAAGGATATTCAAGCACATGTTATATTCATAGTGGATGTAGCAACTACATTAGTTGCAAGCACTTCTTCTCAAATATTCAAGTTCCATGAACCAAAGGACATGTGGAGATAGGTGATGACACTCTTCATGCTATTACACATATAGGAGATGCTATGTTGGAAGGTTCTCATAAAACCAAGTGCTTCAAAGATGTTCTTCATTTTTCCTTAATCAAAATGAACCTAATTTGTGTGGGGAAAATTTTTGAGATAGGATTGTAGGTCAAGTTCACCTAGAAGGGATCATTTGTGGAAAACCCTAAACAGAAGAAGAGATTGAAATTTGAAGAAAGGAAGGAGGGAAAGCTATTCACTTTGGATGTGAATCCCAAATTCAACCAGTCAACTTACTTGACATTTGGAAATAGGAAGGTAGCTGGGTTGGACCTATGGCAAAAAGGGTATGGACCCATCAATATTCAAAGATTGAAGGTTGTGGAGAAGAAGATCTTAGTACTAGAGTTACCTAGTGTCTATAATCAAAAGTTACCATTCAAGAAGAGCAATTATGTGAGCTATCATCCACTTCATCTCATTCATATAGATGTCTAGGCACTGAAAACAGAGAAGAAATTGGATGTAATAGATATTTTGTAACTTTAATTGGTGAATGTACAAGGATGATTTGGATCTATTCTATGAAGTACAAATAGGATGTTTCTTTTTATTTCAAGAAGCTCAAAGTTATGGTTAAAAGAGAATGTGATATGTACATCAAGTGTTTAAGGTCAGATGGAGGGGGAGAATACTTCTCCCATGAGTTCTTTGATTTCTTGGAGACTAATGATATGAAAAGACATTTTACATGTAGGTAAACATCACAACAAAATGGCATGGTAAAAAGTAAGAATAAGTATATTGAAAGATGTGCTACGACCATAATGAAGGAGATGGTTATGGCAAATTGCTATTGTGTTGATGCAATGACCATAACCATATACATCATGAACAGAGCTCCCACATCAACTATACATGCTACCACACTTTATGAAGGTTGTTACAGTAGGAAGGTAGATTAAGAACCAAGCTTGATGGTAGATCAAAAGGTGTGTCTTCATAGGGTACATAGATGAGCAAAAGGGTTATAGGTGTTATAATCCTATAATAGATTAATTAAAAGTATCAAGGGATTTCAGGTTGGATGAATAGCCACATTGGTATGCTACAAATGTATCTACGTAGGGTAATGCAGATGAAGAAAATTTGACTTCAAGAGATGAACCAAAAATCATGGTTCTTAGTGCACGAGAAGAATCAATTTCTAAACCATCATCAAATAGAGGTACTCCTACATCCAATCAATCAACTTATGCAAGAACTAATGGTAAAACAAAAATCAAAGAAATAGAAGAGGATGATGGCCTATGGATTGAGCTTAACACACACTATCATGGGAAGCAGGGGGGAGTTCAAGGACCTACAAGAAATATTCAAATCAATGGGATGGTTAGATGGTGTGATATGATCAGGTATCCAATTGAAATACTTACATATGATTCATTTATGGCTAGAAACTATGCTTATATGAGCAAGGTCATTCAAGAACCCACATGCTTTGAAGAAGCAAACACATGTAGGGAATGACAAGAAGCTATGTATGATGAAATCAAGGCTTTGGAAGAAAGTTATACTTGGACTCGTGTACCAAGGAAGAAGGTAATTCGAAACAAGTGGGTTAATAAAGTCTAGAAACATTGTGATAGTAGTATTGCTAAGTATAAAGCTATGCTTGTAGCCAAAGGATTTTCCACACACATATGGAATAGATTATGAGGAGACTTTTTGCAATGTGGTTAAGATGAATTCAATAAGATCTATCATTGTGATTGCAGCAAGCTAGAATTGGACGATGCATAAACTTGATGTGAATAATGCTTTCCTCAATGGAGAGCTAAAGGAAGTTTTGTACATGGATCAGCCCATTAGGGTTTGAAGACAAAGTCAAGGATGGTTATGCTTGCAGTTTGAAGAAATCTTTATGTGGTCTCAAGAAAACCTTAAGGACATGGAATCAAAGGTTTGTGGGTTATCTAATCATTTTTAGGTACAATCATAGCAAGGCAAATCCATCATTGATCTACATGAAGGGAGGTGAACTATTTGTCTACTTATGTGTATATGTAGATGATGTAATTATTATGGGATATCTTAGACCTTTGAGATCCAAGGTATTTTCTAGGAGTTGAAGTCATTTACAAGGTCAATGGCAGGTCAATGGCATTTGGATAATGCAAAGAAAGTAAATTTTGGATGTCTTGAAGCAGTATGGACCTAGAAGATGTAGACCATTGAGCAACCCTATCGAGATAAACACAAAATTGACTTCAATAGAAGGTAAAGAAGTACATTATGCACTTTTATATAGGTTTATAGTCGGATCATTGAGCTATGTCACTATTGATAGGGCAAACCTATCACACACAGAATGTGTGCTATCTCAATTGATGCATACACCTAGAGTTCCACATTTACTCATACAAAAGAGGGCATTCAAATATCTCAAAGGCACAGTCAATGAAGGATAATTTTATGCTTTTCAAGATAAATTATAGGTGAAACCATATACAAATATTGTTTGCGTTTGATCCAAAGAGAATAGGAAAAGCACAAGTGGAGATGCAATGATGCTTGGCAAGAAAGTCAGCTCTTGGATGGCAAAGAAGCAACCCACAATTGTGCTATCCTCCATCGAATATGAATATAGGGATTAGATCAAATGACTTGTGATCTTACGTTGTTGAAGAAGATAATGATTGAGCCAATTTTGAAGGTTAATCAATTTCCAACCATATTTGACAATATGACTAGTGTGTACCTATTTGCGAATCCCATGTTCCATGCTAGCAGAAAACATCTAGATCTACACTATCATTACATCAGAGATTAGGTCCTAGCTAAAAAAGTTCAAATACAACATATAAGTACCAAGAACCAATGTGCTCACATGTTCAAAGCTTTGGATTCAATGAAACTGACAACGCATTGGATTATTGGAGCTAGGTTGAAGAATTGGATCTTGAAGCTTGAGGGGGAGTGTTTATATTCAAGCTTCAACCTTATTCATAAATTGACAATCGATGGATGCCACTTGGAGTTGCAGGGAGAAAGGCTTTAGGCATGAGAGATCTAGATCAGTTTTGAATTTGAAATCCCCCTCATAACAACCATATTTTGAATCAAACCAGGTTGATTAAAAACCTTCAATTTAGGAAAAATGATTCCTAACTTGTAGGGAATTTTTCCAACTCTATACGTACACAGAATGAACTTTGAACTAGGAATCCTATGCATGTGTGTGCTCCTAGATATTTTTGGGAAGCAAGTTAGTTGACCCCTAAGCTAAGCCACCCTTCATGCTTTCTTGAGGGATTTGAATAAAGTTAGTGTATCCATAACTACCACACAAAGTTATGTGTTATTGTTTCTAGATTTCTCTAAGTGTTGAATAAATTTCATCTCCTTAATTTCTTGTAATCTTTGGTTTTTTAGAAGTCTTATAAAGTCTTCTAAACTTTTTGAAAAGTGTGTGTGAGTTATCCACATATTTTGAGAGAACTAGGTCTACAATTGATTAGGTGTCTATCTATGTATGGCTAGTGAAGGTCATAACTTTTCTATCTATGTATCCCAGTTGGAATAACCATCTTAAGTGAAATAAAAAGCATTATTAAGGTATCTCAGAGTATTTTATATGTAAAAAATCTCATGGGTTCACTCTTAAAGATCTCAAAGATTTGATTGTTTCAATGAATAGAGGTTTACAAGTGTGCTCTTGCTTGCATACGGAAGCTGCTAATTCTCCTAACAGATTTGACGACTAGCATAGATCCTCAAAAATATATGTGGAGTGCTTTACGATGTTCCCTTTGATTATGTAGATTTTAAAGAAACATAATTTTTTATTGAAACTAAGATTCAAATTTCTAATTTATTTATTCTTCAACACATACAAGATAATATCTAACCATCATATCAACAATATTAATAAACATTAAGAAGTAATATTAAGATTTCGTATCATAGATAGGAAATCAATACATAACATTTAAGTGAAACTCTAACAATAAAAAAATAATCCATAGTATATAAGCAAACTTGAGACTTTTACTTAGAGGATATGGCTATAGTGAGCATATATTAGAATTTTATCATGCTTGCTCAAACTCAGTTGTTACTTCTTTGTATCTATGTTGGTCGTAGACTACAACAAAATAGTCTTAGATACATTATGGTTATAGAATATGGAATCTATGAATTTTAAACTTATTGATAAATAGGTTATTTGTTAAGTAATAGGAAGAACGTAGGTTAAGATTGATGGTTTAGGTTTTAAGGTTATGTTTTGGAGGATTCTTTGAAGATAGAGAGCTTAATTTCTTTTAGCGGAGAAAAAATAGAGGAGAAAATGAATATTTGATGCACATGAAAGCTTTCTTCAAATGATTAATGCAAATTTCTTACAAATCTTTATGGTGTGGACCAACTGAATTCGATAGTTGATAGAAAACTAAAGGCTTACATAAGAGAGTTTTGCAAGGCATTAAAGTGGCTATTGTATCATATAGTCCTGCATTTTGGAGGTAACCAATCATTGTTCAGTGCTCAATTTTCTTAATGTCCTTCATTGTTAGCCTCCTGCCTTATGCATACTAGAGGTGCAGAACATCCAAAATATACACACTATCTGATGTGACCTAAGAAATATGTGTGTGTGTATGTGTGTGCGTGTGCGTGTGTGTGGAAGGTGCACCTACAATGTTGAGAAGTTATCCCAATAAAGATTAGAGTGTATCTCAAAATCCATAGGTCGGATTTAATTATGTAAGGTAGCGTTGGAAAGATCTTAGAATGCATGTTCCAATGGAAAACCTAGATTGAGGGTGCAAAATATCTAGCATCTGGAAGAGCTAGATTCAATAAACTAAGATTGAGATCAAGGGCTCAAAAATTCAAGGCTGCAAACAAGAAGTTTTAAGATAGCAAAGTTGAGAGCAAAGGTTCAATAAACCAATCTTTAGAGCAAGAAGGTTGAAGAGCATGTGCAAGGTGAGGACTTCAATTCAAAGCGGAGATTATGTATGGATCATTGCATATAATGATTTTTAGAAGGGATAGAAAGAGTTATACATACGAAATGGCTTGCAAGAGATGTTTGAATGAGACCCTAATGGAGAAGATGAGGAAGTAATTCTCAACCATCAGTTTTAGGGAAACTAGTTTAGTCCATTGTATTTCTAGGCTATAAATCATGCATTCAATTCCCCTTAGATTCAATACTATATATATGTGTGTGCGTGTGAATAGGGTTCTATAATTCAGATGAACATATACAATGATATATAGTTGATGTCAATGTGTGTTAATTTATATACAATAATGTTTCAGATTTTGTGTGTTAATTTTTATCAAGGCACCAAGTGTTCAATATCCATGGATAAGTTGACAAGATGGTTTCTTCTTTTGTCAAGTATGTAATATGTATGTATTCTTGAACTTCTATGTATCTATATATGTGTGTATTTATGTATGTATATACGTATATATGTATGTATGTATGTATGTACGCATGCATGCATGCATGTATGTATGTATGTATGTATTTATGTATGTATGTATGTATGTATGTATGTATGTATGTATGTATGTATGTATGTATGTGTGTGTATGAATGTATGTATGTATGTATGTATGTATGTATGTATGTATGTATGTATGCATGCATGCATGCATGCATTCATGCATATTCCATGCTTGCATGTGCATTCTATGTGTGGTTGTACATGAATGTTCATATACATGTATGTATGTATGTATGTAATATGTATGTGTGTATCTATGCATGTGTAATGCTTGCATATGTGATGCATGCATGTGTGTATGTTTGTAATCTTGTATGTATATGTGTTTGGAGTCTTGCATGTATATATGTATGTATGTTTGTATGTATGTATCATGCTTGCATTTATATACTATGTTTGTATGTATTTTTCTATGTTTGTATGCAAGATATCATGTGTATATGTATTTCCTATCTATGTGTGTATTTATGTATGTATTCACTAAATTGATCAGTTATTTCAAAAAATTTCAAGGTGTTGAAAGAATCATCATCTTCTCTTGTACCATAAGCTGAAAATGCCATATGATTTGTAAGAAATTCTGAAATCATGAAGATTTGGCATTTTGTATAAAAGGAGGAACACATTAGGAGAAGAGGATGATTTTGAATTCTTGTTATCACACCTATTGAGAAAGAGAGCCTTTCCTTGGTTGTGTACCTTTTTTTTTCATTGTGGTTTCCTTGATATGTGTCTTGCGTGATGATTATGGTGTTGTTTTATTAATCATCCATTCGATGAAAGTGTTGGAATTGTTGCGAGAGTTTTATCTTGAGTATTTTTTTGGTGAAAATCTGGATTCTCATGGAATGAAGAAAGTCGTCTGAGTTGAAATTGAGCACATATTTGCATATGATTAAGATTTCTATATTTGAATTCTATAGGTAAAATGGCATGGATTAGACACTTGAATCACTCTATTTGGTGCCATATTCATGAAGATATGGTCATTTGAACTTCTCAATCATGTTTTTTGCAGAAAGACGCATTTTTAGAGACTCTTGTTTTTTCCTTACTTGCTCATGATTGGATTTTAAGTAAGCCCAACATGTATCATTTATGAATGAATGATTTGTGGTTTGTGAAGCATTAGTCTTTAAGCAAGAATTGGGTAAGCTTGTTCTTGGGTTGAAAAATTTAAAGAAATCTCCGTTTGCTTTTAAATTGTCATCAAGTCCCTAATATCTACAATGAGACATATGTGTTGAAAGCGGAAGGGAAACATCTTTTTTGGCATCCTTTCCCGGGACGGGTAACATAGATTGGTGATGCCAAAAACCTAAGTAAACTTCACCTCTCATATCACAATTACATCATCATTATTTTGGAGTATCAAAGATGAAAGAAGAACATCCCTTGTATTCTCTTTTCAAATAAGGATTTGAGCAACACAAGTTTGAGTTAGTTGTGAAAAAAAATCAGTCAATTAAGGTGAAGAAATATTCATGTGGGTATGTTGTACACTCAAAATGATAATCCTTTGCTTAAAGTGTTTTTTTACACTCTATCTTTTTTATGCCTCTAATAGGAGGATCTAAGGTAAAAAGATTTGAGGAAAATTATTTTGAGGGTAGAAAAGTTTAGGAGTAACAAGAAATCTTGGAAATACTATGTTTATTGCTATATTGTTATAGAAAACAATCTTTTCTTAGAGAATCACGATTTTTTGGATCTTGAGACATTTTCCAAAAAATCATGGGTCTTTACATATGATATTTATTGATCATTATTCATTCAAGACAAAGCTCTGAGGGAGAAGAACATAGAATGAAAAGTTCATTTGAAAGGAACCAAAAGGGATAAAATCTAATTTGAAAATTGGGCAAAAAATCATGAATCTTGGGCAAAAAATCATGAATCTTTGGAAAACAATTGGGCAAAAAATCACAAATCTCTGGAAAACAATTGGGCAAAAAATCGTGAAACTTTGGAAAACAATTGGGTAAAAGATCATAAATCTTTGGAAAACAATTGGGCGCAAAATCACGAATCTTTGGAAAACAATTGGGCAAAAAATCATGAATCTTTGGAAAACAATTGGGAAAAAGATCATGAATCTTTGGAAAACCATTGGGCAAAAAATTGCAAATCTTTGGAAAACAATTAGGCAAAAAATCGTGAATCTTTGGAAAAAAATTGGAAGAAAATCATAAATCTTTGGAAAACAATTGGCAAAAGAATTGAGAATCTTTAGAAAATAATTTTGCAAAAAATTGTGAATCTTTGGAAAACACTCGGGAAAAATATCACAAGTCTTTGGAAAACAAATGGGTAAAAAATCATGAATCTTTGGAAAACAGTTGAGCAAAAAAACATGAATCTTTGGAAGACAATCGGGCCAAAAATCAGGAATCTTTGCAAAAAATTGGTGCAAAGAATCATGAATCTTTTGAAAACTATTGGGCAAAAAATTTTGAATCTTTAGAAAACAATCGGGCAAAAAATCACGAATCTTTGGAAAACAATTGGGCAAAAAATCTTGAATGTTTGGAGAACAATTGGGCAAAAAATCAAGAATCTTTGGAAAAAAATTGGGCAAAAAATCACGAGTCTTTGGAAAAAAATTGGGCAAAAGATCACAAACCTTTGGCAAACAATTGGATAGAAAATCATGAATCTTTGGAAAAAAATTGGGTAAAAAATCGTAAATCCTTGAAAAGAATGGGGGCAAAAAATTGTGAATCTTTGGAAAAAACTTGGGCAAAAAATCATGAATCTTTGGTCAATACTATAAAAGGAAAACTTGGTCATAACAAAAGCACTTGTGAGTGTGAGAGAGTAGAGTATCACAATTTTCTAAAGATTTAGTGCACCAAGCAAAGAGCAACCTATTTGCAATCTTATCATTCCCAAGAGCAAGAGGTAAGACTTACCTAATAATTTTGAAGTGTCTTGTTTTATTAGGAAATGAATTGCAATTTTTTGCAGTTTCATTTTCTTTGTGATTTTTAAGCATTGTGGCTTTATGTCCCTCTTCCTTTTCTTTGTAAAGGAAAAGGAAGAGGGACATAATCAATTTCTTAATTACATACATTTACAATCAAAAAATTGGTATCAGAAAACTATGGAAAATTTCACAAATTTCTAGATTAACTAAGCAAAACAAGGGATCTTGCATTTTTTAACTCAAGAAGTTGTGAATTTTTGAAAATCAAAGGAATTTGTATATTGAAAGAATCGTGATTTTTTTGAGAAAGAAATAATTAAAAAATCATGAATTTTTTATAGAGAATCAAAAAATCATAAGTTGAAAAAAAGATAATGAAAAAGTCAAAAATTTTGTAAATCAAAGGAATTTGTATCTTGAAAGAATCATGAATTTTTTGAGAAAGAAATCATTAAAAATTCATGAATTTTGAAAATGAATCTTAAAATTATAAGTTGAAAAAGGGCATTGAAAAAGTCATGAATTTTTTAATATGAAAGGAATTTTTATATTGAAAGAATCGTTAACTTTTTGAGAAAGAAATCATGAAAAAATTAGAAATTTTTGAGAGTGAATTTGAAAATCATAAGTTAAAAAAAAAAACATTGAAAAAGTTTCAAATTTTTTCAAATCAAAGGATTTTGTATACTAAGAGAATCATGCATTTTTCAAGAAAGAAATCATAAAAAAATCATGAATTTTTTAAAGTTAATCTAAAAATCAAAGGTTAAAAAAAAGATATTGAAAAAATCACTGGAAATCAAAGGAAATTGTATATTGAAAGAGTCATTTGAAAGAGTTGCAAATGCTTGAATGAATTGGTGAATTTTGAAAAGGGAAGAAATCACAAATTTTTGGAAAATATCATTAAAAAATCATGAATTTTTTAATATATTCGTGAACTCTAAGTTATAATCTTTGGAAAATAGGCAATAAGAAGTCGCAAATTTATGGATTAACTTTGAGAACAAAAGAAAGAAATCGAGAATTTTTGGAAATTGAAGGAGTCACAAATTTTTGAAAGAGTCCAGAATTTTTAGAAATCATAAAGGAATCACAAATTTTTGGCAAAACAATGTGAAACAATTAAACAACTTGTTTTAGCACAGTTAAACATGATTTTGTTGGTCTTAATATATTCATTGTGTGAACAACAATTTATATCAGCTTTACCATGAAATTGAGAGGGGAAAGGTAGTACCTGAACGAAACCGTAACTTGAACCACACCCACTATTACGAAAGTATGACATCCCAAGAACCAACCATTAGATTTGAGGAAGAGAAAGCGAGTGAAGGGGATTGTAGGAACATTTGGAAATGTGAATTTACAAACAACTTTGGAACTTACATATACAAGGATGGAATCCAAAGATATGTGGACAGACATAGGTCAAATTCATTATTTAACATGACTCCTATAACTCAATTTGTAAATGAAAAATATATAGAAATGGATGGAACCACTTAGATAATAACACTAGACCTGGAAAACATAAATGACATAGGGGAACTACCAAAAGATGGACCATGAAGAGAAGGAGAGGAGGAGGCAAACTGAACCCCTAGAGGTCAGTCTGTTTGTACTCACAAAGATCAAGTAACTAAGGTTACTTGTGATCAAATGGATACCTTACTCTTTATGAACCCAAAAACTAGAGATGTTTAGTGGGCTACACAACCAAATTCATAAACTACCCCATCACACATGAACATTAGGGTTTTGAGAAATTATCATGAACCTAGGGAATCCCCTAGCTTTGTGAATGAGGATGGAAAGAGATTTTGGAAACTTGTAGGAGAATTAAAAAGTTCCCACATATACCAAAATAAACCAATATTTACAAAAAGAACTTCAGTAGACAAACATACGGAGAAAGATCAAACAAACTCAAATGACCTTGAATATGATATACAAAGGCACAATAGATTCAACTATAACAATGAACAAAATTATCAAAAAAGAAATGAGTAAAGGGAGAATTAGTATATCAATATATCAATACATCAATACCACTAATTAGGTTTAACAGGAATCAAAACTAGGAACCAAGAAACATAAGAAATAATAGACAAAATGAAGTCAATTTCAATATACCTGGTAGAGACAATAGGGAAAGAAGCATGAGACAATAAAGAAGACTAAGACCAAGTGAGGTAGTGAAAAGCATGAGAAATCAGTATGATGGAACTATTGATCAATATGTTCATGTAGTAGAATTCAGACAAGTACTCAAGGTTGAGGAAGTTGAAGATTATTTCATTCAATACCAAGTTTTCGGGTTGACATTAAGAGAATCAAGTCTCATGTGGTTTCAACCACTAATTATGGAAAAATTTGATAATATAGAGATGTTCTTTCAAGAATTTATAGGAGACTTCTCAAAAAGGGGAATTAAGCATAATACTTCAACTTTGGTACAAACCTTTAAACAAAATCCGAATGATTATGTGAGGTTAGTTGCAAGGAGTTTTAAGCAATATCTTGATAGGTGTACTCCACAAGAGAGACTATCTATGCAAAAAAAGAATATCGATATTTATTGGAAGGCTAATAAATGCACAATTAAGAACAATGGTATATTGTAGGAGATGTGTCACTTTGATGAGTGCATCAAGGAGGCCATAGACATTGCTGACAATAGAGGACAAGATCTGTGAGTAAGTGAAATATACATCACTGAATAGAACAACAAATATGGAGGAATTAGCCCAAGTAGTTGCAAAACATCTAGCTATATGCCTACAACAAGTGAATCAACCAAGAAACTAGAATCTTAGATGCTACAATTATGGAGGAGAACATCAAAATAATTTTTGTCCAAAAAATGGAAAATACTTTCAGGGATAAAGAAGAGTATTACAATTCCTACAACCAGAAAGGAATTGGAATAATCAAGGGAGACAAAATTTTCAGGTGGTAAGTAGGGAAAGGATATACCCAAAAAACAATTCTAGAATAAAGGACGAAACAAATCTAGAAACACCTCAATGGCTTTTGCTTCATGCTTGGTAGCTCATGTATATCTTGGTTGTAGAATAAGCATCCTACTATGGCCAATTCCAATTGTGAGGCTGAGTATAGGGCAGCTTTCACAACGACTGTTGAGTGTGTGTGGCTAAGATGCCTTATGGCTGATTTGGGTGTTGGTTACTCTTCTACCAAATCCACCTCAATCATAGTGTAAGCTTGATGTTCCAACAACTCCCCCTCAAGCTAAAGTATGCTTGAGTCTTCAATCTCTGATGAGTTGAATACATGCCATAGCTTTGAATCTACAAAGCTTATTCCATCAAGTGCCTTCGTCATCATATCTACTAGTTGCTTTTCAGTAGGAACAAAAGAAATGTCAATCTCATTTTCCATGAGCTTCTCCCTGATGAAGTGTTAATGCACCTCTATGTGTTTGGTTCTCGCACGGAAAATATGTTTTTTCGCTAGATGCATGGAACTCACATTATCTCCAAATATGTGAGGTTTGGAACTCACAAGTCCCAAATCTATATACAATGAATTTAACCATATTGCCTCTTGAGTTGCTATGATCAATCCTCTGTACTCTGCTTCCATTGAGGATAAAGCAACTGTTGGTTGCTTCTTGGAACTCCATGACACTAGCTTTGAACTTGCAAATGCTAAGTAACCAAAAGTACTTCTTCTATAATCCTTAGCTCTTGCCCAATCTGCATCTGAATAGATTTTGACATCCAAATGTGAAGAGTAAGGATAAAATATACCTTCATTGATTGTACCTTTGAGATACTTAAGTACTCTCTTAGCTACATCCATGTATGGTCTTCTTGGTGAGTGCATGAACTGACTAAGCACTCCCACACTATATGAGATGTATGCCCTTGTATGAGTAGCATATATCAAGCTACCTACGAAGCTCTGATATTGTTTAATGTCTTCAATTTTCTCACCTTCATAAACACTAAGTTTATGATTCATCTCCAAAGGTGTACCTGCAGGTTTTGTGTTCTCCATTTTGAACTTGAGAAGAAGATCTTGAATGTATCTTCTTTGAGTCAAATACATTCCTTCATCTATGTATATCACCTACATACCTAGGAAATATGTGAGCTCACCTAGATCACTGATTTTGAACTCCTCTTGCATGTGTCTCTTAATCCTTTGAATGTCATTTAGATAATCACCTATCACAATAATATCATCTACGTATACACATAGATAGATAACCTCATCATGACCCCTTTTGGATGAATAGAGAAGGATGTAAGTTGCTAGCTTTGAACCCTTGATCTTCAAGATATGTAACCAATTTATAACTCCAAGCTCTAGGAGCTTGTTTCAATCCATACAATGCTTTCTTAAGTCTGCAAACATAAGATGGATGATGAGGGTTTTCAAAACCTGGTGGTTGTGACATGTATACATCTTCACTTATCCAACCATTTAAGAATGCATTTTAGATCAAGTTGGAGGAGTCTCCAATTTCTTGTAGCAGTTACACTTATCAATGTCCTGATTGTAGTCAACTTTGCAACTAGTGAGAATCTTTCCTCATAGTCTACGCCATGAGTTTAAGAGCATCCTTTGGCAACTAATCTTGCCTTGTACATGAAAATTGATCCATTTGAATTTCTTTTAACTTTATATACCCATCTACAACCATTTACCTTTTGATTCGTTGACATTTGAACCAAATCGCAACTGTCCATTTCCTTGAATGCATCTATTTCTTCTTTCATGGCCTCTTCCCAATTAGGATTTCCCTTTGCCTCTTCATGGGTTGAGGGTTCCTTTGAAATAGAGTCTTTTGCCAATTAGATTGAATGCTTTGTAGAAAATGTGGAATCATATGCATACCTTTTTGGTTGTTTCTCCTCTCTTTGTGATCTTCTACGTGCTTTTTTGGAGCATTCTTCAACCTCTTGCATCCCCGATTTGCCTCTTGACTTCCATAGCTTGTAATCCTTTTCCCTTTCATCTTGGTCATCGTCTATATCACTTCTTGGATCATGGACTTGTGTACCATGCTTGCTTCCTAATTGATGAGAATTAGAATCAAGACCATATGGTAGAGAGTTGAAGGATTATAGAACCTGTAATCCATCTGAGTTGAATCATATCCAATAATCACTACTTTTGTTGCCCTTTCATCTAGCTTACCTCTTATTTGTGATGGTACATGAACATAAGCTAAACAACCAAAAACCTTGCAATGTCCAAGACTAGGTTTTCTTCCATGCCATGCTTCATAACGAGTCATACCTTGAAGTGATTTGGATGGTGGTCTATTGAGAAAGTACATAGTAGTTGAAATAGCTTTTGCCCATAGATAATGTGGCAACTTCTTCTCTTCAATAATTGTTCAGCGTGATCCAACCAATGTCTTGTTTCTCGTCTGTGCAATTCCATTTAGTTGAGGAGAGTACCTCGTAGTCACTTCGCTTTTGATACCTTTCTACTGCAAGAACTCATCAAACTCTTGGGAGAAGTATTCTCCCCCTCCATCAGATCTGAGCTTCTTTATTGATCCACTTCTATGATTCTCCACATGTGCGAGGTACTTTTTGAAGAAATCAAACACTTCATTCTTACTCTTGATAAAGTATAGAATAGTCCATCTACTATGGCCGTCAATAAATGAGACATAATACCTTGATGCTGCCAATGAAGGTTCTTGACTTTGTCCCCATACATCTGTATGTACTAAGTCCGATAAGTTGTGGATGTAGCCTTTGTGGTTGAATGTTTGTCTTTGTGTGTTCCCAATCTGACATGCATCACACATGTTAATCATGTGTTGCTTTGATATGTTCGGTAGTCCTAGAACACTTTGATCCCTGCATATATCCTTCAAGGTTCTTTCATTCACATGAGCAAGTCTCTTATGCCACACTTCAAGCTCACTTAGGGTTTGAGACCCAAAGTTGAATAGAGCTATGTTCCTAGCTTCTCCTACTTCAAAAGTAAAGAACCTACCATGCTTCTCACCTCTAGCTATCTTCTTGAATCCTTGACATGGATCTTCCACAAAAGCTCCATGTTGAGTGAACCTAACTTGCAAGCCTTTTTCAGCTATTTGGCCTACACTTATTAGGTTTTTAGTGATAGCGGGTACATAGAGAACCTTACTCAGAATGTTTGTCTTGCTATTGGAAGCTTTGACATTACCAATCTTCTCCACATGGTGCTTTGTTTCATCCATCTTTGCACTTCATGTCTATGCTTTGGACTATCCAAGTTAGATAGAAGAGCAATGTTGCTTGCAACATGATTTGAACATCCTGAATCTATGTAGAACAAATGATCATCTTCTTTACCTTTTTTGTGGCTTAGATTCATGAGAAGAAATGAGTCTTCATGTGCTTGATCTTCTGAATAATTATTGTAGTCCCTTCTATTATAACTTCTATTGTTATTGTTGAAGTTGTTTCCACCTCTGCCTCTATTGCTGCCATATCCCCCTCTTCCACTTCCTTTCTAGGTCTTCCCATTGAACTAGCAATTCTGAGTGCTGTGGTTGGTCTTATCGCAGATGGCACAAGGTTGAACATTTTAACGTTTGGCTTTGTCTTGCTTTGGTCCTTTCTTCTTACCTTTCCACTTGCTTTTGCTTGTGAAGTTGGCTTGGGAAGTCTCTTCTTCATCGTCTTCCTTCTTCTTGCCTTTCTGCTTCTTATCCTTCTTATCTGCATATAGAGCACTAGTTGAATTACCATGATAGGAGTTATCTTCCTTTACGCAATTGTTGGCCTCTTGATTGAAGAGTTGTCCAAGAAAGATGTTGAAGTCTAGAGTTTGCACATCCATGATGAGATCCTAAGCCTTTGTGAAGGATGGCCATTGCTTATCACATCGAATACCCTCGTGATAGTCTCTTCTTCAATCAGCTCTCCGATCGATGCTTACTGATCCACAACCTCCTTGACCTTGGTAACAAACTCTACGATGGTTTGTTTAAGTGTCTTCTTCATTTGGTTGAACTCATTCCAAAGATGATTCTTTCTTGCTTCGAAACTAGTAGAAAAGAAAGCCTTAAGGGCATCCTAAGTCTCTTGAGATGTCTTGCATCCTCTAATATGTGGTAATAGAAAGTGAGAGTTAGAGTTTAGTATGTACGACCTTGCTTGAGCATCCCTTGTGCAACAAAGTGTGAGCTTATCTGTCTCCTCTTTTGTAGGTCCTCCTTTGGATCTTGGAATAGGCATATCTTCATCACCTGCTACAATTCCATAAAGATTTCTACCTTGCAAATAGGCCTCCATTTTGATTTGCCAAGATGCATAATTGTGTCGAGAAAGCTTCTCGATCATTGAGGGAAAGCCGTCACCCATCTTGATCTAGCTCTCATACCACTGAAAGAACTTGGAGAAGCTTGGAGGAGGTAGGAAAATGCATTTCGAAGCGACGAAGTCTGGTCAAGCCAACTAGCACAAGACCAATCCCTGATCTTATGGAGACTCAAAAAGACCTTAAAGGCATGTGATAAGTGCAAAGAAATGAACTATGTACTTTGGAACATCAAGGAGAAAAAGTCGATACAAAACAAATAGGTTTGCATGTTGACTAGCTCAAAAAACTTACTATCTATGGAAGAGAAAATGAACTTCAAATGCCCATAGCCACCAGTGTGATTTTAATTAGAAGCAATCCTTTTATGGGAGTGATACACATAGGGTTGAGTGAATAGAATGCACAAAAGTATAAGGAATAGGCAAAATATGCTATAGGAATGAATCATACACTCAACAATGGTACCTCCTATTTTTCTAGATTACATAGAGATTGAACTTGAGACAGAAAAACTACGATTTCTCCCAATATACTCAACCAAATCCTTTGGAAATAAATAAGCATAAACTAAACACTAATATTTTTCCAATTAGCCACGTTGGACTCAATTTGAAGCTGCAGAGAGAGAGAACTAGCCTCTGCAAGATTACTATTGGCAAAGAAGATGATGCAGAAAATTGAAGGAGCAAGACAATGATGGTCACAAGTGTATGTATATTACTTCCATGTATTGTACAAGTGATTTCAAGTATTTATATAGACTTCAGAAGTTCTCCATGACTTCTACAAGTGGAATTTGAATTCAAATGAAGGTGGGAATGGTTGTTGAAGGGAATCATTTCACTTAATCTAGGAAAAGTGAAGATCTAATTTGATCTACTTTTAGGTGATTGATTGCTTGATTGAATGCAACTCAACCACCACAAATTCATGCGATTTGTGCTCTATCTTTTTACTTTTACATATGTAAAGTTCAAGGCTTTTATAATGGTAAATGAACCATCAAAAATCTCTCAAAAAATACGATAAATGGGCATAAGGAAAAGAACTCTCCAATGGATATTCTTTTGATGCGATAGCCTTAAATGTAGATCAATTCCACCTCAAGCATAGTATAAGCTTGATGTTCCAACACTCTCTGGGAAGAAAGCTACAACATCTAATCTTAGTGGACCAGCCTCTATCCAAAATGGATGCGAACAACTCATTCCTAGTTGGTGCACTAGTACCACAAAAGCTCTTAGTCATATCAATGAGCATGTGCCCTATCTCCCTCCTCCTTTCCAACTGCAAGATGCCCTGAATTAGAACGTGCACCCAGTGGGGAGAGAGAGAGAGGGAGAGAGAGAGAGAGGATCTTTTTCCCCTTTCACCTCCTACAGTCCAAAGCATGGGAAGCACAGAGAGATGGAGAGACGAAAGAGAGAGAGAGAGAGAGAGAGAGATTTGGGCCTCAACATCTGCACCTACATTGCTAATTATCCTTAACGTGGAGCAAAATTGCCTTGCCGGTCGATCTATCTCTCTACCTTCTGACACTTCCATAGGGAAGTGTTGATTGGCATGTAGGTGCACATGCATATATGCAACAACTATTTATCTTTCTGATTTGAGGAAAACAACCTATTGAGCATCTAGAACATATTTTTGGGAACTATATAGCCTTTTTTTTCATCAATCAAGTTCATAACCTCCAAAAAACTCTATCAAGTTTAGATGCTTCCACACTTCGCAATTTAGCTATTGGCTTATGTCATAGAAGCGTTGTTTTAGACAAACACATCTACATTTTTTGCATGTTGTTGTGATCACATGCACAAATGTGCAAACACGCTAACAAAGATCTATCTATGAGAGAGAGAAAAGAATGCAAAAGAGAGAGGGAGAAGACAGGATCTCCCCCCCCCCTCCCCCCCCCCCCCTTTGCCTATTGAATTCCGAAGCACGGAGAGACATAAAGATGGGGAGAGAGAGAGAGAGAGGGGGGGGGGAGGGAGGGAGAGAGAGAGAGAGAGAGAGAGAGAGAGAGAGAGCATAGAGGGAGATAAATAATTAATTATATATTCTTTTGTTAGTTTTATTTGGATTCGCTTCGTAATTAGATCAATGAATTATAAAGATTTATTATATGTATTGTCAAACATAGATATTTAGCTTATTATTTAGTGACATAATAGAAATGAATTAAGAATTTTACTTAGCTTAGAATGAATCTTATCTAACTTTGATACGTGAAACATATGTAAGAGTACATATGCGTGTGCATTTATGTATGAGATGTACACAAGTGTGTGTGTATGTGAAAGAAATGTATGTGTGTGTCAATGATGCATGCCTATCAGAGAGTTATATATATGCATGTGAATGTGAGATGCATGTGTATGAATGTATGGATGTGAATACGAGTGTCCACGTACATACATGTGAGATTTGCATATGAGAAAATGCATAAGCATGAGAAAGCATGCATACGTAAAAGATCTACACATACACAAGTAAGTAAGTGAAACATGTGCATACGAAATGTATGTATATACATGTCTATAAAGATGAATGCATGAGAGTGCATAAGTGCAGGCATATGTGTGCGCGTAAGCATATATATGCATAAGTGTCGGAGCTTAAGCAAGCATGTATAAGGTAGATGTGTCCATGTGCATGAATGCATATTTGAGTGAATGTATTTATGCATATGAGATAGTGTTTTCATGTGCATGAATGAATGTTTAAGTGAATGTATTTATGCATATGAGATAGTGTTTTTCATGTGCATGAATGAAATGAATGTATGTGTGATAGTGTTTTTATGAGCAAGAGTGTGAGCATGTGCATAAGTGAATGTGATGAGTATGCACGCATGAGACATATGCATATGCATGTAGAGTATGTTCATGTATATGTATAAATGAAAAAGTAAAGGTGTATGCATGCAAATTTGAATAGAATACATATATGATGAAGATTGAAAGTACTTCAGGCGTGTTTTGATTTTTGTAACAAAGTACTTATGGTTTGTGTTTCTCCAATTGTATTTTTTCAGCATTGACAAGTAATTACAAATAGTTGAGATAAGGAGATTGGAGTTGCATACACACTACTTCTTCCACTTTTCCTAAATAAATTTCTTTCAGCTTAGCCTTGTATTAGAATTTTGGATAATTATATTTGCATTCCTACTTATATTTTATAAGGTTGTTCTGTTGAAGTAGTTTATATTCATTATTAGGACCAACAAGAAAAAAGTTCTACTTAATCCACATCAAAGATTATGCAATTGGTGAACAATTTGATCCATTGTTACTTTATACAGATCTGTATTCATTCCCGAATGTCTATGAACAATGAGTCTATGAAAGGGAATGCTATCTCTTCATCTTTTACTTTTGAGTTTTTATTACCTCCATCTATAAATAATACCACTCAATCTAAGAAGAACATAGTACATAGTTATATATAACTAGAAGAATAATTCATAAAAGATTGCATTACTAGCCAAACCTTAGTATCTTCATCATACGATTATGGCATGTCTAGGTATCAAGCCGCACAGCTGTATGGATAGTAATACTTCATTAAACTTGAGCACATCTCTTGACCTAATTGACATAGAGTAAACACCCTCCATATAGTTAAATATGTAAATAGGTATATCATTAGACCAATAGAATATAGACAAAGACTTATCATAGCACTGAATCATGTCTGACATCCTAAAACATACTAAAAAACACCCCACGTGTAGTCACACGACAAGACCCATCACAAAGCTAGAACTCATCCACCCGGTGGTATTCATTTCATGCCGATATAAGCATGACAATTGTGTGCTTAGGATTATTAGGTGTGTTTCAGTATTGATTAAAAATTTAACCTTTACATTCTTCTTGCTTTATAGTGAAGAAAGGAGTTTAGTCAACGAAAACGAGAAATGGAGACCTTTCTGGCATAGACCCTTTTCCTTGGTTGTTAAGGGTTGTTCCCTTGGGAACTGAGCGCCTCCATGAGAAGACAAGCATTTAGAAAAAAGATGAGCCTCTACACTTCTCCCCCCGCCACCATCAACAAGAAGAAAGTTTGTATTTAGTTCTTAATTTTAAACTATTTAACTTCTCCTACAAGAAACTTAAAGTAACAGTTCTTCAAGTTCATTTACATTTGCATAAAAAATTTATATACATCACCTGCACTTGCTAAACATAAAAGTATTGTTTTCATTTCATATTGCATTAGGAAAGAGTCATTGCAGTTGCATTTGCAAATCCTAGAAAACAACATAAAAAGACTATTTTTGTTTGGCATTGCATTAAGAAGGATAGTAACTGCATGATAGTAACTGTATGTTAGATCTTAGGTCTCTTTTTATTTTTGAAAAAAATGAATGCTTTATAACTTTTATTAGAATTTACTTTATTTGTAACTACTCCAAGAAAGGTTTTTTGTTCTAGAAAGTTAGTGTTAATTTCTCTATTTAGTTATTTGCTATTATTTCTTGTTTTTTGGAAGTATGTAAAATTACAAAAAAAAATTAAGAAAACTTACAAAAAGTATATCAAAACACAATTTTCATTAGAGTAAAATTTGGGGTAAAACAAAAACTCAAAGGTTAGAAAGAAAAATACAAAATCAAAAATATCAATTTAGACGAGAGTAACTACAAACTCAAAGCCAAAGTAAAAAAGTTGAACATTTTAAATATATATTCTTAGAAATGAAGGAATTGATAAACAAAAATAGGTAGAAAATCCTAGGTTTTAGTTAAGTAACGATTCTTGGCTTTATCATCTAGTGATAGTTTTAGACAATTTAGAGAGTTTTTAGAGCCTGTTATTATAGACTTGATACTCCATTCTAGGTGATATCAAGAGTGCAAGATGGAGGAAGTGTTTAGAAATATCATGATAGAAAAACAAGGGGCATGGACTCTGCAAGCAATCTTATGTGAAAAGGGTAAATTCACTCAGTTGAATATCACTAAATACTAGGATGCGTTTGAAGAGCAAGTACAAATCCAGGGATTGCCTGACGATGTACTAGTACAGTACTTTGGTCGTGTTGTCTCTGGATCCATACTTGAAAGCATCCATGAGCATGCTAGTAAACCTTGGGCTGATAATAGGAAAGAACTTCATGTAATGTCTTTTCTTGAGGATTTTAGTCAGCATAACTGAGAAGGATTTTTCAGATGGGTGAATTCCCGTAAGACTAATGAGTCTCTAACTCATCTTCATGGTGAGTTTATGAGACACTTTGCTCAGCTTCTTCAAGAAGATAGAAATGCATTGAATCATGACCTTATTATTCACTTCCTCAAGATATTGAGCCTAGAGGATAGAGTTGAAGTAGAACAAAGAATAGAAGAGCTTTGTAAAAGGTATGGTTTAACAGATGATTGGAAAAATGTAGAACAAGAAATAGAGGCTGTTGTTCAAATGAGACAACGTCAATCGGTAATTTATGAAAAACAGCCTAGGGATTTACCTACAACAGGGAAATCTAATATACCAATGCCTGCAACTACGACCACGACTAATGTTGCAATTGCCCCTAAGACTCCAATTGAATTTCAATTGGATATTTTGCACAAACAAATGGAAAATGTAATGAATATGCAGGCATCTCTTTCCAAAGAGGTTGCTCAATTAAAAATAAAGTGTTTTCCATGAGCTTGCATGAGCCTGGAGCTAGAAGTAGTGGCTTGGGCCAAGAAAATATGGCAACAGCCATATAGCCTGCTATGCCACAATTTACTCCTCCTTAGCCCATTTATCAATCGGTTCCTCCTACTCAATCCACTGCTCAGTCAACTTTCCAAAGAAATATTGATAAAAGAAGAATTGGCCGTAAAAGGTGTGTTTGGTGTGATAGTCAAGATCATGCGATGTATTCTAGTGATGAGTTAAAGAATGCAAAAGATAATTAGTTGAGATAGAAAATTATGTGACTTTAGAACATGACCTCCTTTAGCCTTTAATTGGGGCAAAGGAGGTACAAAGAAATTATATGAAAACTTAACTATTTCCAATGCATCCACCAATACCTTGGCAGCTATACTAGAGCCATTAGATGAGAGGAATGTTTTTACTACAAGCCAAAATCCCTATTCTCTCGAGGCACTAGCAAGAGCTAGAGACAAAATCATGTGCAAAACTGCATGGCAATCTCCTATTGACCAAGCCTCTGTATATTCTCATATTGACAATGTCGAGGAGAAATGGAGATAGGATGACGTGCAAGATGAGGTAGAAGAGGGAGATAGAAGAGTGACAAGAAGACAAACTAGAGCAAATGACAAAAGAAATACTATAATGAAAAACGAGTGCAGTTTGAAGATATTACAAACTTGTCTTAGGAAGAAAAAAGAAAATTAATTAAAGAAGGAAAGAAACCATTAGAGGAAAATACTCAATCTCAAGAAAATCAAAATGCGCTAACTAAAGAAGAAAAGAAGAAAAATTTTAAAGAGGAAAAAAACCTATAATTGAAGATAATCAAACTAATAAAAATGAGCAAAAAGTTGATCAGAAACAAGGTGAGGAAAAAGGGAAGAACAAAAGGAGGAGGAGTCCAAAAGAAATAAAGATCTTGGATCTTGGGAAAGAATGATTCTAGAAGGATCCTTCATGATATATTATTAAAAAACCAAGTCACTATGTCCCTTGGGAAAGTGTTTTCGATCGCAAAACCCGAGTTGAAGAATAGATTTATAAGAATTATTAGAAAAAGACGATTTCCACTGCCTCAAGATGAGGATATGCAAGATGTCGCAGAAAAAACCTTAGGAATGAATAAGGTGGTGACATTTTAGTGATAGCAACTATAATGAAGAAGAGGATTTTACAACTAGAAGTCTAAACAGAAACTTTTTAGGTCCATCTCTCTCTCTCTCTCTCTCTCTCTCTCTCTCTCTCTCTCTCTCTCTCTCTCTCTCTCTCTCTCTCTCTCTCTCTCTCTCTCTCTCTCTCTCTCTCTCTCTCTCTCTCTCTCTCTCTCTCTCTCTCTCTCTCTCTCTCTCTCTCTCTCTCTCTCTCTCTCTCTCTCTCTCTCTCTCTCTCTCTCTCTCTCTCTCTCTCTCTCTCTCTCTCTCTCTCTCTCTCTCTCTCTCTCTCTCTCTCTCTCTCTCTCTCTCTCTCTCTCTCTCTCTCTCTCTCTCTCTCTCTCTCTCTCTCTCTCTCTCTCTCTCTCTCTCTCTCTCTCTCTCTCTCTCCCCCCTCCCCCCTCTCTCTCTTTCCCCTCCGCCCTCGGCAACAACGCCACCGCCCCCTCCTCTCCCCTCAGGCCCCTCCCCCCGCAGCCACCTCAGGAACTCCATCCCCACCTCTCCTCCTCCTCTCTTCCCCTCCCCTGTAGCCTATCTCCTCCCCTCTCTGACCCCTCCACCTCCTCTCTCTTTCACCCGCCGCCCACCTCCTCTTCCCTCATCAACCCCTCTCCCTCCTCCCTCCTCCTTCCCCATAGCCCCACCTCCTCCTACCTCGCCGCCTCCTACCCTCAAGTTCCTCTCTTCCCCTTCCCTGTAAGGCAACCCCCGGCACACACACCTCCTACCCCCAAGTTGCTGAGAAGGAGTTTGTAAAAGTCTTAAAAGAAAATAGGATAAATGTAAATGAAGACTTGAATGATAAAATATGCAATTGCAGAAGTCTCCATGCATTTCGACAGGTAGAGGCCATGGTGGCAAGTTTTAAAGGATAAGGAAGCTGAAAGATGTGAGTGACCAAATGCTAGATCTATGTGAGCAACACAGGGATCCTTGAGTTTGAGAGGCACATGTGGAAGTGTGGCATTATCTGATATACCCCCCACACCCCTCACAACCTCCCACCCCTCAGTATGTAAAATATGAAAAATTGATGTGCTTCTCAGGGACATTCCAATATCACGGGCAGCATAAAAGGAGGATCTCAGCTTGCAATTTAAAAGTGTAAAAGTGTAAGTAGTAAAAGTGAAAGAGGAGAAATGTTGCCGCCAACCATTCATGACGACTGCCTATTTTTTGGGATCCAATTCAAAATCAAATGCCATATTTGATCTAACCCTCCAATTTTGGGCAACCAATCCCCGCATGATCAGTGGACGTGGGGAATCGGCAAGGCCCTCTTGGCCTATTGGAGCCTATAAAAGCAAGGGACTTGTGTTCATTTGGGACATATTCAGATACACACATATACTTACATGCATACAAGGGTCCTCTCTTTGCACTATGTGGTTACAAGCCTACTGTAGGAAGCCACTCTGTGGTGCGGATACAGAGCGTGGGCTTCCTAGTGGAGGGCTAATAGCACTATAGTGTGAAGAGAGTGGCCTGGCTTTGATTTTCAGTGTGACTTAGTGGTATTTTTATGGTCTTTTCCTTAGAGCAATTCTTCAAACTTTGTATTGATAAGTGCTAATCTGCATCTAGTTGTGTCCATTGTACGGATTGGATGAATCCCTTGTATTGATGTTGTTTAGTTCTAGAGTGGCATGTTAGCCCATAGCATGAACTTTTGAGCATCTCTTTGGCCTATGTTGTAATCATCTTATTCGAACTAAGGAGTGGATGGTCTTCTATTATTGTCATTTTGTCCTTAATATTTTCTTGAGTATTCACAACTCTGTGCAATCATTGATATCTGCATGCTCATAGAAGTGTTAAAGGCTATATTTCCCTAAGGAGAACCTCCCTTGAGTAGGTGAAGTACTGGAATGCTTGCTGCATGCTCCTATTAAAAGTAGATACCCCAGTACCTCCTCTACACTCATGAAGATTCCTTTCACTAGACCTACTTGATTTAAAGGATTTTTTGAGCTTTATCTTCAATCTTTACCAATTCAAAGTGGTCCTTAGCATACTTTCCATACCATTTGTCAACTAAACCTTTCAATGAGGAAGAAAATGTGGAAAATATTTCATCCTTTTTTTCACTCAAATCGATGGTTTTAATAAATAGAATGGAATATTTCAATGTGTTGCTTCTGATATTCATCGAACATACCATAGAATGATGAGATTAGAATAGTAAGGCTAGACAATAGGGACAAGACATCTTCTACCATACCTTGTGAATTTGAAGCTTGTTGTTCACCAACAAACATTACTATCTCTTTGCTGGGATATCCTAGAGCTTTATTCTCTTCTTTAATATAAACCAAACATTTCAAGATACTTATTGGAACCAATCTTTTGATTGTAGTGGGATAATGCACACTCTTCTTCTTGTAATTATGCATGGTAGGATTCTTCTTTAGTCTTAAGCATTCTTCTTGTTAGCTTCTAGAATGTGTCCTAGACCATGGTGGAAAAAGGGAATAAGAGCCCTACACGGGAGGAGTGGTCAGGATAAGTGCCCCATTTTGCCATCTTGGAAGTCACCTTCAAAGGGATTGGGGGGCCTCTGATTGGTTGCCTTGAAAGTTTCAAGAAATGAGGAGATTAGGGGGTTTGCCTATGAGAGTGGAACAAGGGAGTTTTGTTGGTCCCATAGGAAGGTAGAAGCAAAGAGGAGATCAGGTGGTTGCCTAGTTAAGTGGAGTTAAGGGATTTCGATAGTTGGATGCAAGGAAAAGAGTACTTGTCTCCTAGAATCATTTTGATAGTTCTCATATAGTGGGATCCATGAAGAATGGATGGGAGGGACTAGTACCTTGTATGCGTTTCTAGAGTAATAACTCATATAAATGATACAAAATGCTTGCTACCCAAAGAAAAGGGAAAGATGTAGATGGTCCTTTGAAGAGATATGTCCCATTGGGCATGCCAAATTTTGACTTTTAGGTGGTGAACTAGTGTATGGGTTCCAAGGGGTGCATTTTGCACTTACTTTTGATGTAGGATTTACCATAGGAATAGAACAATGATAGAGATTCGATAAGAGGAGCTCAATGTTCAATTATCCTTGCAATTTAGACTAGAGAAGACATACAATAAATAGAGATGCATAGAGACACTTAAGGCCAAGGGAGATACAAGAGAGAAACACACAACCAAATCCTAAGAGTAGATGATAACACATACGATCTTAATGAGATATGTTTACAACTATCTCCTTCCAACACAAACTCTAGGGTTACTCTCCAAGTCAACGTGGTAGGGACTCCCTCTTCATGTGGGAGGGTGTTCACACAAAGAGTTTCTAAGGGAGGGTACAAATACTCGAATCTACAAGCCTATAGGACCTCACGCCTAAGACTATGCTCTCCTCTCTACTTCTATCTTTATCCCCTTTGCACGAAGGGGACATAGGCTGAATATAACCTTGGAGTTGGTTATCTATTTGGAGAAGGTCACTACAAATAGGTCTAGGAGTATAAATGAAGGAGTGTTAGTCAATACTGTATGTCCTAGGTAGTTGACTTTGTTAGGGTGGTCAGGTGTGCATGGAATGGATAGCTTTCACTCTTAGGTGCCTATCACGAAGGGAGCATGGGTGGCTTGATGCTCAGAGATAGTGTCCAAATCATGATGGTGGTTGCAGTGCAAGGGCAAAGTCAAAATGAAGAAGCTTGAAGATATACCTGAATCTTCAAATCAGTCAATCAGAAGATCACAAAGAGAGAGTAAAAAACCTATTAGATATGGGTATGATACATCTGTTGTTACTAAACACTTTTTTTATCCTGCAAAAGATTTGTCAATTGAAGAACCAGTATCATATGAAGAAGCCATAACCAAGACAGAATGGAAAGAAGTTATGGATGAGGAGATCGAAGCACTCAAGGAAAGTGACACATGGGAGCTAGTACCAAAGAAGGAATCCATGAAGGTAATTGGGATCCAGATGGATCTATAAACTTAAAAGAAATTCTGATGGGTCAATTAACAGGTACAGAGCTAGATTGGTAGCCAAAGGTTTTGCACAAACCCAAGGCATTGACTATGAAGAGACATTCTCTCTAGTGGCCAAGATGCCAACTATCAGAGTGTTGGTGAGTGTAGCTGCATCAAAAAATTGGAACATGTACCAATTGGATGTCAAAAATGCTTTCTTGAATGGATGGATTTGAGAGGAGGTATATATGTCACAACCTCCTAGCGATGAGGACCGAGACAAGGTATCATATGTGTGCAAATTGAATAAAGCTTTATATGGATTGAAGCAAGCACGTAGGGCATGGAATCACAGGTTAACTACATATCTCCAAGACCAAGGCTTTGTCATGAGCAAGGCTGACACTTCTCTATTCATCAAGAGAAGTAATTTAAAGGTAATATACCTATGTGTTTATGTTGATGATATCATACTTACAGGTAATGATGTTAATGGAATCACACAAATCAAGAGCCAGATGATGAAGGAGTTTAAGATCAATGATCTTGGTCTGCTAAAGTATTTTCTTGGGCTTGAATTAGTCTATACTAAATCTGGAGTATACATTACTCAGAAAAAATACATACAGGATATTTTGAAGAAGTTTCACTTGGAGGATGCCAAAGTGGCAAGTACTCCAATGGAGGTAAACCTAAAACTAAGTGCCCATGAAGGTGATGAAATTAATGACATTACAGGTTATCAAAGCATGGTGGGTAGCTTGAACTATGCTACCGTAACAAGGATAGACATTGCATATGGAGTTAGTGTGCTAAGTCAGTTTATGCACAAGCCAAGAGCACCTCACATGGAGGCTGCCAAGAGAGTCTTAAAGTATCTCAAGGGTACACAACATCATGGTTTGTATTTCCCTTACACTTCTGACATTGATATAAAGATCTATTCAGATGCAGATTGGGCAGGATGCAAAAATGATAGGAGGAGCACTTGAGGATACATTTCATTTGCAGGTGATAAGCCAATTTCATGGTCTTCAAAGAAGCAACCTACTCTTGCTTTGTCTTCTACAGAAGCAGAGTATAGAGGAGTGGCTAATGCCACACAAGAAACCATATGGATCAAGCTATTGTATACAAAATTGGGTTTGTATACTAGGTCACCAATAATCTTTGGAGACAATACAAGCTCACTTCACCTTGCAGCTAATCCTATCTATCATGCTAGGACCAAATATATAGAGGTTCATTACCATTATGTGAGAGAGAAGTTATTAAGCAAGGACATTCAACTTACCTATGTATCAACAAACGTGCAATGTGCAGATTTGTTGACTAAAGCTTTGGATGGAACCAAACTTTGCAGGTTTAAAACAATGATTGGATTGCAGGATATACATGAAGAACGAAGAATGAAGACCAAGCCCAAATGTTTGGCTTGAGGGGGAGTTGTTGGTGTAATTCACAAGCCTACACGTTTGGCTTGATGGATACATTGAAGTCCATACACATCTGGAAAAGCATAGGAACTATTGATAGTGGTTAGTTACCACTTTACTTTACTTTACTTTACTCTTTTCTAAAAGTCAGATTTGACTTGGAATCTTTATAAACACCTACCAAAAGATATTCGTGGAAAAAGGTTAGCTTTGATTGAAAGAATATCTCCTAGGATTTAGGAGCTTGATCATAGGGAGCCAAACGTTTGAATTTGAATTCAAAATTTTACTCACTCATTATAAAAGAGAGTATGAAAAAGACGTGATTAAGACTCATCATTTCGGAGCTCATTACTGTCCATTATGAGTGTGTGTGAGTCCTACACTCTAGCCCACACCTATCCACACCATTAGGCATTGATCCTCATGCTAATGGGATTATATACAAGTGTTCATCAGTACATACATTTACATTGTTCATCTCTGAGTTCTCTGTTACACTACTTGAAAGTCTATCAACTTGTGGACAGCATATCGCAGTCATTTCTTCACCAAATTCAAAGATCTAAAGCTTGTTGCATTGAGCTCAAAGTTATCTACATGCTGTTGAAATTTGAAGAGCTTCTATTCAGCCATTTCATAGAAAAGCTCGTTGAGGTGATCGCTAGTCATTGTCTGCTACAATCCTAAAAAATCGGGGGTATAGCTTTATTTCCTAAATTGATTTCTCTGGGCATAGTTAATCTTTTTACATCATTCCACTTGGAATAGTTAGCTTGATAAGCTAGTTAGATATCCTTAAAAGGAATTTTTCCAATTCCTACTGTGCTGGTCATACTGAGCAAAAGATCCAACAGGTATCAAGACATAAATAGAAGGTTTTCTTGAGATTTTGAGTTTCAAAGTTATCTGTTTTGGTTCAATCATTACACCCATCATTTCCAAAGTACAGTGGCCATCTTATGGTGTCATTGGAAAGCTAAGGAGGTCCACTTAGCAACTCTGAAGCTTACAAGGGCTGGTACAAAGCAGGATTTGGCAGTACCTACTCAATCTCTTGGAGTGTCCATCCATCTTTCCCAACACACAATACGTCCTAGATGCCAACCTCAAAGGCTTGGAAGGCCATTTTTACATTTTGAAATAACATTAGCACTTGATGTGCTAGCAAAAACTAATACTTTCTAACAACCAAAACACATGGAAATCACTCCTTAAGGAACCATTGTCCAAAGGATTCAAGAGGCATTTTAGGACCAAACATCTACCCAATGAGAAAAATCCTATTCAAATCTTCTTGTTTAACCAAAACATTCTTTTAGGGAAGGATTGCAACTAGAGGTTTATTTTCAATAGCACTAGACAAGCACCTAAGGCCTTATCTTTCAATGTCGGACCTAATTTGCTAACCACCAATGAGGGGATAGTGCCTATTATATTCGAAATGATTGAGGATGGAAGAAAGGGGATCCAAGTAGAGATCTCCATAAACTTTGACTTCCAAAGCAAACCAAATTCTAAGACCCCAACAAAACCTAAGAAAATTTTGGAGCTGCACGACCAAACTTTAACTTTGGGAGTTTGAAAACGTTAAAACTTTATTAGCATTTTAACCCATGGCTTGTCGAAAACCATTCTCGGCCTTGCTTTCTATCACTAGTTTTTTTCTTGTTTTGATGTTTCTTTAAGAGATGCAAAGATCCCACGGATCTCTCTCTCTGTCTCTGTGTCTCTCTTCCTTCCTTTAGTTATTTCTTTCCTCTGTGGTGAACGCCATGAGGGCACTAAAGGAGAATGATGTATTCAACCTCCCACGCAAACATGATGTAGAGAATATATCGTGGAATGATTTCAATGATTCATTCAAGATCTGGACGATTGAGAGACAAGATTCCATGTTCTGTACTTCCTGAAATTGGAGGAAGTAAAAAAATTGGAGCCAAGAGCGGGTACACTGCTTCTCAACCTTTCTTCTGCTCGAACATCTCTAGATGTTGACTTCGTTGCAGAAAGATCCATCATGCATCTGAAAGGCCCAACAATCAGCATCGCCATCGCCTTTTATGGAGCCTTTGCTTTTACTATTGCGGCTCTCTATGTGGACGTTGACTCCTCTGCTCGTCACGTACTCGTCTGCGTACACAGTTGGCTATGGGCACATTTACAGATGGAAGACTTTCGCAAGCTCTCATCATGCGACACACATGACAATATGATTGTTTTCCTTCAAATGCGATCTGTCTGCAATGAGCGCAGCTGGACGATTACGGATGGTCTTCATGTGCGTTCTAGAGCGCCTAGACCGCTAAGTTGCATGAAAAGCACACAAAAGCATAAAAAGCACTGATGAGTTATCGGTATTGCGCGGTCCGGGCAATCTGCTTGCACGTCACTACAAGTACGAAGGAGCGCTACCGTCTCGCCATGAAGTAGTAAAAGCTAAAGCAAAGACATTTTAATCCAATAAGTTGGATCGTGTATAGTGAAAGAACAGGAACGATCAGTTTAGTAGCGCGATTAGCTTAGGCCTTCACGCCGATCGTACAGTCCTTAGTCTGCCAGAGTGCATAAAAAGCACACTCGTCCATTTAAAAAAAAAAAAAAATCATAAAAAGCATCTAAAGAAAAAAACCACACTCGTCCATAAAAGCAAGCGTCACACAACACCGTTAGGAAAGCAAGATGCAAACTGCACCACAACGGAATAGTTTCGATTCTATGTACTCGTAAACAGCAGAAACAATCAGCTAAAATGCACGGAATTGCTTCAGGTCGGTCGTACGTTTGTTATACCGCCCAAAAGCATGAAAAGCATCGAAAAGCGAAACCACAGTCATCGATTCTCTGGACGAGAGGAGACATCGCTGCGGAATCTCTCCCCGGATGAACTCTATAACGCTTAGAAGCAAAAGCAAAAGTGTCAGAACGCAATAACAGAGATAAACGCAAAAGCTGTAGAGAAACATTTTATACACTGATTATAGACATTTAAAAAAGCTTCTTAAAACGGCAAGCACGCTATGGACATATAGCAACGTGAAAACATCTGAATACGTTCGCTAAGGTGAAAACATCTGAATACATTGTTATGGGCGATGCACCCTTTTCTTGCTTTCTAGTGGTACATTTTGTTTTGCTTTCTTTCGCAGTCTTTTTGTCCTAAGTTTTCCGCACCTGATCTGCCAGCTCCTTTCTCTTATTGACGCATGCCTTTTCTTCTCTGTAGCGCTTTTCATGACCTGATCAGAAGAGTGAGACTCCCTTTACATACAATTGTCATTTTCGAACTGTGCTTCAATCTCTCTCTCTCTCTCTCTCTCTCTCTCTCTCTCTCTCTCTCTCTCTCTCTCTCTCTCTCTCTCTCTCTCTCTCTCTCTCTCTCTCTCTCGATTGTCGCAAGCATGAATCGCGGTAACAAACTGTAAAAATGCTTTATCCGTCCTCTTCTTATACAGAAAAAGAAAGAAGAACTCTCACAATACGGTCGCGAACAGATGTGACAGAAAGGTTCTCCTCAGTTTTTTTTTTCTTTTTTTTTTTTGTGAAATGCATAATAGATTGAACTAATTACTTTGCTAAATTTATTCATACCCTCATCGAATCAGATCATGTCAACACTTATGTTAAGCAATCGTCGTTTTGAATGGTAAACAAAGCAAAAACAAAATAGTTACAGAAGAATATGAAGGATCAAAGCAAAAACAAAATAGTTACAGAAGAATATGAAGAATATGAACAAAGCAATCAGTATTAATCGGACATAAATAAATGAATAAAAACAGAAATTTTTAATTTCAAATGTCATGTGACCGTATCCTCCATGTAAGAATTTAAGCGGAGCATGGTGCCTTTTTAATTTGAAGACACACCTTCCTCCTCAATAGCCTTGAACCTTCATTTATTATCCTTTTAGATCGTATAGTTATTGAAATGGTCACAATTATTTACGTTTGTATGTTTCTATATTTTGAATGATCAACCCTTGAGAGATTTCTCATATGGATAATAACATTTGATAAATTTCGTAGACCAAAGGACAAAATGAGAAATTTACAAACAAACACCTTCTTATTAGTGAAAAATCATTTGCAAATTACTTTTCGATGTGGAAAATTCTTCATAGGGGATTTGGACAAATGTTTAAGCCAAAAAGATTTATGGTCCCCATGGTATAGTGAACGAAAAGACTTGGGACATTTTCCTTTTCTGTTCTACGAGTCGTTTGTTGGGGCAACACCTGAACTTGATTCTAGCACTACATCATCAAGTTAATTGGAAAAGCTCTTGGATTGGGGAATCGATCGGTTGTTAATTTCCTCTGTGGAACATTATCCAAAGGGAACTGTTGTAATGGACAAGAGAATAGACACAAGAAATGAGAATGAAGATTTTCCCAAAACCTGTATTGATCCACGAAAGATCAAGTACAGAGATACCATTTATATATCCACTAGCATACTATTCAAGGAAATTTACTTCTTCCAAAATCAACTATTCCATTTATGAAAAAGAACTTCTTGCTATTATTTCTGCATTTGAACAATGGAGACCTTACCTTATCACCACCCAACATCGCATAAAGGTTCTTACCGATCATAAGAATCTGATATACTTTGCCACTACTCGACATTTGAATCGACGCCAAGCTCGTTGGTCTATATTTTTAGCATATTTTGATTTTGAAATCTTTTATCAACTTGGTTTCCGACATGGAAAAGCAGATGATCTCTCTCGTCGTGCTGAATTCACCCTTAGTACAAATGAAGACGCTTACACTCAACAAATTCCAACACTTCTAAAACTTGAACAATTCAAAATGTTTAGTCTCTATGCTTTACCTTCTACTTCTAGCATAGTTCACAATATTATTTCAGTAACTTGTAATGATCCTTGGGCCCACAACATAAAAGCAAGATTGGAGGATTCAACAATGGATACTTCACAAGACGACTTGGATAAATTCCCATTCGCTAATGGAGTCCTGTTTCATGATGGTCTAGTTTATGTTCCAGATGGTCCGCTTCAATTTTAAATCCTTTCCCATTGTCATGAACAACTTTTAGCGGGTCATATTGGTATGGCAAAGACCCTTGAGCTTGTTTCAAGTAACTATTGGTGGCCACAACAACTTAAGTTGATCAAAGAATTTGTTAAAAGTTGTGATACTTCTCCTTGTGCTAAGGTTCTTGACAACAACCCTATAGTCGTTTGCAACCTCTTCCAATTCCTACTCGACCGGCATCCATTTCTATGGAATTCATTACGGATTTACCTTTAGTTAATGGATTCAATGCTATTTGAATAGTGGTCGATAGTTTCACCAACATGGCTCACTTTATACCCGGTAATAAGGCCATTTTAGGAGAAGGCATTCCAGAGCTTATTCTTAAGGATATCATTTTTCTTCATGGAATACCTGATGACATCATTTTTTATCATGGTCCACAGTTTATATCTCATTTTTTGCATCAACTTTTTCAGCTTTTGAGGGTAAATATTAGACTTTCTACCACTTTTCACCCTCAAACCAATGGGAAAACTAAGCGAATCAATCAAATTCTTGAACAGTACCTTTGATGTACTGTAAGTTATCATCAGGATGATTGGATTCAATTACTTCCCTTGGCTGAATTTGCTTATAATAATAGTAATCACACCTCTAGTCGTACCACTCCTTTCTGTGCCACTTATGGTTTTCATCCACGGTTTAGTGTGGATATTCCTATAGCATCGGTCAACCCTTCTGCTAAAGAACGAGAAAATGTCCTTATGTAGCTTCATCATGACATGGTCCTTGAACTTACCAATGCTCAAAATTGTCAAAAGATCCACATTGATTGCCATCACCGCCCCCCACCGTCTTTTGAAGTTGGTGATCAAGTCTGGCTTCTACATCGAAACATAATTAAGACACGAACCTCTAATAAGCTCGATTACAAATGTTTGGGCCCTTTTACTATTTCAGCACAAATTAATCTAGTTACATTCCATCTTGCTCTTCCTAACAATTTCAGCATCCATGATGTATTTCATGTGACCCTCTTGGAACCCTATCACCGCTCCACACTTCCTAATCGTGCTTCATCCCGACCCGCACCAATTTATTTTGAGGAGGGTGAGAAATATGAGGTCAACACATTCAAGAGCAAAACATGTGACTTTGCGAAATCATTAAACATGATTCAAATTTCCTCCCTCGGCATAGAACATCCTCAACAAGCTATGGAACCTAAGGTTTGTCTCCCAGAGAAATTTGATGGAATGCACTCCAAGTTTAGAGGTTTCTTCAATCAAGTCAAGTCGATTCTTAAGCTTCATTCATGATAATATCCTACTCCTTTTAGTCAAGTTGGGCTTATTGGCACTCTCTTAACATGAGGGGCCTAAGCATGGCTTGCTTCACTCGTGGAAAAATTCTCACCTCTTCTTGAAGATTACGATGCTTTTCTTGCTGATTTTGAAGCAACTTTTGGTGATTCCCACAAGTGTAAGACATCATCCAATAAGCTTATTTATCTACAACAAGCTTCTTGTGCTGCATCAACTTATGATTTAGAGTTTAACCAACTTGCTTGTGATGTTCAGTGGGATAAACAAGCACCCGTTCATCATTTCCACCAGGGTCTTCGATGGGATGTCAAGAATTTACTTCTAAATCTTAAAGATCCATCAACTCTAAGTGAAACTATGACAAGCAATCAAGTGTGATAATCGCTTGTTTGAGTATCACCATGAATCCCGTTTGCATCATTCTGTCCAACCTATGACACAACCATAATCCTCATCCTCAATGGAGCATTCTACTCATGTTGTTCCCATGGAGCTCGATTCCACACAATTTTCACCACTCATTGATGCTGAGAAGTAGTATCGTCGAGTTAATAACCTTTGTGTATACTTTGGGGCACCTGGTCATATAGCACGAACTTGCCCAAACAAAGGAAAAAGGATACGACTTGCCATGGTGGAATCTAGTAATCTGCAGCCATATGTGGATACTATACCGGAAAATGAGAATGTTGAATTGTAGTAGCTGATGGGGGAAGTATCTCAACCCCTAAGCAACGATGAAGCGCGAATGACCTCCACAGGTATCCTTCTTTGACCTCTGCACACCAAAAATGCTCTTACTCAGAGCTTATGCAGAGAACTCCAGTGAGCTTTTGTAGACCTGTAGTAGACACCAAGGGCTTTCCAACAAAACAAATTTCACTTGAAATGGATGCTTACACAAAGAGAAACAATGTCTACAACATGAGCTAGTTGAATGCTCACAACTGCTAGTCAAGCAGAGACCTCACTTCACTCCAGCAAACTTTTCTCAGAGATTATACAGAGAATGAATCTCAACCTTGAGTCAACTTTAGAGCACTCTAATAGCTACCCAATGACACCAAAATCATAGCAAATGGATACATAGAGAAGGAGAACCAGCCCTTACAACAGAGAGCAAAATATTTCCAACAGAGCCTACACAAAGAGAGAGATATCAATCACACAACTTCACTAAAATGAATGTTGCTCCCAGCTTACTCAGAGAATGCTCCAGAGAATTGGTAAGCATAAAATAGACTCTTATAGCTATCCAATGAGACAAGAATTACATCAAATGGATACCATATGAGGGAGAACCAATGCTAACAACTCAGGGGTAGAGAGTTGCAACACTGCCTGCGCACACACATAGATATGCCTACTAAAAGAAAACAAACAAGCAAGCAAGGGGGTTGCTTAAGCAAGGGGGTTGCTTAAGCAAGGGGCTTGCTTATCACAACTCCAGCACTTAGTGCTCACTTTACATGAGCTAAAACTCCAAGAAGATGGCCCTAAAGAAGTCGGGATACATGCTCCTTTTATAGTGAGAGGTGTGCCCCTAAAATCTAGGAACTACCTTTCCAAATCAGCCTCCTAACTTGGAGGAATTAGTTGAGATGACTTGGGGAGTGGTTGAGTGACTTTTCTTGATGGAATCTCGTGGCTTTTGGCTTCCTTTGATTGCTCCACATGTCCATAAAAGATTCCCCACGAATTTTTAGCTTGAAGCTTGACTTTTAACACTCCCCCTCAAGCTTCAATTCTTCATCCTCATCCAAGCTCCTTCATGTTGATGCATTGCTTGAATTTTGAAATCTTCATCCCATCCAAAGCCTTTGTAAACATGTCCGCAACTTGGTCCTTAGTACCAATATGGTGTACTGAAACTTCCTTGGATATCACCTTTTCCCTTATGAAGTGATAGTGCACTTCAATATGCTTGGTTCTAGCATGATAGACAGGGTTCGATGCTAGATGAATGCTACTCATGTTGTCACAAAAAATTGGATATGTGTCAACCTGCAAATTAAGCTCCATAAATAACTTCTTAATCCACATTAGCTCACATGTGACTTGAGCCAAAGCTCTATACTCAGCCTCGGTGGAAGATAATGCCACCGTGGGTTGCTTCTTTGAAATCCATGAGATGATCTTGCTACCTAGCATGACTAGGTAACCACTTGTACTCCTTCTATCTTCCTTCGAACCGGCCCAATCGGCATCGGAATAAGCTTTGACCTGCATATCATCATCAAATGAGTAGAACAATCCTTCATTTATAGTGGCTTTGAGATATCGCAACATTCTTCTTGCAGCTTGCAAGTGTGTAGTCCTTGGACTATGCATAAATTGTGATAACACTCCAACTCCATATGCTATGTCAGGCCTGGTTATTGTGGCATAATTGAAAGAGCCTACAATAGATCGATACAAAGTTACATCCTCTAATGGCTCTCCATCAATGGAGCTTAGCTTTACATTAACTTCCATGGGATTTGAAATAGGCTTGCAATGTAGCATCCCAAACCTCTCAAGTAGGTCTAGAATATACTTCCTTTGTATGAGCATAATACCTTCTTCTTTGTATACAACTTCAATGCCAAGAAAATAGCTAAGATCTCCAAGATCAGAGATCCTAAACTCCTTTCCAAGCTTTGCCTTGATCTCCTCAATGCCCTTTGTATCATTACCTGTAATGATAAGATCATCTACATACACACACATGTAGACCACAAGTTCTCCTCTTTGTTTGATGAAGAGAGATGGATCCGCCTTGCATTGATTGTAACCACATTTGATCAAATAGTCCACCAATCTTTGGTTCCAAGCCCTTGGAGCTTGCTTTAGGCCATAAAGTGCCTTCTTCAACCTACAAACATGATGTGGAAACTCTTTATGAACAAAACCTAGTGGTTGCTCCATGTATACCTCTTCTTCCAAGTCTCCATTGAGAAAGGCATTCTTGATATCCAATTGGAAGAGCTTCCATCCTTTGCTAGCAGCCATTGCAATGAGTGTCCTAATGGTGCTCATCTTTGCCACGGGGCTGAATGTCTCTTCAAAGTCCACTCCATAGGTTTGTGCAAAACCCTTAGCCACCAATCTTGCTTTGAACCTAGAAATAGATCCATCTGAATTCCTCTTTACTTTATACACCCACTTATTACCTATTACCTTCATGTTCTCCTTCTTGGGCACTAGAGTCCATGTTTGATTTTCCTCAAGTGCATCGATCTCTTCTTGCATTGCCTCTTTCCATTCGGTGTACCTGCTTGCATCTTCATAGCAATCGGGCTCATGATCTTCTACTACTTTGTTCATATATGCATAATGTGTTGCCATGTATGAATCATAAGTAAACCTTTGAGTTGGATACTTAACTCTAGAAGACTTCCTTTCTTCACCTTTTGGAGGAATAAACCTCCTTTGCCTTGGGAACTTGATCTCTTTCTTTGACGTGGCTTCTTTCTCCATCATGTGTCCTTCATCATCTTCAACTTCATTACCTTCTTCATCCAACTCCACCAATGTTGCTTTGCCTTTGTTGATTGATTGTGCTTCATAGCTTGATGAAGATCTCCCCCTCCATGGTGAGTTCATGCTTGAACTATCTTCATTGATGGAACACCTTGGGCCGCTTAGCTCTAGGTCGATTTGTTCTTCATCATGTCCATGCTTTTCTTCTTCATAGTCCTGCATACAATCATACTTCTTATACCAAGGGAGTAGCTCATCAAATGCTACATCCCTTGATATCCTCAAGTCCTTTGTATTTGGGTTGAAGCACCTGTAACCTTTATGATCATTTGAATATCCTAGAAACACACACTTTTCTGCCTTTGGTTGTAGCTTGTGCCTCAATTCACTTGGCACATGTACATAACAAGTACATCCAAATATCTTCAAGTGGGAAAGATCAGGTTTCTTACCATAATAGGCTTGATATGGTGTCAAGCCATGGATCCCTGAGGTAGGAGCCCTATTCATTAGCTACACGGCGGTATTTGCTGCATCACTCCAAAACATGTTAGGTACATTCATCTCATTAAGCATTGCTCTAGCGATCTCGGCAATGTATCTATTCTTTCTCTCTGCTACTCCATTTTGTTGGGGTGTGTACCTGCATGTTACTTGCCTCTTGATGCCTTGATCCATTAAAAAATCAGAAAACTCATTTGAGAAATATTCTCCCCCTCCATCGGACCTTAGCTTCTTGATATATGTACCTGTTTCCTTCTCTACCATTGCCTTGAATGCTTTGAAACATGTAAACACATCTGATTTGTTTTTGATGAAATAAACCCAAACCATCCTTGTGCAATCATCTATAAAAGTGACAAAGTACTTGTTACCTCCAATGGATTGCTCTTTCGTTGGCCCCCACACATCTGTATGTATCAACTCCAAAGGATGTTGGCTTATGTAGCCACTCTTCTTGAATGGAAGTCTCGCTTGCTTCCCTAGTTGACAAGATTCACATAAATGCTTCATACCTTGTCCTTGGAAGTTGGGAAGACCTTCAACCAGCCTCTTGAATTGCATTTCCTTCATTCTTTGTATGTTGATGTGACCTATCCTCTTGTGCCACAAGTCCAACTCCGAAATCCTCTTGTTTCCATATGTGAAGTAGACATGTTGAGTAGAATGAGAATTTACCTCCAAAGTGAAGAGTCTCCCTTGCTTCTTTCCTCTTGCTATGACCTTGTAACCTTGCTTAGGGTTCTCCACAAAGCATCCACCTTTGTTGAACCTTACTTGATAGCCTCTTTCAACCATTTGCCCAACGGACACCAAGTTCTTTGTGATGGTAGGTACATGCAAGACATCCTTGAGACATCTTCCTTCCTCCTTGTCATCCAAAGCTACATCTCCAACATGGGAGATCTCATGGGCTGTATCATCACCTGTTTCTACATGTCCTTTACCTTTGGGAACATGTAGATTAGTAAACCAAGAAGCATTGCAACTCATATGGTTGCTACATCCACTATCAATATACCAAGTGTTATCTACTTTGCTTGAATTCCCATTCATGTGCATCATCAAGAGATTGTCATTTTCTGAACTTGTAGAAGCATAATTACCTTGGCCTTTGTATGAAGAACCTTGATTATAGTTCCTTTGGTTTCCTCCTTGGTAGCAATCTCTAGCATAGTGGCCAAACTTGCCACATATGTAACATCCTTCGCCATCTTGATTCCTGTTTTGTTGATGTTGTCCTCCTCTTCCTCTTGATCTTCCTCTCCCTCTTTGTGATGAGGTGCCTTGGTCATGTCCTTGATTTCTTGAGTGGCCTTGCCTTCCTCCAAACCTTCCTTTGCCCCTTCCTTGTCCTTGTCTTCCTTTGCCCCTTTGATTACCTGCATAGAAAACTTGTGCATCTTTGCTTTTAGTTGAACTTCCACCTATGTTCATTTCTTCGGTGACCATGAGAGCAACCAATTGCTCAAAATCGGGAAGATTATCCCTTACATAAACTGAAGTGGTAAAGGGTTTCCACTTCTCATCATCTCTCAAACCATTGAGAGTATAAGCCACAAGATCGTCATCGTCTACGTGGCTTCCAATGGATCCCAATGCATCTGATAACTCCTTGACCTTAAGTATGTAGTCATTTATGCTACTCCCTGAGCTCTTCCTAAGGTTGTTGAGCTCATTCTTGAGTTGGATCTTCCTTGCTTTGGTGCTTGTTGAATAAAGCCTTTCAAGTGTCTCCCATACCTTCATGCTTGAATCCAGGTCTTGGATATGGCCGATCATGCTATTGCTAATGTGTTGGGAAAGAATAAAGATAACCCTCTTGTCTCTTTCATTCCATTCCCTAAAGGCCCTTCTCTGGTCATTGGTTGGATTCTCATCCAACCTAGGTCTTGGTTCACTTCCACTAATCAACCCCCAAAGGCCCTTGCCCATAAGATAGTTGGAGACCCTAAATCTCCATGGTTGATAGTTACCTTTGTCTAGCTTTTCAATTTGAGTGTTGAAGTCTCCCATATCTAGTCTTTGATACTTGACCTAGCCCTTGGCTAATGCTCCAATGTGTGCAAAATGAAAATGAGGCTCTGAGGTTACCTCAATCCAAAGCTTTCCTTAGATGGACACCTTGTGCTCTTGCAAATTTGAGTAGAATAGCTCCCCCTTGATGTGAGCTACCTCCAAGAAGCTTTTGTTGATGCAACTCTTCAACCACCAACTCCAAGAGGTCTTCTTGCTTGTATGTGATACCTCCAAGATGCCCAAATGCTCTGATACCACTGATGGGGGAAGTATCTCAACCCCTAAGCAACGATGAAGCGTGAATGACCTCCACAGGTATCCTTCTTTGACCTCTGCACACCAAAAATGCTCTTACTCAGAGCTTATGCAGAGAACTCCAGTGAGCTTTTGTAGACCTGTAGTAGACACCAAGGGCTTTCCAACAAAACAAATTTCACTTGAAATGGATGCTTACACAAAGAGAAACAATGTCTACAACATGAGCTAGTTGAATGCTCACAACTGCTAGTCAAGCAGAGACCTCACTTCACTCCAGCAAACTTTTCTCAGAGATTATACAGAGAATGAATCTCAACCTTGAGTCAACTTTAGAGCACTCTAATAGCTACCCAATGACACCAAAATCATAGCAAATGGATACATAGAGAAGGAGAACCAGCCCTTACAACAGAGAGCAAAATATTTCCAACGGAGCCTACACAAAGAGAGAGATATCAATCACACAACTTCACTAAAATGAATGTTGCTCCCAGCTTACTCAGAGAATGCTCCAGAGAATTGGTAAGCATAAAATAGACTCTTATAGCTATCCAATGAGACAAGAATTACATCAAATGGATACCATATGAGGGAGAACCAATGCTAACAACTTAGGGGTAGAGAGTTGCAACACTGCCTGCGCACACACATAGATATGCCTACTAAAAGAAAACAAACAAGCAAGCAAGGGGGTTGCTTAAGCAAGGGGCTTGCTTATCACAACTCCAGCACTTAGTGCTCACTTTACATGAGCTAAAACTCCAAGAAGATGGCCCTAAAGAAGTCGGGATACATGCTCCTTTTATAGTGAGAGGTGTGCCCCTAAAATCTAGGAACTACCTTTCCAAATCAGCCTCCTAACTTGGAGGAATTAGTTGAGATGACTTGGGGAGTGGTTGAGTGACTTTTCTTGATGGAATCTCGTGGCTTTTGGCTTCCTTTGATTGCTCCACATGTCCATAAAAGATTCCCCACGAATTTTTAGCTTGAAGCTTGACTTTTAACAGTAGCAACCTTGCAATTGGACTCTATATACCACCATAAGTATCAGGATTCCTCCTCAACGATCGGCCCTATGTCAAGTTTTATGATTCCTGTGGAAATCAAGACTTTTTTGCAAGTCCTTAAGAGTAAAGCCCTTATTGATTCAAGGGCCACATCATATTTTATAGATATCAATTATGTTCATGAAAATGCAATTTCTATTGTGCAGAAGGCATTTCCTATTTCTGTGGAGATGATAGATGGATGTTTGGTTTCTTTTGGTGTTATCACACATGAAACAATTTCCTTGGATTTATGTATGGGTAATCATGAAGAAACAATCAAATTCAATCTAATCACATCTCCAAATCATCCTATCATTCTTGGGTTATCTTGGTTGGAAGTTCACAATCTGATTGTGAATTGGCAAAATCGTTCTTTGTCTTTTTCTTCAGAATGTTGTCAATCATATATGTTTGCTTGAATCAAAGACTCCTAGATCTCTCAAGCATGCACTAGAGTATGAGGCAATTTTGTGTAAAAGATTATCGAATACTTCGGTCACATGCCATCAAGATCCTATTAAAGTAGCTTTCATTGGGGATGTTCCTTTTCTGCAAATTGCTAAGAAAAAACAAGTTTATGCTCTTCATGTTTCTCTAGCAGAACTCGATAGTGGTTCAGTGAAGACAAAGACTTTGTTGATGTGTTTGAAAAAAAAGAATCCAGATACTCTATCGGTGCATCAATGATATGATTGTTCTATCGATTTGGAAAAAGGCTCAATACCTCCTTTTGGGCCTATTTATGGGCTTTGTAAATCGGAACTTGTGGCTCTCAGAACATACATCGATGAGGACTTAGGAAAGGGTTTTATTCAACATTCAAAATCTCCGACAGGAGCTCCTATCTTATTTGTCAAGAAGAAGGATGGATCCTTATGATTATGTGTGGATAATCGTGGTCTTAATAAACTTACTATTAAGAATCACTATCCATTGCCATTAATTGTGGAGCTTTTGGATTGCCTCAAATCAAGTAAAATCTTCACCAAAATAGATCTTTGCGGTGCCTACAAGTTAATTCACATCAAACCTGGGGATGAATGGAAAACCGCTTTTCGTATTCGATATGGACATTTTGAGTACATTGTTATGCCTTTTGGCCTTACAAATGCACGGGTTGTCTTCCAACACATGATGAATGATATCTTCCGTGAGTATATCGACGCGTTTATTGTTATTTACCTTGATGATATTTTAATTTTTTTCATCTAACCAAGTAGATCATGATCAGCATGTTCGTCTTGTCTTATCTAAACTCTGTGAACATGGGCTATATGCAAAATTGGAAAACTAAGAGTTTGATCAAACTTGAATGGAGCTTCTTGGTTATGTGATCACTCCATTTGGTGTCAAAAGGTTCGATCTCCATGCTTTACCTTCTACTTCTAGCCTACTTGGGGATATTATTTTAGCAACGCATAATGATCCCTAGGCTCGTAGCATAAAAGCAAGATTGGAGGACTCAACAATGGATACTTCACAAGAGGACTAGGATAAATTTTCATTTGATAATGGAGTCCTGTTTCGTGAATGTCTAGTTTATGTTCGAGATGGTCATCTTTGATTTCAAATCCTTTCCCAGTGTCATGCACAACTTTTAGCGGGTCATTTTGGTGTGGCAAAGACTCTCAAGCTTGTTTCAAGAAACTATTGGTGGCCACAATAACTTAAGTTGATCAAAGCATTTGTTAAAAGTTGTGATACATGTGCTCGCGCTAAAGTTTCTTAACACCAACCCTATGGTCTTTTGCAACCTCTTCCAGATCCTACTCCACCTTGGGCATCCATTTCTATGGACTTTATTATGGATTTACCTTTAGTTAATGGATTCAATGCTATTTTGATAGTGGTCAATCGTTTCACTAAGATGGCTCACTTTATACCCTGTAATAAGGCCATTTCAGGAGAAGGCACTGCAAATCTTATTCTTACGGAAATCATTCGTCTTCATGGACTAACTGATGACATCATTTTCAATCGCAGTCCATAGTTTATATCTCATTTCTAGGGTCGGCTATTTTAGCTTTTTAGGGCCAATTCTAAACTTTCTACCTCTTTTCACCCTCAAACCAGTGGGCAAACTTAGCGAATCAATCAGGGTCTTGAACAATACCTTTGATGTATTGTAAGTTATCATCAGGATGATTGTATTCAATTACTTCCCTTGGCTGTATTTGCTTATAATAATAGTAATCAAACCTCTAGTCGTATTACTCCTTTCTTTGACATGGTCCTTGAACTTCCCTTGGCTGTATTTGTGGCTTCATCATGACATGGTCCTTGAACTTACCAATGCTCAAAATCATCAAAAGATCCACGCTGATTGTCATCATCGCCCCCCACCTTCTTTTCAAGTTGGTGATCATGTATGGCTTCTACGTCGAAACATAACTATGACATGACCCTCTAATAAGCTCCATTACAAATGTTTGGGCCCTACTATTTCAGCACAAAGTAATCCACTTACATTCCGCCTTACTCTTCCTAAGGATTTTCGCATCCATGATGTATTTCATGTGACCCTCTTGGAACCCCATCACCGCTCCACACTTCCTAATCGTGCTTCATCCCAACCCCCACCAATTTATTTTGAGGGTGAGGAATATGAGGTCAACGAAATCTTAGATTCCAAGTTCTTTCATCGCAAACTATGGTGTCTTGTTTCTTGGATAGGTTACCCCCTCTCAGAAGCTACCTGGGAACCTGCTCACCATCTTCTTCATGCAAGAGACATTGTTCACGATTTTCATCTAAAGTACCCTCACAAGCATGCTCCTCTTGGAAATTGTTGCTAAGGGGGAGGATAATGTGATGATTCCACGCATTCTATCTTACCACACACATTCATATCAAAAATAGTGGTCAAAAGTACATCAAAAGTAGTGGTTATGCAAAAATAGCACACCAAAAGTATTGGTCATCTAAACTTAGTGGTTATCTTTTACGGAAAAAGTAGTGGGTATCCTTGTTCCATGTATTTATATATAAATGGTATCTCTGTACTTGACCTTTCGTGGATCAACGCAGGTTTTGGGCAACTCTTCATTCTCATTTCATGTGTCTGTTCTCTTGTCCATTATAGTTTGGTGACACAAAATAGTGGCTATCGAAAAATAGCACACCAAAAGTAGTGGTTATCTTTTATAGAAAAAGTAGTGGGTATCCTTGCTCCATGTATTTATATATAAATGGTATCTATGTACTTGATCTTTCGTGGATCAATAGAGGTTTTGGGAAAATCTTAATTCTCGTTTCCTATGTTCTGTTCTTTTGTCCATTACAATTTGATCCACGAAAGATCAAGTACAGAGATACCATTTATATATAAATACATGGAGCAAAGATAGCCACTACTTTTTCCGTAAAAGATAACCACTACTTTTGGATGACCACTACTTTTGGATGACCACTACTTTTGGTGTGCTATTTTTTGGGTAACCACTATTTTGTGTAATCACTACTTTTGATGTACTTTTGACCACTTTTTTTATGCGAATGTGTGTGGTAAGAAAGAATGCGTGGAATCATCACAAGTGCTGTAGAAGATTTGGAAAAAAATGTTTGTGGTCAACTTCGACAAACCTCCAAAGGGTATTCAATAGAGAAATCGAGAGTCTATCTAGATAGAAAAATCCATGATTCCAAACAGTAAATCAATATAAACATTATAGTGAGAAGACATATCCTCAATTCTGCTGCAAGTATTTTACCCTGCACAAGACAAAAAAAATTATGGAAGAAGCAATCAATGTAATAAGAATACAATTAGCATAATAATCTTTACATCGTGACGTTAGTAACAACGAAAAAATCATTACGTAAATGGATTTTTTAAGATGGGAAAACGAATTAATATTTTTGTCCTAGTTACTAACTTCATTCATTTACATACTAAAGATTGCGGTACTATGCACCCAATAGATTCCAGTTATAATTTTTTACATTGTGAATAAAAGATTATGTGTTATACAAACGTTTTACGCTCTCGATGGGTTCAGGGGAGGGTATATTACTACTCCTCTGTAAAAAAATATATTACTTCTCAAAACGAGCAAACAGTTCACTGAAAATTTCGGGTAGGAATAAATGACAAAAGGAATAGGTGAATACTAATTTCTCAAGACAAATCTAGGGAAAATGACTTATCTGCATTATATAACTAGCAGTAAGCAAGTATTATTGATGACTTTCTAGATAGGAATACCATGAGAGTGTTAATAATGCAATGCCTTTGATGACTTTATTATTAATATGATGATGGAAATGAAAAATTTTCCGTGCACTACTCAATGACTTGAGAGAGATTGGTAATATCTTGAGGTGAATTGTTCGATCTTCACCTAAGGAAAGCATGATATATAGAACTCATAACCCTAGGAAGTGGCTTGGAGCATGGAGTTCTCTAGTTATTCTCAGTGTATAGCAGGTTAGATTTTTTAGGAACCTATGATTTAAAGAGAGTGTTATAGTTCATGAAAAATTTGCGTATATTAAAGCATTTTCTAATATAGCATACAGTAGGCTGATTTGTTGTGATTATCAATTCTTTATTGACATAATTTCTGCTTACACATAAGAACTATTATGTTCATAATCAATCTAGAAACTGAGTCATGCCAATCCTTTTTCATAGATTAGATGGACGTTTGGGACGGCTCGAGTGATAGGGAAAAGGCATATTTGGTTGTATTATTTTTATACTGGTGAGCAACTTAAGTATTTAGTTTTTATGGAAAGATATTAAATTTATTTAAGATTATGTACTCATCCAAATTGATTCCTCTTCCGATCCAAACGGTAAATCACTAGATAAATAGCCTTCTGCCTTATAGTACCTTGAACCTTCTATTTCCTCTTCTAAAAGCCACGTTTGAATTGACCTTATGTGAGTCTACTAAACACTAACTTATCAGCTTGAACTTATCTCATTCACCTTGAAAAGTCTCTATACGTCGAAAAAGCCTAGGCTTTTCAAGGTCACGATTATATCAAGTAAATCTATTAATCTAATGTTTTTTTTATTAGATCTAGCTTTATTATTTTCAAGCCCTTCTAAAGTTCCCTTCAACATCAGTTGCGTTGTTGGGACAAATTCTCTACTGTTTGTAAGATTCTAAAGTAAATTCAATATATTTTACATAAGTATGACTAATTAAGTTGATCATTAATATAACAATGATAAGAGCAATTATACATTTTGCTTATTACTCTAGCCTCCCAAAGCTTATCTAATTTATCAAAAGAGATTGGCGTGAGTCAATTTCTATATTGTGTATGAGCATAGTAGTTCTTATGTGTAAGACAAGGTTGTATCACTCGAAGATTGACAATGAGAACAAAATGTAATACTCTTTACTATTTTCAAAAATGTTTTAATATTCCAAAATTTTAACCAATTATAGCCGTGGCTTAAAATCATAGATTCCTCAAATATCTTACTAGTTATAAATAGAGAATAATTATAACACTTGAGGATCAACTCACTTCCTAGGGTTAGCAATCCTATTTCTATCATGATTTAATTAGGTAAAGTTCGAACACCTCAGCTCAACATATTACCAACCTCTTTTAACCTATTAATTAGTGTGAGGATAATATTTTTCCATCATATTCACTACTGTAATACAGTTATCAAGGATATTTTATTATTGACAATCTCATGTTCTTAGTGTATAAAACGTCACACTAACTACCTAGTCATTTACACCTTGTCATGATTATAATCGAAATTTTTGCTCATCTTAAAAAGTACTAGATTTTTTACAAAAGAGCAGTTATATACCTAAATCTTTGAGCCACACTGAAAGCCTAACTTATACGTTTGTATCAGACATAGTCCATTATTTAGAATGTAGAAGCTTATCTGTACTTATTATCCAACTGTTGATATATTTAGGTAGTGATGTGTGTGAACACACTAGGACCGTCGGGGCACTTTTTTCCCTCTTTAGGAGGTTTTTTTCCCTCGGCTTGTATATATGCTTATTGCCCTAATGGGCTACTTATCTTTGTACATTCTCTAGTAATACATTTAGTATTGTGTGTTGTGCTCCAAGCTTCTTCTTCTTCCTTGTGTTGTTCGCATGCTTTCGCAGACGTCTATCTCCAACAATTGGTATCAGAGCAAGTCATCGCTTCATCTAGGGCGCCATCGACACTCCTCCGTTTGCAGTCTCAGAATCGTACAAATTTTGGTGAGCATACTCAGGGTGTTTCCGAGATCAAAACATCTTCGCTCTGTCATGCCGAGATCACGATTTGAGCTCGTTTCGGCCTCCGAATGCACTATCGTAGCGCTTGTGCAGGCTATTTCGTCTTTTTGTGCCAAAGGTATATACCTGTTTCTGTTCTTCAGTATAAGCGTCTTGAAGTCTGCTACAAGTTTAGCAGAACTCGTCTTGGCAAATCTGTTCAACTTTTTGAGATACAGTCAATTTTCTGCATCAAGGTATTTTAGTCACCGGCCATGGCTGAAAGCAATGATGTATTCCGTATGTTGGTTGTTGAGGATAAGTTGGATGGTACCAACTACCCATTATGGGCTTATATGATGCGACATGTATTGGTTGCAAAAGGATTGTGGAACATTGTGCAGGGTGTTGAAAGACGTCCTGTTACACCTGTAACAACAGGTACTACGAATACAGGCACTAGAGCTGATGAAGATGGTGTCAAAGATGATATTGTGCAGATTCCTGTTCGTGCTGCTGTTTCTGCTGCACCTACTGTAGAGCAGATTTGTTGGGATGGCAGAGATGCCCAGGCACATGCATTGATAGCTTTGTCTGTCAAACGTGCCATTATTCCTCATATTCACTCTTGCAGAACAGCTAGGGATGCTTGGGATACACTTTCCACATTGTACCAAGCTAGGAATGAGGATTGTGTTGCTTACCTCTAAAAACAGCTAGAGAGTGAGCACATGAATGAAGGTGATTCTATGGACAGTTTCCTAACGAAGATCAAAGATTTGAAGGAACAGTTGATTTCTGCTGATGAGGTTATACCAGATAGCTCACTTGTACAGACCGTTCTGAATGGTCTTCCTGATTCATATCAGAGTTTTGCTTCTACTCTTCGGTTGATGATGAAAGGCAATCCGAATGCCTTATCATTTGAGGAGTTAGTTTCTGTTCTGGTGCAGGAAGATCAGTCCAGACAGAACAGGTCCATTATGCATGTTGTAGATCAAGCTTTCCTTGCTAGTCAGAAGGGCAAAGGAAAATGGAGCTCTTCTACTACTAAGCAGAAATCCACAAATGCTTCACATTCGAAGAACCAGGACAAAGATGAGAAGAAATCAGAAAAGCACAAATTTTTTTGCAAGTACTGTAAAGGGAATGATCATATCATAAAGAACTGTCCAAAACTGGTTGCAAAAGAGGCAAAGAAAAAGGAGGCTAGAATGGTTGTTGCAGAAGCCTCTACACCAAAAACAGAGTCTGCTAATCTTGTGCAGGAAGAAGAATGGGTGTTTACTATTGTTTGCACTTTTCACCCATCTTCTCATGAGCAGTGCATGTCTGCAGTGGACTCAGATGTTTGGTACTTTGACAATGGAGCGACCAAACATATTACCTCACAGCACAGTTTCTTCTCTTCACTCGAGCCTGCCCCTAAAGGGAATACTGTCACATGCACCAACAACTCCTCTTATCCTGTTATGGGAGTTGGTAAAATCATTCTGACTATTGCTGATGGTAGTTCTTTCACCTTGTCAGATGCTTTATTTTTGCCAGGGATCAAGAAGAATCTGTTATCAGTTTTTGCATTAGCCAAGATTGGCTTGGTTGTGAAATTTGTTGATGACAGATGTACAGTTCATGATCTGTCAAATGGCGATGTTACTATTGCTTCTGGCATTTCATGTCGTGGGCTGTATAAGCTCATAGACTATGAAAGATCTGTGAATGATTTGGCATGTGCAGTTCATGATTCTCAGGCTATGTCAGATGCAAAGCTTTGGCATGCATGCTTTGTCATCTGAATTTTGCTAGTTTGCTATGCCTGCAGAAATCTGATATGGTGTCTTCTTTGCCCAAGCTTGAGGCACCTGGAAAACATGTATGTGAAGGCTGTATTTTGGGCAAAATGCAACGTTCCTCCTTTCCAAAAGATGGTTCAGTTCGGGCTACGTAGAAACTGCAGCTTGTACATAGTGATGTCTGTGGTCCTATGCAGACATCTTCTTTTGGAAACTATCTTTACTTCGTGACTTTCATTGATGATTTTTCCAGGCATGCATGGGTATATCCATTGAAGGCAAAGTCCGAAGTGTTTTTGTGCTTCAAACAGTTTCTCGTTTTGGCTGAAAATCTATCAGCATGTAAAATGGGCACCCTCCATTCTGATCGAGGGGGGGAATATATGTCTTCTGATTTTAATGCATTTATGGTTGAACGTGGGATAAAACACCAGTATACAGTGTTGTATACACCTCAATAGAATGGAGTTGCTGAACGGAAGAACAAGTCACTCATGGAGATGGCGAGGTCTATGGTCAAGAGTTAGGCTTTATCATATAGTTTCTAGCTTGAGGCTGTCATGTGTGCAGCATATGTACTTAACAGGTGTCCCACTAAAGCGCTACAGTCTATCACTCCATATGAGGCTTGGCATGACCGCAAGCCATCTGTTGCTCATCTGCGTGTTTTTTGTTGTTTGGCATATGCATTAGTGCCTGAACAACATCGTAGAAAATTGGATGATAAGGCAGTAAAATGTATTTTTGTTGGGTACAGTTTTGAAAGTAAAGGCTATCGTATGTATCATCCATAGACTAAACGCATTCTGGTTAGTCGTGATGTTGTTTTTGTGGAAGATGCTATTCAGCCATTGCTTTCATATACCAAAGAGACATTTGTTAGCTCCAAAGACATGTATGATACTTTGATGCCTCTTTTTACAGGTGGACAGTCTAGTGTTGGTCCTAATGAGGCAACTTCTCAGCCTTTGCAGGTTTCATATGATGATGCAGATCATTCTATTTCTGATGTAGATTTACATGATGCACTTGTTGATGAGAGAGCTGATATTGAGCAGGCAAAAACTATGCCAAAATGGCTGGTGCAGACTTTGCGTGACAGCAAATTAGATGCACCTTTGTCATATCGTACTCGTTCAGGCTCTCATAGTGCCTCCTTTGCATCAGATTGCTATGCTATGGCTGTGTCTAGTCTTTGTGATGAGAATGAGCCTGTTTCTTTTGATGAAGCACAAAATTCAAAAAATTGGATGGTTGCTATGCAATATGAATATGATGCTATAATGAAGAATGGTACATGGTCTTTATGTGACTTGCCTCCTGGAAAGAAGGCCATTGGCACTAAGTGGGTATACAAGCTGAAGCGTAAACTTGATGGTACAGTTGACAGGTATAAGGCTAGGCTTGTTGCAAAGGGTTATGCGCAAGAAAGAGGCATTGATTTTGATGAGACCTTTGCACCTACATGCCATATGACTACTGTTCGGAGCATTTGTGCACTTGCAGCCCATCATGGTTGGAGTGTACATCAGTTGGACATTAAAACAACATTTTTGAATGGTGACTTGCATGAAGAAGTGTATGTTTTTCAGCCCCGTGGCTTTGTGCAGGAAGGGCATGAAAACCAGGTGTGCAGGTTAAAGAAGGCATTATATGGTTTAAAGCAAGCACCACGTGCTTGGTATGAGAAGATACATGCTTATCTGGTTGCACATGGTTTTGAGAACAGTCCAACTGAAACCACCTTATATGTTGAGCGTGCTAATGATGTGTTTCTTATCATTGTTGTCTATGTTGATGACATGCTGCTCACTGGTCCTATTGAGAAGCATATTGCTGACTTCAAGGCTGATTTGCATGCCTCATTTGAGATGTCTGATTTGGTGCATTTGCATCACTATTTGGGCATTCAGTTTATGCAAGTTGATGGTGGAATGGCTTTGTGTCAAACGAAATATTTTGACACATTATTGCAGCATTTTGGCCTTGAAGACTGTAAGCCTATTGCCACTCCTATGGAGACAGGTTACAATTGAGTCTTCATGATGCTGGAGATGCATTTGATGTTGTTCTCTATCAGCACGCTGTTGGATGCTTGATTTATTTATGCATTACTCAGCCAGATATTCAGTTTGCTGTCTCACAGATGAGCAGGTTTATGCTTTGCCCAAGAGTCACGCATTGGAAGGCGGTCAAGCGCATCTTTCGCTACTTGAGTGGTACTCGGCTACTTGGGTTGTTTTATCCCAAGGGGGGATCACTATCGCTAGATTTACATGCTTTTTCTGACTCAGATTGCTATGACACTCGTGTGTCCACCAGTGGTTTTTGCTTCATGCTTGGTAGCTCATGTATATCTTGGTTGAGCAAGAAGCAGCCTATTGTGGCCACTTCCAGTTGTGAGGCTGAGTATAGGGCAGCTTTCACAGCACTGTTGAGTGTGTGTGGCTCAGACACCTTATGGCTGATTTGGGTGTTGACTAGTCTTCTGCCACCACCATCTTCACTGACAGTCAGAGCGCATTGGCAGTTGCGAGGAACCCTGTGTTCCATGCTCGCACTAAGCACATTGAGGTGCATTATCACTATGTCAGGGAGAGGTTCTCTGCTGGGGAGATCAGCTTGGCATATGTGCCCACGCAGAAGAACATAGTAGACCTTTTCACGAAGGCTCTGCCTAGGGAGAAGTTTGAAGGTTTTCACAAAGCTTTGGTCTTACTTCCTTTTGTGGAGTGATTTCCACATAGCTTGGCACTTCCTTATACATGAGTGCCAGCTCCTTGTTCACCACATCACTCCCAGGGGGGATTTGTTGATATATTTAGGTAGTGATGTGTGTGAACACACTAGGACCGCCGGGGCACTTTTTTCCCTCTTTAGGAGGTTTTTTTTCCTCGGCTTGTATATATGCCTATTGCCCTAATGGGCTACTTATCTTTGTACATTCTCTAGTAATACATTCAGTATTGTGTGTTGTGCTCCAAGCTTCTTCTTCTTCTTTGTGCTGTTCGCGTGCTTCCGCAGACGTCTAACTCCAACACCAACAACAACCTCCTATACTCGTTTAAAAGCTTTTCATTATTCGACATATTTCACATTCTTTAGGAGGTTTTTTTTCCTCGGCTTGTATATATGCCTATTGCCCTAATGGGCTACTTATCTTTGTACATTCTCTAGTAATACATTCAGTATTGTGTGTTGTGCTCCAAGCTTCTTCTTCTTCCTTGTGCTGTTCGCGTGCTTCGGCAGAGGTCTAACTCCAACACCAACAACAACCTCCGATACTTGTTTAAAAGCTTCTCATTATTCGACATATTTCACATTCTAACTCCAACACCAACAACAACCTCCGATACTCGTTTAAAAGCTTGAAAGATAATTGAATAGTACTTATTACCGACATTTGCATACCTCAATTTATTCAACACAACTTCTTCTATCGTTAAGGTATTAGAACATTCTCATATTTATTGTCATTAGCATAACTTTTTGCGGGCCATTTCATTAATGAGGTGTCATAGTTTAAAGTTGATCATAAAATATTTTCTAAATTAAATTGATAATGTTATCATAGTTAAACTATAGTATGAATTAGTTATAAAGACGGGTTATAGAAGTTTTGCACATCCAACAGGTTACTTGTGTTTGTGCGTGTTTGTGTGTGTATGTGTATACACACACACAACCATATATATGTGTATGTGTGTGCGTGTGTGTTTTTGTATGTATATGTATGTACACACGCATACATATATATATATATATATATATATATATATATATATATATATATATATATATATATATATATATATATATATATGTATGTATATATATATATGTGTGTGTGTGTGTGTGTGTATGTGTGTGTGTAGTCTATCTATCCATCTATCGATCTAACTCTATCTATAAATCTATGTAATATTATAATTGTTCTAAGAAAGACAATGAAGATCTGATCAAATAAGTCTACACAAACTAACTTATTAAATAGGTCTTTTGTGAGCCCACATGGGATGAGAGATGTACATCTCCACCCAAAGCACTCCACCCATGTATATACCTCTAGGAAAATGTGGAGTTTATCCTTGGAGACTTCGAAGTGTCTCTCCAAGTGTCCCTCATGTGTATGGTTTCCTAAGGTCCATTACATGGTATGACATGGATAATTAATCGAATGAAGCTTATTCCTTTATTTACACCCAAAGTGGCACTTGGAGAACCTTATCCCAAGGCAAATGATTGGAAGCCTTAGGATAAAATATTCCTAAAGATAATTGTTGATATATTTAGGTAGTGATGTGTGTGAACACTCTAGGACTGTCGGGGCACTTTTTTCCCTCTTTAGGAGGTTTTTTTCCCCCGGCTTGTATATACGCCTATTGCCCTAATGGGCTACTTATCTTTGTACATTCTCTAGTAATACATTCAGTATTGTGTGGTGTGCTCCAAGCTTCTTCTTCTTCCTTGTGCTGTTCGCGTGCTTCCGCAGACGTCTAACTCCAACAATTGGTATCAGAGCAGGTCGTCGCTTCTTCTAGGGTGCCGTCGACACTCCTCCATTTGCAGTCTCAGATTCGCACAAAATTTGGTGAGCATACTCAGGGTGTTTCCGAGATCAAAACAGCTTTGCTTTGTGGTGCCAAAATTGCGATCTAAGCTTGTTTCAGCCTCCGAACGCACTATCACAGCGCTTGTGCAGGCTATTTTGTCCTTTTGTGCCAAAGGTATATACCAGTTTCTGTTCGCCAGTTTAAGCATCTTGAAGTCTGCTACAGGTCTAGCACAACTCGTTTGGGCAGTTCCGTTCAACTTTTTGAGATACAGTCAATTTTTTGCATCAAGGTATTTTAGTCACCGGCCATGGCTGAAAGCAGTGATGTATTCCGTATGTTGGCTGTTGAGGATAAGTTGGATGGTACCAACTACCCATTATGGGCTTATATGATGCGACATGTACTAGTTGCAAAAGGATTGTGGAACATTGTGCAGGGTGTTGAAAGACGTCCTGTTACACCTGTAACGACAGGTACTGCAAATACAGGTGTTGGAGCTGATGAAGATGGTGTCGAAGATGATATTCCGCAGATTCTTGTTCGTGCTGCTGTTTCTCTTGCACCTACTACAGAGCAGATTTGTTGGGATGGCAGAGATGCCCACGCACATGCATTGATAGCTTTGTCTATCAAACGTGCCATTATTCCTCACATTCGCTCTTGCAGAACAGCAAAGGATGCTTGGGATACACTTACCACTTTGTACCAGGCTAGGAATGAGGCTCGTGTTGCTTACCTCCGAAAACAGTTGGAGAGTGAGCACATGAATGAAGGTGATTCTATGGACAGTTTTCTTACAAAGATCAAAGACCTGAAGGAACAATTGATTTCTGCTGATGAGGTTATACCAGATAGCTCACTTGTGCAGACTGTTCTGAATGGTCTTCCTGATTCATATCAGAGTTTTGCCTCTACTCTTCGGTTGATGATGAAAGGCAATCCAAATGCCTTGTCATTTGAGGAATTAGTCTCTGTTCTGTTGCAGGAAGATCATTCTAGGCAGAACAGGTCCATTATGCGTGTTGCAGATCAAGCTTTCCTGGCTAGTCAGAAGGGCAAAGGAAAATGGAGCTCTCCTACTAGTAAGCAGAAATCTGCAAATGCTGCACAATCGAAGAACCAGGATAAAGATGAGAAGAAATCAGAAAAGCAGAAATTGTTCTGTAAGTACTGTAAAGGAAATGATCATATCATAAAGAACTGTCCAAAACTGGCTGCTAAAGAGGCAAAGAAGAAAGAGGCTGGAATGGTTGTTGCAGAGGCCTCTACACCAAAAACAGAGTCTGCAAATCTTGTGCAGGAAGAAGAATGGGCGTTTACTACTGTCTGCAGTTTTGACCCATCTTCTCATGATCAATGCATGTCTGCAGTAGACTCAGATGTTTGGTACTTTGACAGTGGGGCGACCAAACATATTACCTCGCAGCGTAGTTTCTTCTCTTCACTCGAGCCTGCCCCTATAGGGAATACTGTCACATGCGCCAATAACTCCTCTTATCCTGTTATGGGAGTTGGTAGGATCATTCTGACTACTGCTGATGGTAGTTCTTTCACTTTGTCAGATGCTTTATTTGTGCCAGGGATCAAAAAGAACCTGTTATCAATTTCTGCATTACCCAAGATTGGCTTGGTTGTGAAATTCGTTGATGACAGGTGTACAGTCCATGATCTCTCAAATGGCGATGTGATTATTGCTTCTGGCATTTTATGTCGTGGGCTGTATACGCTCATAGACTATGAAAGATCTGTGAATGATTCGGCATGTGCAGTTCATGATTCTCAGGCTATGTAAGATGCAAAGCTTTGGCATGCACGCTTTGGTCATCTGAATTTTGCTAGTTTGTTATGCCTGCAGAAATCTGAAATGGTGTCCTCTTTGCCCAAACTTGAGGCACCTGGAAAACATGTTTGTGAAGGCTGTATTTTGGGCAAAATGCTGCGTTCTTCCTTTCCAAAAGATGGTTCAGTTCGAGCTACGCAGAAATTGCAGCTTGTACATAGTGATGTCTGTGGTCCTACGCAGACACCCTCTTTTGGAAATTACCTTTACTTCGTGACTTTCATTGATGATTTCTCCAGGCATGCATGGGTATATCCACTCAAAGCAAAGTCCGAAGTGTTCATGTGCTTCAAACAGTTTTTGGTTTTGGCTGAAAATCTCTCAGCATGTAAAATGGGCACCCTCCGTTCTGATCGAGGGGGGGAATATATGTCTTCCAATTTTAATGCATTTCTGGCTGAACGTGGGATAAAACACCAGTGTACAGTGCCGTATACACCTCAACAGAATGGAGTTGCTGAACGAAAGAACAGGTCACTCATGGAGATGGCGAGGTGCATGGTCAAAAGTCAGGCTTTACCACATAGTTTCTGGCTTGAGGCTGTCATGTGTGCAGCATATGTACTGAATAGGTGTCCCACTAAAGCATTGCAGTCTATCACTCCATATGAGGCTTGGCATGACCGCAAGCCATCTGTTGCTCATCTGCGTGTTTTTGGTTGTTTGGCATATGCATTAGTGCCTGAACAACATCGCAGAAAATTGGATGATAAGGCAGTAAAATGTATTTTTGTTGGGTACAGTTCTGAAAGTAAAAGCTATCGTCTGTATCATCCACAGACTAAACGCATTCTGGTTAGCCGTGATGTTGTCTTTGTGGAAGATGCTATTCAGCCATTGCTTTCATGTACTAAGGAGACATCTGTTAGCTCCAAAGACATGTATGATACTTTGATGCCTCTTTTTACAGGTGGACAGGCTAGTGCTGGTCCTAATGAGGCAACTTCTCAGCCTTTGGAGGTTTCATATGATGATGCAAATCTTTCCATTTCTGATGCAGATTTACATGATGCACTTGTTGATGAGAGAGCTGATATTGAGCAGGCAAAAACTATGCCAAAATGGCTGGTGCAGACTTTGCGTGACAGCAAATTAGATGCACCTTTGTCATATCGTACTCGTTCAGGCTCTCATAGTGCCTCCTTTGCATCAGATTGCTATGCTATGGCTGCATCTAGTCTATGTGATGAGTATGAGCCTGTTTCTTTTGATGAAGCACAAAATTCAGAAAATTGGATGGCTGCTATGCAATCCGAATATGATGCTATAATGAAGAATGGTACATGGTCTTTATGCGTATACAAGCTGAAGCGTAAACCTAATGGTACAGTTGACAGGTATAAGGCTAGGCTTGTTGCAAAGGGTTATGCGCAGGAAAGAGGCATTGATTTTGATGAGACCTTTGCACCTACATGCCGTATGACTACTGTTCGGAGCATTTGTGCACTTGCAGCCCATCATGGTTGGAATGTACATCAGTTGGACATTAAAATAGCATTTCTGAATGGTGACTTGCATGAAGAAGTGTATGTTTTTCAGCCCCATGGCTTTGTGCATAAAGGGCATGAAAACCAGGTGTGCAGGTTAAAGAAGGCGTTATATGGTTTAAAGCAAGCACCACATGCTTGGTATGAGAAGATACATGCCTATCTGATTTCACATGGTTTTGAGAACAGTCCAACTGAAAGCACCTTATATGTTAAGCGTGCTAATGATGTGCTTCTGATCATTGTTGTCTATGTTGATGACATGCTGCTCACTGGTCCTATTGAGACACATATTGCTGATTTTAAGGCTGATTTGCATGCCTGATTTGAGATGTCTGATTTGGGGCATTTGCATCACTATTTGGGCATTCAGTTTATGCACGTTGATGGTGGAATGGCTTTGTGTCAAACGAAATATATTGACACATTATTGCAACGTTTTGGCCTTGAAGACTGTAAGCCTATTGCCACTCCTATGGAGACAGGTTTACGATTGAGTCTTCATGATGCTGGAGATGCATTTGATGCTGTTCTCTATCAGCAGGCTGTTGGATGCTTGATTTACTTATGCATTACTCGGCCAGATATTCAGTTTTCTGTCTCACAGATGAGCAGGTTTATGCATTGCCCAAGAGTCATGCATTGGAAAGCGGTTAAGCGCATCTTTCGCTACTTGAGTGGTACTCGGCTACTTGGGTTGTTTTATCCCAAGGGGGGATCACTACCGCCAGATTTGCATGCGTTTTCTGACTCAGATTGGGCTGGTTGCTATGACACTCGTGTGTCCACCAGTGGTTTTTGCTTCATGCTTGGTAGCTCATGTATATCTTGGTTGAGCAAGAAGCAGCCTAATGTGGCCACTTCCAGTTGTGAGGTTGAGTATAGGGCAGCTTTCACAGCGACTGTTGAGTGTGTGTGGCTCAGACGCCTTATGGCTGATTTGGGTGTTGGCCAGTCTTTTGCCACCACCATCTTCACTGACAGTCAGAGCGCATTGGCAGTTGCGAGGAACCCTGTGTTCCATGCTCGCACTAAGCACATTGAGGTGCATTATCACTATGTCAGGCAGAGGTTCTCTGCTGGGGAGATCAGCTTGGCATATGTGCCCACGCAGGTGAACATTGCAGACCTTTTCACGAAGGCTCTGCCTAGGGAGAAGTTTGAAGCTTTCCGCAAAGCTTTGGGCTTACTTCCTTTTGTGGAGTGATTTCCACATAGCTTGGCACTTCCTTATACATGAGTGCCAGCTCCTTGTTCACCGCATCACTCCCAGGGGGGATTTGTTGATATATTTAGGTAGTGATGTGTGTGAACACTCTAGGACTGCCGGGGCACTTTTTTCCCTCTTTAGGAGGTTTTTTTCCCCCGGCTTGTATATACGCCTATTGCCCTAATGGGCTACTTATCTTTGTACATTCTCTAGTAATACATTCAGTATTGTGTGTTGTGCTCCAAGCTTCTTCTTCTTCCTTGTGCTGTTCGCATGCTTCCGCAGACGTCTAACTCCAACAATAATATCCTTCACATGAGTAACCAATCCCATTTAAATGGATCTGGGGTTCAAGGCATACTTTCTCAAGGGCTCTCAATAAACGCCTATGGTTGTCTAAGGGATTTTGGACCCCTAAACACATGTATTTTGTCAATTGCACCTATAATTTAAAAAAATACTTCCCCCGTAAATTATTTCAATCCTTAAAAATTTGTAGATGTAGATTATCTAGAGTTATCACCCATGCCCCATTATCAATCTTGTCAATTGTGGTCTTCATCTTTCTAATTCACCTCTTTATCAGAAGGGGATTCATTCCTATACTAGGTTTGAAAAGAAATTAAATTGTTTGTGGGTTAATCTCTACCCAAATTGATCTAAATACCATCTAGTTTTATAGGTGAAAATAATTGTATGTTAAAATCTTGATCAAGTGAAAAATATGGAAACAGTTATATGATTCAATAAAAACATCCCTGTCCAATTCATTGTTTTACTATGTGCTGGTTTTGTTTTGTGCAAACTAGTCATTCATAGCAAAAACAATTCAAGTAGATGAATTCTAATTATCTTCAACTAATTTTCTACATGCATCAATTTTTATGAGCTTGTGCATGGATCTAGGAAAACGGGTGGATCGATTATTATATCAAGAAATTAAGAAATATCCTTAAATTCAATTTGATTTAGAAATAAATGAATTTCAAGATGACCAAAAATATATGATAGATATTTTCTGCTAAATTGCACTTTTAACCAATTTGCATTCACTTTCTTCTCAACTAGAGGACTACTACGTCCATCTAGGATTTAGAGTCTTGGTATAACATGGGAAGGAAGTGGTTCATTCAATTCTTGGGCATAAAATGTCGTGGATCATGATAGATCCAAATCAATTCCCATAGAGTAACTTCTCAAAGACAACTTTATGCGAAATATCAAAGATAAAATCCATTACTATTATTTCTCCTTCAAATTCTTACATGAACTCTTTTAGAGAAATTTAGAATCTTCCTTCATCCATTGTTGTTTACTATACTTGAAGCAAAACCAAATAGATGAACGACTCATTAGTACCTTCTAAGATTGAATGGCTTATATATATGAAAAATTTGTATCATGTTTTGTTTAGTTTCCTATTTCACATGGCTAAAACAATTTCTCAAAATGACTAGAATAATCTTTCAGAATGAACTCCAAGGTTCTAAGAGGTGGGGAGGAAGAGTAGAAATCTTTGTTTTATTTTAAAGGGAAGTTCAACCAAATCCTAATTTCCCTATGCTTGAAGGTATTGAAAGAACAATTGTACAAGTGAAGGGCATAGTAACCATGGGACCCTCGCATCCCACAAAGTAGGGATTAGACTACCTATCATTACAAGGAAAGGGTTTCTTGAAGGCATCTCACTTCAATAGCCTAAAAAGATTACACGGATAGACTAGTCTCACTCGCCTTGGTATGTCTTGTTGGAGTTCGAGGTCAACGTAAGAATGGGAAGAGCACAAAGAAGAAGAAGAAGCTTGGAGCATAACATCACTTTGAATGTATTACCAAGTGAATTTACAAAGATACAAAACCTATTAGGGTTATAAGTGTAAATACAAGTTTGGTTTTAAAACCTCCTAAAGAGGGAAAAAATCATTGGCAGTCCTAAGTGTGTTCATACACATCATTATGGAAATAAATCAACAAACCCCCCTAGGAGTGATGCGCTGAAGAAGAATCTAGCACTCATGTATAAGGAAGTGCCAAAATATGTAGAAAAAGATCAACCCACAAAAGGATATAAGCCCAAAGATTTGTGGAAAGCTTCAAACTTCTTCTGAGGCAAAGCCTTTGTGGAAAGATCTAGAATGTTATCCTATCTGGGCACATATGCCAAATTGATCTCTCCAACAAAGAAGCTCTCCTTGACATAATGATAATGCACATCATTGTGATTTGTGTGAGCATGAAACATAGGGTTTCTTAGAACTCCATATGTGCTCTAAAAGTCAGTGAAGATGCTAATGTAAGAAGACTAACTAATGTTGAAATCAACCAAAAGGCCTCTACCTCACTACTAGAAGTGGCCATAGTAGGCTTCTTTTTGCTCAACCATATGCATGAGCTACCAAGCATGAAGACAAAATCACTAATGGACATGTAAGTTCATAGTTGTTGGAACATCAAGCTTACATTATGCTTGAGGTGGATTTGATAGACATCAAAAAGCTATCATTTGGATTATGTCAAAAGTATCCATTGAGGAATTTCTTTTATTTATGTTTATTTATTGTATTTTTTCATAAGGTTGTTTTATGGATCATTTAACAAATCCTAGATATTTAAACTTGTAAAAGGAAAAACATAGAGCTCAAATTCCATGAATTTGAGGTGTTTGATCTTGACAATCAATCAATCACCAAAAATAGATCATATAGATCTTCACCTTTTCCTAGATAGTAGGAAAGTGAATTGATTCTTTTCAACAACTTATCCTACCTTGATTTGAAATCAAAATGCACATGTGGAAGTTATGGAACAGTTCAATAGTCTATATAAATACTTCGAATTACTTTTACATTACATTGAAGTAGTATACATACACTTTGGGTGATAATTGTATTGCTCCTTCATTTTTGTGCACCATCTTCTTCAAAAATTGTGAACTTGGTGAGGATGTTTGTCTCTCTAAAGAGCTTCACACTAGAAAAGTGAGAATTCATTGGAAAGATGTTAGTGTTTTCTTGATCTATACAGATTTTCAATGTGTTTCATTTGGTACAGTTTGCAAAATCTAAATTTTACTCTCTTGGGGTCTATCTCTATTCAGCCTTGAAAAAGTGAAGGTACCTCTGTTAAGTGTTAAGTTCATTCCAAAAGCATATCTTTCTTATTAGTTGTACTCTTGTGCATTTTAAACACAACCTATTTTTTAACATTCCTCAAAAAAGAAATTCCAATTGTAATCATGCTTGCTACTATGAGCATTTGAAGTTGATTGTTTCATCCAAACATGACTTTGGATGCTCTAGAGACTTTCTTTTCTGATAGTACCAAAGCAACATAGAATCATCTTTGGAGTTAGTTCAACCAAATGAAGAAGACACTTAAACAAACTATCACATATTTTGTTACCAACATTAATGATGTTGCATATTAGTTAGCATCAATTGCAGACTGTATTGAAGAAGAGGCCATCTTGAGGCATATTCTAAATGGGATTAGAAGAGATAAGCAATGGAAATCCTTCACCACAGCTTATGATCTCATCATGGATGTAAAACCCTAGATTTCAATATATTCCTTCAAAAACTCTTCAACCAAGAGGCTAAAAATAATATGAAGCAAGTTAACTCTTAGCACAATAATACTACAAGTGCTCTTTGTGCAGATAAGAGAGAAAAGAAGCACAAAGGCAAGAAGAATGAAGGTAATGAAGGAGAGTCTTCCCAAGAAAACTTTGCAAGCAAGAGGAAGTGGAAATGTAAGAATAAATGAGTAAAGCATGACAAAAGGTTAAAATTTTCAACCTTGTGCAATCTCTGAGAAGACCAACCATACCACTACAGTTTTTTGGTTCAATGTAGGGACATAGAAAGGACATGGAAGAGGTGGATACTAAAACACTAGAGGTAGAGGTGGACACAAACTCAACAACAACAATATGAGTCACAATAGAAGGTATTTAAACAATAATACTGAAGATCAACCATACGAAGACATTGGTTCTAATGAATCTAAGATGCAAAGAAGGTAAATAAGATGATCATTTTCTCTACATAGATTTAGGATGTTCAAACGATGTTGCAGACAATATTCCTCTTCTATCAGACATGGAAAGTCCAAAGAATAGATATAAAGTACAAACAAGTGATGACACTAAGCACAATGTGGAGAAGATTGGTAATGCCAAAGCTTCCAATGTTAGGACAAACTTTTTGAGTAAGGTTCTCTTTGTATCCAATATCAATAAAAAGCTAATAAGTGTAAGCCAAATAATTGAAAAAAACTTGCAACTTAGGCTCACACAACACCAAGATTTTGTGGAAGATCCATGTCAAGGCTCTAAGAAGCTAGCCAGAGGTGAGAATCATGGTAAGCTCTTTAATTTTGAGGTAGCAAAAACCAGGAACATAGCTCTATTCAGCTTTGGGTCACAAATCCTAAGTGAGCTTGAAGTGTGTCATAAGAGACTTCCTCATGTGAATGCAAGAAACTTGAAGGATATATGCAGGGATCAAAGTGTTCTAGCATTGCCAAACATATCAAAGAAATACATGATCAATAGATGTGTTGCAGGTCGAATTGGGAAGGCACAAAGACAACCATTCAACCACAAAGGCTACATCCACAACAACCTTTTGGACTTAGTACATAGTGAGGTATGGGGACCAATTCAACAACCCTAATTGGAAAGATCAAGGTATTATGTTTCCTTTGTTGATGATCATAGTACGTAGACCATTCTATACTTTATCAAGAATAAGAATGAAGTGTTTGAATGCTTCAAGAAGTACCTAGCACATGTGGAGCATCATATAGGTAGATCATTGAAGAAACTCAGATCTAATAAAGGGGGAGAATACTTCTCCAACTATTTTTATGAATTCTTGCAAGATAAAGGCATCAAAAGGAAAGTGACTACCAGGTATTATCCTTGATTGAATGGAATTTTCGAGAGAAGAAACAAGACTCTAGTTGGATCAGCTAGAACAATGCTTAAAGAAAAGATGTTATATATATATATATATATATATATATATATATATATATATATATATATATATATATATATATATATATATATATATATATATATATATATATATATATATATATATATATATATATGGGCAAAAGCAATTTCAACAATTGTATATCTTGTAAACAGACTTCCATCCAAATCTCTTCAAGGTATGACTCCTTATCAAGCTTGGAATGGTAGAAAATCAAGTATAGGGCATTGCAAGGTATTTGGTTGTTTAGCTTTTGTACATGTACCTTCAAAAATCAAAGGTAAACTTGATGAAAGAGGAACCAAGGCCATATTCATTTGTTATGATTCAAAACATGGGTCTTGGTATGATGAAGACAAATATGAGGTGACTCTATCATATGACCTTGATTCTAATTTCTATCAACTAAGAAACAAGAACAATACATAGGTCTAGGATCTAATAAGTGATAAAAATGATGAACCAAATGAAAGGGAAATGGATTACAAGCTATGGAATTCAGAAGGCAAAGAAAAAATCAAGAATGTAGAGAATGCTTCAAGCATAGTGGTCAACAAGGGAGAAGAGATAACCAAAAAGGTATGCATATGATTCTAGATGTATTATAAAGCATTCAATTTACTTTCCAAAAGAGTCAATTTTAGAAGAGCCTTCAACCTATGAAGAAGTAAAAGGTAACCATAACTAGGAGAAGTCTATGAAAGCTATGAAAGAGGAGATAGAAGCCTTAAAAGAAATAGATACTTGGGAGTTGGTTCCAGTGCAAACTAAATAAAAAGTAATAAGTTGTAGAAGATTCTATAAGCTAAAAATAAACTCAAATGGATCAACTTGTAGGTACAAAGAAAAATTATTTTCCAAAGGATGTGCCCAAACACATGTTATTGACTATGAGGAGACCTTCTCACAAGTTGCAAAATATGACTAGAATCAAGACATTGTTAAGTGTAGTTGTTGTAAGAGATTGGTGAATACTTCAACTAGATGTGAAGAATGCATTTCTCAATGGCTAGGTAAGTGAAGAGGTATAGATATCACAACCTCGAGCATTTGAAACCCCTAATTGTGCATCTTATGTATGGAGACTCAAAAAGGCATTGTATAGATTGAAAAAAGCTCCCAGAGCTTGGAATTTTAGATTGGTAACCTATCTTCAAGATCAATGTTTCAAGTCAAGCAATGCAAATCCTTCTTTGTTAAACACAAAGGATCACAATGAAGTTATCTATTTGTGTGTATATGTAGCTAGATGACATAGTTGTGATAGCACATGACTTGAATGGCATACAAAGGATCCCAAGGCATATGCAAGAGGAGTTCAAAATTAGAGATTTAGGTCACCTCACATTTTTCCTATGTATGCAAGCCATATACACAAATGAAGGAATGTATTTGACTAAGAGGAGATACATTCAGGATCTACTTCTTAAGTTCAAAGTGGAGAACATTAGAACTACATGTACATCTTTAGAGATGAATCATAAACTTAGTGTTTATAAGGTGAGAAAATTAAATACATCAAAGATTATCAAAGCTTGCTAGGTAGTCTGATATATGCTACTCATACAAGGGTAGATATCTCATATAATGTAGGAGTGCTAAGTCAATTTATGCACTAACAAAGAAGATCACACATGGATGCAACTAAGAGACTACTTAAGTACCTAAAAGGTAGAATCAATGAATGCAAATTCTATGCTTACTCTTTAGATTCAGATATCAAAGCCTATTCAAATGCAGATTGGGCAAGAGTTAGGGATGGTAGAAGAATCACCTCTAGTTACTTGGAATTTTTAGGTTCAAAACTAGTGTCATGGAGTTCCAAGAAGCAACCAACAATTTCTTTATCCTCAACTGAATTAGAGTATAGAGGTTTGACCATAGCAACTCAAGATGCAATATGGTTAAAAGCATTGTAATCTAATTTGGGACTTCTAATTGTAAAACCTCACATATTTGGAGATAATTTAAGTTCCATCCATCTAGAAACAAACCCTATTTTCCATGCAAGAATGAAACACATACAAGCTCATTACCAATTCATTAGAGAGAAGCTCATGGTAAAAGAGATTAATGTTTCTTCTCTTCCAAGTGAAACGCAAGTAGCAGATATGGTGACAAAAGCACTTGGTGGAATAAAGCTTTGTAGATGTAAATCAATGCCAAGTATTCAACCTATTAGAGAATGAAGACTCAAGCATACTTTATCTTGAGAAATAACTATTGGAGCATCAAGCTTATATTCGATTTGAGTTTGATTTTGTACATCAAAAAGTTATCCTCTGGACTATGTCAAAAATATCCATTGAAGAGTTTCTTTTATATATGCTCAGTTATTGTATTTTTTTCAAAAGGATTTTTCTTGGATCATTCACCAATGTAAAAGTCTAGAGTTTACATTTGTAAAAGAAGAAAAGGAGAGCTCAAATACCACGAATTTGAGGTGGCTAAGCTTGATAATCAATCAGTCAATCAATCCTTCATTTCTCTACACCATCATCTTCTACAATAGTGAACTTAAAGAGGCTTGTGCTCTCTCTACATAGATAAAAGAGGATTGATTGGAAAGTTATTAGTGTCTAGAATGTTTATAAAAATTTTCAAAGCTTTTTTATTAGTAGATTTTGAGAAATTGCAATGTTACTCTCTCGAGTTCTATCTTTCCATAGCCCTAGAAAATCGAAGGTACCTCTATTTAGTGTAAAGTTCATTCCATAAGCATATCTTTCTTATTACTTGTAATCTTGTACATTTTAGATGCTCAACCATCTACATAATGTTCCTTCAAATGGGTGTTTTCCAATTGTAATCATGTTGGCTTCTATGAGCATTTGAAGATGAATGTTTCATCTAAAGATAACATGCTTTTTGAACTAGTCAAGTGCAAACTTATCTGTTTTGTAGGAATTCCTTTGCACTAATCACATGCCTATAAGGTCTATTTGACTCTTTGAAAGCTCAAGGGCTAGTCTTGTGCTGGTTGCTTGGACCAAACTTTGTCACTTTGCAACTCACTTTTCTACCTCCTCCAAGCTTCTCCAATTTCTCTCACTAGCAACCAGCCTAGTGAGAGCTAGAAAATGCATGTAAATATTGGGGTAGTGATCCTTCCTTGTGATAAATGAATCCAAGTAGTTGGGTACCACTCAAGTAGCAAAGGATGCACTTAATTTCCTACTAATGCTTGAGACTTGGGCAATGAATTAACTTCCTCATCTACGTGATAGTAAACTGAATATGAGCCCGGGTTATGCATTAGTAAATATGTATCCAACAGGCTACTAATAGAGAAAAACATAAAATGCATCTCCAACATCATGAAGACTCAACCATAAACTTGTTTCCATAGCAATGGAAATATGTTTACAATCTTTAAGGCCAAGATGATTCAATCATGTGTCAATATATATGTATATATATATATATATATATATATATATATATATATATATATATATATATATATTATAGAAATCAATTCCACCATCAACTTGCATAAGTTGAATGCCATAATAATATTGCAAATGCCTTAAATCTAACATCTGAAAAGAGGCATGCAAATCAGCCGTAAATTCAGTGGTATGTGTGCTTATCATATAAGGCGCTCTCAGTTGGACTATTCTACAAACCATGTGCAATCAAGTAGGCATGTATCTTTTCATACCAAGCACATGGTGCTTATTTTAAACCATGTAATGCCTTTTTCAACTTATACACTTTGTTTTCATCCCTAATCTACACAAAACCATGGGGCAGAAACACATACACTTCTAATGAAAGTCACCATTCATAAATGCACTTTAAATGTCAAACTAATGAACATTCCAACTATGATGAGCTATAAGTACATAGATGTTACACACTATGGTTATTTGGCAAGTGGGTGCAAAGATCTCATCAAAATCAATCCCTCTCTCTTGAGAATAAATGTTTGTAGCAAGCCTAGCCTTATACTTGTCAACTATTCCATTAGGCTTACCTTTCAACTTCTATATCCATTTAGTGTCAATGATCCTTTTGTTAGGAGTCAAATGCCATAAAGACTAGGTACCATGCTTCATAATAGCATCATATTCTAATTGCATAGTATCCACCCAGCTTTTTGAGTTTTCTAATACATAAAAAAAAAAGAGGCTCATTCTCATTGCAAAGACTAGAGGTAGATATTGCATAGCAATCTGATGCAAAGGAAGCACTATGCGATCTTGAATGAGTATGATATGTCAGAGGTGCATTTAACTTTCTATCTCTTAAGTTCTAAACAAGCTTGATGTCAACTCTCTCATTAATAAGTGGATCATGTAAATTTTCATCTGAAATGTGATGATCTGCATCATCATGTGGAACTTATAAAGGTTGAGAAATTGACTCATTTGGACCATCACTTGACTCATTACCTATAAAAAGAGGTAGCAAAGTGTCATATACATCTCTAGAGATAAATCAATTCTCCTACATGAGACTAATGGTTGAATTGCATCTTCCAGAAAAACAACATCATAGATAAGAAAAATGTGTTTAGTTGTTGGATGATACAGACGATAGACTTTTCTTTCAAAACTATATCCAACGAAGTAGTGCATAGAAATGGAGCCAAAGAGACCATTAGTCAGAGAGTTTTAGAATCCACCTACGTCACATGATTTTACTATGAACGCGTAGTGTGCACCCTTACATGAAAAGCTAGATGGTCTTTAGAATGATTTGAGCAAGGATTAGCCCACAAGTGCATTATCCTCTTTTGAGATCCTATCTGCGATAGAATCTCCTTCTAATAAAGAAGCGAACTAGAGAGATGAAGACCATGATCAATGGGACCAATCATGGGGCATGGGGCATGGGGCATGGGGCAATACTCCACGTAGTATACTTCTAAACATTTTTTGAGGAATAAAATGTTTTAAGTGGGAATAATTTTGTACAAGTATGGGTCCAAGCAGCAAATGACATGGGTTTTGAGGGTCCAAAATCACTTAGAGAAGCCTTGGAGTTTATTGAGAAACCTTTGGGAAAGTTTCTCCAAGACTATGGTTTGAACCCTTTATCTATTTGGGTTTATTTACTCCCAATCAAAGAATTTCGACCCTTAAGATTGATATTTCCTAAGATTATGGTATTGAAACCTTAGGCCTCTCAAGCTTTTGGACTTGTATATACAAGGTTGGGATGAATATTTTACAAGCTATGTGAGAGCCATGCAATTTCATGTGATTTCCAAGGTTAGAAGGCCTTGGATTTAAATCCATTTGGAGGAGACACTTCTCAAGATTTCCTCACATCCCCCCTTTGGCTTATAGGTACGTGTATGGGTTGAGTTGGTTAAAACAACTTTGTTTGCGTTTTAGTAAATGCGTTGTTTTCTTTTGTTTACACACATGCACACTACGGCTTGTTAAACACATCAATGGCAGTGAACATATCATGCCCCTAATCTTTGATGTCTAATGGGCACATCAATTTATGAGGGGTGAATTGAGGGGTTTCATACTTTCTCACACCACAACAAGCACTACACACCGTATGACTTTCACAACTTTGGTTCGATAAGTAAGAAAATGCAGCTCTTGTAAAAATCTGAAAGGATATGGTCTCAAGTAGTGGATATGGTAGAGGAGTAGAAACGAATGCAAGAAAAAACCACCTCTCAAGACGGACACATTATATTGGAGGAGCCACAAGTTGATTGCTTTGAGCTACAACCCGAGTTCCCACCAGAAAACTCTCCAAGTATCCCGCTTCCAGATGCACCAATGGGATCAATGGAATATCCTCATGATCACTAGTTGAAGGAAAGAAAAAAAATCATGTAAGAAGGTATACACTTCTTTGTATGCCAACATTGAATGCATGGGAATCATTGCCAATTTCATTTCTTGTCTGTGGAGAAGCAAAGAACTCCAAATTTAGTCAACAATTTAAACCTATTGGGATGCAGTGACTGCCTCCACTTGTCCATCATTGAGCTTGACTTCGAAAGGGTAGTTGACATGGTAACGTCCTACAAGACTCAATAGGGTAGATAAAAAAGACGAGAATTCATTATCACAGACTTTTTAGGTGAGAAAGTAACAATTTATCTAAGAGTAGAAAAGAAGCATCGCACATCACGAAAGGAGAGATACCATTAGTGATTTTTATGTGACCCATTTAGGAAATTCGGAAATATCAACAACTTTAACGTGTCCAACAACTTTAACGTGTCCTAAGGTGGCTACATCAACATTTCTATGTTCAGAGCCAAGACATATATATAATTGCACACAAAAGGCTTTGCAACGCCTTCATGTCCGAAGTAAGATTGGGTAAAATGATTTTGACATTATAGCATGTAAATTTGATTAAATGGAAGCTTCCAATGCAAGATAGAGTAAAAAGAACATAGTGTTTGGTGCACTGATACGGTAAGAGCCAACAATTAGAAGATGCAAGAATGGACTAGTTATGAATATTGAAAGAAAAAATGATCCCAACAATTGAAAGAGGCAAGAATGAACTATTTATGACTATTGAAGAAACCATGGTTCACTTACATTAGTTACAAGAAGAAGCCCTACATTGTGCTACATTTACCCAATCAATCAAGTAGGTTTCGTCAAAGGTAGGTCAATCTTGGAAGCCATTATAGATATTTGGGAAGGTCTTGACTTCGTAAATGAGTCAAGACAAGATGTGGGTTTCCTCAAGATCTACTTTGACAAAGCTTACGATAGATTGGAATGGGACTATATTTTACAGTCACTTGTCGACTCAAATTAATGTTAATGCTGAACTTTCCAAAGTGATCAAACTAAGAAGATGGATTAGACAAGGGTGTACACTAGCTCCCCTTCTCTTTGCCATTGTCATGGAAGGGCTTAGCTGACTGGTGGAACAACAATTGAAAGCAGGTAATATCTTATCAAAGGCCTTCCATTGCCCCATGACCATGGCCAGATCACCATGCGGTTTTTTGCCGATGATATGAATGCGTTTCTCCACAACGATACTACTAGCCTGGAGACATTTTGGAGGCGCTTGGATACCTTCTGTGAAGCCTCTAGATCCAAAATCAACCACTCAAAGACCACTTTTAGAGCTATTGGTGGGATCAAGCATGACCTTCTCTTTCATCATGGTTGTCAAAACATTCCTCAGGCCAAATTCTTTGGTTTCTTGGTTTCCCTTGGGCTTTTGTATCTCGATGGAGCAGCGATGGAACCGGATCTTGGACAAACTCGAAAGCAAGTTAAACTATTGGAGAGGTATGCAAATCAATCTTGTTGTTTGCAAAATGGTTATCAACACATTCTGCATTTTGTCGGCCATTTACTTCCTCTCTTGTTGGAGACTGAAAGAGCAAGAGCTTTCCAAACTAGAAACTGTTTGTAGAAACCTCCTTTGGACACGCGACCACAATAGGAGGGGGGTGCCTAAAATCAAGTGGTCCATCTGCACCAGCCAAAGAGATAGTGGGGGCCTTGGCATTCTCGACATTGGGTGCATGGCTAAAAAACTTGCGACAAAATGGATGATTAAGGCATGGTGCAATGGGGAGGCTGTGTGGGCCAAGTTTATTAGCAGAAAGAAGAACGCATTGACTTTCGTGGGATTCTCAAATTGGAAGAATCTTGACATTCTGACCCTTTTGTTTTCCTTGATCCTGATTTTCCCAAATGGCTCAAATCGTGTGTTCTCCCTATGGAAGAGATGGAATGAAGACAAAAGCTTCACAAGAATAAGTGAAGATTGGAAGTGGGCAGCCAATATTAGACAAAATGACTCTATCTAGTTTCTGATCCATGGCATCGGGATCATGGAATCTTGGAACATTCGAAACGCCAAGAGGCTATGAAACAAAGGCTTAAAAAAATGGAAACATCTTTGGAAACAAGACACCAACCAGTGGATCAACTTCGAAGATATTGACCCTAGAACTATTATTACCTATGAAGAATGGAATACTTTGAAAAGCAGACATCTTGTGTGGGACCGCTCTAAAGTTCATCTTCTCATGGGGCACAACAAGCTGAGCTCGCTTGGCCTCAGATGGCACAATGATAATTGCCTAAGAAAAATCCCAAACATCAAAGAAACCATTGATTATTAGGTTAACCTCAACAAGAAGTGGTGCCCGTCGTGGATGTGGTTGTGGTGGGACATGAAGTTGATGGCTATCTGGCACCGTCTCATAGAAATCAAAAAGTCTATCCTTTATGGAAAATTCTTCATTATGGGATCTAGGCTAACCTAAAGTCTAGCAAAATTTGTGGGGTGCCTCCTTGGTGCAAGCATTGCTACCAGTCCATTGAAGATGTTTCTCACATCTTCTTTACTTGTCCCAACTCCAATAGGCTCTAGTGGATTGTCAGAAAGAAAATTAGACTTCAGAAACATATCAATTGGAAACAAGCTCTACTGGGAGAAGCGATCAGCTGCTCCATGACTCTCTGGAAATGCCATTAGAGGAGAGGTCCTATGGAAGATCTGGCGGGAAAGATGTGCTTCTAACTTTGGCGACTCCCCCAAAAAGTGGTCAATTGAGAAACGACTACTCCTCCTCGATAAAAGAATCGCTAACTATAAGAAATCCCCCCCCCCTTTAGGCATCATCAAGTGCTCTTTTTTATCAACGACAAGCTTAAACCCAAGTGGGCCCCGCATGAGGTTGATGAGAGGGTGATTAACCTTATTTGTAATGCCATCTAAACTCTGTAAAAGCTACACCTGCTCTTTGGGATTCGAGGGATCTCGTCGGCACCATTCCCCTTCACTTGCACTTTTCTCTTATTTAATACAAGCTCAGGAGAGTAGGCTAAAGCCGAACTTCCTTTATTTTAAAAAAAATGCAAAAATGATTCAAAGAATATAATCAGCATTAATGAGAAAACTCTTCATTCCTATCATGAAAGCATCATATGAGAGGAAAATTATCAGAACACTAGAGAAGAAACCTACAAGTTGGTGAGCAACTGAGAGATAATCCATTTCCCATGTGGTTGAAGAGGAGAAAGCGTATGAGTTTGTATGAACCTCTCTTGGAGGTGATGCTAGAGAACCTATGCGAGTTCAAACCACTAAAGAAGAACTATGCAGGAATTCATGATTGGAAATACCAATAACTCTTCCTACACCCCATTTAGTACATATTATGGATTTGGATTCTTATAAAAGTCCATCACCTCATCAAAGGGAAATATAAGGAGTAAACGTTTCCCTCTCTTTTCATCCCATCACAAGATTGAACTATATGTGTAGCAACCCCACATACCTCACCCACATACCACAATGAAGCATGTAACTGCACAAGTATCATCATTCATAAGCATATGCTATCTCAGATTCAAGATTACTCGAATTCCATGCTAATTTGTAATGAGTCCAATAGTCTCAAATGAACCATATAAATAATTCATTCCCATATATTTTTACATTCCATTGTATACATTGCTCTTTCAAGTTTCTAAGAACAACACATATGACATGTTGTAACTAATATTACATATAATCCATGTTTTATAACAACCATCGATATCTTAAGAATTCGGGCCAAGTTAGAACTTTCTCATAAACGCCCAAGCACCTCCATTTTGCAAACCCAATAATAGTAACAAAATTAAGGAACGAATTCAGAAATAACGCATGAGGACATGAATATGTAAGGAAGTTTGACAAGGTTCAATCCCTTGTTTGTAGTTTTGTATACTAAAAGTTCTCAACATTAAGAGTCCTAAAAACAATATGAGAGAAAATGTATTCATTGGAAAAATCTTCTATAATTTTTGCAATTCATTTTCCCAAAAAAAGAAATTGCAACAATACATCAAGTGTAATCTACATGCTAAATAATAAATTCGGAACCGCTTTCCTTGATAGTAAATTCAATATACATGTAACTCATAGAAAAAAAAGAAACTCAATGACCTCTTCGAGTTCGATAGAGGTATAGCTCGAATTGGTGTAAGAGAACATCGAGGTAAATCCGTTTTTGGAGCTTGATATGTATCGTATGAATAGCTTGAATACTTACATTAACTAGCCATCGGAGAGTAAACTTTCCATTTGAGGTATAGTATTGCATATATGTGTACTTTACTATGGCATGATATAGACGAATGAGACATCATATATCAAACTCAATATTTCATAAACAAGTTTAAATCTCCATGAATAATACTTATAATACATATATGTATTAGAGAGAAGCACGAGTTGTAGACAATGAGTTTTCATATGTTATACCCTTCTACCATGTTTGTATTCACTTAGTTAACACCTCTCACTCGAAAACTTGAACGACAATGTTTCTATCAGTACACAGAAACACATACACTCATATAGTACATGCATTCATATGTATATGTATGTGGTGTAATATATATATATATATATATATATATATATATATATATATATATATATATATATATATATATATATGTGTGTGTGTGTGTGTGTGTATCTGTGCGCGCGCGCGTATGTATGCATGCATGCATATATGTGGTGTAATATATATATATATATATATATATATATATATATATATATATATATATATATATAGAGAGAGAGAGAGAGAGAGAAGATATTTGAAGAGCATTATTTCATACATCTAGTACATTATATGCATGCATGTATGTATGTATTTATGTATATACGTATGTATGTTAGATTTTATGTATATAACACACACACACACACACATATATATATATATATATATATATATATATATATATATATATATATATATATATATATATATATATGTGTGTGTGTGTGTGTGTAAGTATGTTTATATGTTTCAATGATGCATGTGTGCATGCATACATGCATGTATGTATCTAGATACATGAATGTTTTTATGCATGTATGTATATATGTATTTAAGTATTTGTGTGTGTATGTATGTATGTATATATGTATGCATGTATGTATGTGTGTATATGTGTATATATGTATGTGTATATGCATGTATTTAAGAATGTATGCATGCATGTATGTATGTATGTATTTATATATGTATGTATGTATGTGTGCATATATGTGTGTGTATAGATAGATACATAAATAGTGTTATAAATAGTTGCAGGTACAAGTCATGAAAGACATGCATTTAAAGGTCCAAAGTCCTTTGGAGAATTCTTTCATTCTATTACAAAGCTCTTGGGAAAGTATCTCCAAATCTAGGCCTTCAATCTTTCATGTGTTTTGATCATTTGAGCTCCCATTTGAAGGGATTCAATGTTAGGAATAATTTCTCCAAAGGCTTGGAGAACTTATTCTTGGGAGAGGGTCCTCCGAATATCCACATGAGTCACACATGAAAGTTTTCAAGGACATGCACCCCCTTGGATTCGATGTATATATGGGATGAGTTCGTTGAGTGGATTCGTGCATGTCTCATCCCTTATGGTATTAGAGAATGACGCAACGTATTGGTTATTTTCTTTTAATTACTTTATTAGATTCTATGCGATGAAAAGCCCATACCTCTTTGTGGAGAAACGAGCACACATGGGAGTCTCTCTTGCTTGGTCCCCTTCGTTAAAGGCTAATATTCCCATAGTTGGTGACCTACTCATGAGCTTCTAGGATGTTCCATAGAGCCTCCCTTCTCTAGAGAAAGGTCAATAATCCAAGTGAACCCCCATTCCGATACAACTTTAAAGAGGCCAAGGGAGGGCCTCCAGATGGATCTACACTCTCCACAATGTTAACTATTAGAAAAACTCATGATACGAGAGAGTTTCATTGTGATTTCATTTGAATATGGAGCACAAATCTACAAAGAAGCCCTTATATAGTCTCTCAAATAACAAGTGGCCGTGCATCTGAGATAAAATCTAGTCATCCGAGCCTCTCTATAGACTTGAAACAAGCACGTACCTCAAGTTCATTCAATTTATTTCGTTATTTCGTTATTTGGAAACTATCTCACGTAATTTGACATATAATGAGACTTTTGTTTCAATGTTCCCTTAGATCAAACCTTCAAGGATCACCACTCATTTACTCTATAGGAGAGGAGTAAGATGTATAGTTATAGTTCATAATTGTGGACCATCAAAATGGATCTTCAAAGAGAAATAGACGGTTACATTGAAGGAGCATAATTGTGGCACATCATGACCCTGCTCTTCTCCCCGATCCCCGTCTTCCCGAAAGGCTCCAATCTCGTGTGCTCCCTTTGGAAGGGCTGGAATAAAGTCAAAAGCTTCACAAGAATTAGTGAGGAATGGAAGTGGGCGGCCGGAATCAGACAAAACGACTCTATCTGGTTTCCGATACATGGCATCCGGAGTGTGGAGTCGTGGAACATTCAAAATGCCAAGAGGCTATGGAACAAAGGATTCAAAAAATGGAAACATCTCTGGAAACATGACACCAACAACTGGATCAACTTCGAGGACATTGACCCTCGCATAAACATCTCCTACGAAGAATGGAACACCTTGCAAAGCAGATGCCTCGCTTGGGATCGTCACAAGACTCGCCTTCTCATGGGACACGACACACCGAACTCGCTTGGTCTCAAATGGCACAATGGAAATAGCCTACTCAAAATCCCGAACACCAAAGAAACGGCTGACCTCCAGATCAGCCTCAACAAGAAGTGGTGCCTGTCTTGGACGCGACTTCGGTGGGACATGAAATTCATGGGTATCTGGCACCCCCTTATTGAGATTAAGAAGTCTGTCCTCTTATGGCAAATTCTTCATCGAGGAATTTGGACCAACCATAAGGCTAGCAAACTTTGTGGGATCCCTCCTTGGTGCAAACGCTGCCACCGCGCTATCGAAGATGTCCCACACATCTTCCTTACTTGCCCCAACTCCTACAGAATCTGGCAGACGGTTGGAATGAAAATCAGACTTCAAAAACAGCTTAGTTGGAAACAAGTCCTTTTGGGAGAAGCGATCGGCTGCTCTGCAACACTCTGGAACGCCATCAGAGGGGAAGTCCTGTGGAAAATTTGGCGGGAGAGGTGTGCCTCTCAACTTCGGCGATCCCCCCAGGGAGTGGTCGATTGAGAAATCCCTTTTCCTCCTGGGCAAAAGGATCGTTAACAGTAAGAAGTCCCCCCCCTTCAGGCACCATCAAGTCCTCCTTTTGATCAACAACAAGCTCAAACCCAAGTGGGCCCCGCATGAGGGCGATGAGAGGGTGATTAACCTTCTCTGTAATGCAACCTAGGATTCATCCAAGCTTCCCCTGCTTTGTGGGATTTGGGGGGTCCCGTGGGCACTAGTCCCCTTCTATTGTACCTTTGTTTCTTAATTTAATTCAAGTCCGGGAGAGTAGGCTATTGCCGAACTTCCTTTATATTAAAAAAAAGAATGTGAACTTGGCGATGAAGTTTGGCTCTTTTCAAGCATTAAGGGAAGGATATAACTTATTACACATGATCTTCAAAATTTCCAATTTATTTCTACTTGAAGTCTTTGTCAAAATCTTGAACATCATACACTTAATCTTTAGCTATGAAGTTTGAATTCCTATTGGGATTGAGTTTCACTTCAAATCATGAACCAAAACTAAAAGATACCTACCATATCAAGGGCTGATTTTAAAAACCATCATTACTACATCAATGTGAACATAAAGTATAGATTCACATACCATCATGCTTTATATCCAACACTCATGTGTGGATGATATTTATATTAAAGTCGAAAAGCTTTATCTAACTATAGAGTACATTTTTCCTATATCATTTCTAGAAATATATGAAGCCAAGGAATTCCATGTATGTTTTCCAACTTGCTTAGGTTTTGAGGGCTTCCAACACAAGCTCACTCTATGATCTTACCCAAGCTTATATTGGGAGCTCTAAACCTTTTGATGGAATAGTCATCCATCCTTCATTTTGAATGTTTTGACTGTAATTCCCAGTATCTTAAAATTATATTTAAGACATAGTTACCTCTTAGGGAACTAGCTTGCAACCAGAAGAGACTATTCGTGGCTTTTGGATTCCTTCTTTATCTAAATCTTTCAAATAGAAAACTAGGTTATAAGTCTAAGAATTTTCTAATGTTTTTGGATTTCTCTTGAATTCCTTTTAAGGATAGGTGAATACAAGTTTCACCTTCCATAAACTTATTTAGTATTCATCATACTAGTTGAGGATTACATACTTGGAAATTGGACTTCTTTCTTACACTTTCACTTATTTTAAATAAGTATAGCCTTTAACATCCTTTACACAACCTTGTGGTTGAAACCATCTATCCGAATTTGATGGGATCCCAGCTCTAGATCTAGCAGGCCATGAAGTTCCTTTCTAAGCAACTCCTTCTAGGCTTGAAATCTAAAAAGATGTTCTTTTACTTCATCATCTTCGTCCATGATGGAAACAATCCTACCAATTTTTCTATATTCTCATAATTTCTTCCCTTTTTTGAAGAGTTTTCATCCTCAAAAAGTAGTTTTCTCGCAAAGTGAAAGTGGTGCTCTTCATAATACTCTTTATCAAAGTTTGAAAGACTTTATTTATTTATCTATTAATGTCGTTATTTAGAAGAACAATTTAATGGACATTTTTTTTCTAAGCATGTATCCCTAAGCTAAGTTCTTTATTACCCATAGGTTTGGCATCTCATACCACCGAATCCACTTCAATGATACTATAACCCTAGATGTCCCATACCATCCGTCTTTTTCATTTACTTCATTGACCTTGTTGATCAATGATGTCATGGATTTTATGGAATTTAGAATTCCATAAGAGGGACTTTAAATATATAACTTTCTTGACTTTTATAATAATCCAACAATAAAAAAATTGAATGGTGGTTTAGTGTGGCTAATTGGATCCACTCCCATAATACCTATATTCTTTCAAAGTCCAAAACTAGTATATTTGAATAAATTAAATATTCGTCTTATTCCACAAACCCATGTAATCTGTTTTAAATGCATACTTAGTCATTTCCAACAATCTTCACATCTTGATGGGAAAGCGTATAGCATGCATAAGGTTCAGAAATCAAAACCCCTCAAGGCACGCAAAAGTTCCCTTTTGCAACTTTCTTCATTTAAGAGATGGTGCAAATTTCCATGCACTTTGGTAAAATGCATCAATGTTATGCACAATCTAATGTTTATTTTCATAAGCCATACGCATGAATTCTGGTGCATAGATCCATATCATTTCCATTAGTAAACTTAAATGTATTCTAAAAAATTAGGTGACAAATGGCTATGCATCCATTTTCAACTTCATGTCTATGTATTGCATATTCTATATTTACAAAGAAAAAATAATAATTCGTCCATCCTTTGACTTTAGTTGATTGCTTCGATTGTCATGATGTCAGTTCGGCCCAATTCCGCGTCTTCTTTTATTGAACTCGTTCTTGGGCATTTGTATTACTTGGGTGCCCAATATATGCATCAACTTGAAAATCATGCATCTATACTATGCATGTATGGTATCAATGATCGAAGCAATAATTTTCTTCTATTATTCTTATCATTCATGTAGTTGCAGTCTTCTTCATATACATGACTTTTGTTTGTTTTTCATGGATCTTCATTATTATAATCATGTCCATATGTATTGTAGGTGTTTCTAGTGAACATGAAACCTTGAGCTGTATAAAAAGGAATATTTTGGACTTAAATTCGTGCATTGAAACCATCTGTAGTTAGGAGAAAATGCACGTGCATTATTTCACTTTAGTGCATGGATGTATGAAAGTATTTAAGGTGTTCGCCTATTCAACTATATTGTCATGTCCTTCACTATATTGTTATGTTACGTGGACAATATAAAACTTCATTTCTTATGAATATGGGCTAAGAAATGTTAAAATCAATTATAGCTTAGAAAAAATACTCAACTTGATTTCAAGCCTCGTCATTGCTTTCAGCTCCGTAGAGCCATCCTTCTTGTTTATGATCCCAAATTCAAAATTGTATTTGCTTCTTTAATCATTTTGAATGATCTTGAATGTCAATCTTGCCTATATTCTCTCTTCCATCATCCTTTTTTTCTGATGCTCCCAAATTGAAAATTCAATTTGCTTCTTCAATCATTTTGAATTACCTTGAATTTCAATTTTCTTCAAACTTCGCTCTTTCATCATCCTTTATTTTTCAAGAGTTTCTATGGATAGGAAGTACATCACGTTTTTGTACTTCAAATGCAGCCCTCGTACGCTTTTCCACAGAGCTAACCATGAATTCTATGAAGTTCATCCTTAGAATTAATGATTAGGTCATTTTAAGGAAACACGAGCCCCTGCTCTATAGCCTTCTTCCTCCCTACTTCCCCTTCAACTATCCATTGCTCACATGGTCTTTCTCGATGATGCTTTTCCTCCACCTCCCATATCAACAAAGCCCTTCAAATATATATCGAACTCCCCAATGCCCCTTTTTGTCCATGCATTCCTACCACTAAGAATATGGTGTTTTCAAGCATGACTACCAGAGTGATCCTCTAAAAGGGTAGATCTAGCAAACTGAGATGTTTTCATCAATGCAAAGCCAACTAAGGTGGCATGCCCTTAGTTTCTGAAATACATGCAATTAGAAGATTATCATCCCTTTTCTTTAGTTTGATAATGGTTTCAAGTGCAAATTTGTAAACTTCTTCAATTACATGGGCTTCATTTCCACCATAATCCTTAGTTTTCTATGAGCCTTTAAAGCTGATTCGATGGTTAGGCCATTGCTCCATTACCATAATCCTTAATTTTCTATGAGTGAAACAATAAAAATTCCCACACCCTTGATAATCTCCAAGTATGTCCATGTGAAAGAGTTTTCCCACATGAATGTATTCTTTGTAGGGGTAACAAAATAGGTTTTAAGATGTCTCCACATGAATAATACATATCCGTAAATTATCACACAAATTGCTTGTCATCTTCACAAGTTTCAATTTAGCTTAAAATATTGATAAGCTTACACGATGCTCAAGGAAATGTTCGAGGTATGACTATTATGATCATTCCCAGCTTCATATTCAAGACTCTTAGGTGAAATACTATTTCGGTAAGCATCATAGTTTTTCTCATTGTAGTGAAAATTAGGAATGCCTTCCTCTGCTATCTCTACGGCACTATGAGACATTTTCTTGAAAATGCTTGTTATCAAAAAAAAAATTATCTACTTATCTAGGATCAACTTTGGTGTGATAATACAGATCATACTCCTCGTCACTACAATCTTAAAAGAATGAGCTTTGCAAGCCACTCTCGAAATAAACATCTTCTTTAGGAGATCCTTCACCTACCAGATGATACACAAAACCTTCTTCCTTTGGCCCTAATGGAAGAGACAGCTCACAACTTGTCTTTATACCCTTGGATTCCATTGTAGTTCATTCTTGTGTGCAGCAACATAGTTTACTTTGAGAAGTGTTGGGTGAATGCATATTCTCATGCACTTGCAAAACAAATACAGACTCTTTTCCCCTTTCTCTTCTCAACCAAGTACTACTTGGAAGGGTAGAGACAACATCAAGGGATTTCCTTCATTTTGGATGATAACTATGAAGAAAAAATCTTCATGACACTCATCCCTACCAAACCTACACATCACCCTAGATGGCAATGAGGACATGTTTGTTGCTTCATAAATAAAATCATTTTGCATATTGATGATCATCTTCATAACATATTTCATATGCATGGGTTACAAAAGAAAGTTTTTGTGCAAGTCCATGTAATTAGACCTTTTAAATGCATACTTTGAAATGCATGTCAAAAACATATGGTATGAACAATAAGGAAATAGCATCGGATGTCAAAGTTGAGTCTCTCTCTTTCATACAATTATGTGAAAATACATAAATCCTTGCAGAACCCTCAATCTACATAGGTAAGAAAAACAATGTGCCTTGATGCAAGGTCATGAAATGTGACCCTCCCATGCATACATTACATGCAATGGTAATTGAAATGATTCATCAATATGGTTTTTGACTTCTAATATTGAAGTTCATCTTGTAATCCAAAGTCTATTTCAAAAATTTCATCATGCATTTATAGTTTCAATTTCTGCAAGTAGGCATGTACCTAATGGACAGGAAAAGTGCTTAAAAATTTCATGCATGCATACTCTAGATGAAAATATAAAATTCATTGTGCAAGAAATGGGAAATTTGGAATGGATTCCTAAACATTATTGTAAGTTGTTTCCTTTATTCCAGCTTCTTCAATTCTTGTTGGACTTGTATATTGCATGCAACTTTAAAACCTATCTAAAACCTATCTTAGACTTCACAAGAGAGTTAATCAATGATCATAAACATCAAATCACATTCCATAAATGTATTACTTATCATCAATTGCTTTGTTGTGATGGTCATCTTCATCTAATGAAAACATCAAAAATTTTAGTATAAAAAAACTTGATCATATCATAACTTCTCATCAATTTGTCTTTATCTACCTGTCCTACCAAAATAGCTATTAAAAAACATATTAGTATGTATTTTGTAATTTAATACAAGGCATAAAAAATTTCATGCATAGATAATGTTTTTCTTTTAATAGTTTTTGTTGAGTTCTTCACATTTTTTGTAATTTGTTTGATAATGTCTTCAAAAAACTTCTTGTTCCTTTTTGTTAAGTATTTTCCCACTAGTTGTATCCTCATTCGTAGTAACTACTATTCTCACTTTCACTTTGATTATGAGTTTGATTGCTAGTTTCAAGGTTCACTTGTACTTTCAAAATTTCAAATTTTTCTTCATCAATTTTTTCATCATTTACTAAGGATTGTTGAGTAATTCTTCACATTTCTCAGTTTTTTCATAAGTTGATTGTTTACACTCTTCCCTAATACTGTGAAAAATCACTTCAACTATTTGATTATCCATTTTTTTCTTGATTACTCATCTTATATTTCAATGATTGTATCCTAATTTCTGTTTCAATAGATTTTGTGTTATTATCTCAATTTACTCTCCATTATTTTCTACCTCTTTTGTTTGATCTTGATTGAACTCATTTTTGTTCCAAATATTTGACCAGTCCACCTCTACCCAAGTTCAAACATAACTGAACATGATCATAAAACATAAATATTCACCTCTAAACTTCACATACTATCTTCTGGTTACATGCATGTTCATATGCAATAGAATTTTCATAGGTATGATTGATCTGGTCACACCAAAAACATTGAACAATATGCTTCTGATATCTAGTCAATGATTTTGGTATTGCTCAAGGAGGTATTTTCCTATGATCAAGTAAAGGAGCATCTATCAAATGTATATACATGCATTGGACTTGTGTCTCATAGCCATGTCTATGCTTAACTATCATATTCTCATTTATGTGAGTGTCCAAAAAAACTAACCTTTCATTTACATGTGCCAATGCAGATTGTATTGTTTCTCCTAAAGATGCTAATTGATTAACAATGCACATGTGTAGAGTTTTTATCATGTTAGTAAATTGCATCATTATGTGAGTTATTTTCTATGTCAATGAATCAAATTCGGATGCAAAGTGTTCATTGTTGGAAGAGATGGATGGATACCTCAAGGAAGTGAGGTGGTACTGCTAAAACCTACTTTGTACCTGCCCTATTTCACTTCAAAGTTTGATAATATGCCCTTTTAGCTTGCAAATGAAACCAACAAAGTGCCTATGTACTTTGGAGTTGATTCTTCAAATAATTGGATAAAAACAAACTACTTCACAAATAGCTAGTTTCACAAAACTTGCTATTTTGGTCTAGACACCTGATAGTTCTTTTGCCGAGTGCTCTCAGTACAGTTGCGATTGGTTATATTCCTTTTGAGGGAGCTTAATTAGATTAGATATCTAATGATTATGAGTGAAATCATCTAAAATGACAAACCATACACTGAGAAATCAATTTAGTAATCCAAAGCTTACCCCCGACTTTTTAGGGACTGAGCAAATAATTGACCAAAGAGCACTTCGATGCAAATTTCTCCCAATTGTCTGAAGTAAATGTAATGAATCTTTGGCAGCCTAAAAAAGACTTTGAGTTGATTCAAACAAGCTATAGAAAATGCAAATGGGTTGAGAGATCACTGAGATATGGTCATGCAAAGTTCACTATTCTAAGTAGTCATAGCAGAGAATTGAACATAAATTATCAATGAAGTAAATCTATTATGACACATGATTTAACAAGATCATTGGCATTATGATGATGTCCAATGATAGTGGAATCAGTAGGCTATGGTGTAGGCTACTCAACTCATGCAAATGATCTATGAAAGAGCTCTCAATGAGGCCACACAATCACGACTTTTACTAGCTCCTTTTATAAGGATTTTCTTCAAATTTGAATTTGAATTTCAAATAAGGGTCCATCTAAAAAGTGATTCCTTTAAATGAGGAGATATTCTCTCATGAAAAACTCGTAGCTCATACTTCTCCTAACTCCACGATTCTTTTGGTGTTATAAGATTCTTAATGATTTAACCATTTACAAATGGTAAATGATCCAATGTTACAAGCAATTATTCACATGCTTTATCAATTGGTTGCACATTCTTCCTTCCATGCCTAGCCAAGTGTGAAGGCTTGTACATTTGCACCAACCTTTTGGCAGTAGAAAATTTGTTGTAGACCATATCTCAGAATGTGAAAGGATTTTTAAGAGATTCGAAGAGGTTGGTCTTACATTTTCAATTGAGAAGTCTATTTTTGGTGTTAATGAGGTTCTCATAGTTGGTCATTTATGTGGACATTATGGTCGGAGACCATATCCACCTAAGATTGATGCCATAAACAACATTTATGAGACATGTAGCAATATTAGTGAAGTGAGACGAACTCTTAGTGCTTGTGTGTTTTATTCAATTTGGATTCCTCACTATGCACATGTTGCTAACTGTTTATATGCATTGCTAAGAACGGAAGTTTTTATGGACAAAAGAGCACTCAAAAGCTATGAGGAATTTAAATAAATTGCTTCTTAATGCTCCTATTTTAAAATGTGTGGATTATTCTGATCAAAATCCCATTATATTGATTGTCGATATGAGTCCCATAGGCATAGGATGGGTTACTGGTCAGATTGTCGAAGAAGGAAGAAGATATGTTGTTAGATTTGGAGCTAAAATATTACCACAAACTCAAATTAAACGAGAACTCTCGGGTTTAGTCACTGCATTAAATACTGATAAAGAATGTTTTATAGGATCAAATGTAATTGTAGAGAAAAATTTCTTATCACTTATAGGAATGATAACAAATTGTTCTTCACCTGATATTGCTATGCTTTGATGGATTTCGTACATTAAATTTATAAATCCGGTTTTAATACATATTGCAGGAAAATCTAATTTTGTTGCTGATATGCTTTCTAGAGCTAGGTATGATGAAGATGACAAAGTAGAATTACATAGAAATGCAATTAATGATGATTCTCAAGGATATGTGTATGAACAATTTAATATTGATGAATATGAAGGAGAGTGGCAAGACATTGGAAGGTATCTTAGTACTTTGATTAGATCACGTGCATGGTCTTCAAACAGATTTAAGAATATTAGAAAAAGAGCTTTCAATTTTTTCTTAAAAGATGGACTCATTTGGACACATGCAAAGGGGAAAATTAAATTTCCACAAAGGGTACTAGGAAATAGGCAACTTCAAATGCAAGTCATGAAAAATATGCATGATACGTTATGGGTTGGACATAAGGGATTTGTGGCTACTTACGAGAAGATTAGAGAAAGTTATTGGTGGTCAAGCATCTATGTTAATGTAAAGGTCTATGTGAATTCTTGTGATATATGTCAATTACATTCATCAGTTAAGCATAGGGACACCCTACCTATCCACCATGTATACATTACAAGTGGGTAGTTGACCTAGTGTCCATGCCCAAAGGTATAGATAAAATGAGGTACATAGTTCTTACATGCAAAGACCTTAGAAACCATGTAGGCCAAGCCCTACGATCTAAAACAACATTCAATGTATGTAAGTTTTTACTTGAAGATGTAATTTTGAGATTTGGTTACGTTGAGAAAGTAGTGGCTAATAGGGATGAATTAGATGCTCAAGAAGCTAGAGATTTCTTTGTTAGGCATGGAATTCGTTTAGCTACTACCACTAACCCTAAGGCTAACAAGAAAATAGAAAGAGGGCATTCTCCAATTATTATCAAGGAAATTTCTAAGGCCTACAATGGTGATCTTAATAATTGGCCGAAACTTCTACCATTTACATTATGGGCTGATAGAATGACATGTACTAGAACAACGGGGTATATGCCAGCAGAGTTAATGTATTGCCAGAAACCTATTTTTCTTGTTCATACTTGCATACTTACTTGGGCTACTCTTCCATGTCATGACAATTTGTCTACTGAAGATCTTTTGGCTTTAAGAATCAAATAGCTTGAGCAAGGAAATGAAAGGATAGAGGAAGCAATAGCTAAATTAAAAGAATCTCGAATTAAAGAAATATTTTGATAAATCACATAGGCTAAGGCCAAAGCCAATTCAAATTGATGATTGGGTTTTAATTTATGATAGTACATTCGATCCTTAGTATGATGCATGTAGGAAGTTAAATCGGCATTGATTTGGACCTTATGTGGTGCTCAAGCTTTATGATGATGGAACATTTGCTTTATGGGAATTGGATGGAACACCTCTCAAGAACTTAATTGCGGGCAAAAGTATTATATTGTTTAAACAAAGAAATGATGAAAATTATGAGTTAATGTACGATGAAGACAATGAATGAATTTTTATTGTTGTTAATGAAAAGGATGTATGGATTTTTTCTCTTAATATGGATTTTCTTTCGCAGAAATGAAGATAAACATATGGTTATGAAACTAATTATTCTTTTGTGTCTAGTTGTTGATGACCTTTAGCCGGATTTTGAAGATGTGGCAAACAATTTGAAGCTTTGCATGACAAATTTATGGTGAAGATGAAGATGAGATGCTTGAAGATGAAGCTAATTATCAGGTTGTATTTCTCTATGCTCTAAAATTTTTATGTTTTGATCGATGCATAGCATTTGCATTCATATCAACATATAATCATAAAATCAAGGATGAGGATTATCAAAGTATGAAGTAAATCTATGTATCCACAGTAGGAAAACAAACATGATTTATGTTTCTAAGTTTATAGATTGAGTGGGATTTGAAATGGACATAAGGATTTGTAGTTCATTTCAAATAATGGAAGTAATTGTATATCTATAGGAGCATATAGATGCATGATCCTTGTCTGTGAAATCCTAGGCCTTTCTTATACATGCATCTAGAACCTTAGCTTGGATTAGGGGGTTAAGCCTTTCCCCTTCAAAACAAAAAAGTTGTGAATGTAAAAACAGGAAAATATAAAAAAGAAAATAAAAGAAAAAAATCTATATATGATAAACGGAAGTTATACCTTCTTTCACACCAAAAGGTATTTATATGAATATTTCACCTCATACTTGTATGAAGCCAAAGATGAAGAAAGCTAGTTGTGGAAAACACATCTAGCAAATAAAATTGGGCAAACAAGGCGGATGTCTATATGAGTAGATTTAGTTGATTTCTTTGACATGTTTGATTGTTCATATGTGAATGCCTACCTATATATGAAGAAACTTGCTTTTGAGTGAATGAAGAAGAATTTTGTTTCATTATGATCTTTGCAAAGTTTATAAATGAATGAAACTTACAATAATGTTTTGTTGACTAAACCGGTTGATAGCTTAACTTTGTAATTTGATATCTTTTCATTACCAGATTAAACTTAAATAAATTCATGAGGATTTTGCATAAAAGAATGATATATTTGATAAATTTGAAATTTATTTGTAAAAGAATTGATTTTGTTATATGGTTGGCTTTCAGGATGATCATCAATATGCTGCTTCCCTCGAACTGCAAGTTGGACCATCGGGATGATGTGCACCACCTTCTAGTTTACGTTCAGGAAAATTAAAACATTTTTATTGGTTAACTCTAACCCCTCTATAACACTATTGATAAATTGCTTTGATTTGAACTATTTCCTCTGTGAATACTTGCAGGTACAAATTAATGAAGTTTAATATAGCCACATTAGGGTTTACCCTAACTGCACATTCAAATGTGTATTTTACCCATTTAAGCATGGGGCATGGGTATAAAACTCTAAGAACACATATACTTATGAGTATTTATGTAAGAATGTTAGTGCTAGATGGATAAATATGAGGGTTCCAAAGTGTGTTTGTGTGTGTATGTATGAGTGTGTGTGAATATTAACAGTAATATAATGTGTGAAAAACTTTGATTTAATAAATGTATGGTTATAGTTAATTACATAATCTTATATTTTATACATTTATTTAATATAAATTAAATTATGATTTAATTAGCTATCTTAAAAGTGTGTGTATATGTGAACATTAAGGTATTTAATTCTATTAAAACCCTTAGTGTAAGCTTCATTAAATGTATTAATAAATTATTAAAGTTAAGGATAATTAAATTAAAATTATAAATAAAATAGATAGATTATGTGTGGTGTGTGTGAGTAAGTATTTAAAGTGTGGTGAGAAAAATATGTGTATTTAAAGTGTGAGAAAAGTAAATTTAAAAGAATGGTGTGAGTTGATGTAGATCAAAAGAGAGGAGTAGAGGAGTTGTGTAATTAAAGTAGTCAACCTAGAACTAAAATTGTGATGAGTAAGTGTGTACAAAAGTGTGGATGAGAGAATAAAGCAGAAACTAAAAGAGTGGGGTACAAAGGACTCTCTGTGTATATATATGTGTGTAGGATGTGTTCTTTTCTTCTAATGTTTTTGGACAGGTAATTTTACCCTCATCTTCTCATCTTTTGCTTCTTCTTTTATCCTTCTGATTGTAGGCTTGGAGAGAGAGAGCTGGCTTGTTCTCATGGTGACAAGATGATTACTTTCATTGTTTCTTTGTCAAGGAGCACGATCTACCCCTCTGTCGGCCATATGGCATGCCAGAACTGCCTCTCATCTCGTTTCTTGACTTGCTCAAGCCTTCAACCACGAGCAGCAATGTCTGCCTTTTCCTCCTTAGGGTTGTGCTATTATGTTGTAGAAGCAGCTATAGCGGCCTCAGTTCGTGGTTAGAAAGTGCATAATACTGGTGCTTCATTATGATTTTCAGAGGTAGAGAGAGAGAGAGAAGAGATTTATCTCCCCCTTCTTCCGGTTGGTGCAGTAGCACAGTAGCGTAGAGAGAGAGAGAGAAGTGTTGCTAGCTTTGCGACCACAAAGGAAAGAAAATGATAGAAAACAAGAAAGAAAGAGAGAGGGAGAGAGGGAGAGAGGGCGAGAGAGAGAGAGATAGAGAGATAGAGAAGATGAGACAGAGATAGATAGAGTTAGGAACGAAGTTGCATGTATGCATGGTTTTGTGTATGTATTAACCTATGCATAAGCATGATGTGTGTGGTAAGAGTTCATGTATATATAAGTAAATGCATATGCATTGATGAATGAAGTGTGTGTGTGTGTGTGTGTGTGTGTGTATATATATATATATATATATATATATATATATATATATATATATATATATATATATATATATATATATATATATATATATATGAATAATATATAGGTAAACTAGCTAATGTATGCATAATATGTAGTAGCATGTTCATGAGTGTGAGCATATACATCATTAATGCATGTACATGAGCATGCATGTATATGTAATTGCATATGCATGTGCATGAGTAAGAATGCAAGTATAATTATATAAGCATGCATTAGATGTTTGAATGCACACTATGAATGCATGTATGTATATGTGTGCATGACACAGTAAGAGTGAATGTGAAAAACTCATGTGCATGAGATAGTATGTTTGTGAGTTAGTGTGCATATATGTATGATGTGTTGAGCATATATGTGTAAAGCATGCGCATGTGAGTGTGTATTAGAAGCATGTGCATGTGAGGGTGTATGTGCATATGCATGGAAGTGTGTGCATTTGCATATATGAATTAAATGTATAGATGAATGTGTATGCATGATCAAGATGTATACATACATATATGTGAGAATGAAGAAGCATGAGAAATGCATAGGAATGTATATGCATATAAGAAGAGTGCAAATGAGCATGTAAGCATGTGTATGCATAAAAATAGGAATATAAATGCATGTATGAATGTGTGTTAACATGTTTAAGAAAGTATGTTAGGATGCATAAGATTATGAGTTAGCATGTGTATTAGCATATGTGTATATGAGAATGAGTGATTATATATGCAAATGCATGAATGCATAATATGAATGCATGAGCAAGTTTATGAATGTGTATTACCATGCATAAGCATGTGTGTTAATATGCATATATGAGTTTTTTGGGATATCTATTAGCATATTTAAGAGTGTGTATGCATGCATATGAAAGTGTGTGTTAGCATATGTGAGAATGTTTATTAGCATGAGCATTAAGAGTGTATATGATGTGAATGTATGAATGTGTGAAGCATGTGAAAATTGGAGAATATGCATATTAGCATGTATGAACATGTGTATTGATGTAGATGCATGAATGCATGTGCATGGGTGCATCCGAGCGTTAATGCATGTGCATATGAATGTGATAAAATGAATGCATGTATGCATATGTGTGCATAACAATGAAGTACATATATGAATGTGAATATGCATGTATGCATGTGAACATGATATGCGCATAATCATGTTAGTAGGTATTCATATAAGAATGTATTAGCAATAGGTATGAGAGCATTTGTATGAGCATATGCATGAGTATTACACATGTATGAGAATGTTATATGTGTATGTGAATTATGTTTTGTCAGTTATACTTATGTTTTTTTCTAATGTGTTTTGACAGACATTGAAGTTTATGCACTATTCTATTTACCTTATCAAAACCCTTTGAAGCTTACTTTTGATCTAGCTATTTGCAACATTATCTTTGTATAGATTTCATTAGAATTCTACATCATTTTAGCAAAGTTTATCACTTAGAAAGCTTTAGCATTAGCAGTACTATTGTTGATACCTATTCTTATCACATTCATTAATTCATTTAATATTTTCCTTTAATCTACATTCCTGATGTCCACAGAACCTTTATTTGTGTCTAAAAGCATTGAAACTAGAATTGTGTCTAAAGAAGTAGAGGTAGAAGAAGTCATTATGGATCAAATTACTAAAGAATCTTTAATTTCCATATCATATGATCATTGTTTAACTAGGTTCTTAACTTTATTTTCTATTGCATCTCCGAACCTTGGAGTAGTGAAAATTTATTACCACCGCCTCTAAATAGACATAATCAACCTAAGCAAATTGAAATGAATTAGATGAGATAATTAAAGAACATATAACCGATGCATCATGAATTTTACAATCATATCAAGATGCTATTTCTAGGTATAGAGCAGCTCAACCATACGGTCAATAATTGCATAACCTGTTAGGCATTCCTCATTAGTTAATTTGAGATATTTATTACTTCTTTCATAACTTAAGTAAATAGAGTTGTTTGAAACTCCATGTACCCTATCCTTCAAGTACGATTAAACTATCTGAGCTCGCTCCAAACACCCTACGTGTGCCGATCGATTTGGAGGTTGGTTTGATCCACCAACCAAGCATCTACACTTTGTCGACAACGAGAAGTTCCTTGCTCGGGGGATAGCCAAGGCCAAAATCCAGAGAGTTCATACGAGGTACCTACACATGATGGCCAGATGTCTAGAGGGACCTTAGAGAGAACTCTAGATGGTGACTAGACAAGGGCTATAAATAGGTTGGGAGGTGATTCCGAGGTATGTTGTTCTTGACTTGTCACAGGGCATGTATGAATGCAAGATAAATCCATGAACATGAATGATGATACTATTAAAAACCATACACATGAATCATTCTTAAAAGCACTAATAGTACAAAAGGAGCTTCCTATACACTTCGAGATCAATGCATGTAGGTGGATGCTGATAACAATAAAATACATGCACATGAATCAATTTTAAAATGAAGAATAGTCTATAAGTAGCTTTCTAGGAACTTTAAAGATTTATACACATGCATGGTTGCTGGTGGATGGTATGTATGCATGTGGGTCATAAAATATGAATATAGAGAGAATTATCCTCAGAATTCAATAGAAAATCCTCATTGATTTGATGAAAAGTAGTGGGGCCTTCTCATACATAGAAATATTAAAGAGGAGACATGTAAAAACACTTTGGAGACAAGAGACATGGAGACAAGGTGACTTGAATGAAAAGAGATTTTAATGCAATAGATGTACATGATTATCATGATACATCAAGCTAGAGAATCTAATGGTCAAAGGTAGTATGCACGACCCTCCCAACATGAGAGTACAACTGAATGCCACATGTAAGAGGATAGGAACCACTTGAGTGACCCTATGTTTTTCAAAAAGACAATACCTATCTAATAAGTTCTAGGATTGATAAACCCAAATCTAGATCAAGGAACTATGCTCTTACTAGCCCACCTTGGATCCTCCCACACTCAACTAAGGGTGATCATCATAAGCAAACCATGTGCTAGCAAGGCCCTATGAATGCCTAACAATGATCCTCCATGAATTTGGAGGTGGGATTAAAATGTTTTTTAATGAATCTAGGACCTTTGCTCATGAAGAAATCAACTTTCAACCCTAGGATCACCTACTTTTGAAAACAACCATTGGAGACACCAAATGGATGGCTAGGATTGATTCTTTATATCAAATATAGGGCAAAGGAGAAGAAGAATGGCACCTTCATTCTCCACCCTTGGACCTAGGAAGATCTAGATTGTCATAACAATGTTCACATGGATTTGGATAAGATTAGCTGCTACTTTGGAAGAACTTTGCATTATTGCTCTTGTCCATCAAATTAAGTTTATCCAAGTAAAAAAATGCATTTTGGAAGAACTTTGCATTATTGCTCTTGGCCATCAAATTAAGCTTATCTAGGAGAAAAAACTTATGGATCCTCCTTGATTTTAGCTTTGGTGCATCTCCACCTTTGAATGTGAGCTCATCTTGACCATACCACATGGATCCATCATCTTCTACCATGTGGCATCCCTTCAACCCTCTAAAATACTTAATCTAGAAAACTTTGGTGAGTCCAGAAGCTGGCTTTTGTGTTGTTTGACCCTCCAAATATTCTTCGATGAAGATGAAACTTTGTACGGCTATGTCTTCAAACTCTCCTTCAGGGATATGTAGAAAAAACTCCCATCTCAATCTCCCCTATACAAGTTTCACTACATTTGGAAATTTGGGAGGTCACATTAAGGTGTGTGGATAGCTCTTATAGCTTTGAAACTTTGCAGAAATGTGTAGCCTCATATGATCTCTATACATGATCGACCATATGGTTAATAGAAATTCATATACAAGGTTTCATAGCGTCTAAGTGGAAATTTTATAAAATGCACATGGGCAAATCAATGTGTTGGAAAATCCATTTAAAAGTGAATTTGAGGCCATAAACTACCTTTGATAGTCTTTACATGTGTATGAGTTTTTATGTGATTTAGTAATAGTGATCTTTTTTCCCTAATTTCCAAAAATTGGCCAACTTTTACTGCTTCCATCGACTTTCTTGATTTCTTCCAAACTTTGCATGTGATTTACCTTTGATATCCTTGACACATCTTGGACTTCTTGGGGAATTCTGGCTACCTTGACCAAATGTGTTTCCTATAGGCCTTCATAAAGTGAGACAGGAGACAAAATCTCAACAACATCACAATTACAAGGGAGGAATGTGACTCTAGATGAGTTAAGAGCATATGAAGATTCGATTCAAGGAGCACAAAAGTTAATGTAATGGTCATTTGTTAGCATATATGATAGCATGATTGGGAAGATACAAGATGCAAAAACTCCGAAAGATGCTTGGAAGATTTTGGTCACATTGAATTAAACCAATTTAAAGGCATGAAAATTGCAACTTAAGATTGAGCTACATACACTAGAGAAAAAGAGCATGTCACTAAGTGACTATACCCTAAAAACCAAAATCATATGTGAGTCTCTTGCACCTATTGGCATCAATCTAGATGATGATAATAAGATGGAAGTCTACCTTCATGGTTTAGGAGTTGCATATAAACAATTTATGACTTCTATTTAGACTAGGGAACATATTCCAATTTTTTTAATCTTGTACGCATGTTGATAATTGAAGTAAAGAACCTTGGTGACGACTCCAAATCCCAAGGAAACATTGGTTCTAAGTACATATACTAATATGGCAGAGGAAGAGGCCAAGGAAGAGGGTTTGACAAAAATAGGCAAATTGTAAAAAATTGCAAGAGCCTTGATGGTTGTGAAAAATATGCCTCGTTGTTTTTGGGCACAAGTTGTGCACATTGTTGTATACATCATGAATAGAGCTCTAACTATATTTGTACATCAAGTTGCACCTCAAGAGATGTATACACATAGAAAGCTAAACTTATGACATATGGAACTATTTGGTTGAATTGCATATGTAATGCTCTAGATGAATTGAGGAGAAAACTTGATCCAAAAGTAGAAAACATGTAGCTTCATTGGCTATTTCCTTGAGAAAAATGGATATAAAAGTTACAACCTACTCACATGAAATGTGAAGGTAAGCAAAAGATGTAATGTTTGATGAAATGTCAAGTTTCTATGCAAATGCTCTAGGAGGACTTAATCTTGACTCAAATGACAAAGGAAAAGCTGAAAATTCAAGTGTAGAATCTCTGGTTTTGAGTGGACTTGATCTCTGTAGTCAGAAAAGATTCTTGATGATGTGTTTGGATTGCCCTCTAAGAAGACTCTAGGAGTTAGAAAGGCATATGTAAATGATACAAAAAGAAGTGACCCAGGACCAAGACAATCTTGGAGGATGTACAATTCATTGCAATGATCGATGTATGATAGTTACATGGCTCATCATTGTGGCTACATTATGAAGGTAATACAAGATGCTCGACCTTCTTGATTTGAAGATGCAATTGAAAATGCATATTAGGAGAAAGTTATGGATGAGGAGATGGTTGCACTTTATGGAAATGAAACATGGAAGGTGGTTCCATTGCAGCAAGGAAAGAAACCCATAGGTGGCAAACGGTTTTACAAGCTAAATCACAATGCCTATGATAGCAAAAGCAAGTATGAAGCACGATTGGTAGAAAAAAGATATGCACATACATATAGAATTGATTATGAGGAAATCTTCAACCCTATAGCTAAAATGTCTACTATCGTAATACTTGTTGCATTAACAACAACAAAACAATGGATTTTGCATCAGATGGATGTGAAGGACGCATTCTTACATGGTGAGTTGCAAGAAGAAGTATACATGGACCAACAACAAGAATATGAAGATTCAAAGCATCGAGAGTATGCTTGGAGGTTGCAAAAGGATTTCTATAGTCTTAACCAAGCCCCTTATGCTTGGCATGCAAGATTGCAGATGATCCACCATTGGATTTTCTATGTGTGATGCAGATCGCTCATTACATGCAAGGAAGTTTGATGATGGCATCATGATTGTGGTTATTTATGTCAGTGAATTGATTGTAGGTGGTGATAATCAAGAAAGCATTACAAAGGTAAAGAAACTCCTTATCCCAGAATTTGACATGAAACATCTTGGTCTGTTGCACTATTTTTTGGGCATTGAGTTTATATATACAAAAATAGCTAAATGGATGTCACAAAGGCATTATGCCTTGAGTATGTTTCCAAAGTATGATATGGCTAATTGTAATCCAATTTCCATGCCATTATATCAGAATTTGAATTTGGATACTACATTAGGTGAAGCATTGGAAAATTTTACTATGTACAAAAAAATTATGGGAAGCTTAACATATCTCAAAATTACAAGACCTGATCTATACCTCATTGTAGGAATTCAAAGCCAATTTATGCAAGTTCCTAGGAAATGGCATTTAGATGCTTTGAGATGTACTCTACATTATGTGTGTGCTACTTTGGATTATGCATTATTTTATAAAGTTGGTGGAGAATTGCAGATTCATGGATACACTGATGCAGATTCGGTTGGTAGTGTTCCAGGTAATTTGGGAATGCTACTATTACATGGAGGAGTAAGAAACAACCTACTATTGCTTTGTCAAGTATAGAGGTGCTCGAATGGAAACATGTGAAGCATCATGGCTGGCAATGTTCCTTGCAAATTTAGGCATGGAAGTGCAGAAGCCTATCATCATTTATTGTGATAACCTTAGTAGCATACAGTTAGCAAAAATTCTATTTTTTCGTGCCAAAGCAAAGCATATCAAGCTACATTATCACTTCATTAGGGAAAAGCTATTAGCAAGTGATATTGTTCTTGTTCATGTGAGGATAGGTGAGCAAGTTGGTGATATTTTTACTAAAGCCCATATATCTGAGAAGCTGAATAAGTTTTAGAAGATGCTTGGATTATGGGACATAACATTGACCTTGAGGGGGAGTGTTGAAATTTTAAGCTCAACATGTGATGATCAAGGATGACATTTACCACTTTTCATTTCTTTGACATGTATAGTATTTACACCAATATATGTCAGGGATACTTTATTGATCTTTACTAGATTTATCTACCGAGAGTGACGGAACATTTGTTTCCTCCAAGTTCACTCATTGGCAGACATTAGGTTTTCCTTTATATATTTTTCGTATATATTGTATTGGTTGGATTGTTGTATTAGGCCATTCTTGTATATTTTCTTTATGTAATAGAAGAAGAAGATCATTCTTCCTTGGTTCAATATGTGTATGTCCCTTTCTTTGTATGTCTGATTGTGTGACAGCTCTCTTCCTTATCTCCTTTCTCTTGACATATCTTTCTCATGGGCAAGGGATTATAAGGACTTGTTAATTGAAAAGATTTCAAGCCTAGATTGGGGGATAATCCAACGCTTGGGATCTTCAAATAAGGGAATGAGAGAAAAGAGAGTTATCTTCATCCTACCTCATCATACTAGCAATGAATGGTAGGCCATATTCAGGATCTAGACACTTCAATGAAATTTTGGGAAACCCTAGAGAGGTTATACCCTACTTTAACAAAAGTTAGGAACATCCAAGTGAATAATGAACTTAATCATGTAAGGAGACACCTAGTAGCCACCTTAGTGATAACATAATGAAGATCAAGGAGGTAAGTGATGCATTGGAATCCATATGTTGTTGCCTAGATGATGATGACCTATATACATATACATTGTGTGGGCTTAGGGATAATAATAAGTGGAAGCCTTTTACCAATTTTGATTATGTCAAAGATAATCTTCTGCAATTTGAGCAATTAGTGGACTTGGTGGGCACTGAAGAGATGAACACTAGAGGTTGAAAGGCAAAGGGCAATGAGACCCAAAATTTTTTGCAATTAAAGGAAGAGGTAAAGGAAAAACCAAGGCAGGGGAAGTAGAAGGCAAGTACAAGGATCAAATGGAGACTTTGATTAAGACCAAGGGACTACGTTTTCTTCTTTACGAGGAAGAGCCAAGTATGGGGGAAGAGGAGGAAGGTACAATCAAGCTCGATACAATAACAACTCAAATTGATGCTACATATGTGGCACGTATGGCCACTATGGAATGGATCACTATCAAAGAGATAAAAGCAACCCATCATATGAAGGACAAGGTAACTATGCTTTCTACTTCAAATGAGAATGAAAGTATGTAATCCATGATGAAAATGAATCACTACAAGAGACAAGAATCAAACATATGGTATATTGATAGTGGATGCCACAATCAAACGAACTACAACAAGGATCTTCTCGTCAAGCAACAAAAGGATCCTCTCTTGATTTGAAAGGCATGTTATAGACCCTGGAAAATTAGTAGGCATGTGATGACCCTTGGGAAAGTGTTCACGAGGTACACTTGATTGGACACATGGATGCGACCAAGAACATACATCAGTGGAGATGGATGGATGGATACATGCTCTCTCCTCTCTATGATGAACTTGCAAGGTAATCCATTCTTTAGGTAGTTTAAATGTGTGTAGATTGTAGATTTGACAACATTAGCTTCAAAACTAAGTTGATATTTTTTTTCTTCTAGAGTATTTTGCAAGGATTAAGATCAAGCATGTCTTTCACTTGGTTCATGTTAGCTTTTCCCACTAAGAGCTTCTTGTTTTCAATGCGAAGGCTACAAAGAGCATACAGATTGACCCCCCCAAATAAGGGGAGGCAAAGAGGCCATTTAACCAAGTTTTAGGCGGCAAGAAGGCCCACTTAACAACCTAGAGAGGTGCCATTGTGCACGTGAAATCATATAAGAGCAGTGACGATAGTGCCTAGATTCTTCACTCTCGAGTAAAAAAAGACAAGAATTCTCTCGTTGTGGGGGGGTTATGAAGGCGACGTGGAGAATCATGGCAGTCTTTCTATGCTTGTAAATGTGATCATGCAGAGTACAATGCTTATTTCAGGTGCAGAAAGTGGAAATAACTCTAAATTGAATGAAGATACATCTGCAAACAGAATTGATATGCTCACAGTAAAATTCCAAAATCTGCATACACACAATTGCATATAGATATATACATTTAAACGCAATTACAGCATAAATATAATCAACGCATTCTCCATGATTATCATCTATCATTTTCTTCAATTATATGTACAAACACATCATTCAAATGTACACATTAATAATTACATGCACCAAATGTCACTCTATACTCTTCCATGTGTAGTAGTTAGTAATGAAGAAGTACCTTGTCACTTTCTCTCCCTTTCTAGCTCTCTCTCCCTCTTGGACGTTTTGTGCACCATGTGGAACGTGTGCACGCTTTAATCTCACTTTCTCATTTCTTTCTCTCTCTCTCTCTGGGTAGCTTTCACGGCAACTGTTGAATGTGTGTGGCTCAAAACCCTTTTGTTGATTTGAATGTTGGTTAGTCTGTTGCCACCACCATCTTCATTAATAGTCAGAGTGCATTGGTAGTTGGGAGGAACCCTATGTTCCATGCTCATACAAAGCACATTGAGGTGCATTATCATTATGTTAGGGAGAGGTTCTCTGTTAGGGAGATTAGTTTGACATATGTGCCCACACAAGATAACAATCCAGATCTTTTCAGAGAGGCTTGGGAGAAGTTTAAGACTTTCTGCAAAGCTTTGGGCTTACTTCTTTTTGTGGATTGATCTCTTTCAATGTAGCTTGAAACTTCCTTATACATGAGTGCTAGCTCCTCGTTCACTGCATCACTTCTAAGGGGGATTTGTTTATATATTTTGGTAGTGATGTGTGTGAACACATTTAGGACTATAGGAGCACTTTTTTCCCTTTTTAAGAGGTTTTTTCCCGATCCTGCATATATGCCTATAACCCTCATGAGTCGGTTAACTTTGTACATTCAATTGGTAATACATTCAATATTTTGTATTGTGCTCCAATCTTCTTCTTCTTCTTCTTCTTCCTTGTGTTGTTTGCGGGAGTCCGTAGACCGCAAACTCCAACATTACTTTTGTTTTAATATTTTTCCTTTTCATCTTTTTATTATATTTAATTCATTTACATTCTTTTATATATTTTTTTAACTTTGTATTTATTTACATTTAGATACATAAACATACATAGTCTTATCTCCACACATAAACAAAACTACACACACAAGCACAAAAATTACCAGACATTATAAACACATACCCACTCATATATAGCTATACACAAATCATGCACACAAAGAGACGTACACAATCACACTTACATATTCAGAGCCATAGGTACACATTCACATCTATACAAAAAAAATCGTGCACGCAAAGAGGCATACACAATCACACATACATATAAATAGCCACAAGTCTTAATCACAAATACCTAAACACACTTAAGCGTTAACACAAATTTACATATCCTAAACAAAGAAGCCTACACAACCCAACTCCCACACACATAGTTACACACATGGAAACATAATCAATTATTAAAAACACGTATGAACATACAACCACATATACATATGCAAGCACATAGACACATGCACATCAAATTTACCTTTCAACATACCAGATAAACGTGAATCAACTTTAGAGACTTTAGGTGTTATAAAAGGAAATCAATATGATAGAAAGTGGATAAATAGAGAAGAATAACCAATTCTTACAACTCTCAACAAAATAGTTCCAACGGAGCCCCCACATAGAGAGGGATATCGATCACCACACCACTATTTTGAAGCCTTATCCCATAATACTTTGAGAATTCTCTATGGACTTGCTTCCTTTAAAAGGACTATAATAGTTATGGAACGACATAAAAATTACATCAAATGGAAGAATAATGAAGAAGAACCAATTTTCACAACTAGAGAGTTGCAACTTGCACATACACACATATATATATATCTCTTATGAGTTCCATAAGAAGAACCCAATAAATCCCAAGCTAGATAAGAACATGGCTGCTCCTCATGGAACTTATTACTTGAGGGAAAGGTGATGTCATGGACACTAAGGAAACCATCATCAATCTCATACTTTATGTGACCTTGCATATCCTATGAGTGGTGAAGAATTTAAGAAATCTAACATCATCATTTTGTTCATAGTGTGGAGAAAACCCTAAGAACACTTGTCTATTTTCCTTCTTTCAATATCTAGAGGCCTTGTTTTGACTTTTTGACATCATCAATTACTAATCATCTTAAGACAATTTTGATTTAACACCTATCTAAGGAGGGATTGGATGTTGATATATTTAGGTAGTGATGTGTGTGAACACATTAAGACCATTGGGGCACTTTTTTCCCTCTTAAGGAGGTTTTTTTCCCTTGGCTTGTATATGTGCCTATAACCCCAATGGGTCACTCATCTTTGTACATTTTCTTGGTGATACATTTTGTATTGTGTGTTGTGCTCCAAACTTCTTCTTCTTCTTCCTTGTTATGTTCACATGCTTTTGTAGACCTCAAACTCCAGCAATTGGTATCAGAGTAGGTCGCCCCTTCATCTAGGGCATCGTCGACACCCCTCTAGTCACACTCTCATAATCGTATGAAAATTGTTGGGCATACTCAAGGTGATAAAGATCAAAGATTTGAAGGAGCAGTTGATTTTTGTTGATGAAGTCCTGCCTGATAGTTCACTTGTGTAGATTATTATAAATGGTCTTCCAGATTCATATCAGAGTTTTTCTTCTACTTTTTAATTGATGATGAAAGGCAATCCAAATGCCTTAACATTTGAGGAGTTAGTCTCTATTCTATTCTAGGAAGATCGTTCTAGGCAGAACAGGTCCATCACGTGTGTTGCAGATCAATCTTTCTTGGCAAGTCAAAAGTGCAAAGGTAAATGGAGTTTATCTGCTAGTAAGCAGAAATCTGCTAATTTTGCACAATCAAAGAAGGATGACATAGAAAATAAGAAAACATAAAAGCCTAAGTTGTTTTGCAAATGTTGTAAAGGAAATGATCATGTCATAAAGAGTTGTCCAAAATTGGTTGCAAAAGAGGAAAAGAAGACAGAGGTTGGAATGGTTGTTGTAGAGGCCTCTATACCCAAAACTAGGTCTGCTAATCTAGTGCAGAATGAAGAATGGGCATTTACTATTGTTTGCAATTATGAACCATCTTCTCATGAATAGTGTATTTCTACATTAGACTCAGATGTTTGGTACTTTGATATTGAGTTAACCTAACATATTACCTCATAGTGTAGTTTCTTCACTTCACTTGAGCCTACCCCTACAAGGAATACTATCACATGTGCCAACAACTCCTCTTATCCTATCATGGTAGTTGGTAAGATCATTCTGGCTACTACTAATGGTAGTCCTTTTACATTGTTGGATGCTTTATTTATGCCAAGGATCAAGAAAAAAATATTATTAGTTTCATCATTAGCCAAGATCGTCTTGGTTGTGAAATTTGTTGATGATAGATGTACAGTTCATGATCTATCAAATGGTGATGTCATTATTGCTTCTCGCATTTTATGTCACGGGTTGTATAAGCTCATAGACTATGAAAAATCTATGAATGATTCATCATGTGCATTACATGATTCGTAGGCTATCTCAGATGCAAAGCTTTGGCATGCATGCTTTGGCCATCTATATTTTGCTAGTTTGCTACACCTACAAAAATTTGAAATGGTTTCCTCTCTACCCAAACTTGAGGCACCTGGTAGACATGTTTATAAATCTTGTATTTTAGGCAAAATGTAGCATTCCTCTTTCCCAAAAGATGGTTTAGTTTGACCTACTCAAAAATTACAAGTTGTTTGCGGTGATGTTTGTGGTCCTATGCACATACCCTCCTTTGGGAGTTATATTTACTGTGTGACTTTCATTGATGATTTTGGGTATACCCATTGAAAGTAAAGTCCAAAGTATTTATGTGCTTCAAAAACTTTCTAGTTTTGGTTGAAAATCTATCAGCATGTAAAATGGGCACCCTCCATAACGATCGAGGGGGGAATATCTATCTTCAAATTTTAATGCATTTCTAGTTGAACATGGGATAAAACATCAGTGTATAGTGCCACATACACTTCAAAAAAATGGAGTTATTGAAAGGAAGAATAGGTCACTCATGGAGATGGTGAGGTGTATGGTCAAGAGTTAGACTTTACTACATAGTTTCTGGATTGAGGTTGTTATGTGTGCAGCACATGTACTTAACAAGTGTCCCACTAAAGCATTATAGTCTATCACTCCATACAAGGCTTGGCATGGTAACAATCCATTTGTTGCTCACATGTGTGTCTTTGGTTGTTTGGCATATGCATTAATGCCTAAACAACAATTTAGGAAATTGGATGATAAAGAAGTGAAATGTATTTTTGTTGGGTACAATTTTGAAAGCAGAGCCTATTGTCTATATCATCCACATATTAAATGCATTTCTTTTAGTCGTGATGTTTTTTTGTGGAAGATGTTATTCAGCCATTTCTTTCATGTTCTAAGGAGACATTAGTTAGCTTCAAAGATGTGTATGACACTTTGCTTCCTCTTTTCACAAGTGAACAGTCTAGTGCTAGTCCAAATGAGGCAATTTCTTAGCCTTTACAAGTTTCCCGTGATGACGTAGATCATTCCATTTCTGATGTAGATTCACATGATGCACTTATTGATGAGAGAATTGATATAGAGGAGGCAAAGACTATGCCTAAATGGCTAGTGCAGACTTTGCTAGATGGCAAATTAGATGCACCTCTATCATATCATACTCGTTCGGGCTCTCATAGTGCTTCTTTTGCATCAGATTGCTATGCTATGTTTGCCTCCACTTTTTATGATGAAAATAAGCTTGTTTCATTTTATGAAGCACAAAATCCATAAAATTGGATGGGTGCTATGCAATCAGAATATGATTCAATAATGAAAAATGGTACCTAGTCTTTATGTGACTTGCCTCTTGGCAAGAAGGCCATTGGCACTAAGTGGCTATACAAGCTGAAGTGTAATCCTGATGGAACAATTAATAGGTATAAGACTAGGCTTGTTGCAAAGGGTTATTCTCAAGAAAGAGGCATTAATTTTGATGAGACCTTTGCTCCTATGTGCCAAATGAATACTGTTCATAGCATATGTGCACTTCCAGCTCATCATGGTTGGAATGCACATCAGTTGGAGATTAAAACTACATTTCTAAATGGTGATTTGCATGAAGAATTTCATGTTTTTTAGCCCTGTGGTTTTGTGCATAAAGGGCATGAAAACAAAGCATGTAGGTTGAAAAGTGCATTATATGGTTTGAAGCAATAACCACATGCTTGGTATGAAAAGATACATGCCTACTTGATTGCACATGGTTTTGAGAATAGTCCAACTCAGAGCACCTTATATGTTAAGCGTGCAAATGATGTGCTTTTGATCATTGTTGTCTATGTTGATGACATGCTACTCATTGGTCCTCTTGAGAAGCATATTGCTGATTTTAAGGCTAATTTTCATGCCTCATTTGAGATGTCAGATTTGGGGCACTTCCATCATTATTTGGGCATTTACTTTATGCAAGTTGATGGTAGAATAGCTTTGTATCAAACAAAATATATTGACATATTATTTCCATGTTTTGGCCTTGAAGACTACAAAGCTATTGCCATTCCTATGGGGATAGGTTTATGGTTGACTCTTCATGATGCTAGAGATGCATTTGATGTTGTTCTCTATCAGCAAGCTCTTGGATGCTTGATTTACTTATGCATCACTTGGCCAGATATTCAGTTTGTTGTCTCAAAGATGAGCAGGTTTATGCATTGCAAAGGTGTCAAGAATTGGTAGTCGATTAAGCACATCTTTCACTATTTGAGTGGTACCCAATTACTTTGATTGTTTTAGATTTACATGCTTTTTTTTATTGTGACTAGGTTGGTTGCTATGACACTCGTGTGTCTAGTAGCGTTTTTTGCTTCATGCTTGGTAGCTCATGCATATCTTGGTTGAGCAAGAAGAAGCCTACTGTATCCACTTCTAGTTACGAGGCTAAGTATAGGGAAGCTTTCACAACAACTTTTGAGCGTGTGTGGTTGAGACACCTCATGGCTGATTTGGGTATTGATCAGTTTTTCGCCACCACCATCTTCACTAACATTCAAAGCACATTGGCAGTTGCGAGGAACCCTGTGTTCCATGCTTGCACCAAGCACATTGAGATGCACTATCATTATGTCATGGAGAGGTTCTCTACTGGAGAGATTAGTTTGGCATATGTGCCCACACAAAAGAACATTGTAGACCTTTTCACAAAGGCTCTAGCTAGGGAGAAGTTTGAAGCTTTTTGCAAAGCTTTGGGCTTAATTCCTTTTGTGTATTGATTCCACATAGCTTGGCACTTCCTTATACATGAGTGCCAGCTCCTTGTTCACCGCATCACTCCCAAGGGGGATTTGTTGATATATTGAGGTAGTGATGTGTGTGAACACACTAGGACTATCGAGGCATTTTTTTCTCTCTCTTTAGGGGTTTTTTCCCCCTATTTTGTATATATGCATATAATTGTAACAGATCACTTATCTTTGTACATTCTCTTGGTAATACATTTACTATTGTGTGTTGTGCTCTAAGCTTCTTCTTCTTCCTTGTGTTGTTCGTGTGCTTCCAAAGACCTCAAACTCCAACATTGGCCAAATAGATCCTCAATTTTTCCAATACCAATCTTGGGAGCTCAAGGAGTCATGATCTCCAAGGACTTTTCAAAGCTCTAGTTTTTATTCTTGTTTAGCTTGGAATTTGAGGAATCTAAAATCATTATTGCATTGAGAGTGCTCCAAAACACTAAGAATGGTTATCTACTTGCGTTGTTTCAACATCCAGGGAGCTTATTTTGACTTGCTTACATCATTAATTTGTAACCACCTAAGACAACCACCTTTAAACACTTATATAAGGAGGGTTTACCGCATAAATCGTTAGTATGTCAATCTTGGGCTCAAGGATTCATAGTCTCCAAGTACTTTCCCAAGTTCAGGTTTTTATTCTTGTCTAACTCTTTGTCCTAGTCTCATCTAGTATAGTTCCTTATATCTAGTTTATGCCCTCTCTATTCGGATTATTCATACATACTAGTCCCAAGTTGTAGGACATACTCTATTAGTTATGTATTTTTATATTGTTTCCTAGATAATCTTATAATCAAAAATATATTCGAGTAAGCTTGTCTACTCTATTCATAGAGCAAAATCTAGTGCTCCCCTGAAAATCACTTACAAGTAACACTCTCCAAAAATTTTTGTTGTGTCCTAAAAAGCCCACCTCAATGTATTGTTGGCAAAGGTTGGGTTAGAATAGGGATATTTTCAACCAATATCTAATCTTATGTGTTAGATATACTCCATACTCCACCCTCAAGTGACCACAATGATCCATGGTGCTCTAAGTTGTAAGGCTCCCATTATGAGGAAAGCCATTGTGAGATCCCAAACATTTGTGGAACCCTAACTTCCAAGTTAGATGAGGTCTATGCATGAGCATTTATAGTCCCAAGCGTTGGGTTTCCATTCAAGGAAAAAATATAGATCTTCTGACATCACATAGTTTCCCTTTAGAACCTTAATGGGGGTTGTGTAGAGATGGGTTTGTCCCCTTTTGCGAGGTTCGAGGGGCTATCCCCTTGTCCAGCAAGACCGAGATAGTAGAACTCCTAATCGAGGAGACATTATTAGATGATATATCTTTACTGACCATTTTTTGGGTCTTTTGATGTTCAGATATCCCTATGTTTTTGTATTCAGGTGATCTATTTTTGTATTCAGATGATCTGGTGTTTAGATGTTCTAGTGTTCTGGTGTTTTGATCTTTTTATGTATTCACTGTTTTGGTATTCTACCTTTTTCTTTTGGAGATTTTGATATTCTTGAGATTGGAGCCTTTTCATAGTATTTGACACCATTTGTGCACCAGTAAGCTCTTTATCTAGAGTCTACCTATCAAGAGTGTAGGGTGGACAATACAATCTTTGTAGCTGCATTGCTCTTAAAGATTTGAGAATTTGATTCTCATACCTCTGAGTCTGCATCTTTTCTTTGTCTGCATCTTTCTTCTCAACTTTTTATATTGATCTATTCCATTTTGCTATTATTTCTTACATGGTTTCAATGTGTAGAAGGCTCTGAGTGGTGCAGATGCAGAAATGCAAAGATTGCATAGTCTTAAATGAAAAAAGTGAGAAGATATCAAGTGGCGCTATCATGGAAATTCCTTCTCCACGGTTGCATTGTCATGATGGACACCTACTTGGAACTTTTTATATTCTCATATTTGGTACTTGTCCAAATTTGTGATGTTGAACGATTATGGTATTGAGGTTTGAACAATTATGAAGTGTTAGGAAGCTCTTAAAGTGCATAGATGCAATGCTAGGTGTTAGCAAAAGCTTGGAGTGGAGGAAAATGTATTTAATTTATAGATGTGAACAATTTGGATTCCAAGTAAAGTCCGCTATTATTGTTTTGTTATGCTTGGGAGAATCACAGGAGCATTACGATCGCAATTCACATTGAAAGATCAATATAATCATTATTCCGAATCATTGGAGTTTGGATATATGAGACAACCGCTTCAAACATTTTGGCCATATGCATTTTGATGGGCATGAAATTTCTATTCTCAGAATGGGATACGTGGAGGAGGGTTGCAAGGCTTGAATCCCAAAAAAATTAGCATGTGATGTTGCTGAGGAGGGTTTTGCGATTGCAGTGGAAAGGGATATAGGTGTCCAAATGCATTATTGGTGGGGACTGAAAGATTGTTTCTATGATTGTTTTGTTTTGTGGCAAGGCATCTGGGGCATCTACAAGATACGATCCTAAAAGCTAATGCATCCTTGTGTGTGAAATTGTATTAGCTATGATCTGAGAGATGTCATCACGACCTTGTTACCTTGTGCTGGATATGGAGTATTCATGAATATTCAAAGCAAATCTCATTCATTTATATGTTGTTCTAGAAAATTAACAAGGGAAGAGCATTCATTTCATCAATGATAGAAGTGAAGCTGAATAAAGAGAAGGATTGGGGCATGAAGAGGAGCTTGATGGGGTCATAGAAAAAAAAAAGAGAGGAAGCCTTTAGGTTGTCGGGTGTGAATCTGAGAAAAGGATGATGAAGGATAACATTGGATACGCAATGGATTTGAATCTGAGAAAGAACACGTTTCACTGCCGAAACAATATCTTTTTTTTCCTTATGTTGTGAATGAGGATAATGAGGAAGGATAGGGAGATTCAAAAACCTTAGGCTATGAATTCTCTTCGTGTAAACGTTTGTATTTTTGTATATTGAATCACTATTATCTAAATTTTGTTATGCAGAGTCACTCTATGCCAATAGTAAATTTTGAACTGCTTCAGAATTTTCCATCTATCCCACATGACCATGTTTACAATCCATAATTTTTCACTTCATGTACATTTTCAGATTCCTGCATAAACTATCCATCTCATGGAGCACATTTAAGTACTCCAAGAATACACACTTTGTGAGTATATGATCAATGTCTACGCCCATGATTGTATGCACATTTTGTAAGGCCCCCATTATGAGGAGAAGCCAAACGTGCATTACCCAATTGATGGGAATCCCAACTTGTATGTTGGATGAAGGTCATATTGGACCATGTAAGGTATTGTAAAGAAAGGGAGTTACCAAGGTCCCTAATTGTGGGGTCTGGGGTAGCGGTGAGCAGCCTTGGCTGGGGGGTCCAAGGGAGCCAATGGGCCCCCTGGCTGGGGGGGTCCCAAGGGGCCAGAGGGCACCTTGGTGGGGGTCTGGGGGCAGTGCCCCCGGTGCAAAGGTAAAGGGAATATTCTCTGTCGGAGTCAAAAATCATTTATATTTGTTAGGTCGGTTCAACTGGTCTAGGCCGTGTATGGCAATTACGCGGGCGGTGGCCGCCCATGCTCTACCACCCATGTATAGCCATCAACAGAAGGCCACCCATGATCCTATATATACATGACTTCTGCACTACCTGAGACATCAAATTGAGCCAGAATACCTCTACCTTGTATCTCCCTATCTATAGTTGTCTAGGTCACCATTTAAGCTCTACCTTGAGAGCGCGTGGGTGGACAACGTCATCATCTTTGTACTTGCTGCTAGTAGAAAATTGTTGAGATTCTCCTATGTCTGTTATCTTCTCTGCTACTGCTCCTATGTTATATTGCGTAACTATTGTCTTACATGGTATCAAAGCCATAAGGTTCGAATAGCTTGAGAAGTATCACTATTTTAGCCTACTAGCAGACTAGAATATCAGTAGATTATTTGAGAATCAATTGGCTGCAGGTGGTGTTGTTATAACACCAGAAGAGTTGGCTTGAAGATGTGTACGTGTTCTTCCAGCAAAGTATGATGGATTAGTAACAGCTCTTAACACTCAGGTAAGACCAACTACCCTTACATTTGAAGAGTTTTGTGCTATGCTTTTAGAAGAAGAGATGCGGTTGAAGAATCAACAAAGTACAAGTGATGCTACATTCTCAGCAAATGCAAAAGGTAAAGGCTCTTTTTATGGATCAAAGAAGAAGCCAAAGAAGAAAAAATTCATAGGAAGTTGCTTCTATTGTGAAAAGAAAGGCCATGCCATCAAGGATTGCAAAAAGAAGCAAGTTGATGAACGGAATGGGACTGTAAAATCAGTGTGGAAGAACAAAGAGTCTGCAAACAACACAGAGTTGGAACTATGGGTAGCTATTGAAGAGGTATGCTCATCTACTCAAGCTCGTGTTGATGAATCATGGATTTTAGATAGTGGAGCTTCTTGCCATATGAGCAGTAAAAAGAATTGGTATAGTTCCCTAGTGCCTCTACGGGAATCCATCAATGTAGTGGTGGGAAATGACTCCAAGTGTCTAGTAGAAGGAACTGGAACCATCTCTTTTATCACTTCTCCAGGTGCTGAGAAAAATTTATCTAATGTTCTCTATGTACCTACACTTAAAAGGAATTTGTTGTCAGTTTCTACAATAACAGATCGTGGACTCGAAGTTCACTTCAATAAGAGTGGTGCAAAAATCATGGATTCATCAGGTAATGTAGTAGGTAAAGGCATAAGACGTGATAACCTATATGAGTTAAGTGCCTTAACTGCTACAGAAGATAAAGATGTAAGCAGGTTATGGCACCAATGATTTGGGCATCTCGGATTTGCAGTTTTGAAGGAGATGCAAAGAACACCGATGGTTGCTCATTTGCCTGCATTTTCAGAGTTGCAGGAACCTTGTGAAGCTTATATGATGGGCAAGCAACAATGAAAGGCATTTCCAAGAGAGACCAGCAACCGATCTCAAGCTCCTCTAGAGTTGGTACATGCTGATCTCTGCGGTAAAATGTATACACCTGCTTTAGGAGGATCTTTCTACTTTTTGCTGTTAGTCGACGATTATAGTAGAAAGATGTGGGTTTATTTCATTTGAGAGAAGGCTGATGCTTTTGAAAAATTTTAAGCGTGGCATAAGTATGTGGAAAATGAATCAGGAAGGAAACAGAAGAAATTCAGAATGGATAGAGGAGGTGAATTCTTATCAACAAAATTCAATAATTATTTTAAGGATCATGGTGTGAAAAGGCAACTTACCACAGCTCACACACCTCAACAAAATGGCATTGTTGAGTGTAGGAACAAGACAGTAGTTGAACTGGCTTGTTGTATGTTAAAGGCTTAAGACATGCCTGATTCATTCCGGGCAAAAGCAGTCAATATAGCAGTCTACATTCTCAATCGAAGCTACACAAAAGCACTCAAGGGGATGACTCCTCAAGAAGCATATTCTCGTAAAAAGCCTTCAGTTTTGCATTTCAAAATTTTTGGTTGTTTCTATTACGCACATATTCCTGATTCAACAAGATCAAAGTTGGATTCAAAAAGCAAAAATTGTATCTTCCTAGGATATAGTGAAGAGTCTAAAGCATACAAGTTGTGGAATCCTGAGGCAAGGAAGATTTTTGTCAGCCGAGATGTGGTGTTTGATGAACGACCACACTTAGTAGAAGATAAAGGTAAATCTATTATCTCATCCAACGGAGAAATATCTCACCTTGTGCCTATCAAAAGACAGGTTGAAGTTGAGGAGGAGGAAACATCTGATGGAGATATTTCCTCAATAAAAAGCCAACCAGTTGTAGTTGCACAATGTAAGCCACTACCGAAGTGGGCACAATAGCTCTTTGGTGATCACAATCCACATGTAGATGTACAAGAATCATCCTCGGATGGATTATGAAGATCAAAGAGAATAGAGAAAAGAAGAGCCTCAGAACACATTGTTAACATCGCTCTAATGGAAGATATCATGGGCTCAATAAAGGAACCTACCACCATTGAAGAAGCCCTTGATGATCCAGGTTGGAGAGCTGCAATGCAATCTGAGTATGATAGTATACTCAAAAATGATACATGGGATCTAGTTGACTTGTCGCCAAAGAAGAAGGTAATAGGTACTAAATGGATTTGGAAAGCTAAGTATAAAGCAGATGGACCATTAGAAAAGTATAAGGCAAGATTAGTTGCACAGGGTTTTTCACAGATCGAAGAATTTGATGTTCAAGAAACTTTTGCAACAACAGCTCGCATGACAACTAATCGGACGGTATTTGCAGTGGTTGCACAAAAGGCCTGACCTACTTTCCAGATGGATGTCCAATCTACATTTTTGAATGGTCACCTCAAGGAGAGGTATATGTATCTCAACCACCAAGTTTTGAGGTGCCCAATTCAGAAAATAAATTTTACAGGTTGAAGAAAGCTTTGTATGGGCTTAAGCAAGCTCCACCGGCTTGGTACCAACAGATAGATAATTTTTTCAAAAATATGGGTTTTGAAATAAGTACTTCTGATGTTAACTTGTATGTAACGAAAAGGGATAGCAAGCTAGTTGTTGTCATTGTATATGTAGATAATTTGATCATTACAGGAGATCATCAGGAACTCATCAATCAAACTCAGATCAACTTGGGAATCGAGTTTGAAATGACAGACTTAGGTCTACTCCATCTTTGTCTGGGAATTGAAGTATGGCAAAGGAAGGATGGCATTTTCATCTCACAAAAAAAAATATGCAAAAAATTCTCAAGGCATTTGGAATGATGGACTGCAAACCAACTAGCACACCTATGGAGGTAAATCATAAGCTATCTATGGATGATAACATGCCTGATGTAGATGCTAAGAAGTGTGAAGAGATGGATAGGTATGTGTTGAAGATGAAGAGGTGTTGCAAAATCTTTGCTCTACACCAACCAAATGAACTCCAGGAGTAGATGGTGGGCCCTATTAGCTTGCCAATGGATGTATTAGACACCCTATGTACCTTGGAAGATCACTCTCAAAAAGATAGATCAAAACAGATAAGTTGGAGTTAGCTCAGAGGTGAAAACTTGCTATTCTTGGTTGATACACCTGTCCAGTGTTTTACATAATTCTCTGAGCACAACAGCAATTAGATTAATTCCTCTTGGGGAAAGCTAGGTAGCTTAAAGAGCTAACTTTAGAGAGTAATCTCATCAAAAATAACAAACCACACACTGAGAATGACTTTTAACAAGTGATGACATCATCCCGATTTTCACGGGCTGCTACAGAAATAGACCAGTGAGTAGAAAAATTAACATAACTCAAGATGTAAGAATCCAATGATCATGAAAATTTGTATGCTTATACTAGACAGTAAGCTGAATCCAACAAGCTTGAAATCACTGAATTTGGTTGAGTAAACACTGAGAAATGACTCTGACAAGATGACTGAAAAAGTCGGGTACCTGACAGAGAAGAGAAAATGAACATACCCTATTGACTTCAAATGAACATAACTGAAGATTCCAACATCCAAATGACATGAAAATTTGTGAGCATATAGTAGACTTATAGAGCTAACTTTACCAAGTTAAATCACTGAAAATGATGAACCAAGTGTAGAGAAACAATCTCTGCAAGCTGACTGAGAAAAACTGAAGTAATGGCAGTGAGTAGTACACATCACAAGAACATGGAAAGATGAACTCAAATAATCATGAAAATGAAAGTATATTGCTTGTACAATACAATGACTTACTGATACATATGTGTGACTTGTAATCACACCTTGATATGGCATAAAGCTCAGCTCTTGGAGGTCTTCACATAGGTCTCTCTAACCACGACTAAAACTGCCATCTATTTATAGTTGAGTTTGGGAGGCTAACTTCCCTCAATCACTCTCCAATCAATCAATGATTGATTTGATTCTCTACCTACCGCAAATCATGAATTCGTGGCTCCTCTTTCCATTCTTGATCATGTGGGCTCAACCACTTAAGATTCTCTTACTTTTACATTAAGTAAACTCTTCAAAAGTTACAAGAGGTAGTTCACAAGTGAACTTTACATAGTCTTCATTTTGAAGCTTCTTTAATGACTTTGTGAGACTCAAGCCAATACTTAGGCTTGTCATAGACTTGCTCCAACAAGAAGTATAGGAAGCTCGTTGGAAGTCTTATTTTTCTTTGCAACACTAGATCAGACATTTGCTATGTTGTTGGAGTGTTAAGCAGGTTTTCCAGCAAACCTAAGGAGAGTCACTGGAATGTTGGATTGCAAATTCTGAGGTACATTGCAGGAACCTTGGATATTGGTATTTTTTATACCACAGGTGATACGCTTCAAGGATATTGTGATTCAGATTAGGCTGGATCTTGTGATTCTAGAAAATCAGTTTCTGGATATTGTTTCTCACTTGGTTTAGGAATATTTTCTTGGGTAAGTATGAAGCAACCAACTCTCGCACTCTCCTCCACTGAAGCGAAGTACAAAGAAGCTTGTTTTGCTTCTTGTGAGGCAGTCTGGTTAAGGGGAATTCTTGCAAATCTAGGCTTTCCATCAAATATGGGGACTGTACTCAAGTGTGATAATCAAAGTTGTATGGCTATTGCAAAGAACCCAATATTTCATGCTCGCACCAAGCACATACAAGTACAGTACCATTACATTCATGAGCTAATTGAAGATGAAATTGTGAAGCTATAATATTGCCCAACAGATGCAAATTGTGCTAACATATTCACTAAAGCACTTGGAAGAGAGCAGCTCAATAGGCATCTTCAACAGATGGGCATAGGACCGAGACCTACTTGATTTATCATCGATAAACATTGAGAGGGGGGGTGTTAGTATATGATCAATGTCTACCCCTCATGATTGTATGCACATTTTGTAAGGCCCCCATTATGAGGAGAAGCCAAGCGTGCATTATCCAATTGATGGGAATCCCAACGTGCATGTTGGATGAAGGTCATATTGGACCATGTAAGGTATTGTAAGGAAAGGGCTATTACAATGTGTTGGTGCAGCAATGTTCAAGAATGCATGAAATATTTTCAGAGTGCCCATGATGTTCTTACAGACAAGATTCATTGTGGAAAACACCTTTGTGCTTGATTATTACTAGTGGTATGATTGTGTCAAACCACCCTTCCCTCTTATTGTCTTCCGTGTCTTGTATTGCTTGTTGATGGATATAGTGATTGAATCCCTGATAATGTATCATTGGTACAATTTAAGCTTTAAGGAGACAATCATTCCTACTCATGTCTTTTCTATGATGATTGTATGACTAGTGGCTATGGGAAATGTTTTCTATGAGTTATGTCAGAAAAGTGACTTCAACTTTCAAGTTATAATGTGAGTATTGAATACCACATGCATATTTGGTGCTCTCTAACCAGTTGGAAGCTGCAAAAGTTCGACAAAATTCTACATATGCTTGTTGATTCTATGCATCCTATCAAGGGGTGCTAAAACAAACCCTTCTTAGTGTAGCAAGATGGTGTCAACTTGGAACATTGTATATGTAGTAGGGCAAATGAAATCACCACTTTACTTCAGTTAAGGAACAACCATGGGAAGTGAGTTGATGATGACTCTGGTTGTTTCATGATGACTCTGCTTGTTTCATGGGAAGTGAGTTGATGATGACTCTGCTTGTTTCACGATGTCATAATATAGAGAATTGTTGAGACATACTATTTTTTAATGCTAACAAAAATTTAATGGTGCATTATGACTTATTGCCTCATATCTTTGGCATGTACAAGGAATCTCTTTTCTCTTTTATGCAAAAAAAATAATAATTGGGAGAATAAGCACAACCATGAAAGTGGGCGACTGAGGTTCCGATTTCTATAGTGCAACCTGAGAAAATTTTGTGGATCGAGTCCAAGTTGAGGTCACTTCTTCTAGGAACCTTATGTGCATCCCAAAGCACATAATGTCCCAAAGACAAACATGAACTCGATGTGAAATGCATACGGAAATTGTTCTTCACTTTGACGTTGACCTTGAGATGAATTGAGTTGACCATTAGAGTCACAGACTTGAGGATGAGATTTTGAGTGTTTGAGTGTCGATTTCACTAGGACTTTGATTGTGATCAAGATTTGACCATGATCGAGGCCGTAGGTTTAGATCCCACAACCCTGAGTACCTTACTTCAAGTGTTGGGTTATGTAGAGGATTGCCACAAATAGTGATGGGGTGATGAGAGCCCTTGAGGCAATCTCAAAAGAGTGTGGATTCTTTGATGGCTGAGACATAACCAAGTTCTTGCAAGTCTAAGATACTAAAATTGACTTCTATGGTGTGAGTGCTTCTATAAACCTTAGTGAATTTTCAAGGATTATAATGCTTGGTGTCAAACCTAGCATTAATGCTATTCAAGAGCGATCCCACATATGCACTGAATATAAGAATTTGGTTAGAGAAGATTATTACCTAGAGGACTTAGTTGTGCCCACACAACATGCATTTAGAGAGTGGGTGGCTAGTCCAAATAAAGGCATCAAGGTGATCGAGCTTCTTTGAGAATTTGAAGGGCAATTTGACCAATTGAGTGGTAATGACGAAGTTTCTTTAGAACATGAAAAAATAGAGTTCTTCATTAAGAGTGTAGACTCTGATTTGGCATTAGAGTTAGGTGACTTATTTGTTGGAAGAGATGGTGGATAATAACAAGAGATGAGTTGCTGTAGCTAAAACCTGCTTCACGTCTGCTATAACCAATGGTTGGAGAGTGTTATGGGCCTCCTTAGCTAGCTAATAAGCATAAATGATCATGTATGCTGCTTGGAAGATGATGCACAGATGATAGGATCAAAATAGATAGATATGCATATGATCCAATGTACAAAACTTGCTATTTTGGTTAAGACACCTACTTAGAGTTTTACACAATTCTCTGAGTATAGCAACAATTAATAAAACTCCTTTTGGGGAATTTCAATTAGCTTAACAATCTACCAATCATGAGTGGAATCATCTAAAATGATAAACTATATGTAGAGAAATATGTTTAGAAAGTTAAGCATCCATCCCGACTTTTATGGGCATTGACAATCACAAACCAATGAGTAATGTTTGATCAATATCTGACGATGAGTGAAGCTTTAGTAATGAAACTTTGTAGGACTAAATTAGACAGTATTTTGAAGATTTAATGCTTTAAATCATGCAAAATGATGCAATATACAGTGAGAAGTAGCTCATACAAAATCATTGTTCTGATAGAGTGTAACAGAGATATGAGACTGGGAAGTAATGAACATGTATGTATTGATTCAAGTAAAATTACAACTTGCCATTGGTAATAGGTCATTGCTCAGTGAGTGAGGAATGAGTGAGCTATGGTATACGCTCCTCTTCTCAAATGAAGGTACACAGATATGATCTCTCAACCTCGAGATGCACATGGGATTTTCATCTCATCCTTTATATCTTTTATTAGAGTCAAGGATTTGAATTCAAATTCAAATATTTACCAATAAAGTGCATCCTAAAGTATAAGATTGATTCTCACTTGACTGAAGTACCAAAAATTACGAGATTCTATGCTTCCTAACTCCTTGTGGGTTTACTTCACTTTTACAATGAGTAATTATAGCTCAAAGTTACAAGAGCTTGTACATATGAAGCTTTCCAAGTGATATGCTAATATATCAATCTTATGTGAAGTGATAAAGTGTGTGGGCTTGGGTTTAATTGCACGAACAGCTCCCCCTAGCCTAACATGCTTTGATCTTCATTGCTCCTTGATCTCTTGCAGCCCAATCATCAATTTGAACATGTGCATCTTTGTTCCATCCAATGCTTTGGTAAGTAAATATGAACATTGCAAATGGGTTGATACATAGGATAATTGGATATCCTTCCTAAGCACTTTCTCTCTAACATAATGATAATGTACTTCAATGTGCTTAGTCCTGACATGGTACATAGGATTAGCAGCCAAATGAAATGAACTAGTGTTATCTCCAAAGATTGGAGTGTAGTAATGTATCTCCAAATCTGCATACAGTTGCTTAAGCATTATAGCTTCCTGAGTTGCATTAGCCAAACCCCTATACTCTTCTTTTTCAGAAGATAAGGCCACAGTTGGTTGCTTCTTGGATGACCATGATATGAGTTTTGAACCTCCAAAAGATAGGTACCCTAAAATGCTCCTCCTATCATCCTTGGAGCCAATCTGCATCAAAATATAACTTTATATCTATGTCAGAAGTGAAGGGATAGAACAACCCCTCATTCATTGTACCCTTGAGATACTTAAGCACCCTCTTTGTAGTGGCTTCCTTGGTACATGCATGAATTGACTCAATGTACTCACAGCATATGCAATATCCACTCTTGTCAAAGTAGCATAATTAAGACTACCCACAAGTTGTTGGTAACATGTAATATCTTCAAGTGGTTCACTTTCATGTGACCTTAGCTTATGATTGATCTCCATAGGAATACCTGCAAGTTTAGTGTTCTCCATCTTAAACTTTACCAACATATCATGTATGTACTTCCTTTGTGTGATGAATATATGTGAATCTGTATACAAAAGTTCTACGCCAAGGAAATAGGTTAACAACCCTAGATCACTGATTTTGAATTCTTTTATCAGTTTAAACTTGAGTTGCTTGATACCATCAAAATCATTACCTGTAATAATGATACCATCTACATAGACACATAAGTAGATGACCTCTGATTTATTCTTCGTCACAAATAAAGAGGAATCTGCCTTGCTTGCTACAAAGCCTTGATCCTACAAATAGGTAACAAGTCTATGGTTCCAAGCTCTAGGAGCTTGATTGAGACCATAGAGTGCTTTTCTAAGCTTGCATACATACCTTGCTTTTTCTTCATCTTCAAAACCTGGCGGTTGTGCCATATATACTTCTTTTGATGTCTAACAATTTAAAGATGCATTCTTGACATCTAACTAATATAAATTCCAATTTTTTGATGCAACAAGACTTACCAATACCCTGATTGTTGGCATCTTTTCCATAGGTGAAAATTTTTCTTCATAATCTACTCCATGTGTTTGGGCAAATCCCTTCGCCACTAATACTTGCCTTGTACCTATTTATAAAACCATCATAGTTCTTTTTAACTTTATATATCCACCTTGAACCAATTACCTTCATATATGGTTTCTTGGGAACTAGGTCCCAAGTGTGGTTTTCCTACAATGCTTCCACTTCCTCCTGCATGGCTTCTCTCCACTCTTTCTTCTTCTTAGCCTCTTCAAATGAAGAAGGCTCCTCTGCCATTGACTTTTTGTTGATGTATACAAAGTGCTTTGTGACTAAGATGTATCATATCCATACCTTATGGGCTTCTTACTTTCTCTTTGTGATCTCCTTAAATCTTGATTGGAAGACTAGGGTAAATCCTCTAATTCCTTGTATTTGAACTTGCCTCTTGACTTCCAAGCTTTGAAGTCAATATGCTCCTCATCTTCTAAGTTGATGTCCTCTACTTGGTGTTGATCTTCCTGAGTTAGGGTTGGAAAATCATTTTCCAAATCATATGGTAATTTGAGTTTCCTGCAATCATCTTCAAACCACAAATTATTCTTATCACATACTACATCCCTACTACCTATAAATGCCTTGTTAGTGGGATTGTATAGTCTATATCCCTTTTGATTCTAATCATGCCCAATGAATATACATTTCTTAGCCTTAGGTTCAAGTTTCCCTCTGATTTGGGATGGGATGTGTGCATAGCCAATGCACCCAAATATTTTGCAATGATCCAATGAGGGTCTCTTGCCATTCCAAGCTTCATATGGTGTCATACCATCCAATGACTTGGATGGAATCCTGTTAACCAAATAGGTAGCTATAGAAATAGCCTTTTTCCATAAATAATTAGGTAATTCTTTCTCATTTAACATAGACCTAACTGCCTCAACAATTAACTTGTTCCTCCTCTCTGCCACTCCATTCAATTCAGGGGTGTACCTGGTTGTTACTTCCCTCTTTATGCCTCTGTCATGTAGAAATAGATCAAACTCATGTGAAAAGTACTCGCCACCTCCATTAGACTTGATTCTCTTCATGCTCCTTCCTGTTTGGTTTTCAACTAGTGCCAAATACTTTTTGAAACATGAAAACATCTCGTCCTTATGCTTCATGAAATAGAGAATTGTCCACCTACTGTAATCATCAATAAAAGAGACATAGTACCTTGAACCTGAAATGGATGGATCTTTGCTAGGACCCCACACATCAGTGTGTACAAGCTCCAAATAATCTTCATGGATGTATCCTTTCCTCTTGAATGGTTGCCTATGAGCTTTGCCAAATTTGAAAGCTCCACATTTGTAAATTATGTGCTACTTGGTCACATTGGAAATGCCAAGCACACTTTGATCCCTCCAAATTTGCTTCATAGCTCTCTCTCCTATGTGCCCTAGCCTCTTATGCCATATTTCAAACTTAGATAGGGTTTGAACTCTATAACTGAATAGTGCTATGTTCCATGTGTCTTCAATTTCAAAAGTAAAAAATCTAACTGACTTCTCACCTTTGCCAATCCTTTTGAACCCTTGTTGGGGGTCTTCCACATATGCCCCATGCTTAGTGAAACTGACCTATAAACCTTTCTCTACAATCTACCCAACACTAATTAGATTTTTGGTTATGGTAGGCACATAGAGAACTTTGCTCAAAAGGTTCATACTACCATCAAATCTCTTAACATTTCCAATTTGCTTGACTGAATGTTTAGTGTCATCACCTGTTTGTACATCATGATTCCCCTTTGCTTCTTCAAGATCGGACAATAGTGCTACATTCCCTACCACATGATTGGAACAACTTGAGTCAATGTAAAAGAGATGATCATCATCTTTACCTTGCTTGGATGTCATGTTCATAATGAGCAAAGAATCTTCTTGATCTTTAGTGTAGTTGTTGAAGTCCCTCCTTCCTCTAAAGCCTCCTTAGTAGTTGTAATTGTTTTAACCTTGATTGAAGTTGTGATTGTAGTTGCTTCCATGATTGTTGTACCTGCCTCTAGTTTGTCCATAGCTTCCTCTATGGAAGCCTCTTTCCCATTGGTTCCTTGTATTTTTGTAGCATTCTTCTGTAGTGTGGTTGTTGAGACCACATATGTTGCATGGTGAACTATTGTAGGGTCTCCCCCCTACCTTGCTTACCTCCTTTGCCCCTACCTCTAGCACCTCTTCCTCTTCTTGCATAATTGGCTTGAGAGGTACTAGCCTCTTCATCTTTTTCTTACTTTTGCCTTTATCCTTAGCTTTATTCTTATCTCTATAAAGGGCAGAAGATTGGTTACCTCTTGGGTTGTCACCATTTCTATTCACCTTTGCTTCATGGGTGAAGAGTTGTCCCATCAAGGTGTTGAGATTAGGTGTCCGCATATCCATGTAGAGATCCATTGAAGTGGTGAAGGATTCTCACTTGTCATCAACTTTAAATCCATTGATGATCTGCCTCTTGGGAGGTTTTACAGTTTCTAACATGTGGTAACAAGAAATCAGAGATTGAGTTCAGTAAGTATGACCTTGCGAGAGCATCCTTTACACACCATGTGGTTAAACTATCTTGCTCTTCCCTTGTTGGTTGATTTTTGCTCATGAGGATTGGCATGTCTTCATCTCCTGAGATGTATCCATATAAGATTCTCCCTTGAAGGTATGCTTGCATCCTTAGGGACCATGGTGAGTAGTTTTTCCTGTCCAATTTGTCAATGAAGGATGGAAAACCATCTCCCATCTTGATTGTGCTTGCTCTAATACCATTGTTGGAGGAGATGGTGGATAATCACAAGAGATGAGTTGGTGTAGATAAAACTTGCTTCATACCTACTATAAGTGATGGCTAGAGAGTGTTGTGGGCCTCATTAGCTATCCAATAAGCATAAATGATCATATACATTGCTTGGAAGATGATGAACAGATGATAGGATCAAAACATATAGATAGGCATACGATCCAATGTACAAAACTTGCTATTTTGGTTGAGACACCTACTCAGAGTTTTACACAATTCTTTGAGTACAGTAGCAATTAATAAAACTCCTTTTGGGGAATTTCAAAATTAGCTTAACAAGCTACCAATCATGAGTGGAATCATCTAAAATGATAAACTATATGCAGAGAAATATGTTTAGCAAGCTAAGCATTCATCCTGACTTTTACGGGCATTGACTGTCACAGACTGGTGAGTAATGTTTGATCAATATCTGATGATACAATGAAACTTTAGTAATGAACCTTTGTAGGACTAAAGTAGACAATATGCTGAAGATGTCATGCTTTAAATCATGCAAAATGATGTAGTATACAGTGAGAACCAGCTCAGATAAAATCTTTGTTCGGATAGAGTGTGATAGAGATATGAGAGTAGGAACTAATGAACATTTAAGTATTGATTCAAGTTTTCATTTGCAATAGGGCATTGCTCAATGAGTGAGGAATGAGTGAGCTATGGTATAAGCTCCTCTTCTCAAATGAAGGTACACAGATATGATATCTCAACCTCGAGATGCATGTGGGATTTGCATCTCATCTTTTATAGCTTTTTTTGGAGCCAAGGATTTGAATTCAAATTCAAATCTTTACCAATAAAGTGCATCCTAAATTAAAGGATTGATTCTCTCTTGACTCAACTACCAAAAATTACGAGATTCTATGCTTCCTAACTCCTAATGGGTTTACTTCACTTTTGATGGAGAGTGTTAATCTCCAAAAGAACAAGTTATCCTTGATGTTAGACCACCTAAATATCAAGAAAAACTCAAACCTCAACAAATTTTGGAAGACCAATGTACCAGATTAACAAAATTTTGAACTAATTGTGAACAAACTCAACACATAAAAAGTATGCTTCACTTTATCCTCTCATTTTGGAAGACCAATATACCAGATTATCAAAATTTTGAACTAATTGTGAACAAACTCAACACATAAAAGTTTCTAATGAAAACTTCGTATGAGGTGTTGACTAGTATCTTTGCACCTTCTCCAAATTAAAGTTTCTCAAAAGGTTTAGTAAATCTTGAGATTTACTCCGAACAATTCACCTATGTCTAAAACTGTACTTCTCTACAGTCGACTTTGACACCTACAACTTCTAATGCATAGTTCTCTTAAATTAGTAGAACCCGTTTATTCAAATGTTTTTAGCTATAAGGTAGCTTACCTTCCAACTTAAAGAATGAGTGCTCATGTGCTCAAAACTTTACATTGTGGAAGGAGAAGTGACAAAAACATTATCATCAAATTTGTGCCTTTTGCAATCCTCTTCTTCACATTTACACACGTAATTTTCCTACTTTCAATTCTCTCAGCCTCATCACACTTAGACTCTGAAAATTTGTACAAAGGTCACTCAACTATAGACTTAGACTTGTACAAAAGCATTTCACAAGATGATAAACACAGAAGGAGCTTTGAGCAAAATATCGGGTGCAACTTTTCTTCTATTCAAGAAAACTTTACATCCATTTGATGAGAGATATTCTCTTCACTTCGAAAGTGTCTAATGACTCTTTCAACTTTTCATTCATCATCTATATTTTATGCCCCGACTTTATACTTGTATATATAGGCATATATGTACAAGCTCATGACCATAACAAAAGTATATGTGAGCTAATTACAAGTTTAGTGTACATGTATATACAAGTCTTCATTCTTTGATCATGCACTAACTTCAAGCTTCATATATTGATCTTTGCTTCATCCTTTGACTTCAAACTTTTGTCAAAAACATCAATTGATGGTTTTCATGCACCAACAGCTCCCCTTCAATCATCAATTGAGGTTTTCTCCATCTTCTTTATACCTGCCATGTCTTTAAATCTTTGTAGCTTTGGTTCATCCAAGCTTTCGGTTAGCATATATGCAATCTTACCTTTTGTTGAAGTATGTATGACTTCAATCTCCTTATCAATCACCTTCTCTCTCAAGAAGTGATATTGAATCTCAATATGTTTAGTCCTGGCATGAAAAACAGGGTTAGCAGCTAGATACAATGAACTCATATTATCTCCATGGATAGTAGGTGTACTTTGAATGATGTCAAAACTCTTCATGAGAGTCTTCAACCATATGACCTCTTTTGCAGCTTCAACCATATCTTTATACTCTGTTTTTGTAGATGAAAAAGCAACGGTGTGTTTCTTTTTAGAACACCAAGAGATTAACTTATCTCCCACATAACATAAGTACCCATAAGTTGATCTCCTAACATCAGGATTACCTGCCCAATCTATATCACTATATATCTTGATGTTTGTATCTGATGTGAAACCATAATACAAACCTTCCTTGAGTGTACCCTTAATGTATCTTAACACCCTTTGTCCTACAACCCAATGTCCTCTCCTAGGACAATGCATGAATTGAAACAACACTCCAACTACATATGATAAAACAGGCCTAGTTAATGTAGCATAGATTAAACTACCAACCAGACTTTGATATAGCTTCATGTCCTTGAATTCTTCTCCTCCATGTCTACTCAATTTATGATTCACCTCCATTGGAGTAGGTGCTATCCTGCAATCTTCCATTTTAAACTTGATTAGCAAGTTCTTCAAATACCTTTCTTGAGTTACATATACCCCATGTTGAGTATATGAAATCTCCATGCCCAAGAAATATGACACATCTAATCTCCCAAGTCACTGATCTTGAACTCTTTCTCCATTTTCTTCTTAAGACCTTGTATGCCCTTCTCATATGTACCTATAAGAATTATGTCATCAACATATATGCACATGTAAATGAACCCATCATCACTTGTTTTAACAAGCAAGCTACTATCTGCTTTAGACACTTGGAAACCAAGCTCCTTCAAGAACTTCACAATTCTATAATTCCATGCCCTTGGGGCCTACTTCAAACCATACAAAGCTCTCTTGAGCTTACATACATATTCTGGATACCTTTTATCTTTGAAACCTTCTGGTTGCTCCATGAAAACATCATCTAAAATGTAACCATTTAGAAAAGCATTCTTCACATCTAATTGACAAATCTTTTAACCTTTACATGCAACAATGGTTATGAGAGTCCTTATGGTTGTCATCTTTGCCATAGGAAACACTTATATCTTGATATATCTAGACACACTTCCATCTGCATCCCTCTTTGTCTTGCAGAACCATTTGCATCCAATGATCTTCTTATTATTTGGTTTAGGAACCAAGTGCCGTGTCTCATTCTCCATCAATGCATCATATTCTTCCTACATATATTTCTCCCAATTTTCCTTACCTTTTGCCTCTTCATATGTAGAAGGTTCTTCCTCTGCTTTCATCATGTAAGCATAATCTTTAGTAGTCAAAAAGAAGTGTCATAACTATACATTGTAGGTTGCCATTTATGCCTTGATGACCTGAGCTCTCCACTCTTTGAAGTTTCTGGTTCATGACATTCTGGATTAAACCTTGGCATTTCTTCAACTTCAACTTGTGCATCATTGTTCTCTAATTCATCAAATATTTGCACCTTTGATTTACCTTTCTTTTGATTCAAAGTTTCTTCATCACCTGCATGAATGTTAATTGTACTTGCATACCAAGTACCTTGCTCATCAAATGTAACATCCTTTGACATAAGGAATTGCTTTGTGGATGGACTCCACAACCTATAACTCATCTACTTATCATCATAACCAATGAACACATACTTTTCAGCTTTAGGTTCCAATTTATGCCTCAACTATGATGGCACATATGCATAAGCCAAACATCCAAACACTTTGCAATGATCTAAGGTAGGTCTCTTACCCCACCAAGCTTCATATGGTGTCATACCCTACAAAGATTTACATGGTAACCTATTAACCAAGTATATAGTTCTATTTCTCCTTTCTTCTACACCATTTTTTTGAGGAGAGTACCTACAAGTAACTTCCCTTTTATACCTGCATTCCACAAGTAATCATAGAATTCATTAGAAAAATACTCTCCCCCTCCATCTGACCTTAGTCTCTTCAAATTATGACTTGTGATTCTCTCTACATACACATGATAATGTTTAAATGTATTGAATACCTCTGATTTATCTTTGATCACATATATGGTGATCCACCTAGTAGCATCATCAACATAAATAACATAATGTCTTGAACCATTATGCTAAAGTCTTTTGATGGTCCCCACACATTTGTGTGTACCAATTCAAGCTTCTCTTAATACATGAATCCATGCTTATTATATGATTGCTTATGAGCCTTATGTAATAAAGTGATAGGTAGGAGATGGTTGAACCACAACCTTGAAAGATAGGAAGATGGTTGAACTATGCCCTAAGAGAGAGGATTGGGAAGTAATCCTCAACCATGGCTTTTGGGGCAAGTGGTTAGCCCATCACATTCCTAACCAAGAGGTTGTGAGTTCAATTCCTTGCATTGGGTATCAGAGCCTAGGAAGTAGGCTTGGGCAAGGTGGAATGACCGAATGGCCTCTAAAAAAGGTGCTTGGGCTCTCTATCATGTGAAAGGGTAGGAATTGGGGAGGCGGCGCTTTGAGAATTGGACCCAACAAAGATTCAAGTGTATCTCTCAATCCGTAGGTCAGATTGAAGCATGTAATATACCATTGGAAATCTCTCAGAATGAACTTTCCAGTGAGCTAGATTGGAAGTGTGAAGTCCTTGGGAATCCTTGGGTGGCACTTGATTGATTGTTCAAGATACTGAACATGGGTGAGAAAAAGGTTCAAGATACTAAGGCTGAGAATAGTGTACAAGACACCAAGGTTGCGAGCAAGGTTCAAGAAACTATGCGAGGTTGAGGGACATCAATTCAAGGGTACCAAGGGAGTTCAAGAATGGATCACGGAGGCTAGAGGGATACAAGAGCAGATCTTTGAGGACAATGATTGACCAAGGGGGGAAGAATGTAATAAAGTGATAGGTAGGAGATGATTGAACCACAACCTTGAAAGATAGGAAGATGGTTGAACTATGCCCTAAGAGAGAGGATTAGAAAGTAATCCTCAACCATGGCTTTTGGGGCAAGTGGTTAGCCCATCACATTCTTAACCAAGAGATTGTGAGTTCAATTCCTTGCAACTTACCTCATTGACATTCCTCACATCTGTATGTCATATGTTGACCTGCAACATCAGGTAATCCAAGAACTGAACCATCATTAACCATATCCTTAATACCTCTTTCATTGGAATGTCCAAGCCTTTTATGCCAAAGATCTAACTCAGAGATTTTATGTCCTCCATAAGTGAACAAGGCATGACCAACATTGCCTTGAATCTTCAATGTGAAGAGCCTTCCTTCTTTCTTCCCTGAAACAATTTTTTTTTACCCATTGCTAGGGTCTTCCACAAAAACTCCATCATTAGTGAACCTTACTTCATAACCTTTCTCAACAAATTTCCCTACACTTATCAAATTCTTTTGAATTGTAGGAACATACAAAACCAAACTCAGAAGAGTACTCCCATCCTTCGCCTTCACTGATCCAATTGACTTCACATTGTGCTTTGTATTATCACATGTTTGAACCACATGATTACTTACTTTATTCTCCAAATCAGTCATCAAAGCTATGTTATCACTCAGGTGATTGCTACACCCTGAGTCAATGTAAAAGACTCTTTGATCTTCACTTTGTCTTTCACAAGTTGCATTCATGATTAAAGTTGAATCTTCCTTCTGATCTGAAGCATAGTTGTAGTAGGTATTATTGTTTGTAAGCTTCTACCTGCAGTTCTTCCAAAGAAACCTCTACTACCTCTACCTCTGAAATTACCTCTCTGATTTCTATTACCTCTTCCTCTTGAGTTAAAGTTCTGATTAAGGGCCATGCGGACTTGACGTCATCCCCACCTTCCTCCATAGTAGAACTAGGGCAGTCTCTTGTGAGTGCAACATCGGCACAACTTTTGCTCATTTCCGTTAGTTTTGTTTAGATTCGTTCCAATCCACAACAAAAAAATTGTGGATTGGAACCAGGGCGCAAACGTTTACTGTTTGTTTTCGCTTGAACGTAGTTAGTTTACGTTTACCTAACAGTATTAGCTACTATAGTGTTGGTTTAATTGAATATGCCACACAAAAGCTTCTGCCACTAGTTTTAGTTTGCGCCTCTGGAGGTTTAGCCATAAATAATCCCTCAACCATCCCATTAGATACGTGGAAGATTCATTGAATTGGGCGGCATTCCCCTGCAATAAAGTAATGTGTTTCCAGTGCCAATAAAAGGTAACCTTAAATGAATTTGAGTCAGAGTGGAAAATTATTAACTCATTTTTGACGCGAAATTTGTGCATTCACTATGCAAGATATAAAAACAGAGTCTTTATAGCTGTTGAAGGCACTCGCTATTTTGCAAAAAAATGGTCATATTATTTTTTGGTCCTATTTTGATAGTAATAACTCGAACTTTTGCTTGACATTTCACGAATAATGACGCCATTTCCACCACAATTACTGCGATAAGAAATGCAAATACAAAAAAGAGCCGGCGACTTATAGGCGGTGGCCCGGTTAAGGGGGTTCTCCCCCGGAGCCGTAGGGAAAGCGAGTCTTGATGGGGCAATTGTCACCGCTTATAAACCCGAACCTGGGTGATCTATCCATGACCAGGATGAAACTTGGGTGAAACTAAGTGGAGGTCTGAACCGACTGATGCTGAAAAATCAGCTGTCACTGCTTCTTTGGCACTTTGGTCTTGTCCATTTCAAAATCTAAAGCGATGAAGTCTATTCATTCAACAAATGAAATACCTTTTCTACAGAGAAGCAAGACCCAGTTCATGAGCTCATTTCCCTAGGTCGGAACAAGCTGAAACCAATTCTAGTAGGATTTTCCTTCTTTCTTTTTTTTTTTGAGCAATCGACCAAAAAGAAAGGTGCGAGAATCAGAAGAATCAAATAGTTCTTGTTAGTATTAGCACATAGTTTTCTTTCTTTCAATCGGATGTATGGGGAAGTATAAGCGATCAAGGAACAGTAAATCACATTACTGGGGGAAACCCATGGCATATAGGACACTTTAGCTCCGGCGCGTAGCGAGCTAAAGAAAACTGTTAGGACCGGTAGGTATTAGCTTCGCTCCTTTACGGTAAACGCCGGAACAGCTTTCAAATTATCCCTTTTTCCCTTTCATCAATGGACTCCTGATGTATATGAAGGAGTGTGATTCGTTCAAATTCAGTAACTGGTTTTCTTTAGCCCGACGTTAGGTTAGGGTATTAGCTAAGCACGTTTACCGTTAGGTATTAGCTATTATAGTGTAGTAGAACGAGTGAGATAGCTCGTTCCATTAGTTAGTGGGAAGGGTCGGAGGGGACCAACTACTTGGTATTGAAACTGAAATCGAGTAAGAGACTCCTTGGGACATGCCGCACGTAATGTACCCAAGGTTGCCTACTCTTCAAGAAAGAAATACGAAGAGAATAAAAAAGGTCCCTTACAGGAAACGGTTTCGGACACGCAAGAATCTTCGCAGATATTCCCATTACCCGTAAACCTGTCTTGCGCGCAGCGAAGATCGTAAAGTCAAGAAGGGAAGACCAGGTTCAATTCCATAGTAACTTTTATTAAGTGAAACCCCGGAAAGCTCTTTTCCGTTAGTTGGGTCCGGCTTATGGAGAAGAGACCTTCGATTCACCCTCCGGGCCAACATGGTGTAGCTGTAGCAAAACCAACATGGTGTAGCTGTAGCAAAACAGAAAATTTTGTAAAATCTTCGTTACAGAGTTAAGTTTTCTTTTTGGCTAGTATTTTTCTTCAATTATGCTCAAACTTACCTTTGGGAGACCCTGAGTAATATCCCCAGATTTTAACCTATCATAAGGCAATGTCATTAAAGTCTCTCCTTCTTTGATAATGTCGCCAGAAATCTTGTGAGGATATCCTCCATTATTCTGATTATTATGCCAACAATCATGAGCTAAATGATTAGTCTTACCACAAATCAAGCAAGCTTTGGCTCTATCTTTATTACTTCTGCCTCTTCCTGTTCCTTTGCCGCCACCTCTTCCTCTTAGGAATTTAGCTTGGCTAGTTGTACCTTCTTCTTCATTAAATTTTTGCTTGCCTTTGTTAAACTTCTTTTTGTCCTTTGAATACATTGCTTGACCTGTATTTTTATCAACATCACCTTTGACATCCTACTCAAAGGTTAGCATATGTCCTAGCAACTGATTCAAATCAGGAGTAAAAATGATATAGTGACAATTCAATAGACAAAATGAATGGCTTCCATTTCTCATCTCCTCTCACACCTGTGAGGATTTGCTTTATGCATGAATAGGGCCCACCACATAGCTATGCATAGGCACCTATGTTTTTAATCCAGGCACTTGATTTAGCTCACCATACTTGATTCATTATATGAGTTGGATAGAAATGATTAGTGTTGCTGGTGTGTCTAGAGGCCACAAAGGTTTGGAGGGGGTGGATATCGTGGATATTCCTTCTCCATAATTGCATGGTCATGGAGACCTATTTGGAACTTTTCATATTCTCATATCAAGTACTTGTCCAGATTTGTGATGTTGAACACCTACTTTGTGGTATTCAGGTTTGAAGCTCTCCAATTGCATACATGCAATGCTTGGTGTTAGCAAAAGCTTGGAGTGGAGGAAAATGTATTTTATTTATAGATGTGAAGTATTTGGATTTCAGGTAAAGTCTTCTATTATTATTTTGTTATTCTTGGGAGAATCTTTGAAGCTTTACGATCACAATTCACATTGAAAGAGTAATATAATCATTACTCAAAATCACTGGAGTTTGGATATATGAAACAAATGCTTCAAACATGTTGACCACATGCATTTGATGTGCATGGAATTTCTATTCTCTGAATGGGATACGTGATGGAGGGCTGCAAGGTTGGAATCGCAAAAAAATCAGCATGCGACATTGCTAAGGGGGTTTTCACAATTGTAGTGGAAAGCGAATGCATCCCTGTGCTTGAACTTGTATTACCTATGATTTGAGAGATGTCATCATGCGTGTCAACAGAGTTTAGGTCTTGTGACCTAGTTGCCATATAGTTCTAATGCACATTTCAGATGGTCGCGTCTGTGCTGAATATGGAGTATTCATGAACGTTCAAAGCAAAGATCATTCATTTTGTAGGATGTTCTAGAAAGTTAACAAGTGAAGAGCATTCAATTCACCAAAGACAGAAGTAAAGTTGAATAAAGAGAAGGATCGCAGCATGAAGAGGAGTTTGATGGGGTTGTAGAAAAAGCAAAAGAGAGAAATCCCTCAAGTTGTTGAGTCTAGATCTGAGAAAAGGATGATGAAGGACAACACCAGATAGGCAATGGATTTGAACTTGAGAAAGAACAAGTTTCAGTGTTGAAACAATCTCTTTTTTTTTTTTTGCCTTATGATGTGAATGAGGATAATGAGGAAGGATAGGGAGATTCAAAAACCTTAAGCTATGAATATTTTGTAAGACAATAGTTACGCAATATAACACAGGAGCAATAGCAGAGAAGATAACAGATATAGGAGAATCTCAACAATTTTCTACTAGCAGCAAGTACAAAGATGATGGCGTTGTCCACACGTGCGCTCTCAAGGTAGAGCTTAAATGGTGATCTAGACAACTCTAGATAGGGAGATACAAGGTAGAGGTATGATGGCTCAGCTTGATGTCTCAGGTAGTGCAGAAGTCATGTATATATAGGATCATGGGTGGCCTTCTGTGGACGGCTATGCATGGGCGGTAGAGCGTGGGCGGCCACCGCCCGCATAATTGCCATACACGGCTTAGACTGGTTGAACCGACCTAACAAATATAAATGATTTCTGACTCTGACAGGGAATATTCTATGGAATATTCCCTTTACCGTCGCGCAGGGGGCGCTGCCCCCGGACCCCCACCAGGGGGCCTGTTGGCCCCCTGGGACCCCCCAGCCAGGGGGCCCGCTGGCCCCCTTGGACCCCCCAGCCGGGGCTGCTCCCCGCTGCCCCAGACCCCCCAATTGGGGACCTTGGTAACTCCCTTTCCATACAATACCTTACATGGTCCAATATGACCTTCATCCAACATGCAAGTTGGGATTCCCATCAATTGGGTAATGCACGCTTGGCTTCTCCTCATAACGGGGGCCTTACAAAATGTGCATACAATCATGAGGGGTAGACATTGATCATATACTAACACCCCCCCCCCTCAATGTTTACCGATGAAAAATCAAGTAGCTTTCGGTCCTATGCCCATCTGTTGAAGATGTCTGTTGAGCTGCTCTCTTCCAAGTGCTTTAGTGAATATGTCAGCACAATTTTCCTCTGTTGGGCAATATTCTAGCTCCACAATTTCATCTTCAATTAGCTCCCAAATGTAATGGTACTGTACTTCTATGTGCTTGGTGCGAGCATGAAATACTGGGTTCTTTGCAATAGCCATACAACTTTGATTATCACACTTGAGTACAGTCGCCATATTTAATGGAAAGCCTAGATCTGCAAGAATTCTCCTTAACCATACTGCCTCACAAGAAGCAAAACAAGCTGCTTTGTACTCTGCTTCAGTGGAGGAGAGTGCGAGAGTTGGTTGCTTTCTACTTACCCAAGAAAATATTCCTGAACCAAGTGAGCAACAATATCCAGAAATTGATTTTCTAGAATCACAATCTCCAGCCCAATCTGAATCACAATATCCTTGGAGTGTATCACTTGTGGTATAAAAAATACCAATATCCAAGGTTCCTACAATGTACCTTAGAATTCGCATTCCAGCATTCCAATGATTCTCCTTAGGTTTGTTGGAAAACCTGCTTAATACTCCAACTGCATAGCAAATGTCTGGTCTAGTGTTGCACAGAAAAATAAGACTTCCAACAAGCTTCCTATACTTCTTAGCATCTACATCAGGCATGTTATCATCCATAGATAGCTTATGATTTACCTCCATAGGTGTGCTAGTTGGCTTGCAGTCCATCATTCCAAATGCCTTGAGAATCTCTTTGGCATATTTTTGTTGTGAGATGAAAATGCCATCCTTCCTTTGCCATACTTCAATTCCCAGACAAAAATGGAGTAGACCTAAGTCTGTCATTTCAAACTCAGTTCCCAAGCTGATCCGAGTTTGATTGATGAGTTCCTGATGATCTCCTGTAATGATCAAATCATCTACATATACAATGACAACAACTAGCTTGCTATCCCTTTTCGTTACATACAAGTTAGCATCAGAAGTACTTTCAAAACCCATATTTTTGAAAAAATGATATATTCGTTTGTACCAAGCCCGTGGAGCTTGCTTAAGTCCATACAAAGCTTTTTTCAACCTGCAAACTTTATTTTCTGAATTGGGCACCTCAAAACCTGGTGGTTGAGATACATATACCTCCTCCTTGAGGTGACCATTCAAAAATGCAGATTTGACATCCATCTGGAAAATAGGCCAGGCCTTTTGTGCAGCTACTGCAAGTACCGTCCGAATAGTTGTCATGTGTGCTGTTGGTGCAAAAGTTTCTTGAACATCAAATCCTTCGATCTGTGCAAAACCCTGTGCAACTAATCTTGCCTTATACTTTTCTAATGTTCCATTTGCTTTATACTTAGCTTTCCAAATCCATTTAGTACCTATTACCTTCTTCTTTGGCGGCAAGTCGACTAGATCCCATGTATCATTTTTTAGTATACTATCATACTCCGACTGCATTGCCGCTCTCCAACCTGGATCATCAAGGGCTTCTTCAATGGTGGTAGGTTCCTTTATCGAGCCCATGATATCTACCATTAGAGCCATGTTAACAATGTGTTCTGAGGCTCTTCTTTGCTCCTCTATTCTCTTTGATCTTTGTAATCCATCCGATGATGATTCTGGTACATCTACATGTGGATTGTGATCATCAAAGAGCTGTTGTGCCCACTTTGGTAGTGGCTTACATTGTGCAGCTACAACTGGTTGGCTTTTTATTGAGGAAATTTCTCCATCAGATATTTCCTCCTCCATCAGCATTCCGCCTCTTCCAAGCTCGTAGAAGATCTGGATCTAGCTGAATCATCAATCTTGAATTTACTGGATCTTCAACTGGTATAGGCTCTGGATCCAGTCCCATCGGTCCCATGACAGTGTCAAGTAATTCATAGGAGTCCAAAATTGCAGAAATTTTGAACTTCCAGAGTGTATAGTTGGTTCCATCCAACTTCCCTTCAGTGAATGCAGGTGGACGAATTCGAATAGGTGCAGCATTAACATTAGCTGAAGCACCAAGACTAGTGTTCGACAATGAAGCCATCATGTAATCACTCGAATAATCTACTGATATTCTAGTCTGCTAGTAAGCTAAAATAATGATACTTCTCAAGCTATTCGAACCTTACAGCTCTGATACCATGTAAGACAATAGTTACGCAATATAACACAGGAGCAATAGCAAAGAAGATAACAGATATAGGAGAATCTCAACAATTTTCTACTAGCAGCAAGTACAAAGATGATGGCGTTTTCCACCCGTGCGCTCTCAAGGTAGAGCTTAAATGGTGATCTAGACAACTCTAGATAGGGAGATACAAGGTAGAGGTATGCTGGCTCAACTTGATGTCTCAGGTAGTGCAGAAGTCATGTATATATAGGATCATGGGTGGCCTTCTGTGGACGGCTATACATGGGCGGTAGAGCGTGGGCGGCCACTGCCCGCGTAATTGCCATACACGGCTTATACTGGTTGAACCGACCTAACAAATATAAATGATTTCTGACTCTGACAGGGAATATTCTATGGAATATTCCCTTTACCGTTGCGCCAGGGGCGCTGCCCCCGGACCCCCACCAGGGGGCCCGCTGGCCCCCTTGGACCCCCTAGCCGGGGCTGCTCCCCGCTGCCCCGGACCCCCCAATTGGGGACCTTGGTAACTCCCTTTCCTTACAATACCTTACATGGTCCAATATGACCTTCATCCACCATGCAAGTTGGGATTCCCATCAATTGGGTAATGCACGCTTGGCTTCTCCTCATAACGGGGGCCTTACAAAATGTGCATACAATCATGAGGGGTAGACATTGATCATATACTAACATATTTTTCGTGTATACATTTGTATTTTTCTATGTTGAATCGCTATTATATAAATTTTGTTATGCACAGACACTCTAGAGCAATAGTAGATTCTGAAGTGCTTCAGAATTTTTCATTTATTCAGCATGACCATGTTTATAGCCCATAACTTTTGGTTTTTCACTTCATGTATATTTTGAGATTGGTGCATAAACTATCCATCTCATGGAGCTCATTTATGTACTTCTGGAATACACACTTCAATACGTTTATGTCTCATACGTTTGGAGGTTTAATATCGTGTGACCACTTCAATCATCCCAACAATTTCTATTACAATGTGTTGGTGCAATAGTGTTCAAGTACATGAAAGATTTTCAGAGTGCCCATGATGTTCTTCCATATGAGATTCATTGTGGAAAACACCTTTGTGCTTGATTATTATTAGTGGTATGATTGTGTCAAACCATGCCTACCTCTAATGGTCATCTGTGTATTATTATTTTTTAATGCTGATGGTAATGTAATGGTGCATTGTGTCTTACTTCCTCAAAGTGCCCATGATGTTCTTGCAGACGAGATTCATTGTGGAAAACACGTTTGTGCTTGATTATTACTAGTGGTATGATTGTGTCAAACCATGCTTCCCTACAATTGTCATCTGTGTCTTGTATTTCCTATTGACGGATAGAGTGATTGAATCCCTAATAATGTATCGTCACTACAATGTAAGCTTTAAAGAGACAATCATTCCTGCTCATGTCTTTTTTATTATGCTTAGGGGCTATGGGAAAAGTTTCCTATGTGTTATGTCAGATAGGCGACTTCAATTTTTGCGTTATAATGTGAGGATTAAAGACCACATGCATTATTGGTGCTCTCTATCTAGTTGTTAGCTGCAAAAGTTCGGCAAATTCTACATATGCTTATCGATGATGTGCATCCTATCAAAGGCTGCTAAAATAAACCCTTTGTAGTGTAGAAGGATGTTGTCAACTTGGAACATTGTATATATAGTAGGGCAAATGAAATCACCACTTTAGTTCAGTTAAGGAACAACCATAGGGAGTGAATCGATGGAGACTCTCTTGGTTTTGTGATGTCATAATAAAGAGAATTTTTGAGACGTACTATTTTTTAATGCTAACGGTAATGTAATGGTGCATTATGTCTTACTACATCTGAGATTTGGCATGTACAACGAATCTCTTTTCTCTTTTATGCAAAAACAAATAATCAGGAGAATAAGCATAAGCATTAAAGTGGGTGGGTGAGGTTCCAATTTCTATGGCTTGTGCAACTCAAGAAGATTTTTGTGGATCGAGCCCAAGTCAATATCACTTATTCTAGGTGCCCTGTGTGTGCCCCTAAGCACACAATTTCCCGACAATAGCATGTCATCATTTAGGATTGGGAATCAAGGTGGTTCATGAATAGGAGTAGATGGAGCACAAATAGTAGCAGCATTGATGACAGTCATCCCAACGCGGTGGATATGACCGTCAACCTTCATAGAAGGTAGACTTTATGGTATAGATTACACCCTGTGGAAGTTCAAAATCACTTCTATCCTCGATTCATATAAGCTTTTGGAGATTGTTCTTGGGAGTGAACATGAACCCCAAGAAACAGTTAATCCAAATAATCCTAATCGTATGATTTCTCTTGATGCTAATCTTCTATGTGCTTGGAAACATAGAAACACAAATGCAATTTGCACACTAGTTATAAGTACTATTGATAGAGTTCTATCATTTAGCATACTTTCAAGGTTTATGAAGCATGGAACATATTGAGAAATCAATATGGAACTCGTAATCAAACACAGATTCAAAACATAGAGAATCAACTAGCAGTAGAAAGGTTTGCTGATGGGGAGACTACAGAGGTATTCACTACTAAAGAATATACGAGATCAAATGGAACGAGAAGGCATACAAAAGTCAAGTGAGGAGCTATCTTGGCATTGTCTTCAAATTTATTCACCAAATTTTGATGGTTTGGTGACTACACTTAATATTCAAATTTGACCTCAACCTCTGACTTTTGATGAATTCAGTGCCTTACTCTTGGAGGAGGAGTCGTGGCTCAAGGCAAGGAGTAGAGGCAACAAAGCGGATGTTTCATTCATATCAAATTCCAAAGGGTTCAAATTTGACTCTTCAAAAGATGGAGAAAAAAAGAAGAATGACAAAAATAAGTTCAAGGGGGATTGTTTCCACTGCAAGAAGGAAGGCCACAAAATCCAAGACTACTGCATTATTGGGGCTTCACTCACTAATTAAGCATAAAGACATGAAGACATAGTGGAAAGAAGAAGGACAAAGAGCCATGGAATCAGAGAACCACTTTGAATTCATCCTCAAGGGTAAATATCTACAAAAGGTATTAATCTTTAAATCTTAAACTCATAAGTTGCAACCGAAGCAAGAAGACCATGGCAGATCATATCTCTATTGAAAATTTGGACAGAGATAACTATCCTACCTGGGTAATGATAATGGAAGCCTTACTTATGAGTAAGGATCTCATGATATATTTAACAAGTGAAGAAGAAAATCCTAGATTTGAAGATGATAGTCGACCAAAGAGAGAAGAGTTAGAATCTTTAAAGCTATGGAAAAAGAAACATGCAAGTGAGCCTATATATACATAACACTATCACATATCATTTGCTACCACACATCTGAGGTTGTGAAATAGTTGAAGATATATGGAATGCATTGGAGGATCACTTCCAAAACACTACTAAAGCTAGGAAGGCTAGCTTCTAGTCAGAATTCACAACATTCAAGGAGAAGAAAATCCAAAGCATTAGGAAAAAAGGTGAACCCTGGATGGGCCTTTTAGCTCAAAGAGTGATTAGTGATGGACCAATCAGAAGAGGGTGGTGGCCACAGTCTATACCCTATAAAATACTAGGCTGAAGGGGGAAGAGGGGACAAGATTCCTCTATGTTCAGGGTTGTCTTCTAGAGAGAGAAGAAATCTCGTAATCAGGCTGGGCCCAAAAATTCAAAATTTTTTAAAAGTTGTAAAACTCATCATAATACCATTAAATGACCTCCATATCACTTTTCAAGGTCAAAAGTGCTATTTTTTACTTCTAATTCAAAATCCGTGCATGTTTGTGGACTAAAAAAGTGACTTTTTTCAAAATGACTCAAAAAACTCTATTTTCCCTCTTCAAACTCCCATTTTCATACCCAAAACCCAAAAAGTCATATTTTTCACCTCTATTCCCTCCATACCATACAACAGAAGCATTGTTTCTCCTCCTACCATTCTCCCAACTTCTGCAGCAATGACAACAACTCTTACTCCCATGGAAAGCTCCAGAGCTCGTAGGAGACCAAAGGACGAAGTTCACACAATGACGTGCCACAACATCAAAACAATGGAAGGAAGTTGGCTACCACAAGAGTTTTGCAAAGGTGCATGGGTGTACATGCAGCCATCTGGACTTGGTCCTCATCGTGTTCGAGATCGTGGAAATTTGGATCTTCATTGGAAAGGTAAGCTCTTAGGCTTCAAGCAGCAAACACATGGTGGGATGGTTGCTATTGTACAACATGTCTTCACAGTTTCAACCATGAAGTTAGAAAACTCCAATAGAATTAGATATCCAATCCATTGTGAGTATTTCTATTTTCTCAATGCTTCATGGTGTTAAATGTCTTAATTACTCATCTCATATGTTTTTCATTGCTACAGTCATATTTCCTTCTAGTTTAGTGGAAGAGCAACCACTTCATAGTCTCACAGGAACTTTCAAAGCATTACATGCAGACATTGGGGCATTAGTGTTTCCAGATGTACCTCCTGCTAAACTTATTCGTGAAAGGATCTTCTTTTACACTCACGAGTACATTGTTCCTTCCATAGATGGTGAATATGGAAGGTTGGAGATTATCAAAGTTGACTCTCTTCTTAGTTTAGAGTGGCCAAAACCTGATTTTTGGTCCATATCATCTTTCAAGCGTAAGATGGTGATGGACATACATAACTCTTTGAAATTCACACGCGTATCTAGATCAATAGGTCTTCATTGGACTCTACCAATCCATTGCTTTGTTTTCATATTTCAAGGCATTCCTTTTGTAGAAACTCCTACAATGTTCCTATGTAAAGATATTACATACGAAGCAGTAGAAGGATTGTTAGGGGAAAACTGGGGTTATGTAGAAGGATTGTCAAAAGGGGATAGATATCGTTGTAGAATTGGTGACACAGGTATAGGGTTTCGCTATTTAAAACATCGCACCTCATTGTACATCAGATTTTATTATGATCGTTGGATGTGTAAACTAGGAGAGTGGATACCTTTGCAAAGCTCGGAGGGATCTTTAGCTTCATTTGAAATTAATGTGAAGTTACCAAACAATGATATGGACGTGGTTTTAGTTAATCAACATTGGAACTTGGCCAACTTGAGAGAGCACTTACTTATCATGGGATATGACGATCTTCATGATTTCAAATTTCGAATACGAGGGAACAAGGTAAGAGTTGTATTCCATATATACATATAGATATATATATATATATATATATATATATCTTATTCTATCACTATTGTTCATGATTTGAAAATGTTTTACTCTTTTATGAATTGTCCACAGATTGGAAAGAGATTGGAAGACAAAATCAAGGTTCTTGCAGATTGGAGCATGGATGGAACTGACATTTCATTGTCATAACTCTTTTTTGTAAAGATACTGTGAAACCTGTAAACAAACCTATTTTTGCAATGAAAAATTTTTCACATTTGCTTCAAGGATATTTTGGCCACATTCTACTTGTATCTGTAAATTCTCAAGGTTTTTCTTGAAAGAGCATTCTTATTGTTTATTTCCTTTGATGTGATCTCAAATGTCAAAGTTTTCCTTTTCAAGACTCTTATGTTTTAATTTAAGGAAAAGTCACTTCTATGAAAAAGTGGGACCCATCACTTAAAAATTCTAGAAAAGTTATAAATAGGAGTCCTCTCTCCTCATTTCTCACTTTTGCAACCACATTGAGTGTTAGAACAGTCTGCATTTGCAAGCTATGGCTTCCACCTCTGTACCTACTAAGAGTGCACGCCACAAGTTTCTAGAATTTTTGGAGGATTCAGATTACAAAGGTCAACATGACCTATATGATCTTCTCTCCAAGGTTCCTGACCTCCATGGAACCGTGCAAATGAATGCCGATGCTTTGGAGGAGCTACTTTAATATATGCAAGTTCATATATTGCGTTTCTCCATTGAAATACCACCATATGATGGAACTTGGGTTCCATGTGACCTTCTCACCTACATTCACAAAGGTGATGAGGCTTTTGCAAAACGATTGAAACGGTTCCAGGCAATTGCAGAGGAAGCAGGGCACCTTCTTGATGAAACTGTGCCACTTATAAGGAAATTGAATAGGAAACGCAAGATGGGTCCAAAATATCTTTCATTCATTGCTGCCACAATTTTCTTTGTGAATGAGGAACCAGAACCAATTCCTCATGAGATCCCTCATCTTCTTACAGGTGGTTTTGTCGAGGATAAAAAGGAACCACCTCAAGAACCCTTGAATCTCCTATTAGAGAGAGAAGCTATTGAGAAAACTTATCCTCTTGGTGTAGATGATAAGTTGAAAGAAGTGCCTAAGCCATCCACCTCTTCGGAGCCAGAAGCAACTATTCCAGAGGTGGAGATTGAAACTTTTTCAGTGGTTCTTGTCGAGGGACAAGAATATTTGTTTTTACATGATGTAGAGAAGGCATTTGGGCTACGGCTTGATGAATGCCTAAGTTTGTTTTGTAATTTGTCAGAGTGTCCTTTGGATAGTACCTCTGAGTTGCTGGAGAAAAAGTGTTTGCCATTTGGTGACTCAGTGGCCGACACAATAAAATTGGTTTGCAATGACATACTCACAAGTGAACATGAACATATCACAGAAGAACAATTTAATAATGCACAAGAAAGGATATTGGAATCAAAAATTCCCTCCTCACCAGTAATCGAGCAGAGTGGAATGTCCCACTCCAGCATTAATTTACAACTTCAAGAGAGAGGAGAAGAAGAAGATAGAGTTCAGGATGTAAGTATCTTCAATTCATGTCATTCATTCTTACAAACACATGCAGCTACTAATCATAAAACTTTGTGCAGGAGGTGATTGAAGTCGACAAGTTTGCAGCAAGGAGCGGAGGTGATCGAGTGGCTCGTGGAGGTGGCTCATCCCTTGCAAACTACATTGGGAAACTTCCCAAAGACCATTTTGTAATTATCCATAAAGAGTTCAGTCCTCAGGGCCACTTCATGACATGGTGTCTAAAGGCCTTAAGTAAATTGCTTTGTTTATCAACCATTACACAGGGGAGTAATTGTATCTTTTTAGTTAAGAAATCCCTTGTAACTACAACCTTAGGTTCCAACTTCCGTGGAAAGGTCTTAGGCCAAATAGGTATATCTCTAGGTCTAGGTGTTAGAAATGTTGATCAAATAGCAAACTCAATTTTGACTTACACCCTACCCATGGCTTTGGAGCGTCGAAAGAGAGTCATTGAGAAACTCAAAGCCAATTGATGTAAACAATTGAATTAATATCAAATTTTCACTTTGCTTTATTTACAATTGTCTCAAGTTTTTTTTTTTCAGTATATTATCTAAAATTCTTTTGGACCTGCATGTGATGTATTGATGTCATGTAGGGCATTGGAAGGACCTTTAGTTTCATTCTTTTGGACTCTTGATCATTGGGTAAGCCTCCATTAAGGTCTTCTAGGGCATTGGGAGGCCAAATAAGGCACTGCCACAGAAACGCGAGAGAAGGCCCTGCAAAACGTTTGCAGGGCCTTCTCTCGCGTTTCTGTGGCAGTGCCTTATTTGGCCTCCCAATGCCCTAGAAGACCTTAATGGAGGCTTACCCAATGATCAAGAGTCCAAAAGAATGAAACTAAAGGTCCTGACATGCCCAAGGTTACCTTACATGAGACTCAACCTTCACTAGATGGATATTTTCAAGAATGCAAATGTTCTAAGTTTCAAAATGCTCTGCTCATATGTTTCAAAGGTATAGGGAGGTCAAAATTTGTTCATATTAACTACCCCTGAACTAGCTTTACTAGTCATGATCCCTCTTTCATATGTCAAAGGTTTTGTAGGGCATTAGGAGGCCAAATAAGGCCCTGCCACAGAAACGCGGGAGAAGGTCCTGCAAACGTTTTGCAGGGCCTTCTCCCGCGTTTCTGTGGCAGGGCCTTATTTGGCCTCCTAATGCCCTACAAGACCTACATGACCTTAAATAATAAAAAAAAATTCAGTACAGGGATATTATCACTAGATCAAAATGACAAGATAATAAAACAATCATTCATATATGAGAGATTATCACAAGAAAACACATGGAAATGTAAAATGACTACTCATGTTTCATTCTAAATAATGAGATTATAAATGGAATAGAGGAAAAGTGCTAATGTTTCATTGAAAATGGCAATATTTACAAAAAATCTCTTGTCCATAGAGATCAGTTACAAAACTTAGCTACGATCACCCCTAATTCTCCTAGCTAATTGTATGTCCTTCGGTTGTATAGTGACTCGCTTAGCATGGATGGCGCACAGGTTGGAATCCTCTAGCATTGATATCAAAAATGCTTCAGCTGCCTCTTGTAAAGCTTCTAAAGCTAGAGCTTGGATCCTTAACCGTGCACAATACCTTTGTAACTCTTCTTTGACCACCCTTGCAAAGGGTCTTCTAGGTATGAGAAGCTCAGCTGTCTTTTGATAGTGCCTTATCTCTGCAAATGCCTTCGTATATCTTCTTCTTCGTTGTGGTGCTCTAGCTTGTGGTGGTGGTGGTCTTCGTTGGACATTTTCTTGTGGTCTTGGTTGGGGTGGTCTACGACGAGGTTGAAAGAATTTCTTCTTCCGTTGCACGCGTCTTGAGCTTTCTCCTTGTTCAGGATGTTGTTGTTGGCTTTGCTCTCTCTCTTGATCATTGGGTATGGCCCCCTGATTTGATGGTAGTGTCTTTCCCGCTACAGTAACCCTATGATTTGTAGGTATTTCTTCGTTACCCCATGGTGGCAATCTTTGACTCTCATCACTTGATTGTGAACCTTGTTGAGACACATCCTCATGCGATTCATCAAAATCATCATCAGAAACTACCTGTCTATGAGCACGCTCCTTCACCCTTGTCTTTGTTGGTCTCTTTGGTGATGGAGGCTCATCATATGATGATGGTGGTGATTGGTCTCTTTACGACCTTTTCCCTGGATTGCCCATGTTCCACTTGTTCATGCAACTGTTCACTCCCAGAGGTATGGCCACCACCTGTTTCGCGATGGGATGCAGAGTGCGAGACACTACGTCGCCTTTTGTGGTGATTCATCCATGGTGGCTTCTGAGTGCCTTGCACATAGGTAGGAAAGTTAATGGGATCCTTCCTTGCAGTTTGCTTTGTTCGTGCCATCCTCTATAGTGCTAGAATGTTGAAATGAGACAATGAGTCTCCTTTTATAATGTTTCACTTAAAAAGGTTCTGTTCACACCTGAATGGACAAAAAATAGTTTAAAAATTAAAAATTACCTGGAAAAATTGCAAACAAGAGATTAGTGTGTAGCAAACCTTATGAATTATTCAGAAAATGCCATGAATGTATTAAATGACTTCACTTCCATGATGAACCCTCTCGTGTTCTTGTAGCCCGCCATTGAGCATGACGTAAAGGTCCCAATGATGACTTCCATTTTTCACTAGCTAAGTCGTGTTGATGAAATCTTGCAAGTTTTGCAACTTTCGACTCCTTGGCTCGTTCCATTGCATATGTCCTTGAAAATGCAGTACCATAAAACCAATTAAACATCTCTTCCATATAGTTTGATTGCATTGCACCACCACCATGTCGTGTGTTCTTGAAGTAAACACCTCTAGCCTTGTAATGTGACTTCTCCATTCCTTGTGTACTAAAAATCTCCAATGAACCATATCGATGCATAAAAAATGCTCCATGTGCAAATAAAATATGCTGAAATGATATAAGTACATATAACACAATCTTATCAACAAGAAAATTGAAAAAATAAGAAAACTTACAATGTAATGTGTAATATTGCTCTCTCCCCAAGATAGGATGAAACACTTTGCAAACTCCATTAATGTATCTTGAAACAACTGACGGTCATTTTTGTTGGAGCTATTAAGACTCATTAAACCTACCAACTTATCTAAGCATGACCAAACCTTCTTTCGCCTATTACTAAGGTCAATTTGAGAATCATTATCAGTGGTGATCATGCACAAGTCTTTCCATAGCTCCCTGCATTCATTTTCCTTAGGGCTTACACCTGTTCTGAAAAATTTTCTTGCCTTCTTCCCTGTCATTGACACTTGTTGCAAACTATTTTGCAATTCACCAGGTTTTTTGACAACTAGAGTTACATTACCACCATGACAACCAATCGAATTAAGCAACTCTTCCAATTTTTTGATTGCTTGTACAGATTTATCAATTGGCTTCATGGAAAATGCATATTCTATGTGGATCTTCAATAATCTATCAAATATTCTCATGAAAGCATGCAATGTGCAAAAGTGAACATTAACTAATGGAAATGGAATAATGGGATTCCAATCTTTATCTAATGTGTCACGGTTAGGTATTTCTAACATTGGATACCTTAACAAAGGTCTATCCCATTCCGTGGAAGTAGGTGCATCTATGTATTCATCTAAGCTAGATAGTACTTTTTGTTGTCCCTTTGTTACTTTGTAGCCTCGAGTACAAAATGGACATGGATAACGAGCAGATGCACCTTGCTTGCAACCTAACATGCATTTGATAGTTTTTAAATCCCCACCCAAGTGCCAATCTATCTCAAAATCACCAAAGTTTTCTATGTGGAGCTTTGCAGCATAAATTAGCAAAATCTTTATAACATCAAAATACAATGTATATCAAGGTAACAATAGTGCACATACCTGGTATAGTAGATTTGTAAAATTGAACCATTGCCTGTTGAAGCCTCTCCAAATCCACGAATATGTTGTTGTACTTTGTGTAAGGAAATCCATTTCCAACTGCGCTTTTCAACTCTTTTTTGGATGTAGATAAATGATAAATAGACATAGGCATAATATCCTCTATATATAAGTAGTTTCCAAGAATACTAGTTATATCTTCATTGGACATTGACTTCTTTAGCGATACCTTGTAAGGAGATGGAAACATATTCTGTAAAATACCTTCTCTTTCTAATGAATGCTTCAAAAGGTTGTACAATGCACTGTATCCTTTAGTACTAATTCCTACTTCATCACATACCATCTGCACGTCTCTAGGAGTGATAATATCTTGTAACTTTTTTGTGAAATCTTTAATCACTTTCTTCTTGATTAGGTTTCCTATCCCTGACTCCAAAATACTAACCACCTGCTTGTTGGTCAAACAAGAATTTAATAACTTGAATTGATCCTCTATTGTTGATGATGCATTAACATCTTCAACGAATGACCTACATAACAAGAAAAATATATATATATATATACATATAAAAGTCTTCCAAAAAGAGAAACAAATACAAGCCAAACCTTATTGCAAAAACTCGTCGTTTGCGTGCTCCACCACCAATTGAAAGAGAGTCAAAGGATGTTAATGATCGTCTCCTACGTCGCATCCCAAGTGGAGTCTCTCTCAAGTGTTGGACAGTGTTTTTAAATGTCTCAATTGTTCTCTCCTTTTCTTCCATATGCTTTTCAAGCTCTGCAAGCTTTTCTTGTAAAGATATGATTGTGCTTTCAAAAGTGACCAACCTTGTATGATTTAGTTGATATTGTTGAATCCAATACTTAGTAATGGCAATTGAATGTGTAGATAATCGTTGACAATAACCTAAGAGCCCAGCTTTACCGGCACCGATGAACTGAAGTAAAGTTGAGAGGTTATGGAATGTTGGATGGTAAGAAGACATTGGATCAGGAGGGTATAATGAACCATGAGTCCAAAGATCAATATTCTTTTCTCCAGCTTCACGACGCTCATTTTGAGAGTTCACATCATTGTTGCATTGTGTATTTGGAGCAAACTCTCTGGGCACACGAACATGGATACTTGTTGATGCTGGGGCATGAGGACGTCCTAATGTGAGGTTTGTAATAGGTGTCAACACCATCTTTTCCAACAATTAAACAATACTGAGAAAGAGACCAGAAATTTGTTTGGAAGAGATGCTAGAGCATGATTTTCTCAAGAAAAGTTTGTTTTCTTGGATGAGGATGGGTCACAGTGTGTTTTTCCACTGAGAATAGCCAAAAATGTTGAAATTTTGAAAAAGTCATTTTTTGGGTGAAGAGTAGTTACGGATTTGATGATGTGGCACTCTACTTTTGGAGGGATTTTAAAAATATTGCTTTTTCAAAAGGAAAATTAAAAACTAAACTCAAAAAAGGTCACTTCTGACATATATATTAAAAAATGAGCCCTTTCAAGTAAATAAACACTGAAATTGAGACTTTAAAAAAAAATCATTTTTTTATTCCCATACATGCTCGAGTTTGATGATGTGGAAAGTAGATTCCCTTTCTCTCTCTCTAAAAGAAGAGAGAGAGGAGCCTAGTAAGCCTTAAAAAAAGCCTACTCCAGCCTACTAAAAAGTGCCCTATTAAATGCACTTTGTCCCCTTAGACAACAGCAGAATGAGGCTTAATCCCTGAAAATTAGGGATCCTTACAAGGCCCATGCAGGGTTCACCCTTTTTCCTAATGGCATTAGTGATTATGTCACTAAGATGAAGGACTTGGAAGATAGCCTTGGATTTATAGATGAAGATATTGAGGATCATAGGTTGATTGCACAATTAGTTGTAGGTTTGAGAGGAGGTGAAAAGTGGAAACCTTTTGTACTATCAATTCAACTCTCATTAAATCATTTTGTGCCAGATCTAAATCAATTGCTTGGATTGATGCTCACATTCGAGCAAGACTTGAAGTCAGATGGAGTTAGAAGATATAGCTCTGCTACGTATGCAAAGAATAAGAAGAAATGAGATAAAGGTAAAGCAAAGGATGAAGAAGAATCGAATTCTCAGGTTAATTATGTAAAAGGAAGAGGTAATGGTAGAGGTAAAGGTAGAGGAAATGGAAGAGGAAGAGGTAAACAAAATGATAACAAGAAGAAATGTTGGATTTGTGGCTTGAGCAATCATTTGTCTTATGATTGCTAGCACAATCAACAAGGCTCAAATTAGAATCAAAGTAACAATGGCAGAGGAAGAGGTGGAAGATATCAAAATCAATTTCAAAGAGGAAGACAAAGTCAAAGAGGTGGCTATGGTAGAGGTGGAGGAAGAAATTGGGGACAAAATCAATCCTACAATACCATCTACTACAATTATGAAAATGATACACAGAATGAGAACCATACAACATTGATTATGAATTCAATAAGTACATCAGAGAAAGAGGATCTCAAGGTATTCTATATTGACTCTTGTTGCTCTAATCATTTGTAAGGAAATATCGAGTTAATTTCAGAATTAGAAGAAGGCATTTCTAATCATACAATTCAAATAGGTGATAACACAAGACACAATGTGCATTCAATTGGAAAAGTGAAATGCAAGAGTGGAGCAAACTTGCTAACCAATGTTTTGTATGTTCCAACAGTACCTAAGAATTGTATTAGTGTGAGACAATAGTTGAGAAAGGTTTTCAAGCCATATTTACAAATGGAGTATTTTTGGAAGATTTGGAGAATGAATATAATCACATTATTTATGGTAAGAAGGAAGGTAGACTTTTTACTCTGAAAGTGCAAGGGAGCATTGGTCAAAATTTGCTCACACATGGTGATGAAGTGATTATAGAATTAGACCTCTGGCATAAGAGGTTAGGACATTTTAATGAAAGAGGAATCAAAGCTATGGTGGCAAATCAATCTATATTAGGGCTACCAAATGTGGAGAACCAACATATGTTCTATAAATGTGAAGCATGCCAAATGGCAAAAGCACATAGATTACAATTTTAGAAGAAAGGATTCATGCATGATGGATTACTAGAGCTCATAAATACAGATGTATGGGGACCAACAAAAGAAGGATCAATCAATGGCTCTAGGTATTATGTTCTCTTTATTGATTATGCTACAAGATGGATAACTCTTTATGTATTCGAGGAAAGATCAGAAGTATTTGGAGCCTTCAAACATTTTCATGCATATGTAGAAAGGGTTATAGATCAAAAGCTCAAGAGACCAAGGTCTGATGGAGGGGAAGAATACTTCTCCCAAGAATTCAATGATTATCTTTGGAATGTAGGTATTAAGAGAGAAATAACTTGCAAGTACACATCTCAACAAAATGGGGTGGTTGAAAGAAGAAATAGAGCTTTGGTTGAGTTTGCTAAGGCTATGTTAAAGGAGAAAAATTGTTCAAATTATATTTGGGCTTAGGCTGTAAATATAGCTATATATCTTGTGAATAGATTACCATGTACAGCTCTAAATGGAGCGACCCCTTATGAAGTCTTGTGGGGTACAAAACCAACACTAGATCATTGTAAAGTTTTTGGATCAATTGCCTATGCTTATGTACCATCACAACTCAGAAATAAGCTTGAACCAAAGGCTAAAAAATATGTATTCATTGCTATGATGAAAAGAAAATGGGTTATAGGTTATGGAATCCTCTAACTAAACAATTTCTTGTTTCTAGAGATGTGACATTTGATGAACAGAAGAGTTGGTATGCAGAACAAAGTCACAACATTGAAACATTTGAAGAAGAGGCAAGAATAAGTGAGAGAACTAAATCAAATATGCATGTAAACACAGATGAAGATCACATACAAGCAAGCACATCCAAAGTTGGATCATCAAGAAGAAATGAAGATGCACCTAGGTTTGATGAAGAAGTGCAGTTACATATACATGAAGAAAATGAACCAAGAAGGTCAAGAAAATTAAGAAGAAAACCAACAAGATATTCTTATGATACATCTTATATGACTTAGAAAGCTATGCTTATATGCTCAAAGAAGATGAAGAACCTTAGAGCTATGATGAAGTGAAAGGCAAGAAACAATGGGAAAAAGAAATGAAGGAAGAGTTCAATGCACTTGAGGAGAACAAGAATTGGAACTTGTTCCAAAAACAAATGGTAAGAAAGTGATTGGAAATAAATAGGTTTATAAAGTGAAAAAATTCCTAGATGGAAGAATAGCTAGATATAAAGCTAGAACGGTGGTCAAAGGCTATGCCGAAACCCATGGCATATATTATGATGAGACATTCAATCCTATGGCAAAGATATCATCATAAGGACAATCATTGCTATTGCAACATCAAAAGGATGGAGCTTGAGTCAATTGGATGTAAAGAATGCATTTTTAAATAGATATATATCTGATGAAGTATACATGGAGAAACCTCAAGGATTTGCAAATTTCAAGTATGCATATTATGTTTGTAGATTGAGAAGAGCACTCTATGGGTTAAAGCAAGCTCTAAGAGCTTGGAACTATAGGCTTGTGAAGTATCTCAATGAACTTGGATATCAAAGTTCAAAGGCAAATGCAAGTCTACTTCTCAAAAGAATAGATGAAGATATAATGTACATTTGTATTTATGTAGATGACATTATAATCACAGGTACTTCAAATGAAGGAATCAAGGAAGTAAAGAGATTACTTGACAAGGAATTCAAGATAAATGATCTAGGGAAATTATCATACTTTCTTTGAATGGAAATCACTTATGCAGATCATGGTATATATGTATCACAAGAAAGGTATCTTCTAAACCTATTGAAGAAGTTCAACATGGAGAATTGCAAAGACGCTTCAACTCCACTTGAAGTTAATCACGAGCTTAGCAAATATGATGGTCTAGAATTCAAAGATATAAGGAAGTATCAATCTTTAGTGGAAAGTTTGATTTATGCTACACTAACAAGACTTAATCTCAGTTATATAGTGGGAGTCCTCGCACAATTCATGCATTGTCCAAAGGATCAACATTGGATTGCAAGTCAAAGACTTCTTAGTGTCATGAGGAATGAGATAAGGAAAAGAGCTCACATACACACTCTCACTTTCAAGGAGAAGCACACACACAGATTGAGGCAAGGAAGAATGATCTTCTTCTTCTTCTTCTATTACATAAAAAGGAATGTACAAGAATGACCTAAAAACAAGAATACAACAAGTGCAATATATAAAGATCATTACATAAGGAAAAACCTAATGTCTGTGAATGAGTGATCTGACAAGGAACAAATATGCCATCACTCTCGGTAGATAAATCCAATAAATCTCAATGAAGTATCCCTCACATTGACCGACGTGACCACTATACATGTCAGAGAAATGAAAAACTGGTACGTGTCATCTTGGATCACCACATGTTGAGCTTAATATCTCAACACTCCCCCTCAAGCTCAACGCCATATCCTGTAATCCAAGCATCTCCCGAAACTTCTTCAACTTCTCAGCTCCAAGTGCTTTGGTGAAAATATCAGCAACCTGCTCATCTGTTCTCACATAAACAAGATCAATATCACCTGCTAATACCTTCTCTCTAATGAAGCGATAATGTACCTCGATATGCTTTGTTCTAGCATGGAAAACATGATTATGTGCTAGCTGTATGCTGCTAAGATTATTGCAATAAATAGTGATAGGCTTTTCCACTTCCACACCTAAATCTGCAAGTAGCATTTCTAGCCATGATGCCTCATATGCTGCCATTGCAGCACCTCTATACTCAGCCTTTGTACTCGACAAAGCAACAGTGGGTTGCTTCTTGCTGCTCCATGTAACAGCCATACTCCCAAGTGAGAATAGAAAACCACTAGTAGATCTTCTATCTGGAATGCAACCAGCCCAATCTACATCAGTGTATCCATAAACCTGCAAATCTACACCAGCCTCATAAAACAATGCATAATCCAAAGTAGCACTCACATAACGTAGAGTGCACCTCAGAGCATCCAAATGTGGCTTCCTGGGAACCTGCATAAATTGACTTTCAATTCCAACAGTATAACTTAGATCAGGCCTTGTAATTGTGAGATATATAAGACTTCCCATAATTTTCTTATACATAGTAGCATTTTCCAATGCTTCACCTGATGTAGTATCCAACTTCAAATTCTAATATAATGGCATAGAAATTGGCTTACAATCAACCATACCATACTTTTGTAGCATATTCAAGGCATATTGCCTTTGCAACATCCATGTATCCGTTTCTGTATGTATAAACTCAATGCCCAAGAAATAGTGCAACACACAAACATCTTTCATGTCAAATTCCTGCATAAGAAGTTGCTTTACCTCTTTGATGCTTCCTTCATTATCACCACCTATAATCAAGTCATCAACATAAATAGCCACAATAGTGATGCCATCATCATCCTTCCTTGCATATAGTGAGTGATCTGCATCACACATAGAAAACCCGATGTTGGTTAAGTAATTAGCAATCCTTGCATGCCATGCACGAGGAGCTTGCTTCAACCCATACAAAGCCTTTTGCAACCTGCAAACATATTATGGATGCTTTGAATCTTCATATCCTTGTGGCTAGTCCATATATACTTCTTCCTATAACTCACCATGTAGGAAAGGATTCTTCACATCCATCTGATGCAAAGTCCATCATTTTGTTGTAGCTAATGCAACAAGTGTTCTGACAGTATACATTTTAGCTACAGGGCTGAATGTTTCCTCATAATCAATGCCATATGTTTGTGCATATCCTTTGGCTAACAATCGTGCTTTATACCACATGTACATATGCAATACAGCTAAAAACTTTTAGATGTGATAAGTTTGGTTTTTTACCTGTAAACTTCTCTTTAAGTGTAACTTGATATATAGCAGCAGTCGGAGTTCTGTTCATGATGTATATAGTAGTATGCACAGCTTCTGCCCAATAACAATGAGGCATATTCTTCTTAGCCATCAAGGCTCTTGCTATTTCTGCAATATGTCTATTTTTGCGTTCAGCAACGCCATTCTGTTGTGGTGTGTACATGCATGAAAACTGATGTCGACCATGATTTTTTAGAAAATTGTTGAACTCATTTGACATGTATTCACCTCCTCCATCAGATCTTAATGTCTGAATGTACTTCCCTATCTACTTTTCCACCATAGTTTTAAGATTCTGGAAGTGAGTGAATACCTCGCTCTTCTCTTTCATGAAATATACACATACTTTGTGTGTATGGTCATCAATGAAAGTAACATAAAACCTGCAATCGCCCATAGATGTGGTCTTTGGTGGACCCAAAACATCTGTATGTACTACTTCTAGTACATTCTCACTAACATGCTTATCATGTGGAAATGATGCTCTTGACTGTTTACCAAATTGACATGCTACACATACCTTTTGCATTTCTAAAACTTTTAAATTTGGTAGTCCATGGACAATCTCCTTTGACTTCATCAATTTCAACCTTTGCAAGTTTGCATGTCCAATCCGTTTGTGCCACATCTCTATATCTGCAATAACTCATGTACCTTTTGCAAACATGGTTGCATTCATTTCAAGGATCTTCACATTTAAGGTGAACATCCTACCCACTTTGTTTCCTTTGGCAACCAATCATCCATCCTGCTTGTACTCTTCTACATATAATCCATCAGCATTGAATCTGACTTGTAATCCCTGGTCAACCATTTGTCCAGTAGAAACCAGATTGTTTGTTATATTTGGAACATGCAGCACATCAATAAGATGTTTTATCTTTCCATCCTCCATCGATAGTGCTATGTTTCCTGTGCTCAATAGGATGTGATGTGTCATCACATGTTTCAACATATCCAAGAACTGGCAATTTCTACAAAGTACTAAACCATTCCGCATGACTTGTCATGTGATTTGAAGCACTTGAATCAACATACCAGACATTATCATTTGATTTTGAAGCACCAGCAGACATCGTATTCATCATCTGATGTTGAACCATGAACAAATTCTCATAATCATCTACACTTATGGATGCATAGTTATTTTGTTGCCTTCTATTATTTTGATTCTTCAACTTGCAATCACGTTCAAAGTGTCCAGCTTTATCATAATTCCAACATCCTTTACTATCATTAACTGAATCATTTCTTTGGAAATTTTTACGACCTCTTTGGCTCCCCCCGCCTCGAAACTGTCCTCTTCCTCCTGCATGATTCTGTTGTTGACTTTGGTCTTAGTTACTATTCCCTCTTCCACTTCCAAAACCTCTACCTTTGCCTCTTCCTCTACCAGAGTAGAATACCTGCTTAGAACTAGATTTTCCTTGGGAGTTTGAATCCTCACCAAGATTCTTTTCTTCAATAATCAGCATAGATACTAGATCAGCAAAATTCAGAATATTTTCCTTGGTCTGTATAGAAGTTCTGAACTGCTTATATGTAGCTCCTAAACCATGAAGACACACTTCCACCTTATCATCATCATCTACATTCACGCCAATAGATGCAAGTGACTCATATATGCTTTTTATTTTCAAGGTGTAGTCACTTACCGACATACTCCTCTTCTCCAATATATGCAGCTCGTTCTTGAGTTGCAATTTTTGTGCCTTTGTATTGGTCTCATACAATGTGACCAAACTGTTCCAAGCCTCTTTTGGAGTCTTGGCATCTTGTATGTGTCCAATCTTGCTATCATGTATGCTAACAGATAGCTAGTACATTACCTTTCATGCTCCTTGATTCCATTCCTCATATGCTTTTACCTGATCTGCAGTCTGATTCTTTTCTGGTAACTACGAAGCATTTTCATTCTCTCCTTCGATGTACTTCCAGTGGCCCTTTCTCATCAGGAAATTCGTCATTCTGAATCTCCAAGCATGGAATTTGTTCTTGTCCAACTTATCGCTCATAAGCTAACTAATTCCATCTATGTTTGCCATTTCTACAACAATTCACAACACTACAAAACACTACAAGCAGCACTTATGCTTGAACATTGTCGCACTATGACGTGATAGTTCCATCTCAGAAAAACACAGATTTCGTGTATGAACAGTACACGAAATCGCTTGAAATTCTAGATCTGGAATATATGAGTGTTGTCGAACAAAACGCAAGTTACAATTTTTGAAACTGACCTGGTTTCTCTGTGGATCCCACCTTGTGGGCTCCAAACAGAGATTGAGATGGCAAACGGAGGTCGTTTGTGAATCGTTGATTTTCGTAGCAAACGAAGGTCGTTTGTGAATCGTTGATTTTTGTAGCAAATGGAGGTCATTTGTGAATCACGTTTCTCCACGAGCTCTCTACAACCACACTGGCTCTGATACCATGTCACGAGGAAGGAGATAAGGAAAAGAGCTGACACACACACACTCACTCTCAAGGAGAAGCACACACACAAATTGAGGCAAGGAAGAATGATCTTCTTCTTCTTCTATTACATAAAAAGGAATGTACAAGAATGACCTAAAAACAAGAATACAACAAGTGCAATATATAAAGATCAATACATAAGGAAAAACCTAATGTCCGCGAATGAGTGAGCTGGCAAGGAAAAAATGTGCCATCACTCTCGATAGATAAATCTAATAAATCTCAATGTAAGTATCCTTGCCATATATCGAAGTGACCACTATACATGTCAAAAAAACGAAAAATTGGTACGTGTCATCCTAGATCATCACATGTTGAGCTTGATATCTCAATACTTAGATATATCAAAGGAACTATAAAAGAAGGATTATATTATCCTTTTACTTCAGACATAAATTTGAGAGCATATAGTGACTCAGATTGGGAAGGAAGTCAAGATAATAACATGGATACATGGTGTAAATAGGTGATAAGCTTGTGAGTTGGTGTTCAAAGAAACAACATACAGTAACATTATCATCAATTGAAGCAAAAGACAAAGGGCTTGTAGAAGCAGATAAAGAAGGAATATGGATGCAGACCATGTTCAAAATCTTGGGCATTGATCAAGGTATACATATAATACATGGTGATAATATGAGTTTACTTTATCTTGCAACAAATCCAGTATTCCATGCAAGAACAGAACATATAGAGATTCAATATCATTCCCTAAGAGAAAAGGTAATGGAGAAGGAACTTGAAGTGGTATATACTCCTACAAATGATCAGATAGCAGATATCATGACAAAAAGGTTGAATGGAATGAAAACAAGTAGATTCAAAGGAATCGAAGGAATAAAGAAGAAGGAGATTGTATGAAGAAGTCAAAGAATGCTAATTAGTGATTGAGGGGGAGTTGTTGGGGCTTCATTCACTAATTAAGCATAAAGACATGAAGACATAAGTGAACAAGAAGGACAAAGAGCTATGGAGCTTGGACACTCAGAAAACCATGCCTATGTGAAGGGACAAATTCACACATGTAAATAAGTGGTAAAATTAGAAATCAAATATAGTCTCGAACTTCTAGAATTACGAGTTTGAGTCTTAGAAGCATATAGACCAAATGTCTATAAGTTAATTTGAGAGAAAGAAATGTAGATGAACTCGATTTGTAAGTCCTAAGATAGTAGAGAGGCAATTGGTTATTTTCTGAGAGAGATGGTAGTGAGACATCATTCATAGATATAGATTTTTCTATGACTATGAGTAGAATGAGGCCAAGTCATTTTGTACATATCTTCTCTAATAGAAAACACATGTTTGCGTAGAAGGATTTTAGTTAATTCTCCTTGTGTAAAGAAATCTAAGTGATTTCATAATTATATGAATGTTAGTTGGAAGCTACGAGTTTTTTGGCGTAGATCTCAGTGATCTTCTAAGAGTCAAATCTCAAAGTATGGTGTAAAGTTTTTGATGACTGATATCTCATTTTAAAGCTTTTATCTTTAGCTACAATCAAACAAAAGATCTTTGCAAAATGGGATATGTGCTTAGAGAAATAAACTTAATAGTGAAGGCATGTCAAATCAATGAAGGTAGACGATGGTGAGAGATAATTCATAGATATAGATATTTCTATCACTATGAGTAGAATGAGGCCAAGTCATTTTGTACATATCTTCTCTAATAGAAAACACATGTTTGCGTAGAAGGATTTGAGTTAATTCTTCTTGCGTAAAGAAATCTAAGTGATTTCATAATTATATGAATGTCAGTTGGAAGCTACGAGTTTTTTGGCGTAGATCTCAGTGATCTTCTAAGAGCCAAATCTCAAAGTACGGTGTAAAGTTTTTGATGACTGATATCTCATTTTAAAAGCTTTTATCCTTGGCTACAATCAAACAAAAGATCTTTGCAAAACGGGATGTGTGCTTAGAGAAATAAACTTAATAGTGAAGGCATGTCAAATCAATAAGGTAATTTTCAGATTTTAGACCTAGTGTAACATCTTAAGACATTTCAAGTTATTCAAAAGTTATTACTTGAAAGTTTTGCTTGGAATGTGTTGCTTACTATATGTAAGAACTTCTATTAATCATTGAGCACAAGAATCATTATGATTCAAGCCAAATCAGAGAAGAATTGAAGCTATGAGAAAAGATGCATTTTCAAAAAGAGTAAATGTTCACATTTACTAAGAAAAGTGTTTAAGCTTTTGAAGATTGAAGCTTTGCTGAGTTAATTGTGATTATAGAGGACTTCTAATATCACATGAGCTTGGTTGTTGTGATGTTTCATACATCAACATGCATCAAGAAGACAGAAGAAAAGAAGGGCTCTTCAAAAGGTGGCAAGGTTAAGGAGTCTGCCACAACTACAAAAACAGAGCCTGAGTTATTTGTTACTATAGAGAAGGTATGCTCCTTGTTTCGACATTCCGATGTTTCGGTGTTTTGGTATATTCTAGTAATTTTGGGTTTCTGAAGATTGCATCCTTTCAGAGTTTTCAACACCTTTTAGTAAGCCCTTTCTCTAGAATATGTCCAGATCGCCATCTGAGAATTTTTTTCTCTCTCTCTCTCAATATGCATCTCTTCTTTGTCTTCATTTTTCTTCTCAACTCTATCTATTGATCTATTCCACTATGCTATTATTTCTTACACTGTGCATAAGAAAAAATCCTACATAATTAAAATCCCTAATGGACCCATCCTACATGACCGATGGCTTCAATCCATTGAAAAGTTAGCGACTCAATATAAAAATTATAAATCATATGTTGTTCCAATGTCAAAAAATAATTATAAAATCTTCTATCAACCAAATGTGCATATGAAACATAATTGCTTTCTAATTCTCCTTCATGAGGAGAGTAGAGATATTGACAAAACAACTTGATTCTCCGATAATCATGCCATAATATGTGGCTTATCCCTATGGATGCCCACCAATACATCAATGATCGGTACATCCAATAGCACCACACTATTCTAGCTCATTCTCCATCCTTAAGGATGTCCTAGCTCAGATTCCAACAACACATATTCTATTTTGCATAAGCATCCTCAATCCACCCATCTCTGGATACCTACTAAACCTCTCGTCAAGTGCATCCATACTATGCAAAAATAAAGACTAAATTATGGTCTCTATATCAAACAATAAAAGGAAGCAATGAGATGAAATACATAAGTGCTCCAAAATCAAACAAAATAATATGTCAACGATGTTGCAAAGCAAACATACACAATGGATACACCACTCCCCAAACACAATTGAGGAAATACATTCCTCAATCACATGTTAATAACCTGATATGACTATTGAGGATTGTAATCCCCATCATAAAGTAGATGTAGTCAGCGACTCAACTCAAAGAATAAGTTCTCTATCACATGGAAGAACCCTGATGGTCATGGAGAAAAAAATAATATGCCTATGATCCATCCCATGGAACTTTGGAAGTCCTCTCCTTAATCCAATGCTTATGGATATGGAGATGGGTACTATATACCACCTCTAGTGCATCCATTAATCCCTAAACTTTTAATTAGATCACCTACAATTGTCATCGATACAAAGAGAACCACTTTGCATCCCATATTCATGTGACCTTGCATATCTCATAATTGCTAAAAAAATTTGGGAAATCTAACATCACCATTGTGCCCAGAGTGCCAAACCCCTAGGAACAGCTATCTACTTGCCTTGTTTCGACATCAAAGACCTTGTTTCGATTGGTGACATCAATGATCTGTAACTACTCTTAACAAGCTGCCCTTCAACATCTATATAAGGAGAGGTTGGCCACGTATATCCTCAAACTTGCCAATGCAAATCTTTGGAGCTCACGAAATCGCGTTCTCCAAGTACTTTTCAAGTTACAGTTCATGTTCTTATCTCATGTTCTTATCTCGCTCCTTGTTCTAATAGTGTTTAGGCTAGTTTTTGGACTCCTAGTCTTGACCTCTTGTTATCTCGTAGTACGAGATCTTGTCCAAGTATTTCTTGTATCTATTTCATCTTCCTCAAAGGAGTTCTTGCAATTCAGATATCCTGTTTCATACCTATGGTCCCAAGTTGTGGAACCTCGTGTAACCTGTATAGTCCAATTACTCATTTCTAACAGTCTCGAGTCATGGGACTTCTTGTAACAGTTCTATATTCTTGTATCATTTCCCTTGCATGGGTGATCTTGAAATCGTAAGTATATTTCCGAAATCTTGTCCAATCTAGTAAGAGTGCTCAATCTGGAGCTCCCCTAACATTTTGGCAACACTATCTTCTTTCCATTTCCAAGAATCATGGAGAACACAATCGAACTACTTGTATTGATGCTTCAAAAGCTTCAGCAACAAGTCCGGGACCTAACTCAGACTCAGACTAATTACAAAACCATCCACGGAGAGTTAGAAAACCTGAATTATACCTTTGCAAATGCGACTGAAAATTTGTGTCTTAGTGTGAGAGAAGTAAAGATAACATGATGGGAAACTAGCTCTATGTATAGGTCTTGGGTTCAACAAAGAGCCTTCCCAAGATTCCCTAGAAAATCAACATATCTGAAGCACCATAATCCAAGGGATAAAGGTCATGGGTTCAGCAAAAAGCTTTCCCAGGATTCCCTGCAAAACCAAACTACTTGGGATCTTTTGTCAAAGGTAAGCAGCTAGATGAAGACAATCCTCCTCTCTCCAACACTAGGAGTCTTGCCCATTCTCCTCTACATCTTTTTTCCATTTGTTTCCTTGATGTGAAATTTCCTTTTCTGTGGTAAGATGATTTCTTCTTATTATCTTCCTTCATATTCACTACATTACCCACATGTTTTTTTCCATCTTTTCTTGATTCCTCCTTTTGATGATTAGCTCACTCATGTGTTTAGGTGTGTATGCCGTGACAGTGAAGCGAAAAGTATCACGAAATAGTGACATGATCTTGTATGTGGCTTCCTATCCATGGAATCCCCTTGGAAGATGGCACATTAATGTTTCCTTCACCATCTATTAGAATTTCTCTACTGCAGCCAAGCTTTTTCTGCTTATTTTTAGCTTTGATCTGTGTCCCAGGATCCATCTTGGCAAAACGTCTTTTACAGCTATGATGTATCTCTTTCATAGCAATCCAATTGAGGACTCCAGACTCTTGCTTTTTCATTTCTGTAAAGGTTCAATCTGCAAAACACTGCCTATCAACTATGAAAAGAAGAGGTATAGTGTAGGTGAGATATAAAAACCTTCATCCACCCAAACCATGGGTATAAAACATTAAACTAAAGTTTAATATGAGAAAATGTATACAGTAGGTGAGAAATGGAGACTTTCATCCAGCCACATCATGGTTATAGCCTATAAAACATTCAAAAAGCTTCAGACAAAGGTAGATTCAAGAAGACAACACTTGCAAAAAAGAGCACTTGCTGATAATGACATTGTGAGTTTACAAATGCCCTTCAGCCATATGCTTTAAATAAAAATAGTTACAGTGAAAAATCATAAATTTAGATAGTTGTGCAATAAAATAATATTTCATTATATAAAATCAAGTCCATGCAGTACCTACATAGCAGCATAACTGGAATGCAATTTCAGCAAGATAAAACTTTGACAGTGACATGTTTCTACTCACCATTGCACAGAAAATAAATCAACTTTCTTACTTTTAACGAAGCAGAGGAAAGATTACAAGACAGCGTTATAATGATTCACTATTCAGCAAATATAAAATCAATCAGTACATTTAAAAGATGGAGTTGTGTGGTAGTTCTAAGGTATCTTTTATTGCACTTCCATATACATGCAGCACACCTTCACATTCTTTGCAAGGTACTTCAATACACCAATATCTACATTCCATGGTGAGAAATCCCTGGTCTAGAACTGAATTCCCATGCTGATGCCAACAACTCTTCAAAACATGACTTTCATAGCAACCACCACCCATTCATAGCATTCATACTTAGTGTTCAGCATACAACCGATACACAATCTTTAGATGTGCTTCAGGTACCCATACATTTGGTATTCATGATCTGTTAACTGTACAATAATCATATGATTTGTAAATATGCTTCAGGTAATCATACAATCAAGCCCAATATCTAACTCTCCAGGTACATTCTGTCTGTAAGATAGCAACATGACTGTAAGAACGGAAACACAAAACAACCTTTCTTTCTTACCATGCATGCATCCAATGACACTGCAGTTGAGCTATCACTTCAGGGCTACATCAGAACTATGTAATTTGTGGGCACCTCATCAATTCAAGCATACTACTCTACGTCTTGAAAAATCCATACATCATTACTCACAAAATTTATGGCAACATCCTGTGAGACAGTAGATGTACCGTCAGAGTACATAATGCGTGAAAGGTTATCCTTAAATATTCAGATTTGCAACAGCATCTTTAACAACCAAAGAAACCAGAATGCCCCATTAAATGTATGAAGAATTGACAGTTCTTTGGAAGATAATAACTGATGACCAAGAAGGCCATTAAGACAAAACAGGATGAACATCAGTCATATGCTGTGATGTACATTAAATTCAAAGGGGGGAAGAAGGGGTAAAACTGTGATCTTTTATCTGCCCAAATATGTCATCACAGCACAATGGGATAGGTGTTGCACACCTAAAATTCAATCATGATTGCAGTTCCCTCTCTCTAAAGAAATCAGAATACATACTAGATACTATGAAATTGTGTGATTGCATCTTCCCAGATAGCCAGTCCACCTGGTAATCAGTCATATAACCTAAATAAGGAGAAGACCTTAATATTAAAAGGCATAAATTCAGGAAAATACTACTTCACGGGATTGCAGAAAATCACAGCTCGTGTGCTCCCGAGGATATCATATAATACACAGTGTGTTGAACTCAAAGATACAGCAGACAGGAGCAAGGACAGGTATTCAGACAGAAACACCAATCTCCTTCATCCGCTGACCATCCCCATATGAACAGCAAAGCTGCACGTCCTATAAACACATCCCTGACCAAAGACATGTTCCCCACTAAGCCATCAGGGACGTTTTTATATGTGAGGAAAAGTGGATTCTGGGACTGTTTGAAAAGTAAAATGCCATTCTTTTTCTTCTGATGTCCGACCATTTCATTCACATTTACTTCGCAGAAAATTTGCTGACATATCGACCTCTGCAGCAAACTAGCTCCAAATTCTTCTGCATGTGATCTCTGATGCTTCAGCCTCCTAGCATTAAGACTGACAAAATATATTGCCTAAGTAAATTCGGCAAATATGTCGATCTTCTCCTCTCAAAAAATAGAGTGAGAGCATAATCAAAAGATGACCTCCAAGTGAACGGAACAGAATAACAATAGGTTTCCATTGGTACTGAATAAACAACAAATGACTAGCGGACATAGATATGTTTTCCAAATATAGCACATAAACAGCAGCAGATAAATAGACTATGGTTCGTATGGTTTGTGAGAAGTGGAGAATGACATGCCTGGGACTCACCTCCCAGTCTATATATAGCCCTTGCCTAGTCACCATCTAGAGTTCTCTCTAAAGTCCCTCTACTCATCTGGCCATCATGAGTAGGTACCTCGTATGAACTCTTTAGCTGTTGGCCTTGGCTATCCCCCGAGCAAGGAACTTCTCATTCCTCCAAGCATATACATCTCTGGAATATAACACTCTCTCCCCCTTCTAAAGATGATTGTCCTCAATGATATAGAAGGAGCTATAAACTTGGGAATCAAAATATGTGATTCCAAATAATAAAAGTAGTGTACTAGATGTCTAAAATACTAGATAATCAAAAAGTGGACAACTCGTCTCTCTGCTTCCTATCTAGCATTTCCATCCATAAATAGTAATCCTTGCCTTGGGCATACTGTAGGAATCCCTCTGAGGCCCAATGAGTCCATGTGTGCGCAGCATAAGTACTCGGAATATCCTCGGACTCCCTATGCCTAGACCTTGACCACTAACTTGTGAGGGCTTGTCACCTGTAGAGACCTTGGCAGCTTGCCCTTGTCTCCGTGGAATACCTGCTGAAAGCTTGTCATACGGAATAATCGTGCAAAACCACTTACTCTACTAGAGTAATGAAAACTATTATTGCTAATCCAAAACAATGTGACTATGTCCCAAATCTCTATGGAAAAACTACTAAAGATAAATGGAAATCTTTTCCAAATAATGCTTAATCTCTACGCTCAAGTAAATCTGCTTGATTTACTCACCGTAATGAAATAAAACTCAAGAAAATCTCATCATGATCCAAACTATGAATCCAAGATAACAATCTATCAATGATCCAAACTATGGACCAAGATATCAATATGTCAATCTGTCAACTATGGATATCAATATGTCAATCTATCAATGATCCAGACTATGGACCAAGATATCAATATGTCAATGATCCAAACTATGGACCACGTTCTCAATTTGTCAAATCCAAACTATAGACCAAAATCTCAATCCGTCAAATCCAAACATGGACTAAGATCTCAATCTATCATATATAACGAACCAAACTATGGATCAAAATATCTCTCATACAAAGTAAATTCCAATCCACTCTGTGGAACTAACTCCATCATGCCAAGTGAAGACATGCTAAGAAAGCATAGTAACTAGTGGAACTACCACCGTCTTCTCAATAATAACATGCAAGATATTCCAAGTGGATGAGACTTGCTTTACCATCTGATCATCACTATGATCAAATCATTCCTAACTAGGAATGAGGTGTCTCAAGTCAAGTACTATAATAATTTGGCACTCCCAGATATAATGACGACCATAATATGAGTCCACCAAATACACTGCAAAAATGGTAAGTAGATGTGTGCACACTCATAGCCCACTAGGCTAAGTATCTAGCTCATCTCATACACACTATGTATGAACCATGGCCTAACCTTAAGCATATCAAATAAAGTAGTACGTACTCTGTGAATTTCTTCTCAATGCAATTGCCTATTCATAGTTCTTATGTGCAAACCTTGCCTTTCCGCTTCTCGGCCACTTGTTTGCAGACTTGCCTTGTTTGCGATCATATACAGAGTGATTGTCTCAACTCCCCCTCTGTTGTCTAATAATAAGATGATACCAGAAGATCATATAAATGAACTCCAAATCATATCAAAATATAACCTTTGAGACTTCTCTCCCATACCATCTATCATACACCTAAGTAAAATACAAGTTTGATTTCCCATACCACCAAACTTTATACCCCACATAGATGGATGTATGAGATTAAAGTCGAACACTTCTCCGCTTCTCGGCCACTTGTCTGCAGACTTGCCTTGTTTGCGATCATATACAGAGTGACTGTCTCAACTCCCCCTCTGTTGTCTAATAATAAGATGATACCAGAAGATCATATAAATGAACTCCAAATCATATCAAAATATAACCTTTGAGACTCCTCTCCCATACCATCTATCATACACCTAAGTAAAATACAAGTTTGATTTCCCATACCACCAAACTTTATACCCCACATAGATGGATGTATGAGATTAAAGTCGAACACTTCTCTCAAAAAAATACAAGAATAGATCAATGAGTACTCACCATCATAAATAATAATAATGAAAACATGAAGTGTGAAATCATGAAGTGTTCCTGAAGTGTTTCCTTCCCTCGATAGAAAGAACAGAGTCATTCCCATGACTCTATCACTCATAACTATCTGCAACATCAACTCATCTTGAGTTGAGAACTGAGGAACTATTTAATAAATCAACTAAACTAGATTTGTGAAAGATGCGGCTAACATCAAATATCAACTCATATGACTTGAATCAAATATTAACTCATAATAAATTGGAATTTATACGACTTGTATGAATCCACTTATACGAAATGAGAACAACTAGCAAAGTTCTCCTTTTCCATGCTCTCATGGAACTATATATATTCTTGAAAATTTCGACAATCTCTTCTGTCTTACTAAGAATGGTCACCATAAACCAATGCTCGAAAAACAAGTATCTAGGGCATAGCTGTTGGAGTTAGACGTCTTCGGAAGCACGCGAACAGCACAAGGAAGAAGAAGAAGCTTGGAGCACAACACACAATACTGAATGTATTACTAGAGAATATACAAAGATAAGTAGCCCATTAGGGCAATAGGCGTATATACAAGCCGGGGGAAAAAAACCTCCTAAAGAGGGAAAAAAGTGCCCCGGCGGTCCTAGTGTGTTCACACACATCACTACCTAAATATATCAACAAATCCCCCCTGGAAGTGATGCGGTGAACAAGGAGTTGGCACTCATGTATAAGGAAGTGCCAAGCTATGTGGAAATCACTCCACAAAAGGAAATAAGCCCAAAGCTTTGCGGAAAGCTTCAAACTTCTCCCTAGGCAGAGCCTTTGTGAAAAGGTATGCAATGTTCTCCTGCGTGGGCACATATGCCAAGCTGATCTCCCCAACAGAGAACCTCTCCCTGACATAGTGATAATGCACCTCAATGTGCTTAGTGCGAGCATGGAACACAGGGTTCCTCGCAACTGCCAATGCGCTCTGACTGTCAGTGAAGATGGTGGTGGCAGAAGACTGGCCAACACCCAAATCAGCCATAAGGCGTCTGAACCACACACACTCAACAGTCGCTGTGAAAGCTTCCCTATACTGGAAGAAGACTGGCCAACACCCAAATCAGCCATAAGGCGTCTGAACCACACACACTCAACAGTCGCTGTGAAAGCTTCCCTATACTCAGCCTCACAACTGGAAGTGGCCACAGTAGGCTGCTTCTTGCTCAACCAAGATATACATGAGCTACCAAGCATGAAGCAAAAACCACTAGTGGACACACGAGTGTCATAGCAACCAGCCCAATCTGAGTCAAAAAAAGCATGCAAATCTGGCGGTAGTGATCCCCCCTTGGGATAAAACAACCCAAGTAGCCGAGTACCACTCAAGTAGCGAAAGATGCGCTTAACCGCTTTCCAATGAGTGACTCCTGAGCAATGCATAAACCTGCTCATCTGTGAAACAGCAAACTGAATATCTGGCCGAGTAATGCATAAGTAAATCAAGCATCCAACAGCCTGTTGATAGAGAACAGCATCAAATGCATCTCCAGCATCATGAAGACTCAATCGTAAACCTGTCTCCATAGGAGTGGCAATAGGCTTATAGTCTTCAAGGCCAAAACGCTGCAATAATGTGCCAATATATTTCGTTTGACACAAAGCCATTCCACCATCAACGTGCATAAACTGAATGCCCAAATAGTGATGCAAATGCCCCAAATCAGAAATCTCAAATGAGGCATGCAAATCAGCCTTAAATCAGCAATATGTGTCTCAATAGGACCAGTGAGCATCATGTCATCAACATAGACAACAATGATCAGAAGCACATCATTAGCACGTTTAACATATAAGGTGCTTTCAGTTGGACTGTTCTCAAAACCATGTGCAATCAGATAGGCATGTATCTTCTCATACCAAGCACGTGGTGCTTGCTTTAAACCATATAATGCCTTCTTTAACCTGCAAACTTGGTTTTCATGCCCTTTCTGCACAAAGCCACGGGGCTGAAAAACATACACTTCTTCATGCAAGTCACCATTCAGAAATGTTGTTTTAATGTCCAACTCATGTACATTCCAACCATGATGGGCTGCAAGTGCACAAATGCTCCGAACAGTAGTCATACGGCATGTAGGTGCAAAGGTCTCATCAAAATCAATGCCTCTTTCTTGTGCGTAACCCTTTGCAACAAGCCTAGCCTTATACCTGTCAACAGTACCATCAGGTTTACGCTTCAGCTTGTATACCCACTTAGTGCCAATGGTCTTCTTGCCAGGAGGCAAGTCACATAAAGACCATGTACCATTCTTCATTATAGCATCATATTCAGATTGCATAGCAGCCATCCAATTTTCTGAATTTTGTGCTTCATCAAAAGAAACAGGCTCATTCTCATCACAGAGACTAGATGCAGCCATAGCATAGCAATCTGATGCAAAGGAGGCACTATGAGAGCCTGAACGAGTACGATATGACAAAGGTGCATCTAATTTGCTATCACGCAAAGTCTGCACCAGCCATTTTGGCATAGTTTTTGCCTGCTCAATATGAGCTCTCTCATCAACAAGTGCATCATGTAAATCTGCATCAGAAATGGAATGATCTACATCATCATATGAAACCTGCAAAGGCTGAGAAGTTGCCTCATTAGGACCAGCACTAGCCTGTCCACCTGTAAAAAGAGGCATCAAAGTATCATACATGTCTTTGGAGCTAACAGATGTCTCCTTAGTACATGAAAGCAATGGCTGAATAGCATCTTCCACAAAGACAACATCACGGCTAACCAGAATGCGTTTAGTCTGTGGATGATACAGACGATAGCCTTTACTTTCAGAACTGTACCCAACAAAAATACATTTTACTGCCTTATCATCCAATTTTCTGCGATGTTGTTCAGGCACTAATGCATATGCCAAACAACCAAAAAACACGCAGATGAGCAACAGATGGCTTGCGGTCATGCCAAGCCTCGTATGGAGTGATAGACTGCAACGCTTTAGTGGGAAACCTGTTCAATACATATGCTGCACACATGATAGCCTCAAGCCAGAAACTATGTGGTAAAGCCTGACTTTTGACCATGCACCTCGCCATCTCCATGAGTGACATGTTCTTTCGTTCAGCAACTCCATTCTGTTGAGGTGTATACGGCACTGTACACTGGTGTTTTATCCCACGTTTAGCCAGAAATGCATTAAAATCTGAAGACATATATTCCCCCCCTCGATCAGAACGGAGGGTGCTCATTTTACATGCTGACAGATTTTTAGCCAAAACCAAAAACTGTTTGAAGCACATGAACACTTCGGACTTTGCTTTGAGTGGATATACCCATGCATGCCTGGAAAAATCATCAATGAAAGTCACGAAGTAAAGGAAAGCAATGGCTGAATAGCATCTTCCACAAAGACAACATCACGGCTAACCAGAATGCGTTTAGTCTGTGGATGATACAGACGATAGCCTTTACTTTCAGAACTGTACCCAACAAAAATACATTTTACTGCCTTATCATCCAATTTTCTGCGATGTTGTTCAGGCACTAATGCATATGCCAAACAACCAAAAAACACGCAGATGAGCAACAGATGGCTTGCGGTCATGCCAAGCCTCGTATGGAGTGATAGACTGCAACGCTTTAGTGGGAAACCTGTTCAATACATATGCTGCACACATGATAGCCTCAAGCCAGAAACTATGTGGTAAAGCCTGACTTTTGACCATGCACCTCGCCATCTCCATGAGTGACATGTTCTTTCGTTCAGCAACTCCATTCTGTTGAGGTGTATACGGCACTGTACACTGGTGTTTTATCCCACGTTTAGCCAGAAATGCATTAAAATCTGAAGACATATATTCCCCCCCTCGATCAGAACGGAGGGTGCTCATTTTACATGCTGACAGATTTTTAGCCAAAACCAAAAACTGTTTGAAGCACATGAACACTTCGGACTTTGCTTTGAGTGGATATACCCATGCATGCCTGGAAAAATCATCAATGAAAGTCACGAAGTAAAGGTAATTTCCAAAAGAGGGTGTCTGCATAGGACCACAGATATCACTATGTACAAGCTGCAATTTCTGCGTAGCCCGAACTGAACCATCTTTTGGAAAGGAGGAACGCTGCATTTTGCCCAAAATACAGCCTTCACAAACATGTTTTCCAAGTGCCTCAAGTTTGGGCAAAGAGTACACCATTTCAGATTTCTGCAGGCGTAGCAAACTAGCAAAATTCAGATGATCAAAGCGTGCATGCCAAAGCTTTGCATCTGACATAGCCTAAGAATCATGAACTGCACATGCCGAATCATTCACAGATCTTTCATAGTCTATGAGCTTATACAGCCCACGACATAGAATGCCAGAAGCAATAATCACATCGCCATTTGAGAGATCATGAACTGTACACCTGTCATCAACAAATTTCACAACCAAGCCAATCTTGACTAACGCAGAAACTGATAACAGGTTCTTTTTGATCCCTGGCACAAATAAAGCATCTGACAAAGTGAAAGAACTACCATCAGCAGTGGTCAAAATGATCTTACCAACTCCCATAACAGGATAAGAGGAGTTATTGGCGCATGTGACAGTATTCCCTGTAGGGGCAGGCTCGAGTGAAGAGAAGAAACTGCGCTACGAGGTAATATGTTTGGTCGCCCCACTGTCAAAGTACCAAACATCTGAGTCTACTGCAGACATGCACTGATCATGAGAAGATGGGTCAAAACTGCAGACAGTAGTAAACGCCCATTCTTCTTCCTGCACAAGATTTGCAGACTCTGTTTTTGGTGTAGAGGCCTCTGCAACAACCATTCCAGCCTCTTTCTTCTTTGCCTCTTTAGCAGCCGGTTTTGGACAGTACTTTATAATATGATCATTTCCTTTACCGTACTTGCAGAACAATTTCTGCTTTTTTGATTTCTTCTCATCTTTATCCTGGTTCTTCGATTGTGCAGCATTTGCAGATTTTTGCTTACTAGTAGAAGAGCTCCATTTTCCTTTGCCCTTCTGACTAGCCAGGAAAGCTTGATCTGCAACACGCATAATGGACCTGTTCTGCCTGGACTGATCTTCCTGCAACAGAACAGAGACTAATTCCTCAAATGACAAGGCATTCGGATTGCCTTTCATCATCAACCGAAGAGTAGAGGCAAAACTCTTATATGAATCAGGAAGACCATTCAAAACGGTCTGCACAAGTGAGCTATCTGGTATAACCTCATCAGCAGAAATCAATTCTTCCTTCAGGTCCTTGATCTTTGTAAGAAAACTGTCCATAGAATCACCTTCATTCATGTGCTCACTCTCCAACTGTTTTCGGAGGTAAGCAACACGAGCCTCATTCCTAGCCTGGTACAAAGTGGTAAGTGTATCCCAAGCATCCTTTGTTGTTCTGCAAGAGCGAATGTGAGGAATAATGGAACGTTTGACAAACAAAGCTATCAATGCATGTGCCTGGGCATCTCTGCCATCCCAACGAATTTTCTCTGCAGTAGGTGCAACAGCAAGAGCAGCACGAACAGGAATCTACGGAATATCATCTTCGACACAATCTTCATCAGCTCCAACACCTGTATTTGCAGTACCTGTCATTACAGTGTAACAGGACATCTTTCAACACCCTACACAATGTTCCACAATCCTTTTGCAACCAGTACATGTCGCATCGTATAAGCCGATAATGGGTAGTTGGTACCATCCAACTTATCCTCAGCAGCAAACATACGGAATACATCACTGCTTTCAGCCATGGCCGGTGACTAAAATACCTTGATGCAGAAAATTGACTGTATCTCAAAAAGTTGAACGGAACTGCCCAGACGAGTTCTGCTAGACCTGTAGCAGACTTCGAGACGCTTAAACTGGCGAACAGAAACTGGTATATACCTTTGGCACAAAAGGACGAAATAGCCTGCACAAGCGCCGCGATAGTGCGTTCACAGGCCGAAACGAGCTCAGATCGCGATTTCGGCACCACAAAGCGAAGCGGTTTTGATCTCTGAAACACCCTGAGTATGCTCACCAAATTTCATGCGAATCTGAGACTGCAAACGAAGGAGTGTCGACGGCGCCCTAGATGAAGCGACGACGTGCTCTGATACCAATTGTTTGAGTTAGACGTCTGCGGAAGCACGCGAACAGCACAAGGAAGAAGAAGAAGCTTGGAGCACAACACACAATACTGAATGTATTACTAGAGAATGTACAAAGATAAGTAGCCCATTAGGGCAATAGGCGTATATACAAGCCGGGGAAAAAAACCTCCTAAAGAGGGAAAAAAGTGCCCCGGCGGTCCTAATGTGTTCACACACATCACTACCTAAATATATCAACGATAGCTAGCCCATGGTGATCACACCATCTCAAAAAAATATCATAAAAACCTATGGAAAATATTTTCTTTTCAACAATGTCTCTGACATAAACAATTTCCGATAGCAGCATATTAAATCTTACTTTTAACTACCTTTTACTCATGCAAAATGTATGAAATTTTACGACCTTATGTAACTTTGCTCAAGCTTTCATTAGGCATAAAAATCACTTTATTTGGATATTTTCTCAGAGTTTTATGACCATTTTACTGGAAGGGTTGAACACTTGACAATGAACTCTGAAAATATATAGGGTCATCTTCTTGAAGCCATTAGACTAATCAAACAAATTCCAAATTTCATTTTCTTTGTGCCCAGATCTAGGTAAACTTATCTAGTTTGGTCTCACAAAATTTCAAGTCAAAATGAAATCAAATACTCATTCAAAAGTATAATTCTATCTCTGCTACACCTTCGCTTAGGTGAGCTTAGAAACAATGCTGTTTCACTTTTATAATATCTTCTAACTATGAAGATAAATTCCAAAATCCTTAAATTTTGGGTATATCATAAGATCTATACTGGAGTAGCTTCTCCAACAAAAATTTTTGAAATTGGAGTTTTCAATATGAAAATATCATATGCTCATCAGACATATATATCACTCTTTGGAAAATCCTCACTAGAGATTAGTATGAGACGAATAAATCATTTGACCTATCAAATGATGTCTAATTTCTTCCAAATTTTAATATCATATAGCTATTACTATTACTATCTACTTTTATTGATATAAGTTTCATAGTATTTGGGAATTTCGATCTTTCACAATAACCAAAATACTAAGCCTCTATACTTGCAAAATTTTAAAAATTTGCAGAGGCTAACTTTTACTCTTTTTTTTATCTCCTAAACGGAGAAACATTTTATCTTAAAATTTTTTATACACCATGTGGAAGTGTGTAGCTAATGGTAGAAACAAAAAGCACTCAATTTGAGTAAACGAGCTAAGAGAACCAAGTACCTCTAGGTGACATGGTCTCTGGTCATTTCCTAAATTCCAGAGGCTTCACTTTGATGTTCAAAGATTATTTGACCTATCAAATGATCTTTAAAAATAATGAAAATTAGTATTCACAAATTACATCTATCAAGATTTCATTTCCAACAAAAATCATTCCATTTGGATCTACAAATTAAGAGAAATGCCCTTTGTAACAGGCCTATGTTACTTGTTTCAAGCCACTACCTCTACTCGCAGCACTTTTTAGTGCAGAGGTCATTTGACCTATCTAAAAGTTTCCAAATTGTTTGAAAATTGGTCAGCTTAAAGAAAAGCCTAAGGGCTACTTGCCCTCCAAATTTCAATAAATTTGGGCATTCCCTTAAAGCATAACATCCAAATCTCTATGAGGCTGCTACCTCACTAACTATTTGCTCAATCATTTTTTTAAATCTAAAAATGACGAGACATGTAGATCCTTATGATTAAACAAAATCATTCATTATCTTGGATGGGTTATGACATGAAAATATATCCATGCATATAATGATCGTCTAGATCAATGCAAATCAATTAACTATCACAAATCGTCTCGTTGAAAAATCAATTTTTTACATAGTATCCATCTTTTAGTGAAAGTGAACATCTATGGATGTCATTCTATTCATTGTGCTTCTTGCACATTCATTAATCTCATCACAACCAATCATATACAAGCACTTAATACTTGTATTGATGATCATAACCATAGCACTCTTGTGCGGACTGAAGATAAGTGTCTATATCAAGTACATAGACTCGCATGAAAAACAATTTATATTCTCATGCGTTGCTAATCAAAAACACATCTTAGTTGTTCTTGATGTATATACGTTGTCCTTTACTCTCTAAAGGCACACATAGTCTATGCATGATACCTCTATCACATACCTCATGCTCACCCTAACTCATCGTGGTGATACATAAAAGTGATCTTTTATAAACAGAAAATGCATCATGCACTTCGACTTTCATCTACGTATGCATGCATCTACTCATGCATCTTTTTCTCTACTTCAATCAATTTATATGCTTTTAACTATACAAACATAAGATTTCCTCTCTCACACAACACAACATCACTCTAATTCTCACATGGCATATAACGTCATAAGGCTATAAAATTTCCGACAATATTTCATCACGAAAATAAAGCCTAAAAAAAAATAATAATAATCATTACAATGATAAGCATCAACCTTGTCGTTGGAAAACCACTTTCTTTACTCCAAAAACCTGCAAATAAGAAACTTTTCCACAATGTGTTGTTGGACACTACACACCCTCACTACAATGTCTTTTTCTTCCTTCAATATCTGCAAAAAATTATAAAACACACAAACAAGATCTACGCATGCTTTTATGAATCAACATAAGTTAGTGTAACTTCATGTGCATAGATAAATTCATGTAAAAACTAGCTTTCATGCACATTCCAATGTTGATTTCATGGAAGAAAATACAATGCAAAATATAAACTTTGATGCAAAAAATATTCAAATGAATGTATTTAAGAGAAAAATTTTGATGCCAAGGTATTAAAATAAATTCATTCCTATCCAAAACGGCTCAAAATATCATTAGAAATTCCTAATTATCATAATCGAACACTCAATTCACTCAAAAAGGGTTTCTCGCCCGTCAACAGCCATCTAAAAGCTTGTGCAAAGATTGCTTCCAATGGTCCAAATATAGATTATGACTAGTCAAAAGAAATCTTGAAGTGTAGAAACTATACCAAGTTGAATTTCTTGATTCGGAGCTTCCATTAGGAAGTTTTGGCCAAAACAATGAAGCTAGGTGAGTGGGCAGCATGCCTCTTTGAAGAGATATGCAGAGAATTAAATACTCTCTACAGTGGGTTTCTAATTATCCAATGATGGCTTGCAGCCACTCATTGGAAAGTCCTTGGAGTCTACTTTCTATACCAAGTTGAATCATCCACTTTGGACATCATATGAGAGAGTTATGCCCATTTTAGTAAAGGTTGGTATGCTAATCTTGCTTTTTCTCTTACTTTCAATCTTTCTTTTTTTTCTCTTTCTTTACTCTTCTCTCTCTTTCTAATCTTTTCATTCTCTCTCTATTCTTCACTTTATCTCACTTATGATCTCCTCCTCCTCTCTTTCTCTTCTTTCATCCTTTCTCTTTCTCCTTCACTTTCTTTTCTTCCTCTCTAACTCTCTCTTTATTTATTTATATCTCAGATATGTGTAGATGCATAATCAAATGCATAAGTACATTCATAATTAGATTACGTATTTGTGTCGTTATGTGAGCAAACATGATTGTGTATATGTGTGTGTAAACACATGCAATTCTATGTATGTATGCTTGAGTTTAAGAATCTTTCCTCTTTCTTTCTTTAAATTCGAAGTTGAATGTACTGCAGAATTTCTGAAAGTAATCTCTCTTTAATAATCAGAGATCTCCCCCCATTGTCGCATATCAAAATGTGCGGAATGGAATGTTTTACACGTGAACGTGGACAGATCTACAAAAACAAGAAGAAACAAAGAGAAACAAGAAGATTTACACGTGAACGTGGACAGGCTTCGAAAGTTTGGCGGAAACATAATTGGCCTTGACAAACCGCCCTTCAACACCTATATAAGAAAAGCTAGAACGCATATCCTCAGCCTTGCCGCAAATCTTGAGAGCTCGAGGAATCGCATTCTCCAAGTACTTTTCAAGTTTCAATTCATGTTCTCATGTTCTTATCTTGCTCGTTGTTCTAGAAGTGTCTAGGCTAGTTTTTGAACTTCTAGTCTTGTCCCTTTGTGATCTTGTAGTACGAGATCCTGTCCAAGTATTTCTTGTATCTAGTTCATCTACCTCAAAGTTCTTGTAATTCAGATATCTTGTTTCATACCTACAGACCCGAATTGTGGGATCTCATGTAACTTGTCTAGTCCACTTATCCATTCCTATACATCTCGGGTCACGGGGCTTCTTGTAAGAGTTGTATATTATTGTATTATTTCCCTTGCGTGAGTGTCTTGACATCGTAAGTATATTTCCAAAATCTTGTCCAATCTAGTGGAGAGTTGGAAAAGCTGAATTATATTTTTGCGAATGAGTCTGAAAATCTGTGTCTGAGTGTGAGAGAGGTAAAGATAATGGGAAACTAACTCTATGTATAAGGTCTTGGGTTCAACAAAGAGCCAAGATTCCATCCAAAAACCCACATATTTGGAACAGCACAATCCAAGGGATAAGTGTGTACCCATGCTTGCCCTAATTACAAAACCATCCATAACGAGTTGGAAAAGCTGAAGCAAATCTTTCCAAATGAATCTAAAGATCTGTTTGAGTGTGAGAAAGGTAAAGGAATCCTGATGGGAAACTAACTCTTTGTAGAAGGTCATAGGTTCTGCAAAAAGCTTACCGAGGATCCCCTGCAAAACCAACCTACTTGGGATGCTTTGTCAAAGGTAAGCAGCTAGATGAAGACAATCCTCCTTTCTCCGGCACTAGGATTCTTGCCCATTCTCCTCTCCATCTTTTTTCCATTTTATTCCTTGAACCATAATTTCCATTTCTTGTGATAAGATGATTTTTTCTTCTTATCTTCCTTCATATTCACTATAATACCCCCATGCTTTTTCCATCTTTTCTTGATTCCTCCTTTTGATGATCAACACACTCATATGTTCATAGGTGTGTATGCAGTGACAGTGAAAGCGAATACTATCACACAATAGTGACATGATCTTGTACCTAGCTTCCTCTGCCATGGAATCCCCTTGGAAGATGGTGCATTAGTGTTTCCTTCACCATATATTATAATTTCTCTACTGCACCCAAATTTTTTCTGCTTATTTTTAGATTTGATCTGTGTCCCAGGAGTCTTTCTACCTTAGCAAAACATCTTTTACAGCTATGAAGTATCTCTTTCATAGCAATCCAATTGAGGACTCGAGCCTCCTGCTTTTTCATTTTTGTTAAGATTCAATCCATAAAACACTATCTATCAACTATGCAAAGAAAAGGTATAGTGCAGGCGAGATATGAAAACTTTCATCCACCCAAACCATGGGTATAAAACATCAAAATTAAAGTTTAATATGAGAAAACGTATAGAGTAGGTGAGATATGGAGACTTTCGTCCAGCCAGATCATGGTTATGGCCTATAAAACATTAAAAAAGCTTCAGACAAAGGTAGATTCTAGAAGACAACACTTGCAAAAATGAACACTAGCTGATAATATCATGGTGAGTTAACAAATGCCCTTCACCCATATGCTTCAAATTAAAATAATTACAGTGAACGATCATAACATTAGATGGTTGTGAGATAAAATAATATTCCATTATATAAAATCAAGGTCCATGGAGTACCTACATAGCAGCATAACTCGACTGTAATATCAGCAAAATAAAACTTTGACAGCGACATATTTCTACTCGCCATTGCATAGAAAATTCACCAACTTTGTTACTATAACAAAGCAGAAAAAAGATTACAAGACAGCCTTACAATGATTGATTATTCAGCAAATATAAAATCAATCAGTACATTTAAAAGATAGAGTTGTGTGGTAGGTCTAAGGTATCTATTAATGCACTTCCATTTACTATTCTTTGCAAGGTACTTCCAGACACCAATATATACATTCCATGGTGAGAATTCTCTGTTCTAGAGCCTAATTCCCATGATGATGTCAACAACTCTCCAAAACATGACTTTCATAGCGACTGCAACCCATTCATAGCATTCATACTTAGTGTTCAGTATACAACCAATACACAATCTTTAGATGTGCTTTAGGTACCCATACACTTGTTATTCATGATCTGTTAACTATACAGCAATCATATGATTTCTGAATCTGCTTCAGATACTCATTTAATCAAGCCCAATATCTAGCTCTCTGGGTACATTCTATCTGTAAGATAGCAACATGTCTGTAAGAACGGAAACACAAAACAACCTTTCTATGTTACCATGTATGCATCCGATGACACTGCGGCGAGCTATCACTTCAGTTCTACATCATATCTGCAAAATTTGTGGGCAGCTCATCAATTCAAGTATACTGCTCTACGTCTTGAAAAATCCATACATAATTACTCATAAAATTTATTGCAACATCTTCTTACACAGTAGATGTACCGCCCGAAGAATACAGAATGCCTTGAAGGTTCCCCTTAAATACTCAGGTTTGCAACAGCATACTTTGCAACCAAAAAAACCAGAATGCCTCATTTAATGAATGAAGAATTGACAGTTCTTTGGAAGATAATAACTGATGAACAAGCGGCCATTAAGACAAAACAGTATGAACATCGGTCATCAGCTGTGATGTACATTAAATTCAATGGGGGGAAGAGGGGGTAACAACTGTCATCTGTCATCTGTCCAAATATGTCATCACAGGGCAATAAGATAGATGTTGCACACCTAAACCTCGAGCCCACACATCAATAACAATGAACAATCCAGAATGTCCTGATTAAAGTTCAATCATGATTGCATTTCCCTCTTTCTGAGGAATTCAGAATACGTACTGGATACTATGAAATTGTGTGATTGCATCTACTCAGATAGCCAGTCCACCTGGTAATCAGTCATATAACCTAAATAAGGAGAAGACCTTAATATTAAACGACATAAAATCAGATTGGTAAGAAGCTAGTGCTCGATATTGCAGAAAATCACAGTTGGTGTGATCCTGAGGACATCATATAATACACAGTATGTTGAACTCAAATAAACCGCAGACAGAAGCGAGGACAAGAATTCAAACGGAAACACCAGCCTCCATTATCCCCTGACCATCCCCATATGAACAGCAAAGCTGCACGTCCTATAAACACATCCTTGACCAAAGACGTGTTCCCCCCTTTAGCTACCAGGGACGTTTTTATATGTGAGGAAAGGCGCTTTCAGGGACTGTTAAGGCTGACAAAAGATATTGCCTCAGTAAATAGGGAAAATATTTGGATCTTCTCCTATCAAAATATAGAGGAGACGAGAGCATAATCTATGTCCTCCAAGTGAATTGAACAGAATAGAAATAGGTTTCCAATTGTACTGAATAAACCACAGATGGCTAGCGTATATAGAAGTGTTTTCCAAAAATAGCACATGAAAACCAGCAGATAAATAGAGTATGGTTCGTATGGTTCCAGCAATACACTTTCCAGGAATCGATACATATGCAAATGTCATCAACTGCAGCAGATATGATATGATGTGTAGCTCCAAGTAATAATAAAGGCGATTCCAACAGCAGATTTGAGAATGTATTCACAACAGGCAGGTATACATAGCAAAAATAAAACAGCCACTTGATGTCAGATGCTGGACTGAGCCGATGAGAATGTCAGCCAATGCAATAAATCGTATTCCAGTAGACCAAATTGTCATAAAATCAGGTAACCAAAAATTCTTGAGACCGTCGTGCTCTAAGAACAACCTTCACTAGAGCGTCGAATGTTCTTGGCAAGGCCCTTCTGTTCCATTCGACCTGCACGTTTTCTATTTTACCCTATCGCCTCGAGGTTGTCAAATACGTTCCCTGAAGCGTTCTCCTGTCTGCGACCCGCCTTGGGGCAGGGCCATGGCCCTCCACGAGGCTCTCAAAAGGTAGGTTCTACATTTCCCGGCCATTCCTACCAATGGATTCCAGAACTTGCATGTGGTGGAGGTGCTGGAATTCCGCAGCAGTAGAACGTTCAATCAAGGAGTAAAGGCCCTCCATCCTTTTGCGCTGAAGCAAGAAAGACTAAATGGCGACCCACTTTCGTCCTAACAGTACATTACAGCCAAGAAAGCAGGCAGTTACACTCTAAATTTTGATCATTGGATTGCCTGGAGTGAAAGGGCACATGATTCTATGCTGCTCCCGGGAGGGCAGAGACGGAAAGAAATATTTTTCCTTTTTTTTTTAAATGGAGGTTCGGCCAAGGCCTATTTCTTCGGGTTTTAATTTTGAAATTGCAACTGTACAAAGAAGGACATAGTACCATGGGACCCTCCTTATTCCACAAGAATAGGGGTTTACATAGTTGGGTTATACTCCAATCACATCTACAACGGGGCAACACAAACGGTGGCACATCAGCCACAAGATACAATCTTCCATGATAACACGTCCCTTACATGTCGGTCAGGGTTGAACCCTCGCCCTCGCATCAAGAAGCGAAAGGCCCAACCACTCAAACAAGCGGCCTAGAACATTTTTCCCTTTTTTTGAGAAAAGGGCTATGTCTTCAACTTATTTTTCAATTATATTTTTTCTTTTCAAGAAAGTTCGATGATAAAGTTTTTTTTTTTTTGAGAGTACAATGAATTGAAAAGACACTCACATCTAACCTCATAAGATACAGGCACTCATCTTTGAGATTTCATGAACATCTCCAACTACCATTTGAATTCAAGATTTTCTTTCACACACTCAAAGCATCAGCCATTATGCTAAGCAGGCTTGAACATGATAAAGATTTATTGTTTTGATTGAGCTTGAATTAATTGAAAATACAATTGAAAGAGGATATAGTATTCATAATAACCTATGTATTTCATGAAACAGGGTAAGACACCTAGCATAACGAGGACTACAAAGCCCAAAGACTAGTTAGAGTACAATTGAGAAAGAGACAACCTTAAAGATAAATGAAAAAATTGGTTTGAATTGGGTAGTCCAAAGGTTTAAAATGATTAAGTGCCTGAAAGCCCATAGTCTTCCAAAGGGGCTGGTTTAGACATCTCATCGCAAATGATGAGCGGTGCCTCATTGTAGCCAATGAAGGTTGAAACCCACCTCTCACCTTTAGAGGCAAAGTACTGACTGAATTAACCAACAACCATTAGACTTGAAATTTGAAAAAACAACCATGGAGCCATTAAAACCAAAAAAAGAAACTTTTTGAAAAGTTCGATCTTTAATCTACTTAAAAAACAACCATGGAACCATTGAAACAAAGAAAAACGTTTTGAAAAGTTCGATCTTTAATCTACTTTTTCATTAGCTTGAAATTTAAAAGAACAATGATGACACCATTTAAAAAATATAAAAAAATACTTTTTTCTTTCTTTTTGGAAGTCTGATCTTTAACGTACTTTTTCATTTGACTGAATATTAGAGACCTTCTTTATATCAATTTTTTTTTATAAAAGGAAGTTCGGGCTTGGCCTATTCTTCCGAACTTTAATTAAAATAAAGAAGAAGAGTTACAAGTGAATGGGATTAGTGCCCACCCAAATCCCACAAAGTAGGGGGCAAGTTTGGTAAACGAGAGGGCATTACAAATGAGGCATACAAATCTATCATCTCCCTCATGCGAGATCCATTTGGGTTTCAGCTTGTTATCAACGAGGAGATAAATGCAGTGATGCCTAAATGGAGGAGATCTCTTATCACGGGAGATTCTTTTACCTAAAAGAAACAAGGATTTCTCAATCGACCATTCCTTTGGGGTTTGTCCAAAGTTGACAGCACATCACTCCCTCCAAATCTTCCAAAGAGTCTCACCCCTAATGGCATTCCACAGCCTTGATGAGTAGCCTACCGCCTCACCCAACAGTGCCTGTTGCCAATTGATTTGGTTCATGAGTCTCAAAATTTGTGTCACAGGATGCCAGATAACACGAGACTTGAGGCAATCGAAGAAAAGGTGAACAAGATCTTCGATGCATCGATAGCACCGCTTGCACCATGGAGGCACATTGAGTATAACTTCAACCAAGAATTTAAATACATTCAATTTCAACCAAACATTGAAATACATTCAATAACATTCACGTTGTCCAAAGGGTTTTAATGAATATGTCATTGACAAAGCTCAATTTGAACGTTGGCATAAATAGTTATCATTTGGTTGTGTCGTGATTTGAGACCCTCTCAAGCTTGGCTTAAGAGCTTGATTTGGAATTGCAAGTCCGATAAATTATATGTAAAACACATTCAATACTTATCTAATAATTTATAATACCAACAATGCCTTTCATGGGGTCTTGGAAGGGCAATGATTAATTAAAAGACACCCACGTCTTTTCTTCAAGTGGCAAAAAGGATTCAATCCCAAGGTAACAAAGTTGACTAATGAATGGGATGTGGGTCGATATCCTCAATCTCACTGAGGACTTTTACCCCTCCCTAAGAAACTTGGGCAACAAACTTGGCAAGATCTTAGGTCAAAAATCGAAAGGGGTTCATAAAGCTCAAGTAGGGCTCAAATGGAACCTGATTGTTAATTTAAATAGATATTTCTAATGATATTAAACAATCCCTCTAATTCAAGGACTCGGATGGTAATATTTTGCATGAACAAAAGAATGTGTATGGAAATATGCCACTACGTGTTTTCATTGTCATCAACATGGCCATGTCATAAATGATTTTCCAAATGTTAAAAGTTGAATGCCTAGAAGGCTCAACCATGTCGTCCTACTCATAAGGAAGAAGCTTCTAACACATATAAGAGCTCAATTTCAAAAAGTTCAGCTAGAATTTTTTGAAAAAAAGGAGCTATTAAATCGACCAACCTTTTCAATGTGTTAGTGAAAGATCTCAATTAGCAACCATCCACTCTCCTCCCAATCTTAAATATCCCTTGCCCTTGGCACATCTAGATTTTTCTCTAAGGTTCAAACACCCCTCATATGGTCACTCTAAAGGGATGGAATAACCTCAAAGACTCGTGCTAGAGCCCTAGCTCCCTCGAGCTCTAGTCCTTGACCCAACTAGGGTCCTTGACCACATGCAAGTAGACCAATGGTAGAGCATGGTGTTCTAAATAAATCTAACACTCTCTCCCCCTTCTAGAGATCACTGTCCTCAGTTATCAAAGAAGGAAAGTGTTTGCAAATCAGAGCTTCTGATTCCCAAGTAGCATCTATGAGTGGGCAGTTGGTCCATGCTATGACATATTCTCATATGGAGTGATTCTGCAGTTGCTACTCCTTCTTATCAAGAACTCTAAAAGGCACATTTGGTTGAGATGGTGTGTCCCCTAAAGCAACAATACCATCCACATAATTTTCATCTCAAGAAATGTATGGTCTCAACTTGCTGACATGAAAAACTGGGTGAACTTTACAATCATCTAGAAATTATAATTTATATGTGACATCACTAATCTTCTTGATTGTTGTCCAAGCTCCACATGATCTTGGGGAGAACTTGGGTTTCTGACCCACTATTAGTGAGGAACGAAGTGGAACCTATAAAAAAACACATGATTGCCTTCTTGAAATGTTCGTGGTGTGAGATGTGGATCCACAAAAGCTTTCATCCTCTCAACGGCTTGCTAAAGATTAGATTGAGCTATTTTTAAGTTAGCTTGCATATCTATAAGGAATTGTGAAGCACTCCGAGATTTCTTGGGTAACCCTATGGTAGATGGATTGTGTGGGATAAAACCATAAATCACCTCAAAAGTGTGACCTTAGTAGTCTTGTGCTTCTAACTATTATAAGCAAGCTCAAATAGTATTCCAATGAGCTTTTGAGTAAAATGCTTTGCTGTCTTACATTTCGGATTCAGTTCAAATGTTAAAGAAGGATGCACAAATTTTATATATGTCATATACAAACACACATACATTTTTTCAATGGGTTATGTCAGTCAGACACCTTCTGCACTCATGATTTAAGTGGTACACTCAACATTATCAATGTCGTTTTATTCCTAAACTCATATTTCTGCATTTTTTAATAGAAATACATGAAAGTAATAAGCGTTGTTAGCGTATGTATTGAGCTAATTTAAGGAAGGACGCTGTTATTTGTTGAAGATAAATGTACAAGCTCATTCATATGAGCCATGCTTGGATAAATTTACCAAATATAGAGATAAAGAAAAAATAGAGAAAAAAAAAAGGAAAAATAATAAAAGGAAAAAGACTAGTCAAAATTCATGATGAGTAAGAGATACAATATCTTGCCTTGTAGTTAGTAGCATGTAGTGGAGAAAGTGGTGAGTTAAGAAGGAGGCACAAACTTCTTCACATGCTCATTGGTTATAAAAGTGAAGTGGGAGCACATTCAAAACAGTGAGAGAAAGAGGCAAGAGCTCCCAGTAGTCGGATCTAGCCAGTTTGTCATTTTGGTTTTCCCTTAGACTCCTTCCAGTCGCACGTCAGTTTGTACACAACTCTGTTGCAGAGCTCATATCTCAGTGCATATGTAACCATTTTGTGCGTTTAAACATTCATTGGAAAGCTAATCTTGTTTAGTTTCTTCATATCAAATATCTCTTTGAAAGCTTATGTAGTTTGTGAGATATCAGTGAAAGAGTGAAGTCCAGTTTTTTAGTATACCAATGTAGATAGGTATTCTATTTTGGTCGGTTCTGTTTCCCGACCAAAACATATCCAAATTGCGTGATCTTTGTCTTGTTGGAAATCTCTTGGCATCTACTTTCACTGTCTCAAATATCTCATTCAGATCATTCATACTCTGTGAGATATCTATCAAAGAGTAAAGTCTAGTTTTATAGTGTACTTATGTGTGCAAGTGGTCTATCTTGGTGAGTTGTGTTTCCTAATCAAAACTCATTCAAATTACTTGATTTTTAGCTTGTTGAAAAGCTATTTGTGTCTAATTTCTCTATACCAAATATCTTTCTCAAAGGATATATATTCAGAGAGCTATCAGTCCGAGAGTGAAGCTCAGTTCTTCAGCATACCTGTGTGGATAGGTAGTTCATCTGTGTCAGTTGTGTTTCTGAAACAAAACTTGTCCAAATTAAGTTATTTATAGCTTGTTAGAAAGCTCTCTTTGTCTACTTTGATTGACTAAAGTATCAAGTCCATTTGAGTTTTATGTTGAGAGCAGCAAGCTATCTAAGGTGCAGATGTTTGTCCAAGTGCTCGACATACAAGGGTTCACTACACACTTCCGTTGCGCATAGGAGAACTCATTCTCCACAGTTGGTATCAGAGAAAACTTGGTGTTGAAGCTTCATCAACAGAGCTGGAGGTGAAGCAAAGCAAAAGAGGAGCTACAAAACAAGAAGGAGCTTCACAAACGCAAGAGCAAAGGACTATAACTATTCGAGGTAACTCTCAAAGTCTTTGATACTCTTCAATGGCTGACTTGGGTCAACAAGTAGAGAAGTTGGACAAGGATAACTATCCTGTGTGGAAGTTTAGAATGACCAACTACCTAATGGGCAAAGGCTTATGGGGTATTGTGAGCGGCGATGATGCTCAACCTCAAATCAATCAAGCTACGGCCACCGAAGTCCAAAGGAGGCAAGCAAAAGAATGGGAAGAGAGGAATAGGAGAGTCATGTTCCTCATTTCGCAAGTCATTACTAATGTCACAGTAGGTCATATTCAACATCTCGAGAAAGCTAAGGATGCTTGGGAAGCTCTTGAAAGAATGTATTTAACAAATACCAAAGCTAGGAAACTTCAACTCAAGAATGAGTTGAACACAATCAAGAAAAGTTCGAGTCAATCCATAGCTGAATATACTTTGAAGATTAAGGAGCTAAGCGATGCTTTAGCTTCTATTGGCACAACAGTTGAAGACGAAGATCTTGTGTGTTATACTCTCAATGGCTTGAGAGAAGATGAAAGATGGAAGCCTTTCATAACTTCCATTAACTTGAAAGATGTATATCCAGGTTTTGAACAACTAATCCCTCATCTTGTCACAGAAGAGCTTAGCTTCGGTGGTCCCAAAGGAAAGGACAGCCACAACCAAATGTTATATGCAGGTCGAGGTAAAGGAAGAAACTCAAGAGGAGGCTCAAGAGGAAAAGGAAGAGGTCACAACCACTCCAACTACAATCAAAACAATTCGGAAGACAACAAGGATGCATCAAATGCCAACACACAAGGAAGAGGTCGAGGTAGAAGTAGAGGAAGAGGCCGAAGCTCCTACAATTCTCATAAAGGTATAACATGCTATCATTGTGGTAAAGTAGGACACTATGCTAGTGATTGTTGGCTGAAGAATGGAAGACCAAATGGAGGCAATCAAAGGAACCAAAGCAACTATGCAAGCACCTCAAGTGAAGGAAGCAAGGACACACTACTTGCAATGAGACATGAGTATAGAAGCTCTTGTGAAGATGACAAAAACTGGTACATTGATTCAGGTTGTAGTAACCATATGTCATGCCAAGGAAGTTTGTTCACTAATCTACAGGTACCAAGTGGAAAAGGATGTGTTGAAACAGGTGATGATACTCAACACATGATTGAACACATTGGAGATATAAGGCTTGGAGATACAAGCAGAGCAAAGGTACTATCTAATGTTCTTCATGTTCCTATAATTTCAAAGAACTTGATTTCAGTAGGACAAATGGTAGAGAAGGGTTATCATGTCATATTCAATGAGAATGGGTGCTTCATAAAGAATCCAAAAGAAGGCTTCAAGGTCATTGCTCGAGGTAGAAGAGAAGGAAGGATGTTCACTTTGGATGTCCAACATCCACATGGAAAAGTCATGTACATTCAATGTGGGAATAGGAAGATTTCAGAGCTGGACTTATGGCACAAAAGAATAGGACACATCAACATTCCAAAGCTGAAGGACATGAGCAAAGATGAAGTGGTAAGAGGTCTTCCAAATTTAATAGCATTGGACTACATGAGTTATGTGAAGCTTGTCAACTAGGAAAGCAAACGAGGCAGCCATTCAAGAGGAGCAATTATGTGGCTCCAAATGTCTTGGACTTGATACATACGGATGTATGGGGACCAACCCAAGCGGCATCAATGGCTGGTAATAGATTTTTTGTCACCTTCATTGATGATCACTCAAGAAAGGTTTGGCTATTTTGTATGAAGCAAAAATCAGAGGTGTTTTCTATATTCAAAAGATTCAAAGCTGAAGTTGAAAAGGAAACAGGAAGGTCTATCAAAACCTTAAGGTCTGATGGTGGAGGAGAATACTTCTCCAAAGAATTTTCAGATTTTCTACAAGAGAATGGGATCAAAAGGCAATTCACTTGTAGGTATACACCACAACAAAATGGAGTAGCTGAGAGGAAAAATAGGCAAATTGCTGAAATTGCAAGATGCATGCTCAACGAGATGAAGGTACCATTGTACTATTGGGCTGAAGCTACCACAACCGCCATTTACTTGATGAACAGGTGCACAACATCGGGAATACATCACTTGACTCCTGAAGAGGTATATTCCGGTAAGAAACCTGATCTTACACACCTCAAAGTGTTTGGATGTGTTTGCTTTGTTCACATTCCACAAGAAGTTAGAACAAAGATGGAACCAAGGTCAGAAAAATGCATTTTCATCGGCTACTCGACGGAGCAAAAAGGATACAAGTGTTACAACCCTAGAACAAAGGAATTAAGAGTCTCGCGAGATGTGGTCTTTGATGAACTAAGACCATGGTATGAAGATAAAGGAAAGGAAAAGATTCTTGAAGAAGATTGTGATGATTATGCAGGAACAAATCAAAGAGAAGTTCAACAATCAAGCACAAAGGCTTCAGGTCCAGAGGCATCTACATCAAATGAAGAATGTTCAACATGGAGGGGGAGTCATTCTTTGTCCCCAAATTCAGCTCATAGTAGAGCCAAAGAGGCAAGTGCTACTCCAAACAGTGAGGTAGATGCAAGTGAAGAAGAATATGAAGAGGTAATCACTCCGATTGTAAAGGTAAATAGGTTAAAGAAGCAACTCTCTAAAGGCAATGAAAGAAGATCTTCGAGGACAAGGTATTCAACTCAAAGGTTGAGTTATGATAGTTTCATGGCGACACATTTTGCATACATGATGCAGGTTATCAAAGACAAAGAGCCTGAGACATATGAAGAGGCTTGCACACAAAAGGAATGGAAGCAAGCTATGAAAGAGGAGATCAAAGCTCTCAAAGATAATCACACATGGGAGCTAGTGCCAAAGAAAGAAGGTATGAAGATTGTTCCAAACAAATGGGTGTTTAAAGTAAAGAGGAATGCTGATGGTTCACTAGCTAGATATAAAGCTAGATTAGTTGCCAAAGGATTTAAACAAACACAAGGCATAGATTATGATGAAGTTTTTAGCCCCATTGCAAAGATGGGAACTATCCGAACCTTAATAGCAATTGGTGCTTCAAGGAGATGGCCATTATATCAACTCGACATCAAAAATGCCTTTCTCAATGGAGGACTACAAGAAGAGGTATACATGAGTCAACCGGTTGGATTTGAAGATGAAAACCATCCATATTTTGTTTGCAAGTTGAAGAAGGCACTTTATGGCTTGAAGCAAGCACCAAGAGCATGGAATCAGATATTGGTAGAGTATCTAACTAAGTGTGGATACAACCCAAGTAGTTCAGATCCTTCGTTGTACATGAAGAAGGAAGAAAATAGAGAGGTATATATTTGCATATATGTCGATGACCTCATCATAATAGGAAATGATGTTACAGGGATTAAAGATATCAAAGGAAGCTTGGTAAGGAGTTTAAAATTTCAGATCTTGGAGAGTTGAAATATTTTTTAGGAATTGAAGTTGTTTATGGAAAGAGTGGCATCTACTTGATGCAAAGGAAGTACTTGTTGGATGTTCTTTTCATATTTGTAATGAGTGAATGCAAACCACTCACTCAACCCATGGACACAAATACAAAGATTTGTTCAAATGATGGAGAACCATTGGAAGATGTAACGACATACAGAAGCATTGTAGGACCATTGATCTATGCAAACATTACAAGACCTGATTTGTCTTATGTTGTTGGTGTACTTTCTCAATTTATGCAAGCCCCGACAAGTGAACACTTAAATTCAACCAAGAGAGTGTTGAGATACATAAAGCATACAGTTAATCATGCTTTGTTTTATAAGTTTGATGAAGAATTGCAGGACAAAAGCTTTAGCGATGCTGATTGGGCAGGCTCAAAGGAAGATAGGAGATCAACCTCAGGTTATGTGTTCATGATAGGAAGCAAACCTATCACATGGAGCTCAAAGAAACAACCTACTGTTGCACTTTCATCTATGGAGGCTGAATATAGAGGATTAGCATTTGCCACATGTGAAGCAATGTGGATTAAAAAGCTTTTGGCTGATCTTGGAGTGCAAGTTGGAACCATCCCTATATACGGTGATAACATGTCAAGCATTTACTTGGCAAGCAATCCTATGTTTCATGCAAGGAGCAATCACATAGAGGTCCACTACCATTATGTAAGGGAGAAGGTGCTGAGCAAAGATGTGGAGATAAAGTTCATCAGAACCAAAGAGCAGGTTACAGATATGTTTACAAAGTTCTTGGATGCTTCTAAACTCAAAGGCTTCAAGGATGTGATAAATTTGTAGGACATGGATGAAGATAACTCCCAAATGAGCTTGAGGGGGAGTGTTGAAGATAAATGTACAAGCTCATTTTCATATGAGCCATGCTTGGATAAATTTACCAAATATAGAGATAAAGAAAAAGTAGAGAAAAAAAAAGGAAAAAGACTAGTCAAAATTCATGATGAGTAAGAGATACAATATCTTCCCTTGTAGTTAAAAGCATGTAGTGGAGAAAGTGGTGAGTTAAGAAGGAGGCACAAACTTCTTCACATGCTCATTGGTTATAAAAGTGAAGTGGGAGCACATTCAAAACAGGGAGAGAAAGAGGCAAGAGCTCCCAGTAGTCGGATCTAGCCATTTTGTCATTTTGGTTTTCCCTTAGACTCCTTCCAGTCGCACGTCAGTTTGTACATAGCTCTGTTGCAGAGCTCATATCTCAGTGCATATGTAACCATTTTGTGCGTTTAAACATTCATTGGAAAGCTTATCTTGTGTAGTTTCTTCACATCAAATATCTCTTTGAAAGCTTATGTAATTTGTGAGATATCAGTGAAAGAGTGAAGTCTAGTTTTTCAGTATACCTGTGTAGATAGGTAGTCTATTTTGGTCGGTTCAGTTTCCCAACTAAAACATATCCAAATTGCGTGATTTTTGTCTTGTTGGAAATCTCTTGACATCTACTTTCACTATTTCAAATATCTCATTCAGATCATTCATACTCTCTGAGATAACTATCAGAGAGTAAAGTCTAGTTTTATAGTGTACTTATGTGTGCAGGTGGTCTATCTTGGTGAGTTGAGTTTCTTGATCAAAACTCATTTAAATTACTTGACTTTTAGCTTGTTGGAAAGCTATTTGTGTCTACTTTCTCTGTACCAAATACCTTTCTCAAAGGATATATATTCAGAGAGCTATCAGTCCGAGAGTGAAGCTCAGTTCTTCAGCATACCTGTGTGGACAGGTATCTTTGTCAGTTGTATTTCCTAATCAAAACTTGTCCAAATTAAGTTATTTATAGCTTGTTAGAAAACTCTCTTTGTGTACTTTGATTGACTAAAGTATCAAGTCCATTTGAGTTTTGTGTTGAGAGCAGCAAACTATCTAAGGTGCAGATGTTTGTCCAAGTGCTGGACATACAAGGGTTCACTACACACTTCCGTTGCGCATATGAGAACTCATTCTCCACATTATTGGAGTGTCAAAATTTTTCATTTATATTTTTTGTTTACTAATGTTCCCTGTTGTACTTAAAATAACCTCACTATAACCTCACTGTTTCTAAGTTTATTCTTCCCAATGGTTAAAGGGATTAGAGTTCCTTTTTAATGATAAGGTGTGGTTTATAGAAAAAGTGTTTGAGAACGAAGTTTATGATACGTTTAAATTACAAAGAACCAAAACCTTCTACATGAATATGAGGACACACCATATGTTCAACATTCATTTTTTTCTAGATATAAAACTGATTTTGCAGAAAAGTCTATTTTGCAAGGATTGCCAATAAAAAAACATAAAAGGATATTTATGTATCTGTTGTACTTCATTTGACCCACTCATTTTTCATTTCTTTTGGAACTCTCAAGATTCATGCGAGTAAAAGTGGAAACATATTGACTACGTAACCATGTCTACATTATCAATTCTTTTATCTCTGAGCTCAATTCATTAATTTGTTTCAAACACATCTCTGAGCTCAATTCATTTTTACTATGATATTTTCTCACTTCTAATACTCAAGCCTCTCAATTCGACCTTTTTGGTGTGCAAATTTTGTCTCTTTGTTCATAGAGCTGCATATTTTGATTGTTATGCATAGTTTGATTAAAAATTTTATGTGAATATGAATTAGTTTAGCTATAGATCATGAATATTATGATACTATCTTAGAACATATCTCAACTCACGTATAATATTTCTTAGTGCTCAATCACAATTTCCTCAATATCTTGTGTCAAGTTCATATCAATCATATTCTCTGTGATGTTCCTATTTCAGAACTTTTATTTCAATATTCATCATAATCTTTCTCTTTCAGCTCAGTCACATATCTCTCAGCTCAATGCAGCTTTACTATGAGATTTTCTCAGTTCTTATACTGTAGCCTCTCAATTCAGCCTCTTTGGTGTGCAAATTTTGGCTCTTTATTCATAGATGTGTACATTTTTGTGGTTGTGCATAATTTGATTGCACTTATATGAGAAGATCTTGGTTGATGTTCATATAAGTTTATACTTTAGATGATGTAATAAAAGGAGCTTGATCACATAAAATAGATTGGTCTTTTATGTGTGAACCTTGGTTGATTGCAAATCACAATTAGTTCTGAAGGGTGATGGTTAAAGATCATTGTATTTTGAAGGTCAAAAATTTCATTACACCTTCAAATGAAGGGTAGAACTAATTATGGACCGTATTAGAGATTTTTTATGACGGGCATGTATGACCGTAAAAAATCAGCACTGGTTGGGGTCATGATCATTTCCAATCCTCCAACACCAAGGGTAGTTCTACAACCTCATTCAAAGTGTGGTAGTGCTTCTTGCGCATAGGTGGACACAACATCTTCTCAAGCCCAATTACAAGCTTATGCACCTGAAGAAAGCTAGGCACTTGATCTGGAACCTTTAATAATATTTCTCTATACTTATCTATGTATTCCTACATTGTGACTTGTCTTTATACTTATCTACATATTCTTGCACTATGAGCTATCTCTATTGATTATTGAGGACAATAATCTCTAGAAGGGGAAGAGAGTGTTAGACTCAAGAAATGACATACAGGAGATGGTTGAACCACACTCTAAGAGAGAGGATTATGAAGTAATCCTCAACCATGGCTTTTGGGGCAAGTGATTAACCCATCATACTGAAAGAACTTGGAGAAGCTTGTAGAAGGTAGAAAAGTGCGTTTCGAAGCGACGAAGTTTGGTCAAGCCAACCGGCACAAGACCAGCCCTTGAGCTTATGGAGAATCAAATAGACCTTATAGGCATGCAATAAGTGCAAAGAAACACACTATGTACTTTGGAGCATCAAGGAGAATGAGTCGATACAAAACAGATAGGTATGTGGGTCGACTATCTCAAAAAACTTACTATCTATGGAAGAGACAATGAACTTCAAATGCCCATAGCGACCAGCGTGATTACAATTAGAAAAAATCATTTTATGGGAGTGATACACATAGGGTTGAGTGTATGGAATGCACAAAATTATAATGAATAAGCGAAATATGCTATAGGAATGAATGCGACATTCACCGGTGGTACTTCCTATTTTTCAGGAATACGTAGAGATTGACCCCGAGACAGAAAAACTCAGATTTCTCCCAATCTGCTGAACCAAATGATTTGAAAATTTACAGCCATAAACTAGACACTTATATCTTTCCAATGAGACATCTTGCACTCAATTTGGATCTCTGGAGAGAGAGCAGCAGCCTCTGCAAGATTACTGTTGGCGAAGAAGATGATGCAGAGAATTGAAAGAGCAAGACAATGATGGTCACAAGTGTATGTATATTGTTTCCATGTATTGTACAAGTGATTTCAAGTCTTTATATAGACTCTAGGAGTCTTCCACGACTTTTACAAGTTGAACTTGAATTCAAATGAAGGTGGGAATGGTTGTTGGAGGGAATCAATTCACTTCCCTACAATCTAGGAAAAGTGAAGATCTACTTTGATCTACTTTTAGGTGATTGATTACTTGATTGAATGCAACTTCAACCACCACAAATTCGTGGGATTTGGGCTTTATCTTTCTACCTTTACATGTGTAAAGCTCAAGGCTTTTACAACGGTAAATGAACCATAAAAAATCTCTCAAAAAAATACAATAAATGAGCACATGAAAAAGAACTCTCCAATGGATATTCTTTCGATGCGATAGCATTTGATGTAGATCAAATCCACCTCAAGCATAGTGTAAGCTTGATGTTCCAACACATACTCCTAACCAATAGGTCATGAGTTCAATTCTTCTTGGATACAATAGTTACTTGAGGATGTCTTTCATCCATTCATTCATGAAATTCGTAACTCAATATCAAATCCAAAATAGATGAAGATTCATGAACCCACATTATTTTAGGATATTATGATTATTGAGTTTAGGACTCAATCTCTAAATGATATGAAAAGTAAAAAAAGAAGCTATATTATGAGATCCCCTCTTCAAATATTCATAATGATAAAGGTATCCAAGGTGAAATCCTTGAATTCCATTCTCATGGGATGATTGAAGATCGCAAGAAGTGACTATGAACACAAATCTAAGATTGATTACTATGTGATCATGAGTTGCATTATAATACTTGATTGGCCTATATATTATAGTACTAAAAACTACAAATTAGTTGTTGTATTAATAAGTACAATTTATATGATTAAGGATTTATAATCAATGATAAAAAGAACCAAACGTTACATGGAAGTAGACTCACGAAAATCACAAATGCGTACATGTATATTTCATGTAGTGTATTGGGAAAGTTGTGCAATGAACATATACTAATCATGTACAATAAACAAGTATTTGGTACATGCTCTTCTACAGATCATGATCATTATTGTGTGAAAGAAAAAAAATCATGAAATAAAAATCTTCAAACATAATCACTTGTTTGTTAGAGGATCATAACATCTATATCCTTCTTGTCCATTAGTCATATGAATGTAAACCATATTTTGTGATCCTTGATCCAATCTCGATCTTAATTGAGGTACCTATATATAGGATATACTTCCAAACACCTTGAAATTAAGAACATCGAGCTTTTTTCCACAAAACACTTCATGAGGGGACTTTTCATGATAAAATTGAGTGAATGGGGTCCTGTTTATGATATACGTAAAACATATTACATGCCTTAACCCAAAAACTTTGTGGTAACTATGAGGTTACTTTTGATGATAAAATTGAGTAGTTGGGATCCTATTCTTGATATATGTAGACATATTACATGCCTTAACCGAAAAACTTGGTGGATACTATTTTTCATTTAGCATATACTTCTTGACTCAAGTAGAGACCTATTTCTTCCTTTTGCAACATCCTTTTGTAGAGGTCTATACCTATTTTTTCATGGCCATGTGGGAGTGTTCAGACACGCCTGCTAATGTTTGTCTCTTATTCACGATTGCTTACAAATATTGAATGTGGAAGAAGCCATATATGAAGTCTTTTGTTAGAATTTGTCTTGTATATGGGATCATAGCCCACTCATTCCAACTCCACACGATTTACACACTTTCCTTTTAGCCCTCCCTTCCAATCTCTATCCTTCCCCTTTGCTAATTCGGGAATGCCCAATCATGATGGCCAAACATGAGCATTATCTGCATAAATCTTTGAAGCATTTTTCTTTTTCCTTTTCCTTCTTTACATTGTGAGAAATTGAGCATTCTCAATTCCCTTATATTTCTATCTTCTTTATGAGCTCTCATGAGTGTAAAGAAGATCAAGAGCCATCCAAGAGGTGTGAAGATTGAAGCAACAAGAGAATCTCTTTGGCTTTTCAAAGGGAACTACCAAGTGGAAAAGTAAGATCTTTGGGGACTTTTGGGCAAAATTTTATATCATTCAATATACATAAGAGATGAATGATAGCTATCCCCAACGATCAAAGGAAATCTAAGTAAGAGATGAATGATAGCTATCCCCAACGATCAAAGGATGGCAAAATTTAGGAAATCTAAGTAAGAGATGAATGATAGCTATCCCCAATGATCAAAGGATGGACTGGGCTTGAGATGAAATTAAGTATAGTTTTCATTTACTTTGCATATATTCATCATTGAATCATAGGAATAAACTTCAATTTTTTATTTTATAAAATGAAAGCTAGTATTTATGATATGAATCGGCAAACATGTATGTATCTCAAGCAGTTGTATGCATCCTTACATTGAAAAGAATGAATGCATGTGCGTTTTTGTTTTGAAGGGGATGATTTTCATGCAAAAGTTTAAGGATCTACTTAATGACCTATGAAGTTTGTCTTCCATTAGAAAAAGTTATAGATGCACAAAGCATGTACATTAGTAAGATGATGCATAAAAGGAAAGCTTGCATAGTATATTTGTGCACAAAAGGACATAAGTGCATGAATGTCAAGCATGCTTAGAGCAACAAAATGCTAAGATCATTTATGGCATGCATTTTCATGCAAGCACATGCATTTTTATGAATAAAATTCACTTTTGTTTGTTGAAATATAAAATCAAATAAGTAAATGTATCTTTCTAGTAGTTATCTTACTTTAAAGATTGACATTCGGGAAGAAGTAAAAGTAAATATTTGAAAATTCATTCTAGCTAAAGTTTTGCAAGAAAAGAATCTAGAAATTCCTCCCAAGGTGATACTTAGGTATCAAGTACTTCATGAAAAAAGAAATTATGTCTTGCTTAGTAAAAAGTAAGCAAAATTAAGGGAACAAGTTGTGGAAGCTACATTCAAAGAGTTGAATTTTCTTTCCATATCAATGGCCAAGAAGTCATGTATACATAAGAACCTAGACTAATCAATAATTACTCTAAGTATTAGAAATACTTAGAGAATTTCATTAGAAAAAATGTTAAAGAAGATTTCTTTGGGAAATCACAAACAAAAAAGTTTCAAAGAGATTTTAATTTCTCATACATCCTTAGTAAGATGGCACCTAAACATAGTTTCAAAATTTCATGACCACTTTGATATAGAGCCCTCACTTAATTCCATCCAAGAGAAAGATGGAAATCAAATATAAGTATTTGAACTTAAAAACAAATTGAGTTTGAAGTTCAATATTTGTGTATACCTAGTTCTTCATGGCCACATGGGAGTGGATAGGTACGCTTGTTAGTGTGCTTAGATAGTAAGCCTCTCCTTCATGATTGCTTATGAATTTCAAATGGCAAAGAAACCATATGTGAAGGCTTACTAAAATTTGTCTTGTATATGGGATATTATCCCAATCATTCCAACCTCCATATGATTTTCACACTTTCTTTTTAGTCCTCCCTTCCGATCTCAATCCTTCCCCTTTGCTAATTTGGGAATTGTTATCGTTAGTGTCCGTGTGAAAGGCCAAATAGTTATTAGACACTTTTGTATATGCTCTATAATAAAACATACAGTGGCTGTCGAGCCACAAACTATATGTTTGACTACATTTGTGTGACCTGAGAAATCTATGCTCGTGGTCTGTGTACTATGTATTTTCTGTGTATTCTGTAGCCTTTGTACAAAATATTATGTGTAGCATCTAGAACTCGATTTTCTACTTTGTGGGTATCATCTTGGAGCTCTCCAGAAGGAGAGTCCACCATTGTGGCTCGCCGAAGGATTACTTCATTGGTATCAGAGCATTTTGATGCAAAAACTTTGTTCCTTTTGTGCGAGCAAAGCAAGAATCCACTCAACCACCCAAGACTTTCTCCAAGGCTTATGACTAAGGTGGTGACCAAGCCATAAACCTTGACATACCTTGTCATTTGGGTCACTGAAGTCATTGACCTCAACGATCAAGGAAGACAGAGGTTCCCCATACTTCTCAGGAGGTCACCCATCCTAGTATTGTTTTCCTTGGAGCTCACTTAACTGACAATCTCTTGCCACTAAGCTAGAAGGGGAAAGACTAAGATTAACATTACCTTGAGCATGTTTTGGGCCCTTGAAGCTTCATTCTTTGCTTTCAAAGCCTGTTTTGAAGCATTTTTGGGGTTATTCTTGGAGCCATTATGGAGTACTTTCGTGTATAATTTCTCTTTACGCAGGTTCAAGAACATTAAGAAAAGTGCTATGTTCACCTTTTGGGGCTATTTCTCCACAATGATACCTTTTGGGGCTATGTTTTCAGCCACAATAGTAAACCTATATGTTTTAGTTGTGGTGGGAGCAGCCACTGTAAGTCTATGCAAGTTTTTTTAGCCTAATGTTGACAAACACTATAGGTTTTGGTGGTTAGTGTTTGGGCTATGAATTCAGCTTTTCAATGCCATTTTACTGCATATATTGAGCACATACGCACGATGCATGCTTCTATGGATACCGCTTATGTACGACCATTGTTTTAAGATTCATCTCATGCTCACTACCATTCTTACCGTAAACAAGTATATCGTGAAAAAATACAAGAAAAAAAGCTTGGTAATCAAGAAAAATGTTGTTCATCATTCATGCAAATGTGGCAGGGGCATTAGTAAGTCCAAAGGGCATTACCATAAATTCATAATGGCCTGTTTGAGTTCTAAACGCAGTCTTAAAAATATCACTTTGCGTCATACGAATCTGATGGTATCCCGATTTTAGATCAATTTTACTAAAGACATGAGCTCCTCGTAATTTATCTAAAAGATCATTGATTCGAGGAATAGGGTATCTATTCTTTATTGTGATCTTGTTAAGGGCTCTATAATCAATGCACATTTGATAAGTTTTATTCTTCTTCTCTACTAAAAGAACTGGTGCTCCAAATGGGGAAGAACTAGGCCTTATAAGTCCTTTCTGTAGTAGGTCTTTTACTTGGTTTTCTATTTCCTTTTGGTGTAGTGGGCCATGTCTATAAGGTGCTTTATGAGGAGGAGAACTACCAGGGACTAAGTCTGTGCTATGGTCAAAGGATCCTCGAGATGGTGGTAGTTCAGAGGGATACTTAGACATAAAACAATCCTTATAAGTGGTCATGAAAGGTTTATGTGCATCAGGAAGTGTATGAGTATAAGCATTGATGACATTGACAAAAACAATGCATGAATTGAATCCTTTCCTAATTGCACGTTTTACTTGAGTATGACTAATCAATGGAAATGGCTGGAAATCATGTCGTGCAGACAAAGTAATGATTTGACCTTTAAATTCAAAGTTAAAAGTATGTGTATGGTAGTCAATCCGTGGGTTATAATGATGATGAAAAGACATACCTAGTATAACATCGTAAGATCACAAAGGTGCAATTAAAAATGTTCATGAATCAACATATGGACCTATGCTAATCGTAACATCTTGTACTTCTTGTGTTACATTATAAAGATTACCTTGAAATGAAGCTTTTACTTTATACGAAGGAGGAAATATTTTTAATTTAAGTTCTTGTACTAATAAATGTGAAATGAAGTCATGTGAACTACCATCATCATGTAGAATTTTAACGAGTTTGTTGTTTATAGTACCCTGCATGCAAAGTAGAGAATGAAGAGAGATATCATTACCCAAGGTACTTAAGTCCTTCTCCAATGATTCCTTTGTCCAAAGAGGAGGAATTTCTTCATTGTGGGCCTCTATGTTATGTAACTGAGTTGCAGTTGGTTTCATGTTAAGAGGTCGCAATCGACACTTTGTTTTGTATGTCCAGGTTTACAACAATTCCAGCAGGTGATTCGTGGTCGCTTCTGTTGGCATCCATCGCTGAAGTTTGTAGGGTAGGTGGTTTGGTAGGTTGGAGCGATGAAGCAACAGGTGCAGTTGAGTAATTGGATTGTGGTGGATGAGGAAAACCAAGGTAAGATGGGACATTAAAATTACGTTTCATGGAAAGATTTGGTTTAGCAAAAAGTGGTCCTTGACGTGGTTGTTGTAGACGAAGTGACTTGGTTATGGAGTGGAATTCTTTTTTTGCATCATAGGAAAAAGATATAGCCTCGTTGAGGGTTGTAGGTCGTAAGGTGTGAAGCTTGGCTTGGATTCCCACCTCCAAACCATCTTCATATTTTTGCTACAAGCTATCCTCTGGTACATCTTCAAGCATTCGAACCAATAGTAAATTTTGCCAGAACCACTCCGTGTAGGTAGTAACCGTATCACCCTCCTTCCATGTAAGGGTTGTCCATGCATGTCGAACATGCAAATGGTATTGAGGAGGAAGAAAAGAATCCTTCACTTTCTCTTGGAAAGCCTTCCATGTTGTTGGACACTCAGTACTGTGCCACAGGACATTCCACCAGAGTTGAGCTTTTCCTATTAAATAGTTAGTTGCAAGTTTGACTTTTTCACTTTCAGCATAGGTTTCATTAGTATAAACATCATCAAATTGTGAAAGCCATGAAAGGATTAAAGGGCCATCCTTATGGCCATCAAACCGTAAAAAATGGTAATTCTTAATGATGATCTTGGAATGCGTGCCATCCGACTGGGGAGAGACAATAGCTTTGACCACCCTTGTAAGGTTGTCTTCATCAATTTGCATCTTTTCAAGTATCTCGTCATGTTGTCGGATCTCGTTTTGAGCACCTCGTAATGCGTGCCGCAGGAGCTCAAGTTGTTGCTCGAGTGTTACCTCGGGAAGAGGTGACTCGCCGAAATCTTCCATGTTGTTCATAGGGTCCATGAGGATTTAGAGAATAAAACCCTCTTGCTAGATATGTAAAAACAATTTTTGAGTTTGTTTGAGTTAAAATGTAAAAGGAAGGGTTGTTCTTGGGAATTGAAAAAGTAAGAAAGATATGAAAGTTATGTTAAATATAAGAAAAGAGAAGTAGAGTGACAACATAAAGAGATAGTGTAGTGGTAAAACACGTCCCTTGTGTGGGTGAGGTTGTGGGTTCAAATCCTCCCACCTTGGTGAATATAGAACTCCTTATTGCCACTCATAAATTAAAATTGGTTCACGCATAGCCGACAACTGCCAACGGTCGCCAAGGGAGCCTTGGGTGCCAATGATGCCAATGTAATGCCTAAGTTCTATGTTGAAGGAGTAAACATAGGTTCTGGTTCTAGTTCTGGAACTAGAACAAAAACAAAAACCAGAAATAGGAACCGGAACCGAAAATGCAAACAGAAATGAAAATAGAAACAAAAATGGAGCCAGAGCCGAAATCGGAATTGGATCATGAACAGAGAACAACAAAACAGAGATCAATTCACCAAACTAAACAGAAATAGAAATTTGCCAAAACAAATAGAAATAGGTCCCTCTGTAGTGATGCATGCAAGGCTCTGATACCACTGTTATCAAGTTCTTGCTCACATGCACACAGAGGTTACGAACACAGAAAACACACAAAAAAATAGAGACAGCAAGAGACAAGATTGAACGCAGTATTGGGTGCAATCTCCCCCCATGCACTCTGTTCCGACAGTCCACAGAGTGCATGTATTTATAGGAAATTTTGATTACGTCGAAAAGAATGGTTACATGAGAGCGGCTTTGAAAAGCATGCGTGAAACTAAAAGTTGGTGACTTTTGTAGAAAGCCTTTCTTTTAATATAAAAAACTATGGTCTACAATGACCCTTATTCTAACCACTATTTTTCTAACTATTTCTAACAATAGATCCTTCTATGCGGATTTATTTACAAATTAAATTATAAATCGAATTTATTGATGTCCGCCCTAAAGTCGGATTATTGATGTCCGCCCTTTCACACTTTCACGCCCTCACGAACCTTCCACTGCTATATCAAAAACACCAAAACACATTAATACATTAATAAATTAACACTCCAACAATGCATTGTTCAACATATTCCATAATGTATAACATATATTGAATTCCATTGTATGTCACAAGAAGGGACACATGAAGAAAGATTGCTATGCATTAAAGAATGATAAAGATAAAGGACTCAGTGTTGATGGACATGTTAAAAAATTACTTGCACCATCTTTTTTGGTTGTGAAGACTGAAGAAATTAATGTTATTTTTGATGATGCTGATGGGTTGACACTTGATAGTACTATGCCCATTGAGTCTCTTATGGTTAATTATCTCTCCCACACATGGCTACTAGATTTTGGTGTTTCTTTCCATGTGACACCACATAGAGGATGGTTATCCCATTATGCAATAAAGTCTACTAGTATTATGAGACTTGCTGACTCTTACTAGTGTGATGTTGTTGGGATTAGCAATGTGGTTGTGGAGTTCATTGATGGTTCAAAATTTACTATGCATAATGTATGCCATGTATCTTAGTTATCACAAAGTTTGATGTCAGTTGGTCAACTTGATGACCTTGGTTACAATGTAGTTTTCTATGCTCAACCCTTTCACATATCAAAGGGCAATATGGTTATTGCAAAAGGAAGCAAAGTTGGCTTGCTTTATCCTTTATTTGTATCACACAAAGAACACTTGTTGGCTATTAGTGAACAACCTATGGCTTGTATTTGGGCCATATATCTCACAGTGGAATGGAAAATTTTTCTCGTTCTTGCTACTTACTTGTGTTGTCTTTCTCTAATTTTTCATTTTGTGAGCAGTGTCCATATGGGAAACAAACTAGGAATGTGCATAAAATACACATTGAATCTTCAATTCAGCCTTTAGATCTCATTCATACAAATGTGTGCGATCCTATGCCCACAAGCTCAGTAGGTGATTCTCTTTAGTTTGTCACTTTCATAGATGATGCTACTAGAAAATTCTAGGTATATCCTATCAAATTGAAGGATGATGTATTCCCTATTTTTAGAAAATGGCTTGCTTCAGTTGAGACTAAAAAAGAAACTAAGCTTTAGGCTTTATGTTCAGATAATGGGGGTGAGTATAACTCACATGAATTCAGCCTTCATGTCACTCTAGAGGAATTTGTAGAGATTTTATAGCTCTATACCCCAGTATAGAATGGAGTAGCTAAAAGGATGAATATAACTATTCAGGATAGAGTAGTTTCTATGTTGCATCATGCCTTTCACAAGGCTTTTGGGCAGAAGCAATATTGACTACATTTCACATAATTAACCTTTCACCTAGTACTGGCAAAGGTTTGAAAGTGGCACAAGAGTTATGGACAAGGAAGCCACCATATTATGATCATCTTCGAGTTTTTGGGTGTGAAGCATATGTTCATATACCCAAGAATTTTAGACAAAAGTTGGACCACAAGTCAAAGAAATGCATTTTTCTTGGATATCGAGAAGGACAATTTGGATAATGCTTATGGGATCTTGAAACATGGTCGGTGATTAGAAATAGTGATGTCATTATCAATTAGTCTAAGATGCATAAACAACCCATTAAGGAGGTTGAAGCAAGAAGAGTGTTGTTTGAGGATACTAGTTCTCCTGTAAGCATGCATAAAAATGTTGCACATAGGGATGTTCAAGAGAATGTCCAATCAAATCAGTCTGCAAGTGTTAATGATTGCACTAAATCATTTGAGATCTTTGTGTATTTTGTGGTTTATGTGCATTCATTATGCTCGGTGCGGAGTACTATGGGTGGCATTCGGGGCTTGGTTTTCTACTACAAGAATATCGTTGTGAAGCTCACATGAAAGGGAATTCACTGTCACACATCGCTATTGCACAACTTCACTAATATCAGAGTTGTTTGAAGCAAAAGTCTTTTTTGCTGTTGTGCTAGAGAAGGGAGCACCTACCCGTCAATATGGTAGGAGAATTATTTTATCTCATGAAATTTAAAACGTAAAAATATTTCATTCAAGTTCTTTTCATTAGGAACTATTAGATTTCCTAAAGATAAAAAATTTTCTAGGTTTCATCTTGAGATGCAAATCTATTGAATGAAACCATAAACAAACCTCAAACTCTTCTAACAAGGAGGTGTTTTAAAAGCTTGATGATTTTAAGACATTGTGTCATTCTCGTAGATGCAAAGTAAACTTAATACACACATATTGAAATTCAACCTCAATTTTTGTTTAAGTTTAAATACTTATATTTTATTTCCATCTTAGATGCATGAGAAATTTACATAAGAGTAAAATCTCTTTGAAAATTTTTTGTCTGTGAGTTCTCAAAGAAATCTTCTTCAATATTTCTTCTAATGAATTTCACTAAGTATCTATAATACTTAGATTAATTATTGATTACTCTAGGTTCTCACATATACATGACTTCTTGGCCATCGATATGGAAGAAAATTCAACTCTTTGAATGTAGCTTCCTAACTTGCTCCCTTCCTTTTGATTACTTTTTACTAAGCGAGACATACTTTCTTACTTAATGTAAACTTTACATTGTATTTAATACCTAGTATCTCCTTGAGGAGGAATTTCTAAATACTTGTCTTGCAAAGTTTTAGCTAGAATGAATTTGTAGATAAGTAGGTTTACTTCTTCCCATATGTTAAAGTAAGCTAACTACTTTACTTATTTATTTTCATATTTCATAAAAAAAAGTGAATTTTATTCATGCAAATGCATGTGTGTGCATGGAATGCATGTTCTTGCATGCTAGAAAGGATTTTGGCATTTCGTTGCTCTAAGCATGCTTGACATTCATGCACTTATGTTCTATTGTGCACAAATATGTTATGTGTGCTTTCCTTTATATATCATCTTACTAATGCACATGCTTTGTGCATCTATAACTTTTTCTTAATGGAAGAGACACTTGATATGTGCATTAAGGAAATCCTCATACTTAAACTTCTACATGAAACATTATTTTCATAAGAGAAGTACACATACATTCATTCCTTTCAATGTAAGGATGCATACAAGTGCTTGAGATAATTGATGTTATTTTAATGCATATAATTTTGCAAACTCATCTGTTAAAAACTAGTTCTTATTTGACAATATCGTCATCACTTGATCCTTGGGGATATCTATTCTTCATCTCTTTCTTGGATTTCCTAAAATAGTATGCATGTGTGTGCATCATATTTGTGTGTCTTGAATGATGTCAAAAATTTTACTAAAAAGTCCTCCAAGTTCTTACTTTTCCACTTGGTAGCTCCCTTTGAAAAGGCAAAGATATTCTCTTGTTTCTCCGATCTTCTCTCATCTTGGATGGATCTTGATCTTCTTTACATTGCTGAGAGGTCATAAAGAAGATAGAAATATAAGGGAAGAAGTTTTTGAGAATGCTCAATATTCTCATATTGTAGAGAAGGAAAAGAAAAAAAAGCTTCTCGAGAGCTCTAAGATGATACCCTTGAAGTAGAAAACTGAGTTCCAAATGCCACACACAGTACTCCGCATATAGGCTGTAGAATAAACACAAAATACACAGTACACAGACCATGAACACAAATTTCTTAGGTCATACAAATGTGATCAAACATTTAATATGTGGCTGATTAGACCACTATATGTTTTACTAAAGAACATATACAAAAGTGCCTGATGGCCATTTGGCCTTTCACATGGACACTATCGATAACAATCTCCCACTAAAGGCCAATATGGCCAAAGTGACTATGGGAGAAAAAGAAAGAATGATAAAGAATACCTAAGTGTAACTATACAAACTATACTTCCCATGTGATGGGCATGTTGCACAGTATACAAGTGACTATGTAAGATCATGAATTAAGTATAACAATGTCCAAAGCTATCTTGTGGTAGAGCTTTAGTCAAAGCATCTACAACATTATCTTGAGTATGGACCTTCTCAAGAATAATGTGCTCAATGGCTAAGCATGCCCTTCAACAGCAATCCCATACATGCACTGAATTTAAGAATCTGCTTAGAGAATATTATTACCTAGAGGACTTAGTTGTGCCCACACAACATGCATTTAGAGAGTGGGTGGCTGCTCCAAATAAAGGCCTTGAGGTGATTGAGCTTCTTCGAGAATTTGAAGAGCGATTTGACCAATTGAGCCATAATGACCAAGTTCTATAGAACATGAAAAACAAGAGCTCTTCATTAAGAGTGTAGACTCTTATTTGGCCTTAGAGTTAGGTGACTTATTGGAGGATTTGACCCAACCAATAGGATTGACTAGAGAATGGAGTAGAGTCCATAAGGCTATATCAATGCTATTGAGACATAAAAGATGGAGGTCATATATAGTGCAAGATAGAGTTGAGGATACTTATACATTCCCAATGTTTGCTCCAAGACCTCTAGATTATATGAATGAGATTGTGAAGGGCAAAAATGACCATGGAGTCAATCTTGTGTCCCTTAACCAATCCCACCAATCTAAAGTGGATCCACAGTATACAAGACTTGAAGATGAGAAGGTAAGGAAGGAGTTGTGTGAGGAGTTGTGCGAAGAAACCATTTCCACTTCTAGAGATGAAGAGATAAATCACTATGAAATTAGTAAAGATGATGAAAAATTACAAGGCAAGTTTGATGATGCGGTTTTGGTATGCATCCAGCATATTAATAGAGATGTTGCAAAAGAGAGAAATGTTGAGTTGATTGAAGAGAAAGAGGATGATGTTTGGGAGGAAGATTTTAGTGAGTCATTGTGATGATTCAACCATAAGTGATGTTCATAACTTGAGTGACCTGAGTTTTGAAGTAGCTAGTGAAGCATGTTCAAGGCTTTCCGCAATGAGGATGATAGGGCACTCATCACTAACACTTGAGGAGTTGAGGATATTCTCACCATTACTCCTCAAGACATAGGAGGGGGTGAGAGAGATGAGATTGATTTAAAGGAGAATAAAAATCATGATGAACTTTCTCTGAAGCATAATCTATATAATGAAGAGTTGAGCATATGTGAACAAGTGTCCAATGAAGATATATATGATGAATGCTTGAGCTTAATTGATTGTGGAGAGTTGTTTTCAATGGGAATGTATGAAAATCTTATAGCTCAAGATGATATTGTTGACTTGATGTATGCTAGTCTAGAGCTGCATGATTTTGAACATGCACAAGTAAGTGAATTGAATGAATCATCTTCACAAAATGAATGTATGTTGAATGAAATTTTTGAATTTAATCCAATGCAAGTAAATGCACCTATTGTTCAAATGAATGATTTTTTTTCAAATAATGTTATTGATTATGATGTTCCTCATACCTCTTATGAGTTCATGAGTGCAAGTGCAGATCCAAAGCCAATTGAAGATTTTGAGTTTGATTGGATCATACGAAAGGCAACTACTTTTGAGTTGCTTGTTCATGTTTTATTGCAAATGGACTTTAGAAAAATTATTTCATTTATTGCATGTACATATTGTGACGTTTTGAATTGATACCTTTTATCTTCTGTCTAGTCTCTATGAATGCAAGAAATGATCAAGTAAAGACGATGGCGATGACAAACAAAGTGTGAAATTTAGAAACCCTTTTTCAATAGCTATGTTGCTTTAACCTTGATATCTTTTGCACCATTTTGAGTTGCATTGCATATAAAGAATGCATATTTCAAGTTCAAAAGATCACATGTTTTAATTCCCAAAGGTGCACTCTCATTTGCATAACAAAAATTGACATGTAAATGTCATGAAAAAGATTAAGTCCAAGATTGAGTGAAAATAAGAGGAGTTGTGAGTGAGGACAAGAGTGATTGTATTTGAGAGCAGAGTTATGAGTGTTGAGCTTCTTTGTTTAGAAACCATGAGAATCATTTCCATGATTGCACCATGATTGTGAATGTTTGAATCTACAGTATGCATGCTTGAAAATGTATGCACACAGAGTTTTGAAGCCCATAGTTGCACGTCCAGTTAAACGTTAAATGAATTGTAAATACAACGATAAATTTTGAGTTCTAGAATAATTAAGAAACCTCATTGTTGAATGCAAATTACCCTTTTTTAACTACACCATGAAGTTGTTAATGCACTTAAAAGTATGCATGAATAGGGAACACTACATGGCTATGCATAAGCACATATGTTTTTAACCCATGCACTTGATTTTGCTCACCATACTTGATTCATTATATGAGTTGCAAAGAAATGATTAGTGGTGGTGGTGTGTCTAGAGGCCATACAACTTTGGAGGGGGTGGATATCGTGGAGATTCCCTCTCCATGATTACATTGTCATGATGGACACCTATTTGGAACTTTTCATATTTTCAGATCAGGTACTTGTCCAAATTTGTGATGTTGGACACCTACTTTATGGTATTGAGGTTTGAACAATTATGGAGTGTTCGTGAGCTCTCCGGGTGCATAGATGCAATGCTAGGTGTTATCAAAAGCTTGGAGTGGAAGAAAATGTATTTTATTTATAGATGTGAATGATCTGGATTTCAAGTAAAGTCTGCTACTATTGTTTTGTTATGCTTGGGAGAATTGCTGAGGCTTTACGTTCGCAATTCACATTGAAAGAGCAATATAATCATTACTCGAAATCATTGGAAATTGGATATATGAGAGAACACTTAAAACACATGCTGGCCACATGCATTTGATGGGCATGGAATTTCTATTCTCAAAATGGATACGTGGAGGAGGGCTGCAAGGCTGGAATCACGGAAAGCTAATGCATCCTTGTGCTTGAAATTGTGTTAGCCATGATCTGTGAGATGTCGTCATGCACATTAACAAAGTTCTAATGCACGTTTTAGATGGTCGCTTATGTGTTGAATATGGCAAATGAAATCACCACTTTAGTTTAGTTAAGGAACGACCATGGGAAGTGAATTGATGGAGACTGTGCTTGTTTTGTTATGTCATAAAAAAGAGAATTGTTGAGACATATTGTTTTTTAATTCTAGTAGTAATTTAATGGTGCATTATGTCCTATTGCCTCTGAACTTTGGCATATACAAGGAATCTCTTTTCTCTTTTATGCAAAAACAATTAATCAAGAGAATAAGTACAAGCATTAAAGTTGGCCAGTGAGGTTCCAATTTCTATAGCTTGTGCAACCCAAGAAGACTTTTGTGGATCGAGTCTAAGTCAAGATCACTTCTTATAGGCACCATGTGTGTGCCCCTAAGCGTGCAATGTCCCGATGACAAGCATGAACCTGACATGAAACCCATAGGGGAATTGTTGTTTACTTTGAGTTCACTTTGAGTTCACTTTGAGTTCACTTTAAAATTGACCTGGAGATTACCTTTGTTGACCATTAGAGTGAGAGACTTGGGGATGATACTTTGAGTGTTTGAGCGTCGATCTGACTAGGACTTTGATTGTGATCAAGATTTGATCATGATGGATGTCTTAGGCTTAGATCCGAGAACCTTGAGTACCTTAATTCAAGTGTTGGATTGATTTCAAAGGATTACCACAAATAGTTATATGATAACCGCCCTTGAGGCGATTTCAAAAGAGTGTAGATTCTTTGATGGCCGAGACATAACCAAGCTTTTGCAAGTTTTTATGATACTAAAATGGACTTCTATGGTGTGAGTGCTTCTATGAAGCTTAGTGAATTTACAAGGATTGTAATGCTTAGTGTCAAACATAGCATTTATGCTCTTCAAGAGTGATCCCACACATGGAGTGAATTTAAGAATCTGCTTAGAGAAGATTATTACCTAGAGGACTTATCCATGCCCACACAAAATGCATTTAGATAGTGGATGGCTCCTCCAAATAAAGGCGTTGTTTTGGAACATAAGAAAGTAGAGCTCTTCATTAAGAGTGTAGACTCTGATTTGGCCTTAGAGTTAGGTGACTCATCAGAGGATTTGACCCATCCAACAAGTTGACTAGAGAATGGAGTAGAGTGCATAAGGATATATCAATGTTGTTGTGACATAAGAGATGAAGGTCATATATAGTGCAAGATAGAATTAAGGATACTTATACTCTACCAATGCTTACTCCAAGACCTCTACTTTATATGAATGAGATTGTGAAAGGCAAAAATGACCATGGAGTCAACATTATGTCCCTTGACCAATCCCATCAATCTAGAGTGGATCTTGAGTATACAAGAGTCAAAGATGAGAAAGTAAGAAAGGATTTGTGTGAAGAAACCCTTTCCATTTCTTGAGATGAAGAGATAAATCATGATGAGATTAGTAAAGATGATGAAAAATTACAAAACGAGTTTGATGATGTAGTTTTGGAGTGCATGCATTAGATTAATAGAGATGTTGCAAAAGAGGGAAATGTTGAGTTGATTGAAGAGTAAAAGGATGTTTGGGCTAAATATTTTAGTGAGTAAGGCTTTCCACAATGAGGAAGATGCGGCACAAGTCACTAACATTTCACGAGTTGAGGATATTCTCATCATTATTCCTCAAAACGTAGGAGGGGTCACAGAGATGATATTGATTCATAGAAGAATGAAAATCATTATGAATTTTCTCCCAAGTATAATCTTTTATATGATGAAGAGTTGAACATATGTGAACAAGTGTCCAATGAAGATATATATGATGAATGCTTGAGTTTGATTGATTATGGAAAGTTTTTTTCAATGGGAATGTATGAAAATCTTATAGCTCAGGATGATACTGTTGACTTGATGTATGCTATTCTAGACCTACATGATTTTGAATGTGCACAACTAAGTGAATTGAATGAATCTTCACAAAGTGAATGTATGTTGAATGAAATTTTTTAATTTAATCCAATTAAAATAAATGCACCTAGTGTTCAAATGGATGATTTTTTTTCAAATAATGTAACTGAATATGATGTTCCTCATAAATCTTATGAGTTCATGAGTGTAGGTGTAGATATAGAGCCAATTGAAGATTTTGCGTTTGATTGGATCATATGAAAGGCAACTATTTTCAAGTTACTTAATATTCATGTTTTATTCCAAATGGACTTTGGAGGAATCCTTTTATGCATTGCATGTACATCTTGTGTCATTTTTAATTGATACTTCTTATCTTTTGTCTAGTCTCTATGAGTCGAGGAAACGGTCAAGTAAAGACAATGGAGATTACAAACAAAGCACACAGTTTAGAAACCCTTTTTCAATAGCTATCTTGATTTAACCTTGCTCTTATTTGCACCATTTTGAGTTGCATTGCATATAAAGTATGCATATTTTAAGTTCAAAAGAGCACATGTTTTAATTCCCATACGTGCACTCTCATTTGCACAACAAAATGGACATGTGAATATCATGAAAAATAATAATTGTAGCCTTGAGTGAAAATCAGAGGAGTTGTGAGTGAGGAGAAGAGTGATTCTATTTGAGAGCAGAGTTATGTGTGGTGAGCTTCTTTGTTTAGAAACCATGAGAATCATTTCCATGATTGCATCATGATTGTGAATGCCTACATCTAGAGTAGGCATGCTTGAAAATGTGTGCATTTTGAAGCCCATAGTTGCACGTCCAATTGCAAATTAAATGAATTGTAAATATATTAAGAAACTTTGAGTTCTAGATTAAGTAAGAAACCTCCTTGTCAAATGCAAATTACCCTTTTTTAATTGCACTATGGATTTTGTTAATGCACTTTAAAGTATGCATGAATATGGCCCACTACATGGTTGCGCATAGGCACATATGTTAACCCATGCACTTTATTTTGCTCACCATATTTGATTCATTGTATGAGTTGGAGAGAAATGATTAGTGATGGTGGTGTGTCTAGAGGTCACACAGGTTTGGAGGGGGTGGATATTGTGGAGATTCCTTCTCCATGATTGCAGTGTCATGATGGACACCTATTTGGAACTTTTCATATTCTCACATTGCGTACTTGTCCAAATTTATGATGTTGGACACCTACTTTATAGTATTGAGGCTTGAACAATTATGAGGTGTTAACAAGCTCTCCAACTGCATAGATGCAATGCTAGGTGTTAGCGAAAGTTTCGAGTTAAGGAAAATTTATTTTATTTCTAGATGTGAAGGATTCAAATTTCAAGTAAAGTATGCTATTATTATTTTGTTATGCTTGGCAGAATCACAAAATCTTTCACAATTCACATTGAAAGAGCAATATAATCATAATTCAGAATCGTTATAGTTTGGATATATGAGACAATTGCTTCAAACATGTTGGCCACATGCATTTGATGGCATGGAGTTTCTATTCTCATAATGGGATATAGAGGAGGGCTACAAGGATGGAATCGCAAAAAAATCAGCATGTGATGTTGCTGAGGGGAGTTTCCAAAATAACCTCTACTACCTCTACCTCTGAAATTACCTCTTTGATTTCTACCACCTCTTCCTCTTGAATTAAAGTTCTGATTATATCCACCATTATTCTGAGTATTATGCCAACAATCATGAGCTAAGTGATTTGTCTTACCACAAATCCAGCAAGCTTTGACTCCATCTTTATTACTTCTGCCTCTTCCTCTACCTTTGCCACCTCCTCTTCCTCTTAGGAAGTTAGCTTGGCTAGTTGTACCTTCATCTTCATTTGCTTGTTGCTTCCCTTTGCTATTCTTCTTCTTATCCTTTGAATACATCGCTTGACCTGCACTTTTTATCACCTTCACCTTTGACATCCTGCTCAAAGGTTAGCATGTGTCCTAGCAACTGATTTAAATCAGGAGTAAAATGATCTAGTGATAATTCAGTAGACAAAATGAATGGCTTCCATCTGTCATCACCTCTCAACCCTATGAGGATTTGCCTTACCAATTTATCCTCCTCAATATCTTCATCAACTGCTCCTAATGCATCTGCAATGTCTTTCATCCTTGTTACATAATCTGAGATGGATTGAGAGGCCTTCTTCTTGAATGTGGTAAACTCTTCCCACAAATATGCCTTCCTTGACTTTGTGGTGTTTTGGAAATGCTCCTCCAAAGCATTCCATATATCAATTGCACTTTCAAGACCTCTAATGTGAGGTCACAAGTAATCATTAACTCCCATATAGATAATGCTCCTAGCTTGAGCATCTCTCTTCATCCAAGTCTTCAAATCTCACAATTCATCCCTAGTTGGAACACTAAGATCTCTGAGCTAAGGCTTTTCTTCTTCACCTGTGATATAACCTATCAAGTCTTTGCTCATAAGATGAGCTTCCATCCTCATAGACCATGTTGGATAGTTTTCTCTATCTAGTTTCTCTATCTGAAGAGAATCTCCCATCCTTTCTTCAGTTGTGTATTAAATTCTTCAAGCTTTATGAGGATTAAGGTTACCTTTGCTTTGAATGATACTCCTTTTGTCTTCCTTGATATCTTTTGATCTCCTTCTCAAGCTTTGATTTCAAACTTTCACCTTTTGGATCTTCAATTGTTGAATTCTTTCTGACTGCAGCAGTTGGGGTCCTTCTTTCTTCAATTTTGATGCTTCTTGCTCTGATACCACTGACGGAGAGTGTCAATCTCCAAAAGAACAAGTTATTCTTGAAGTTAGAGCACCTCTATATCAAGAATAACTTAAAAGCTTCACCAATTTGGAGGATCAATACTCAATTACCAAAATCTTGAACAAACTGTGAAGAAGATGACTACACAGAAAGTCTGCTGCACATAACTCACTCATTGACTTATCAAATGTGTAAATTTTTTGATAAAACTTTGTACAAGGTGTTGCCTATAGTTTGCACACCTCCTCCAAGTCAGTAGATCTTGAGCAATGATCTTAAGAAGTCTCCTATGTCTAAAACTATAGTTCTTTACAGTCGACTTTGACACCTGCAACTTCTAAAGCTTGGCTCTCCCAAATTAGAACCCATTTAAGCAAATGCTTTTAGCCATAGATGGCTTACCTTCCAACTTAGATTTTGACTCCCCATTTGTGTAAAACTTTACACTATGCACTGAGAACTGATCATTTTTTTGACCATCGAGATTGCGCCTGTTTCAGAAGACACTCAACACTTCCTCACATATGAATGTTCCTACTCATAATTCTCACATCCTATTTACAATTAGGCTCTCAAACTTTAACCATAGACTCATTAACTATGGAATTAGACAGCTACAAAAGGATCCTTGAAATGATCAAGCACAGAAGGAGAACACACAGAAAAATCAGGCACAACTTTTCTTCATTACTGGAAAATTTTACATCTGGATGAGAGAGCTATCTTACACACTTCACAAGTGTCTAATGACTTCTAATTATCTTCAATTCTTGTTCTTTCACACTCTCTCATAATTGCCCCAACATTTTTCCTTGTATATATAGGCAAATATGTACAAGCTCATAACCATACAAAAATATAAGTGAGCTAACTCTAGATTAATGTACATATGTATACACATCTTCATCCTCTGAACATATGCTTTCTTCATGCTCCATAACTTGATCTTTTCTTCAATCCTTGACTTCAAAACTTCAATTGTTGATTGCCTTGCACCAATACACTGGACAATTCTTGATCCATTCATGAGTTTCTTTGTCCATGCTAGGCCAACACACTCCTAAATGTTTAAGATTCTGCAATGTTCATTGTTTAGAATAGTGATTTCCTAGCAATCCTTCATGGGCTTGTTGCAACCAACTACTATGTTCATCATCCTTGACACAACAAGCTAATATACCCTCTGTATCTTGTTTGTACATGCTTCCCACCAATATTTGATATTTTTGCAATTTTACAAGTCCTTCTCTATTTGTCTTTACATTCCTATTTGTGGGTCTGAAGGTCAAGACAGGTACAAACTTATTTGCCCATTTAGGAACAACTTCTAAATTGAACAGATAAGCATCGGGCAATTCATCAGAGACTCCTTGCGGTGACTTGACTGAAGTGATGCGAGAAAGATGGTCCAGCCTGAGGTGGGTTCTACCTTTCCTAACAACCACTTCAAAGTCATTCCCTTAGTAAGAGAAACCATCTTACTAAGCGTCCTGTATTGCAAGGTTTATTGACCAAATATAATAAAGCTTGATGATGAGTGAAAAACTTGAATTCTTGGCCAATAAGTAGTGTCTAAACTTGTTCATAGCATATACCATGCCTAAACCTTCTCGCTCAATTGTGGTATAGTTTCATTCAGCAGCATTCAACTGCCTGCTAGCATATGCTTTAGGCAAACCTAAATTTCCTTCACCTGTTGGTTGAGACAACACACATCCGATCGCACAATTGGATGCATCCACGTGGATATGAAATGGTTTATTCCAATCAGGAGTGATCAGTATTGGTGCTGTGCACAAACATTTCTTCAACTCATTGAAGGAATTCTCACATTCATTGTTCCACTCGAAATTCATCAACAAGACGTAAAGAGGTTTAGCTATGATAGCATACATGTGGATAAACCTTCGGTAATAACCACAATGGCCCATAAAGGCTTGTACTTCTTTAATGTTTCTTGGCCTTGACAACTCTGCTATGGCCCTTACCTTGTCCTCAGTTGTTGATATTCCATTCTTAGAAACAATGTGACCTAAGATTTTACCTTGACGTACCATGAACACACACTTCTCTGGGTTTAGACACACTCGATATTCTCTACACTTGTTGAAGATTTGTCTGAGCTCAGGGATGTGGTATCTTCTTTCTTGGGAATGAGCGCATAAATCATCCACATATACTTCGAAGCTCTTTCGCAAGAACTCTTTGAAGACATGACACATGAGCCTTTGGAATGTTGCAGGTGCATTGGTGAGCCCAAATGGCATCACGCGGAATGCAAAGATTCCCCAATCTATGGCAAAAGCCATTTTGTGTTGGTCTTCAGGGGCAATGGCTACTTGGTTGTAACCTAAAAACCCATCACGGAAGCTATAAACTTCCTTGCCTGCAACACGCTCCAATTGATGTTTAGTGATTGGAAGGGGATAACTGTCTCGAATCGTAGCAGCATTAACTTTTTTAAGGTTAATACACACTTGCAATTTTCCATTCTTCTTGGGCACTACTACAATGGGGGACACCCATTCAATATGCTCAATCTCATAGATAAATCCAACTTCAATCAGCCCGTAATTACTTCTTTTATTTTAGCCGCATAAGTGTCACTATATATGTAGTGTGAAGAGAGATGGTGGATGCAATCCAAAGATGAGTAGGTGCCGCTACAACCAGCTTCACACCAGCCAACTGAGACTTCAGAGTTGATTAGTAGACCCTTTGAGCTTCCTAAATCCACCAAAATATCAGCCAAGTACTTGGAACATGTATCCCAAAAGTTTAAGTCAAGACAGACTAGTTGCGAAATGACTAGCTCCCAAAACTTGCTATTTTTGGACATACACCTGCTGGAAAAAATGAACAGTGCTCTCAACCTGGTAAGAATTTGAAAATTCCTTTTGGGCATAGCAAATAAACTTAGAAAGATTCCCAATCCAAGTTAAAACACTTCAAATGATGGACTGAGCACTGAGAACAAGTTTCATCAATTTCTGGAACATGCCCACCATTCTCGGGGCTCTGCAGAGATAGACTAGTGAGCAGTAAATTGCAGATATCTTCAAAAGTATTAATTCAATGACCTTGAAAATTGATATGCAAAAGCTAGACAATAAGAGCTATCCAACACACGTTAAATCACTGAAAAAGGATCAGTATAACTCGAGATATGACCTTCTGAAGGTACTGCTCTGAGTGAGTATAGCAGAGAACAAAACAGAGAAGTGAATGATGATAAATGTATAAATTCATATATGATTACAACCACATTGGCAATGAATCTTTTCACAATGGGAGTAGAATGATAGAGCTATGGAGTAAGATCTTCAATCTCTACAAAATGACATGAAGTGGTCACGTACAAGGCTTGCTAATCGCCTCTTCCTTCTTGCTCCTTTTATAGCTATTCTTGGAGGGAGTTTTGAATTCGAATTCGAATGGCTCCACCTAAAAGTGATCCCCAAAGTTAGGAGATATTCCCTCAGCTCAAAAATTCGTGATTTTGGTAGTTATAGCCACGAATTTGCTTTTACATCATGCATGAGGTAAGCCATCCTTTTCCTTTCTTCCTTTTTCAAATACAAGAGATAAAAATGAACTCTTTTACAAGAGGTGTTCACATGATTACTCATGTGACTTACAAATGAGGATGATATCAAATATATCAAGCATGTAGGCTTGGGTAAAATGCACCAACAACCCCCCCTCAAGCCTAACATGCTTGGCCTTCAAATAAGTCCTCAATTGTCCTTGATTTCTTGCAAGCCAATCATCAACTTGAATCTACTTAATTTTGTACCATCAAGAGCTTTAGTCAATGTCGGCACATTGCATATCTGTAGAGACATGGGATAGTTGAATATCCTTGCTCATTAGCTTCTCCCTTATGTAATGGTAGTGGACTTCAATATTCTTGGTTCTAGCATGGTATACCGGATTAGCTGCTAGATGTAGTGAGCTTGTGTTGTCACCAAAAATATGAGGTGTTGAAGAATGAAGTCCAAGATCTGTGTACAAAGACTTTAACCACATGATTTCTTGAGTTGCATTAGCCAAACCTTTATATTCTGCTTCAGTAGAAGATAATGCCACGGTTGGTTGCTTCTTCAATGACCAAGAAATGATTTTTGAACCTGCAAATGAATATACCCTGATGTGCTTCTTCTATCATCTTTAGATCCGGCCCAATCTGCATCTGAGTAGACCTTTAGCTCAATATCTGAAGTATATGAATAGAACAAACCTTCATTCATGGTCCCCTTTAGGTACTTGAGGACTCTCTTGGCCGCTTCCATGTGTGGTCTTCTCGGCTTATGCATAAACTGACTCAATATGCTAACACTATAGCATATATCCACCCTTGTGAGTGTTGCATAGTTCAAACTTCCAACCAAGCTTTGATAGCTTATGACATCTTCAATTGGCTCTCCTTCATAAGCACTAAGCTTATGATTTTGCTCCATAGGTGTACATACACACTTGGTATTTTCCATCTTGAACTTGACGAGCATGTCATGGGCATACTTCCTTTGTGTGATGTATATACCTGAATTTGTGTAGATCAACTCCAATCCAAGAAAATAAGTGAGTGGTCCGAGGTCACTTATTTTGAACTCCTCCTTCATTTGACTCTTTACCTGTTTGATTCCTTCAAGATCATTGCCTGTGATAATAATATCATCAACATACACACATAAATAGATCACTTCAGATCCATTCCTCTTTATGAACAAAGAGGTATCCGCCTTGCTAGCTTTGAATCCTTCGTCCTGCAAATAAGTCACCAATCTGAAATTCCAAGCTCTTGGAGCTTGCTTCAATCCATACAAAGCTTTCTTTAGTTTGCATACATAGTTAGGATGATGTGCATCCTCATATCCAGGAGGTTGTGCCATATACACTTCCTCAGAAATCCATCCATTCAAGAAGGCATTCTTTACATCAAGTTGATAAAGATTCCAATTTCTAGATGCAGCAAGACTAATGAGAACCCTAATTGTAGGCATTTTTGTAACAGGAGAGAAAGTCTCCTCATAATCAATACCATGGGTTTGAGCAAACCCTTTAGCAACTAACCTTGCTTTGTGTCTATTTATACTTCCATCTGGATTCCTCTTGATTTTGTATATCCATCGAGATCCGATTATCTTCATAGATGGCTTGTTGGGTACAAGCTCCCAGGTGTCATTCTCCTTCAAGGCTTCCATTTCTTCATCCATTGCATCTCTCCAAGCTTTCTTGCTTTGTGCTTCTTCGAATGTGGTAGGTTCTTCATTGGTTGAATCCTTTGCAATGTAGATTGAGTGCTTCGTGACCAAAGAAGTATCATAACCAAACCTCTCTGGTTTCTTCTTCTCCCTTGAAGACCTTCTAAGTGGTTGATGTGAGCTCTCGGGTCCATATGTAGCATCCTGCATCTTTGCTTTACCTTTGTTCTTCCATAGCTTTAGTCTTTCCAAGTCTTCTAGGTCAATCTCCGAATCACTTTCTTCAATCTGCTTTGGCTCCTTTGGTTGAAGTGATGGAAAATCTTCATCCAAGTCATATGGCAGCTTCACTTTCCTGTCATCATCAAACCATGATTTGTTTTCATCAAAAATTGCATCTCTACTCACATAAAATCCTTTATTGGTTGGATTGTACAATCTATATCCTTTTTGGTTTTGGTCATAACCAATAAATACGCACTTCTCTGCCTTGGGATCCAATTTCCCTCTTACTTGAGAAGGAATGTGAGCATAGGCTAAGCATCCAAAGATTTTGCAATGCTCTAGACTAGGTCTTCTTCCATTCCACACTTCATATGGAGTGGTTCCATCTAGTGACTTAGATGGAAGTCTATTTATGAGATATGTGGCTGTAGACACGGCCTCTGCCCATAGGTAGTTCGGCAATCCCTTTTCGTTGAGCATGGACCTTGCAGCTTCGATAATAGCTCTGTTCCTCCTCTCTGCTACACCATTGAGTTCGGGTGTATACCTTGTAGTGACTTCCCTTTTAATGCCTCTTTCATGCAAGAAGGCATCAAATTCAGAAGAGAAGTATTCTCCTCCACCATCTGATATGAGTCGTTTCAAAGTCCTACCTGTTTGGTTTTCAACAAGAGCAATATACTTCTTAAAGCAATTAAACACTTCATCCTTGTGCTTCATGAAAAACAGAATGGTCCACCTGCTACAATCATCTATGAAAGACACATAATATCTTGAGCCTGATATAGATGGCTCCTTACTTGGACCCCACACATCCGTGTGCACTAGATCCAAAGGATTTTGATGCATATATCCTTTCTTATTGAAAGGTTGTCTATGAGCCTTGCCGAGTTGACAAGCTTCACACTTATAAATCATGTGTTACCTTGTGATATTAGGCAAACCAAGTACACTTTGGTCCCTGCAAATCTGTTTGAGTGTCCTCTCACCAATGTGAGCAAGCCTTTTGTGCCGTATCTCCAACTCTGTAAGAGTTTGAGATCCATAGCTAAACAAAGCTATGTTCTTTGTATCTTCCACTTCAAAAGTGAAAAGCCTTCCTGTCTTTTCTCCTTTGGAAATCCTTCGAAAGCCTTGCCTTGGGTCTTCAACATATGCTCCAAATCGATTGAATCTAACCTGCAATCCTTTTTCAACAATCTGTCCAACACTTATTAAAATTTTGGTAATTGTAGGGACATACAAGACTTTGCTTAAGAGGTTCATATTCCCATCTGATGTCTTCACATTACCTATCTTCTCCACTGAGTGCTTTGTATCATCTCCTATCTGCACTTCATGCTTGTTATGAGGATCTTCCAAATCAGAAAGTAAAGCCACATTTCCTGCTACATGGTTCAAGCATCCCGAATCAATGTAAAATATGTGATCATCATCCTTACCCTTCTTCACTGATAGATTCATAATCAATAATGAATCTTCTTGACTTTGGTCCTCTGCATAGTTATTGTAATCTCTTCTTCCTCTATGGCCACTTTGATAGTTGTTGTTGTTGTTGTAATTGTTGTTGTAGTAGTAGTTGTTGTTGTAGCCTCCATTGTATCTACCTCTATTTGATCCATAGCCACCTCTATTGAATCCTCTTCCTTTTGAGTTCCTTGGATTCCTGAAACTTTCTTCGGTAGTATGATTAGATAAGCCACATATGTTGCAAGGTTGAGATGATTGGAATCTCCCCCTGCCTTGCTTTCCACTTCTGCCTCTTCCTCTAGCTCTTCCTCTACCTGCAAAGTTTGCTTGGAAAGAGCTACCTTCATCTTCATTCTTCCTATTCTTTGACTTGTCCTTGACCTTAGCTTTATCAGAATATAAGGCAGAAGTTTGATTACCTCTTGAGGACTCACCACCTTTGCTAATCTTTGCTTCATGAGTGAAGAGTTGGCCCATGAGTGCGTTGAGGTCGGGTACATGCATATCCATGTATAAATCCATGGCTGTTGTGAATGACTCCCACTTGTCGTTTGCTTTGATTCCATTCATGATTTGTCTTATGATTTGCTCCTCTTCAATTACCTCTCCAATGCTTCCAAGTTGGTCAGAAATCTCCTTCATCTTTGTGACATAATCAGTCACATTTTGCTTTGGGCTTTTCTTCATTGTTGTGAACTCCATCCACAATTGGTTCTTCCTTGCTCGAGTGTTGGAAGAGAAGAAAGAAGCAAGTGCATTCCAGGTCTCTCTTGATGTCTTGCATCCCTTGACATGAGGTAAAAGAAAATCAGAGATTGAGTTTAGAATATAGGACCTTGCAAGTGCATCCTTCGAACACCAATTCGAAAGTCCTTCCACTTCTTCATGTGATGGTTGCCCTTTGTTCCTCATGGTTGGCATTGCTTCATCTCCGGATATGAATCCATATAGATTCCTCCCTTGAAGGTAAGCCTCCATCCTTAGAGACCATGCCAGATAGTTGTTTTGATCCAATTTGTCAATTGTTGATGGAAATCCATCTCCCATGTTGCTTGACTATGCTATGATACCACTGTGAAGAGAGATGGTGGATGCAATCCAAAGATGAGTAGGTGCCGCTACAACCAGCTTCACACCAGCCAACTGAGACTTCAGATTTTATTAGTAGACCCTTTGAGCTTCCTAAATCCACCAAAATATCAGCCAAGTACTTTGGAACATGTATCCCAAAAGTTTAAGTCAAGACAGACTAGTTGCAAAATGAATAGCTCCCAAAACTTGCTATTTTTGGACATACACCTGCTGGAAAAAATGAGCAGTGCTCTCAATCTGGTAAGAATTTGAAAAATTCCTTTTGGGCATAGCAAATAAACTTAGAAAGATTCCCAATCCAAGTTAAAACACTTCAAATGATGGACTGAGCACTGAGAACAAGTTTCATCAATTTCTGGAACATGCCCACCATTCTCGGGGCTCTGTAGAGATAGACCAGTGAGCAGTAAATTGCAGATATCTTCAAAACTATTAATCCAATGACCTTGAAAATTGATATGCAAAAGCTAGACAGTAAGACCTATCCAACACACATTAAATCACTGAAAAAGGATCAGTATAACTCGAGATATGACCTTTTGAAGGTACTGCTCTGAGTGAGTATATCAGAGAACAAAAACAGAGAAGTGAATGATGATAAATGTATAAATTCATATATGATTACAACCACATTGGCAATGAATCTTTGCACAATGGGAGTAGAATGATAGAGCTATGGAGTAAGCTCTTCAATCTCTACAAAATGACATGAAGTGGTCACGTACAAGGCTTGCTAATCGCCTCTTCCTTCTTGCTCCTTTTATAGCTATTCTTGGAGGGAGTTTTGAATTTGAATTCGAATGGCTCCGCCTAAAAGTGATCCCCAAAGTTAGGAGATATTCCCTCAGCTCAAAAATTCGTGATTTTGGTAGTTATAGCCACGAATTTGCTTTTACATCATGCATGAGGTAAGCCATCCTTTTCCTTTTTTCTTTTTTCAAATACAAGAGATAAAAATGAACTCTTTTACAAGAGGTGTTCACATGATTACTCATGTGACTTACAAATGAGGATGATATCAAATATATCAAGCATGTAGGCTTGGGTAAAATGCACCAACATGTAGGGCTTTTGTTTGGTGGGTTTGGCATCAGCCGTCATGGGGATAGTATGAGAGCAAATTTTCGGATCTACTCCCTTCAAATCTCTAAGTGCCATGCAAACACATCCCTATATTCCCTTAATAGAGCTACAAGCTGTGCTTCTTCTTTTGCACTTAGGTCATCTCCTATGTAGGTACATCTCTCTTTGTTCTCCTCAATGGTTACAACAATTTTTTTTGGTCTTTTCTTTATTATCATATGCTTCTCCTATGATAGCCTCTCTCTTAAGCATTCCTACCAAAATTTTTCAGACTTCCACTTCGTATTTCTTGAAATTTTCTGGTACTTCGAACAATGATTCCTCTTGTTCTTGTTTCACTACTTTTCGTTTCTTTTTCTTTTGATCTCCTTCACTTCCATCCTTCAAATTTATAGTTTTAATGCTTGTGAGAGGTTCTTCTTCTTGTTGGGTAAATACTCCTACATATTCTAGATAGTGCTTCTCTGAACTGAGGCAACTATCCATCACAATGGACTCTAGATCATCATCGTTCCCTTCTTCTTCTTTGAAGTCACTAGGGTCACATTCTTCTAGCAAGGGATGGCACATGAACACTGAAATATCATAACCCTCCTCATCACAATGAGGTGTCCACTGTTCTTCATTGACAACGATGTCCATGGCACCCAAGATCTCTATCCAACCATGTGGCTCAAATTTCTCATCTAGAAAGATCATTGGTGTATAAGTTGGGCCTTTAATTGGTCTATCTCCTGGAGAAGTTCCTTCTTCTCTCGCATTTAGGCATCTTTTCTCTTCCTCTGCGACCTTGCATATCCACAAATGAGTATCTTCATGCATCCAAGATGGATCAGGTGAACTTCCAGAATGCACAAAGATTGAATCTTCTTTTGCTTTGTGGATATGATTCCACTATAGGGGTGGTACATCTATGAAGGTGTAATCCTTCAAATTGAACTTGGTTGTGACTCCTAAGTGTTGCAAGTACAAGGAGTTGGTTCCCCAATCTTGTACTATTTGCAACTGTCGTAGGAAGGATCTTCCTAGGATCATCTCATAGACGTTATTTTTTTCAAAGTCACATATAGCAAATGTATGTTCAAACTCTATACCAGAAGTGGTTAGGGTTATCCCTTTGAGCAATCCTAGAGGTCTTTTAAAATGACTGTCTGCCATTTGAAGCTTCATTCTAGCTGGTCTTAATGTGGGTTTGCCCCACCGCTTCCATAAGGAGGTGGTCGCAATAGCAACACCAACACCTAAATCTATGATTGCTTTGGTTGTGTATCCTTGATAGGTGATCGGAAGATAAGTATTACCTTCTTCACCTTCACTCATGTCCCCTATTTTGTCTAGAGGTATCTTTGGTACTTTCTGCTTAGAGCCTACTTTTGGCATATTGGAATCAAGTTCTAGAACATGATCCTTCATATGTTTCCATAGCTCCGGCTTTGCTTTGAGTAGTTCTTCTACAATGAGATGACACTGAACTTTAGTGTTCTTCATGACGTCAATGTTTCTTGGAACCACTGAGTCTTCATTTCTTACCAATATTGTGGGAGCTCTGATCTGGAGAGATTCAGATTCCCATGGGGCCTGTGAATTGAGGCCAGTCTTGTAGAGTATTAGATTCAAAATCTAATCTTTCATCCTCTTGTTGCTCTGCTTGGTCTCCACAAATAGACGGAATGTCTTGGGGAAATTGATCATGAAGGTCATCAATTTCAGGAATAGGAGGTGGATTATCCTTCTCCTTGGCCTAGTTCTCTTCTTATATTTCCCACAAGAACTCTTGAGAGTACTTTCTGAAGTGAAAGAGGTGTTCCATCATCCATGGAATCAAGAACATTAGCTTTCATTGGTGGTGAGCTTTCTCTTTCAACAATTGGTTGAGCCTATGGAGGTAAAGAAACCTGCGACTTGTTTACCAATTGCTCTAATCTTTCTAGTATGGAAATGCAAATCCGGTTTGATAGAGTTTGTCTGATTGAACTTTTGACTAGTCTCGAGCATAGCTTGAGCTAGTTCTACCATTTTCATGCATATTTTTTTCCGTTCAATCTCTAAATACACTCTAGGGTAACTCTTGTCTAGGTTTGCAGCTATTGGCCCTTCTTGAAGACAAGCTTGGTAGGCCTTGAACATCATGTCCAAGCCTTCTCGGATTGGATCTACAAGAATAAACACTGGTTGTGGGTTATTTACAATGGGTGATGGGGTGGGATGAGGTGGTGTGGATGGAGCTTCGGCATGAGAGGGTCTTTGAGATGCAATATCTTCTATTTTTGTGTTTGCGTCTTTCAAGCTTTCTTCTAGTTCAAATATCTTTTTATTCCACTTATGATTGGTTCTTTTCCTGGTATCTTTCCATGTTCTTGTTTTCCTCTTATTAGGCTCTCCTGATTCACTTGGCTCTGATTACTCAGTGGGTTTATGCTGTTTTAATACTTGTGCCCTAGTAACTGCCTGTACAGGAGCCACATTACTGCTAATTGAACTTGATTCTGCCACTAAGCCTATCACATTGATGGGTGTAACCTTGGGTGCACTAGAGAGGTTCCTAGGACGATCTCTTGGAAGATGTTCCTTATCGCACTCAAGACAAAACCCTTGTATTGTGATGTTTTTCCTTGTCCTGGAGTTAGTGAGTGGGGACATTCATGAATGAAATGATCACCCTGTCATCTAAAACATGGTCCTCTAGAGGCTTGTGGTCTTACTTGTCTCAATAGGGGCCTAGGGTTAGGATTCGTATACATGACATTGAAGTAATTTGGCTCCCAATTTTTTTCCATAGATGGTGCCTCATATTGATAAGATTAAGCCTCACTATGCTCGGGTGACTCTACGTGATTGCCTTCATGGGAGTAGTATGAACTATGAGCATGAGAGTCATTTTCTGAGAGCAATGGGGTTAGTGGCACCAATGATCTATTAGGGTTCTCCTCTGCCATTGCATACTTAACTGGAATCATATTGGCAGGAGTTGGTGGTTGGTTTCCTAGGACTGGTTGTGGCCTATATGGTGCCTGATATTGCTGTTGTGGCCTATAATATGGATGTTGGTATTGATTCTGATACCTACCTTGCTGGTAAGGTTGCTGATAAGTTTGTCTAATAGCTTGCCTATTGTAGGGACAATCTTGAACCGTGTGATTTTTGTATTTCCTCTCAATGGTGCAATATAGAGCATTAGGGTTTCCTTGGGGTTGAGCCATCGTTGGGCAAACATTAGTCATGTGGTCTCCTCCACAATTGTAACATCGCTTCAATGAGGCGAACCTTGGCATTTTTCTATTTTGAACTCCTAGCTTCTTGGCCACTTGCTCAGCTATCTCATCTATCTCAGTGGAGGTTTTGGAGATGTGACTAGTAGAACTATCAGAATCCTTATAGAGTTTGGACAGTCCTAACTCCTCACCTAGTTTGTCTTCTATGTCAATGCACATTCGCACACACTCTTCTATGGATCTTGGCTCTTTCAAGTACACATATGATCTTAACTTGGTGCTTAGTAAGCCATCCAAAAATAAAGCCACTTGTTTGGCTGGTGTGCATAACTCGAGAATAAGGCATCTTTCTAAGTACTGTCTGAACCATCTTCCTACAAGTTGCACTGTTTCTTGGGGAGTTTGCTTGAAGTTGTGGATCAGGGATGATGTGTTATGCCTAATACCACTCTTGGAAAATTCTACAATGAATTCTTCTAGCAGTTGACCTATGTTCTGATAATTATGACTGCTCAAGGGTTGGAACCAAGCTAAGGTTACCCTTAAGAGTCAAACCAAATGCCTCAAACTAGGTGAACAAGTCCTCGACCTGTTCAACTCTTAACACTTGTTTGAACTCGGCCACATGGTCATAAGGATCTCCTGAACCATCAAAATAGTTCTTCATTGCCTTGACCACTTGAGATGGTCTAAGGGTTCTTGGGTGTTCTTGGGGGTTAGGTAATGGAAAATCATGTTCATCTCTTTGATGCCTATGAGCTCTATGTCTCTCCCTTTCAGGTCTTTCACCTTCATGTCCTGATCGGTCCCTACCCACGGTATGTGCAAAGCTTACCTCAATCTCTCTCTGGTTCTTTCCCTCTGGGTCTTGTGAGCCTTGGATGATCCTGCTCCTTGGATACCATGGGAAACACTAGATCTAGGTGGAGGGAAAACTGATTCACCCTACCAAGTGTATGCATGCCCATCCTGCTTTGTTAAACCAATAACATTTTCTCTGAGGTGTTATCTAGATAGACAACTTTTCCTAGGATCTCCGGATCTTTGAACTCGTAGATGGTGACTATTGGGCTAGGTTGATATGGCTTGAATCTCCAAAAGGCTTCCTCTATTTCTCTATTTAGGAATAGCTCTATGCTTTTTTTATCCTGGGGAATCCATTGTGGAGTGTTTGCCCTAGTCAAGATTGACTTACCTCTAGGACTCTTGGGTTCTCCTCCTAGGTCTCCTTGCTCTAGGTCTCCTATCTCATTCTCAGGAATGATGTTTCCAAAATCAACTGTCCTATCATGTATGTTCATAACCACATACATGGTTCCTTCCTTATCAATATATGAATCCTCTTCGAACTTAACCACTGGGTGTTCAAGTCCAAAGGGTTGATCGGGATTTTTGAGTTGGACAACTGATCTCCCTAGGCCATCCCTATAGATGCGTGCACCTAATTGGTTGGTCCTAATGTATTCCAATTGTGTTTTATAGGGACCTTCTGGTGTCTGTAAATAAGCAGTACCTAAGGTACGTGTGGGTCTTTCCATGCTAAAAGACATTTCTGAGTCACTTGTGTCGGAACTTAGTTCGTAGGGATAACTGCTTAGTTCTTGAGCCCAAGATTTGGCTGTATGGTTGATACTGGCCTTAGATGATCTAATGCTTTGCCTATCCTTGCCTAAGTGTCTACCAGTTCTCAGGTTCATAAGCTTTGTCTTCTAGTCCAAAATTTCCCCTTTTTATTGCTCAAAGTCCCTTGGAGTCCCATTAGTTTCCTAGGCCCGCCTAAGGGTCAACTTCAAAATACTGTATCTAATAATCCCCACGAGCTTTCCAACGAACCCAAGATAACTAAGAGAGAGAGAGAAATGGAGAGAGAGAGAGATAGAGAGAGAGGCTTTACTAAGTCACTTAGAGATGACTTTGATGATCGTGCTGCTACAGATCTCGAAGGAGGAGAGAGAGAGAGAGAGAGAGAGAGAGAGAGAGAGAGAGAGAGAGAGAGAGAGAGAGAGAGAGAGAGACCTTGGCAAGGACCTGATGCACACACAAAGGATTCGACGAGAGAGTCCAATCGGTGATTCTTTTAGAAATCTGTTTGCTATGCATCGTGAACATAATTATTAGATCAAGAGAGATAAAGAGAGAGAGTGAGAGAGAGAGAGGGAGAGGGAAAACGAGACATGTGGAGTAAATGGAGGCTAAGGAGGATATTGAGCAAGCCTTCTGTTGCCAATGCGACACGTGGTAAATTAAGGTGGGTGAAATTTACAATCATGGAAACCTATGCGGGCCTTGAACTTGTTGCCCTTTTCACCAAAACTTTGTGGGTTTTCGACCGTTGAGCTTTGTTGCCTAGGGAGATCATCTTCAATACCAAAGATGTAGAGGCTTCTCATGAGGAAACACCCCATAAAGTCTTATGATTGAGAGTGTGATGATTGTGCACCAGAGAGGGAATGTGAGGCACATTTCAATCAAAATTTCTATGAGAATCCACTATTGAGCGAGACTCTGTATTATTCTACATTTAAATTACATTGTTTGCACAAAGAAAATATATCAAATAAATTTAGAAAAACATATGAAAAACGTTATAAAAAGTTAGGATTGATATTGCCTGATGAACATATTGAGAACATAATTGAGTTAGAAAACAGTTCTATTGTTTTGGAAGAACTTGAGCAAACTCTTCAAAGAAAAGAAAGATGTGAAAACATTGTGCTCAATTCTATTAAAGAATATGATTAAAGGTATGAATAGTTTCAAGGTATGACCACTTTCAAGATATGACCTATATTCAAGGTATGAACATTTTCAATTAGCTATTAAAGCTGAGACATTACTACCATGAAGACTCCACTAGGCCTTGTACGCATGTGTACTTTGCCATAGGGAGTAATGAATTCTATAGCTCATATGATGAATGCAATGAATCTGGTCCTACACGACTTTAAACCTTATGTGAATATGCCTTTTATTGATGATATTCCAAGAAAGGGTTATGAGGAAATGGTGAAAGATGATACTTTAGATGCGTCTGATTGTAGGAAATTTGTTAGCAACTGTATCTCTTATTGTGAGAGAATCTTTGAAAGTTTCAAAGAGGTAGGGTTAACATTTTCTCTAGAGAATTTGTTTTTTGGAGTTGACGAGGTTCTCATTGTAGGAAATTTGTGGCCGAAAGCCATACCCACAAAAAGTTGAGGTCATCAGTAGAATTTTTGAGATGTGTTGTAATGTTAGTAAAGTGAGGAGATTCTTAGGAGGATCTTTTTTCTATGTGATTTGGATTCCTCACTTCGGTCATGTTGTGAACCCTTTATATGATCTATTGAGAAAGAAGCGTGTTGATTATTCAGGTTAGAAGCCTATTATTTTGACTATTGATACTAATCCTATTGATATAGGCTCAATCATAGGTCAAGATTAAGATAAGGAGTAGGGATACACATTTTGTTTTGGTGCAAAAATATTACACGACACTCAAAGAAAGTATTTGTAGATTAAGAGAGAGTTATGGGGATTGGTAACTACATTAAAATCAGATAAAGGATATTTCATAAGAGCTAATGTTGTTGTTGAGTCTGATTTTCTTCCTGTGTTAGGTGTGATTGCTAATGTTCTTCTCTAGATATTCTGATGCTTAGGTGGATTTCATATGTAAAGTTTTTTAATCCAACTTTTATTCATATAGCTAAGAATATGATACAAGAAAGAAATTGACCAAAAGATGGTTTGAGTCATATGTAGTTATATCTATATTCAATAATGGAATATACAAGCTTTGTGAAATTTATGGTACTCCTTAAAATTTTTTGATTACAAGAAAAAAAGTCAAGTCATTCAAGAAAACAAGTGAAGAAGAGTATGAGATAGATCAAGAACAAGAACGAGATGAAGATGATGTTGATGCTGCTTAATGAAATTAAATAAGGTGAATGTATTCTATTTGGTTTGGTTATTTTCAATTCTTATTCTATATTTTTTATTTTTTGCATGCCATATACTGCATTTCATATATGTTCTAAGCGATTCAAAGAAGATTTTAAATTGCAATAAGAAATGATTAAAAATTCTAGTAGAGGTGTGCACTTGAGAGAGTAGGTTGAGATATCCTATAGCTATTATGAGGACCTAGATAGGAAATTCTCACTTGAAGCTCTTAGTAGAAGGCCTTGTTTTATATAGATAAGATGTGTGGCCTTTTTGAAAACACTTAGGAAGTGAAATCCTAACTCCTGATAGGTGTATAGGAGCAAAGCATAAGAACATTTATATAAAATGATAGCTTATTTTTGAAATGATTTGATATTGGAAAGTTTAAATGATTTCTATAAGAGCACTTTAACTTATTTTTGATACTAGTATGCTAATAAAATGAGTTTTCAATCATAACTTAGGTACTTTAAGGTCATCTTTATTTTTCTTAGAACTTGCATTTGCATATAAAAACCATGTTTTGAATTTCCAAAAGAAAAACACTGAAATAAAAACTATCAATTGTATAAAAAAGAATCTTGATACACTTCTATTTGAATTTGCAAGCTGGCCCATCCCAACAATGTGCATGTCTAGCAGGGGAAGATGGAATCCATTGAGTATCATTTTTTTTTTAAATTGATTCATTTTTTGCTTCTCCACTGACTGTGATTTGAAGATTTGTCTACAAGAAGAAGAAGGAGTTGTATATTTGTTTGAATGTTTGAGGTATTTAAAAGAATGTAGGAGGAGAGCTTCCAAATGTCCAAATGTGCGAGCCATTAGAAAACCTTATGGTCTTGAAACTCTAGAAACCTATAACATTACTTGTATAAAGACCATTGATTCTTTAATACTTCAAAACTCATAAATAAACCCTTAAAATAACTACTTGTACTATGATGAAATGTTTTTAACCTTAGCCATAAGGAAACCCTAGTTGTTCTAGTTAAAGAACCTAGTTTGGAACTTTAGAAAATAATTTTCCTAACCTTAAAAGGCCTTGTATAATTAATCCTATCCAAAACCGTGTGTGTCATACTTTACCCCATGATTGTAACCTTTAAAAAGAACTCTTGTATTAACATTAATCTATAATAGAATAGAACCTTAATTCTTCAAATAAAAAGAGGAATACTATGGTCACATTACTACATAGTTTGCAAGCTTTGGAAGTCTATTAGAGATTCAAAGTGAGAACTAGGATGGTTTGGAGAAGGTTTTTGCCAAGATCCTCTCATCTCTTCAAACTTCCATCACTTCTCATAGTGGTATTAGAGCATCATCATAGTTTAGATTGGAGGTTGTTGATAGGAGGTCGGTTGGATTGGATGCAAGGTTTTTTCTAGGCTTATTCAAATATATATAAAATATATATTTTTGAAAAAGGAGGAAGTTTGGCTCAAGACTACTCTTCCTTGCTTGAATTAATTAAAAGAATAGCTATACAAAAGAAGGGGCTTAGTACCCACAAGATCCCCCTTATCCCATAAAGCAAGGGTAGGCCACTTATATAGCCTGAAAGTAGTCCATAATTTGAATGAGAGCTACAAGGGAAGTGTAAGCTATTGTCACTATCTACAAATCATGCTAATTATCTTTTCACCCCTTCTTGTGGGGAGCCCATCTACTATGAATCTTGTTGTTATCCAAAATAAACACCTTGTGATGCCTAAAACATAGATAATTTTTACACTTCCTTATTCTTCTCCCTAAAAGTTTCATGGTGTTATCAATTGACCACTCTTTTGAAATCTTCCCAATGTTTGAGGTGCATCTCTCTTTCCAAATTTTCCAAAGAGCTTCACCCCTAATGGAATTCCACAATGTTTTAGAGGAACCAATTGCATCTCCAAGCAGTGCTTGTTTCTAGTTAACTTGGGTCTAAAGAAGATAGAATATACCCCACCTCCTGCCATACCAAATGGATTTTGGGACACAAAAAGAAAAGATGTCCCATGTCTTCTTAGCCCTTGAAGCATCACTTAGACCATGGAGAGGCCCAACAAGTTTTGTTGGCCTTTATGTTTGTCCAAATTCCCCAATGGAGAATTTGCCACATGAGCATTAGGGGAAAAAATGAACCCTGAATGGGCCTTTTAGATTAAGGAGTGATTAGTGATGGACCAATCAGAAGAGGGTGGTGACCACAGTCTATGCCCTATAAAATACTAGGCTGAAGGGGGGAGAGGGGACATATTTCTCCCTTATTTAATGAGCTACCTCTAGAGAGAGAAGGAATCTCGTAACTCAGTTGGGCTCAAAAATTCAAAATTTCTAAAATAAAAAAAAACTCATCATAACACCTGAAAATGGACCCCTCATTACTTTTTAGGATCAAAAGTACTCTTTTTGACCCCAAATTCAAAATCCGTGCATGTTTTGAGCTAAAAAAATGGGTTTTTTCAAAAATACTCAAAAAAGAGTTATTTCCCTCCTAAACCTCACAATTTCATACCCAGGTCCCAAAAAGTCATCTTTTCCCACTGCTTTCACTCTGTAGCACACCATTGAAGCTCATGTTTCTACACTCCAACCTACCTACATCTCCTATCTTGAATTACTGTTGTAGCTTGAAGACCTTTAGCTTCAATGGCAACATCTAAAGCTTATAGGTGACCGAAAGATGAAATCCTCACATTAAGATGTCATTATATCAAAGCCACAGATGGGCAGTGGCTATCACATGAGTACTCCAAAGGTGCATGGGTGTACATGCAACCCTCTAGAGTTGGGCCTCATCGAGTTAGAGATCGTGGAAACTTAGATCTTCATTGGAAGGGAAAGTTACTTGGCTTCAAGAAGCACAGAGACAATGGGATGGTTGCTATTGTACAACATGTTTTTACAATGGCAACTATGAAACTTGAAAACTTTAGTAGAATGAGATATCCTGTGAATTGTAAGTATTACTCTACAATATTTTATGTTTTCTTGTGTCGGATATATTTCTAAACTATTTAGATATGTTTTTGTTTGTTTTAGATATATTTCCTTCTACTTTGGTGGAAGATCAACCACTTCATAGTCTTATAGGTACTTTCCATGCATTGTAGATGTTGGTGCACTAGTCTTTCCAGAAATATCTCCTGCTCAACTTTACCATGATAGAGTTTTCTTTTACACACATAGATATGTTGTACCCTCTACAATGAATGGTTTTGGAAGGTTAGAAAGAATTGAAGTACATTCTCTTCTTAGCTTGGAGTGGCCAAAACCTGATATATGGTCTGTATCGTCTTTGAAGCAAAAGATGGTAATGGATATACATAACTCTTTGAAATTCACAAAAGTGTATAGGTTTGTAGGTTTGCACAGGTCTTTTCCCATTCATTGTTTTGTATATTTATTCCAAGGATTCTCATTCCAAGAGACTTCCACCATGTTCATGTGTAAAGATATCACATATGAGCAAGTTGAAAGTTTTCTTGGTGAAAATTAGGGTTTGATAGAAGGAATTGCAAAAGGTGATATATATCTTTGTAAAATAGGTGGAACAGGTATATGATTTCGATATTTGAAACAACATACTTCATTATACATCAGATTCTATTATGCTCGTTGGATGTGCAAACTTGGCAAATGGATACCATTTCAAAGTTTAGAGGGATCTTTACATTCATTTGAAATAAAGCTTAGATTGCCCAACAATGAAACAAAAACTATTATAGTGAATAATCATTGGACCTTGGCTAATATAAGAGAACACTTGATGATTATGGGGTTTGAAGGTCTAACTCAATCCAAATTCAAAATTCAAGGGCGTAAGGTGAGAAATGTTTCGTGCTTTTGTTAAAGTAATCTTTTCATTATTGCTTATTTTACTTTAATGACTTCAGTTTCTTGCAAAATGATTACAGGTGGGCAGAAGAATGGAATACAAAATGAAAGTCCTTGTAGATTGGAGCAACAATGGAACAGAACTCTCATTGTCATAGTTCTTTTGCAACCTGATAATGTCACTTCTTGGGCCCTAGTCATTCTATCGCATGGTTTTTGCACTTTCAAGAACCTTGTAAAAAGTAGGACAATCGATTCATGTTAGATATTGTATATAACTTCTTCTCTACAATGGTAATTTCAAAACTTTTGGAATGTCAAAAATTCTGTTCACTACTTTGAAATGTGGTTGCTCATGTTTTTTTATGTGCATTATTTTGTCATCAGAAACACATTTTTTGAAATTGCACTTCTTTATTCTATACTTTTAAAAAGTGGGCCCAGTCAGTTTAAAAACTTGAAATTGCTATAAAAATGGGCTCTATGTGCTCATTTCTCACATTTGCACTCTCAAAGAGCTAGAAAGCACAGACAAGCCAATAGAATTCTCGCTCGCAAGCAATGGCTGCTAGCACTTCCACTCCCATGAAATCTCCTTGAGATCTATTCATGGAGTTTTTGGATACTACAGACTACAATGGTCATACGCATTTGTATGACCTAGTCTGTAGAGTCCCTAATCTTGAAGGGACAATAGCCATGAACTCTGATGTGATCGATGAGATCACAGATTTTATGGAATTTTTTATATATTAAGATATGCTATAGATATTCCAGCATATGAGTGTAAATGGGTCCCTATGACCTACTTTTCTACATTCATATAGGAGATGAGGCATTTGCAAAGCACTTAAAGCGTTTCATGGCTGTTGCTGAGGATTCAGGGCACTTGTTAGATGACACAGTGCCCTTAATTAAACAATTAAATAAGAAAAGGAAAATGGGAAGAAAATACCTTTCCTAAGTAGCAACAACCATCTTTTTTGTCAATGAGGAGCCCGAACCTTCACCCATGGACCTACCCCATCTTGTTACTGGGGGTTTTGTAGATGACAAAAAGGAACCCCAAACAGAAGCTCTCAACTTATTAGAAGAGAGTCAAAAAATTTCCAGAGAATTTCCACAAGGAGTAGTGGACAAATTAAAGGAAGCTAGTACACAGAATAGTCCACCCTCCAACTTAGAGCCCGTGGAACCCACTCTACCAGAGGTAGAGATGGAAATGTTTTCAGTTGTACTTGTCGATGGAGAGGAATTTTTGTTCCTGCACAATATTGAGAAGGCATTCGGTCTACACCTCGACGAATGCCTTAGTATTTTTAGCTCAAGCTCGAATGTTCCCATGGACAACACCTCTGACATTATCGAAAAGGCAACAATTCCACTTGGTGATTCAGTTGTGGACACCATTGCATTTGTATGTGAAGAGATTTTGAGCCATGCCAACCAAGATGCCACTGAAGAAGATCTGGCCGCAGCAAGGGAAAGAATTTTGGAGAAGAAGATTCCAACATCCCCTGTTGTGGAGCAAAGTGGCATGGCCCACTCATCGATTCCACTAGATGCAATGGGAAGAGGAGAGGATGAAGATAGGCTTCAAGATGTAAGTCTCTAATGACATTTATGGTTGACTCATACTCATACAAGATGTATCTATTTAATTTTATGATTGTCTATGTGAAGGAAACAATTGAAGTGGATAAATTTGCAGCAAGGAGTGGTGGTGACCGTGTTGCTCGTGGCCATGGCTCTTCCTTGGCACATTACATTGGAAAATTGCCAAAGGAAGATTTTTTCATAATCCATAAAGACTTTTCCCCTCAAGGACACTTCATGACTTGGTGTCTGAAGGCCTTGAGCAAAGTTTTGTGCCTATCTACAATAATGCAAGGGACTAATTGTATATTTCTAGTTAGGAAGTCCCTTGCCCTTACTACCCTAGGAGTTAACTTTAGAGGAAAAATATAAGGTCAAATAGGAATAGCTTTAGGTCTTGGATTGACAGACCCTCAGTTAATATCCCAATCAGTTTGACTTACCAACTGTCTTTTCAGAGAAGAAAGAATGTAGTGGAGAGGCTCAATGCCAAGAGCCAATTGTAAAAACTTTATAATACCAATGATTGTTTTTCCAATTTCCATGTGCATTGTCTTTATGGTTTTGACAATATCTTAATTTTTTCATACTGTAATCATTATTTTTCCAATCAATCTTTTTATTTTTGTTGCCAACAATGCATGGGATGCCCTAGGAATTCCAAAAAAAGGCCTTCCGCAGAAATGCAGGGATGGGCCCTACAAAAGTTTTGCAGGGCCCATCCCTGCATTTCTGTGGCAGATGTTTTTTTTGCATTCCTAGGCCATCCCATGCACTAGGTTCCCTATATTGGAAGTCTATGTCCATCAATTACAACCTTCACTTGGGGAATTGTGGAAGACTCTTCTTATGTGGAATAATTAGAGAAAGTTAAGACTCCTCTGGGGGTTAGCATGCTGTGCACTCTATCTAAGGCCAATCATATGCTCCAATGTGCATGGCATGTGGTTTCATGGCTTGGAAATGGCAAAAAAAGGCTTGCCATAGAAACGCGGGATTAGGCCCTACAAAACTTTTGCAGGGCCCATCCCCGTGTTTCCATGGCAGGCCCTTTTTTGGCATTTCCAAGCCATGAAATGCATTATTACTTACAAGAAGTACAATAAAAAGAATGATTAAACTATGCAAAACACTTCAAAAAGGTATTGGAAAAAGACACCTAGATACATAGGAGAAATAAACTTCAAAACATGTACACTAAGAGATAAACACTTGGGAGAGCAAATATAAGAAGAGAAAGATTATATTCATCATTTGGGATTTACAGAATATTCATCATATGAGATATACAAAAATTTCTCCAAACAAGGGAGTACAAATTTTTGTTAAGGGTTATTCCCTCTAATTCTTCTAGCTAGCTGCAAATCTTTAGGTTGTATTGTCACTCTCTTTGCATGGATGGCACACAGGTTAGAGTCCTCCAACATTGATATAAGATACACATCTACAGCTTCTTGGAGGGCTTCAATGGCTATCCCTTGGATATGAAGTCCAGCGCAGTAGCATTGGATCTCTTCCTTCACAACTCTTGCAAATGACCTTCATGGAATAAGAAGCTCCACAGACTTTTGATAGTGTCGAATCTCTGCAAAGGCTCTGGTTTGCTTTCTATGCCTTTGTGATGCTATTGCATTTGGGGGGATGTTGCATTGTGGTCGTTGTGGTCTACGACATGGTTGATAGTTCTTCTTTCTTCTTGGAGCACGCCTAGATGGTCCTACCTCATCATTTACATCCTCTGCCCGACCTTGCTCTCTTTCTTCATCGGTTGGTGTTGTATAATTCATGGGTTTAGAAGGTTAAACATATGGATTCTGAAGGTTAGAATATGATGTATGTTTGCCTTGGTCTAGCCCTTGCATTACCCTTGGAACATGCCCTGAACCTTTGGGTGAAACCCTTGGTTTTAACCCTTGAGGTATTTATTCATATGAGCTCCCAATTGAATGGTTAGAACCTTAGGCTTGATTTATCCTAAGGTGTGGGAACCTTAGTCTTGGGAGAAGCTTCTCTAGGAGCCACCTTGTGTGTACATGAGAGAAGAATCCTCATTTGATTTAGAAGGCATGTGATAGACCTTGAGAAATTAGAAGGCATGTGATCACCCTTGGGAAAGTGTCCACATGAGGGACACTTGGCTGGACACTTGGCCAATCTGAAGGACATGCACCCCCTTGGGCTAGAGGTATATATATGGGTGGAGTTGGATGGGTGGATACGTGCTCTTTCTTAGAAGCATGGTCTTGCCAAATGATTCAGTTGTTTGTGGAATGTAGTTTCACAACATTGGTATCAAGAGCTAGATTACTTCTTTCGTGCTTTGAGTGAAACTCTTTTCTCTGATTACTTTGAGCATCCGTGAGATGAATTCGGAGCGGCCCAACAAGTATAACTATCAATGCCATCAACTTAGAGCTTCTAGTCATTTCAGAGAGCAAAACAATCTCCGTGTGACCCTCCGCCACGTGGAGGAGGCTTGCGATCTTGGATAGGTTTGATTGACAACCCTCCAATGGAATCACCTGTCACGGATGGACGCCAGATAGTTGACGCATAGTGTGGATCGGGAGTTAGCTCAGTGCGCGCCAGCAACCTTCCTCCTTCGAATTGAAACAAACACTTTGTTGTTGTACTTCTTATAGCAATACAACTTGCACTTTTACCACATATGTGGGCTAATTATGCATGTTCAGCCCCTCCACACGTTTCAAAGAATGCTTACCATCCCTTCAAAATTTAGCAGCCATGTGGTCTTGAGAGACGTCCGTGAGCTACTGTGGATATGTAAGAACTATGTTGTAGATCTTTTTCTAGGATATGAAGAGGCTCTCAAGTAAAGCTTTTTTGCTCTTGTTTTAGAAGCTTCACACTTCCTTTTTTGAAGAAACATGAAGTAAGGAGAAACCTTTCTCTTAACCACATAAGAGATGTGTCTATCACTAAGGATCAAGAAGAAAATGGAGATATAGTACCTTGGGTACTTTCACCATCATTTAATTAAGAAAGTTTCTATTTATGTATTTCATGCATTTGATACATTATGTGATAGTCCATATAGTATTTTTACCATCATGGACTTAGGAAAATACCCCTTTAAGTACTAAAATGCTTTGAATATTCATAGAACTCATTATAGATATGAATGATAAGACACTTACTGAATAGGTAAGCATAGTAGAGCTTCATATATTATTGCAAGTATGCCTTTAAGCATCCTTAAAGTTTTTGTAAGATTGAATGCATTGTTGGGCATCCAAGTAAGTATGCGGATGCCTCAAAAATAAGATTAGAGATTGAAATGTCGAGATGGATCAAGCTTGCAACTTCAAGTACGAAGTGCCCAAAAGAATATGCCTCTTCATGCAAGGATTGAGAGATGGACGAAGCTATGATGAATGTAAGTACAAATTCCAATTTGTTCATCTATTTTCTTTGTTTGGAATAATAAAGGAATGTATGAAAGAATGCATTTCTAATGAATGAAGTGCAACACTTAGGCACATTGAATGGTGCATAAAATGATTCACTTACATGGTGCATTAAAGGCATAATCGAATGGAAATATGAACATCTAAAAGATTATTAGATAATGGACATAGAATGTTCATTATAGCATGGCATGAACATGAGTGGATGGCACGAACATGTATTCATGCACTAAATGGAGTTCTAAATGTGAATTCCATGCATGCTTTAAAGAGGGGTTCAACTTTTGGACCTTATGCATGCTAAACATCTTCAAGAAAAGATGTAAATGTTTTTGGCATACACTATGATGCATAGATTGAATCACATATGCATGGGTTAATGGGCATGAGGGAGAAATCAAGTAATGTAAGTTTAAGGTTTAAGACAGAAAAATGACTTCTTCATATGAATTCAAAAGCATAAAAGTTTAATGGTGTGTTGAGATTATGCCCATTAACTTTTATGCTTTTTATAGGTTGGCTTAATCCAAAAGCCAAAAAAATTTATTATAGATAGAAAAACCTTAAGCTTCGAGTCCTACTTATGGACCCTGAAGTTCCATAATTCACATGGCATGCCTGATCAGCAAGGCCAAGGACCTAGGTTACAAACTAAGCAATGTTAACCATAAGATAATGGTAATAAGAAATTGGATTGAATAACATTTAAAAGAGAAATGAGAAGCCTATATGAGACCCTACACTCATGGGGTAATTTTTCATTGTGAACAATGTTAAGAAGTTCAGAGGAACTTCAACATCTGATCATTGAGGACAATGATCACACTAAAAGGGGGAAGAGAATGTCCTCAAATGACATATTAGGGAAAAAATGGTTGAACCATTTTACCCTTTTAAGTGTTCTTTTCTTCCCCAATAAGCTTCTTCCTTCATTGACAAGAGGTAGGATCCATTTGGAGCTTTGAGAAAATTGCTTCAAGAGGGAAGAGTTGTAAGCATATCTAGAGAAGAGGAAGATTAAAGGGTTGAAAGAAACTCTTAAGACCTCTACTCCAAAATGTGCTCTATGAGTGAAAAAAAATTTATCAAGATGGTTAAAAAGGTAACCATTTAGCAAAGTTTATGATTGACTATATCCTTTGATACAGATGCCTACTTATGTCAATAGATAATATCTAGTATGAGAATACTAGCTCTATTATCAAATGACATAAACAAAGTTACCTTTGATTGCATCAGAACAAGGAAATAGTTCAATGAAAGCTCAATTTTCAAAGTCTTTTCAAAGATCAAATCAAGACTCTGTAAGAATATAACTTACAAAGATTTTGATTATATTTGATAAGACTAAAATGAATGGAGTTTAATCCTTGAGTAAGAGCTAAAGTTGTCTACACTAAGGTGAGATTGTAAATCGGATGGTATGGGATGTATATGTTTATAATGTCACTTAAGTGGGTTCAGTGGTATGGGACACTGAACTTAAAGATAATGGAAGCTTAAGCTCAAGGATATTGGAGAGCTTTTTCAATCAGGGATTTATCATAAATGAACCTCCCATTTGGATAGGAAATTAAATCAACATCAATTTCTTGTAGTTTTTGAGGACGAAAACTCCTTAAAGGGGGGAAGAAAGGTATCATCAATATGATACTTCTAAGCAAAAGATGTTCCTTAACTCTTTCATGAAAGTTAAGGAGTACATTGGATGTCCAAGTATCCAAGTGTGTTTGAGTTAAAGCTCAAACACAGTAAGAACCATATATGTAAGAAGGGAATTCATTAAAGAATTCAAATTTGGCAAGTGAACCAAGGTAAGCTAGCCAAAGAATTGAAGCATATTTAGAGTAGGGTATTTGAGAATGGATAAAGATGAGTCCAAACTTTGGATCAGTAAGCATGAAAACTTGCTTAAGTCAAAAGGGGTGACATATAATTGTTGATCCCTAAAAAGAGATCAACAATTAATTGTTGAGAACATAAAATGGTCAGAAAATTTACAAGCTGAGGATCTACTTGGTCGGGCAGGAAATGGGGAGAGATCGCCGGGCGATGGCTTCTTCAGCTTCATGGTGATGGCTTTGTCTACCATTGGCGGTTTCTCTAAGGATTTTGCATTAGTGCATCTATTGTAGGGTGCCATTATTCACAACAGTGAGAGGGTTTAGCTGCATCGCAGTCAAGGGAAGCTCAACAACAATAAGCAAGAAGCTCAACAGCAAAAAGAAAAAAGCTCAACAGTTTTTGGATCTCGGTCTGCACGCGGTGTCGCTTCGTGGGTGGTCGCCGTTGTACTCTCCCCCTCCCCATTGGGTTGAGGGGTCGAGATGTCATAATGGCTGGACTCCCTGTTGTAGGTAGAGTCCTCTTGGTGTAGTACGGATAGCTATTGGTAGTGTGTTTTGCTCTGTGCTAGAAGTATCGCGCTGGGATTCAGATCTGTGTTCAACGTCCCGCTTATCGCTTTGCTCGGTTGTTTCGCTCGTGGTGTATCGGGTATCGCATTGCTCGTGGTTTCGCTCAGAAGTATCATTTTGCTCACTCAAGTATCGCATCAGTTGTAGGGTGTCGTGTCACTCAGGGGGAGTCTCGCTTCGCTCACGGGTAGTTGTGGCTCAGGGTAGTAGTGTATCGTGTATCGTGTTGCAAGTTTCAGGCCTTGTTTCGCTCAGAGATTACTTTCGTATCGTTTCTAGACCTGGATTTCCCTTGCGTTCTTGCGTTGGTGAGAGAAGCCCGCATGGCTTCTAGAATTCCTTAGCGTTGCTGCCTTGTTTTTGGCTTTTCGTTTTCTTTAGGCTTTGCTGTCGGGAGTTAATTAAGTGATCGACCTGTTGTTAAAGAGAAAAGGAATTTGTAGACCCTTAAATGAGAAGAAAGGAGCTTTTTAAAACAGAGAAAGCTTCTCTTTTTTGACCCTTAATTGAGAAGAAAGGAGCTTTTTTTAAAGAAGAAGTTCGAAAGGGGGGGTTCTTTTCTTGTCGAGCCCTTGTCGTGGATTTGGCGTCCCCCTCACTTGTGAGATCTAACCTGGCCCCTCCTCTAGGGGAGACCAATAACCTGGCCTCTCTGTTGGAGGGGGGATCTTGTGCCGCCCTTGGGGCCTCCGAGGGTGTTGAACCCCCCTTGGTCTCCCTCAGTAGATCTGCAATTCTGTCAATGTAGGAGGAGCTCAAGAAAGTTTGTCTTGTCGGCCAATTGTTCGGCCCTAGGCCCCCACTCGAAACCGTGCGACAATGGCTTCGCAACGAGTGGTTCCTTCGAGGGCTAATTGTTTGTAAATGTCAGTTCTTACCGGCAAGTCACATGTTGCTAGTCTTTGAAAATGAAGATATGGCATTTCAAGCCCTAAGTGTCGGAACCTGGCAACTCGGCCGGGCGACCCTGTGCCTATTCAGATGGTCCCCTGATTTTACTCCCGACAAATCAAAATCGCTCCGGTACCCTCTCTGGGTTGAACTCCATAACCTGCCGTACTTCTTGTACAACTTCGTGTGGGACATTGTTTCTCCTATCGGCAAGCCGTTGGCCTCACGCGAGGACATTGGTGGTCTCATTTATGGAGGTGCAAGACACTCGTTCAATGCTCGGTGGCACCCTCAAATCTGTGTCGAGGCTGACCTCAGCATGCTGCTTCCTTCGAAGATCAAAGTGGACTTGGGCGAAGGGGATGTATGGGAGCAAGACATCAGTTACAAAAACCTTCCCAACGCGTGCTTTCGTTGTGGCCAACAAGGTCACAGGATTAAAGATTGCCCTTTGAGACAAAAAAGCAAGCGAAATCAAGAGGCCCCCAGAAACGCTCAAGACAACAAAGGAAACCATTATAGATATCTGGGAAGGTCTCGACTTTGCAAATGAGTCTAAACAAGATGTCGTCTTCCTCAAGATCAACTTTGATAAAGCCTATGATAGGCTAGAATGGGACTATATTCTACAGTCGCTTCAAGATCTTGGATGTAGTAAAAAATTCACCAAGATGGTCGCGACCCTTCTCGGAAATGCATCGACCCAAATTAACATTAATGGCAAACTTTCGAAGGTGATTAAACTTAGAAGAGCTATCAGACAAGGGTGCCCATTGGCTCCCCTTCTCTTTGCCATAACAACGGAAGGGCTTAGCAGGCTGGTGGAGCATCAGGTGGAAGCTGGTAATATCAAAGGTCTTCGTTTGCCTCGTGACCATGGCCAGATCACCATTATACTTTTTGCCAATGATATGAATGCGTTTGTTCACAATGATAGTACCAGCATGGAGACATTCTGGAGGTGTCTGGATACTTTTTGTGAAGCCTCTGGATCCACAATCAACCACTCTAAGACCGCCTTCAGAGCTATTGTTGGGTCACAACCCGACCTTCTCATCGATCATGGATGTCATATCATTCTGCAAGGCCAAATTTTTCGGCTTCTTGGGATTCCCTTGGGGTTTGGTGTCTCTATGGAACAACGGTGGAACTGGGTGCTGGCAAAACTCGAAAACAAGCTTAACTATTGGAGAGGTATGCAAATCAATCTCGCTGGTCGTGCTATGGTTATCAACATGTTCCTCTTATCCTCTACCATTTATTTCCTTTCTTGTTGGAGACCGAAAGAGCAAGATCTGTCCAAACTGGATAGTATTTGTAGAAACTTCCTTTGGACGGGTGACCACAATAGGAGGGGGTGCCTAAAATCAAGTGGTCCATCTGCACCACCCATAGAGATAGTGGGGGCCTTGGTATCCTTGACATTGGGTGCTTGGCTAACAAACTGGCAGCCAAATGGATGATTAAGGCTTGGTGCAACGGGGAGGCCTCGTGGGCCAAGTTGATCTTCAGAAACAAGAATGAGTTGGCTCTCATGGGTTTCCCAAATTTGAAGAATCTTGACATCTTGACCTTGTTGTTTTCCCTGATCCCCGTCTTCCCGAGAGGCTCAAATCTTGTGTGCTCCCTATGGAAGAGTTGGAATAAAGTCAAAAGCTACACAAGAATAAGTGAAGACTGGAAGTGGGCAGCCGGTATCAGACAAAACGACTCTATCTGGTTTCCGATCCATGGCATCCGGAGTGTGGAAGCTTGGAACATTCAAAATGCCAAGAAGTTATGGAACAAAGGCTTCAAAAAATGGAAGCATCTCTGGAAACAAGACACCAATCGATGGATCAACTTTGAGGATATTGACCCTAGCGTCAACATCTCGTACAAAGAATGGAACACTTTGCAAAGCAGATGTCTTGCTTGGGACCACCACAAAGTTCGCCTTCTCATGGGACATGACACGTCGAGCTTGCTTGGTCTCAAAATGGCACAATGGGAATACCCTTTCAAAAATTCCGAACATCAAAGAAACGATTGACTATCACGTCAACCTCAACAAGAAGTGGTGCCTGTCATGGACGCGGTTTCGATGGGACATGAGGTTCATGCCAATCTGGCATCCCCTCATAGAAATCAAAAAGTATGTCCTCTTATGGCAAATTCTTCATCATGGAATCTAGACCAACCTTAAGGCTAGCAAATTTTGTGGGATTCCTCCCTGGTGCAAACACTGCCACCGGTCTATCGAAGATGTTCCACACATCTTCTTTACCTGCCCCAACTCCAACAGACTCTGGCAGACGGTTGGAAAGAAACTTAAACTTCAGAAACATCTCAGTTGGAAGCAAGCCCTACTAGGAGAAGTGATCGACTGCTCCGCGACTCTCTGGAACGCCATCAGAGGGGAGGTCCTATGGAAAATCTGGAGGGAAAGATGTGCTTTTAACTTCGGCGACTCCCCCAAAGAGTGTTCAATTGCGAAATCGTTGTTCCTCCTTGGCAAAAGGATCGTTAACTGTAAGAAATCCCCCCCCCCTTCAGGCATCATCAAGTACTCCTTTTGATCAATAACAAGTTTAAACCCAAGTGGGCCCCACATGAGGGTGATGAGAGGGTGATTAACCTTCTTTGTAATGCCATCTAAACTCTGTAAAAGCTTCCCTTGCTTTGTGGGATTTGGGGGGTCCCGTGGGCACTAGTCCCCTTCTCTTGTACTTTTCTTTATTTAATTCAAGTCCGGGAGAGTAGGCTAATACCGAACTTCCTTTATATTAAAAAAAACAATTAATTGTTGATCCCTAAATAGTTAATGGTTTGAAGAACATCAACATGATGTTGAAGACTTAAGCTAAGATATCAACTCGTGAAGGTATGTGTTGAAGATCCCAAGAAAATCCCATGGGTAAATATCATTGAAAAAGGGATCTAAAGGAGAAAAGACTTGATCTTATCTCATGTTAAATTAGCTAGAGGAGTTTTGAGAAAGCCAAGTGACCTAACTTGGTCAAATATATCAAACCCTTTATGGTTGGATAATTGAAGTGTCCTACATTGGTTAAAAAAGATCAAACCCTTTGTAAAGTTCAAAGGTCAACCTAAAGAGACCTTTGAATTAATTGGTATTAGATTTAGAAACCTTAGTATTTGCTCTCATGCAAATGATGCCAAAGGGTTTACAAGATGGAATTCATGATCATGGTAAATGATAAGAGAGCATTGAAAAGATAAGGGCAAAGAAGGTGGAAACACTGAGGATGTGGTTCTATGGATTGGAGAAAGAACTCACTGGTATGGGACAATGAGAACTAACTCCCATCGAGATTTTTCTCTGATGGCCAGAGAGTATGAGCAAAAGGGTAAATAGAATAAACATGACATTTACCCTAGAAAATGCTATCCTTTATCCTCTTAAGCAGATGCATTTTTCTTAATAAAATGCATAGCCAAATTTATATTGAACAATAAATTTGGATAAGTAAGAAGGTAAAGAATTTTGGGAGTTTAACAAATTAAACTCCAAAAGTAAAGTCAAGCATATTCAAGTATAATAACCTTGAGTGAAAGAATGATCTATAAAAGATCTTCTTTTGAATCTTTGGTGAGAACAAGTGATTCAAGAATGTTCCTGGCAAGATTTGGGATATGATGCCTAGAAACATCTATCTTTATTGCAAGTCCTTGGAACTAAAGCTGCAAAACTTGAATCATCTCAACTCCATCCTATAGAAAATCTAGAAGGTATCTTGATGAAGCATTATTCCTCAATTATTTTTAGGATTTGAAGGAATTGGTTTAGTAAGCTCTTTGCAAAGCTTTGGTGATCTTCGAGGTTAGAATACATAACTATCTCAAGTATGAACCAGAGTCAGTTCAAGATAGTTAGTACTGATTCTCATTGGAAAGATCTGGCTAACAAAGAAAAGGTAGAGACCCAAGAGAATGGTCTACCTGATAATTCCAAATTCCTAAAGTCATCTTTGGATATAAGTCTTGAATGTCAAAGGGATTAAATTCTATTATGAGAATTGATCTAGGGAAAATCAAAGAAGATCAAGATAGGGATCCACGTGTAGACATGAAGTTTCAAAATTGGGTATATTGTCATTCAGAATACTTGAGCTTTATGTTTCAAGAAAACCTGGATGATTGAAATAAGTCCACCTAAGTTGCCAAGGAATGAGAAGATAGTATTTCTCCTCATTTTTTTGAGCATGTTTTGGCAGGGACTACTAGACCCACTTTGCTAAGTTCATATCTTTAGCTAAGTCCTATCAAATACAAATAAAGTATATTTGTATTTCAAAAGGACTATAAAGGAATAAGTTTAGTTCAGAACATTTGAAGATTCCTCTCCTTTCTGTTGAAAGTGGAAGATGAATCTAGTTTCTGGCCCTTTCAAGATAGAGATAGGATCTCTATCATAGACTCCTAAAAATTATAAAGTTCTAGGCAAGTACAAAATATATTGAAATTTATTATTTTATGGAGCTCTAGGTTTGTGAATGGGCCAAAAGAAAAAGACCACCAAAGAAGTCCATCCATATCACTAGTCCATAGGTACAAGGCATGCATATACATTCGGGTGGACTAAGGGAAAGTGATTTGGGCAGGGATCTTGATTCATTTTCTTTTAGATTAAGGTAGGGATTAGCCCTTATCTTATTACTGGAAATGAATCTAAAGAGAGAGATGACCATGCTCAGAGTATAGATCATGGTGCACAGGGGAATACTTCACATATTATACCTACACACATTTTCGAGGACGAAAATGTTAAAGGGGGGAAGAATGTTGTATAATTCATGGGTTCAGAAGGTTAAACATATGGATTCTAAAGGTTGGAATATGCTGTATGTTTGCCTTGGTCTAGCCCTTGAATTACCCTTGGAACATGCCTTGAACCTTTGGGTGAAACCCTTGGTTTTAACCCTTGAGGTATTTATTCATATGAGCTCCCAATTGAATGGTTAGAACCTTAGGCTTAATTTATCCTAAGGTATGGGAACCTTAGTCTTGGGAGAACCTTCTCTAGGAGCTATCTTGTGTGTATGTGAGAGAAGAATCCTCATTTGATTTAGAAGGTGTAACATAATCCTGGTAGGAGATGGTTGAACCACACCCTAAGAGAGAGGATTAGGAAGTAATCCTCAACCATGGCTTTTGGGGCAAGTGGTTAGCCCATCACATTCCTAACCAAGAGGTTGTGAGTTCAATCCCTTACATTGGTATCAGAGCCTAGGAAGTAGGCTTGGGCAAAGTGGAATGATCCAATGGCCTCTAAAAAAGGCGCTTGGGCATCCTCCATGTGAAAGGGTAGGATTTGTGGAAGGCGCGCGTCGATTTCAATGATGGACCTTACAATGATTGGGGTGTATCTCCCAATCCGTAGGTCGGATTGAGGCGTGTAATATACCGTTGGAAAGCTCTCGGAACGAACTTTCCAATGAGCTAGCTTGCAATGTGTGAATTCCTTGGGAATCCTTGGATGGAACTTGATTGAGTACATCCTGCCAGTCCCATAGCTGGTCAGGGTACATCCTGCCAGGGTACATCCAGGGTACATCCTACCAGTCCCATAGCTGGTCAGGGTACATTCCCAAGGGAGTTCAAGGGGGGAAGAATGTAACATAATCCTGGTAGGAGATGGTTGAACCACACCCTAAGAGAGAGGATTAGGAAGTAATCCTCAACCATGGCTTTTGGGGCAAGTGGTTAGCCCATCACATTCCTAACCAAGAGGTTGTGAGTTCAATTCCTTACATTACCAATGTAAGGAATTGAACTCACAACCTCTTGGTTAGGAATGTGATGGGCTAACCACTTGCCCCAAAAGCCATGGTTGAGGATTACTTCCTAATCCTCTCTCTTAGGGTGTGGTTCAACCATCTCCTACCAGGATTATGTTACATTCTTCCCCCCTTGGTCGATCATTGTCCTCAATGATCTACTCCTGTATCCCTCTAGCCTCGGTGATCAGTCCCTTGAACCCCTAGGTGCCCTTGAATTGATGTCCCTCAACCTCGCACAGTTTCTTGAACCTCGTTCGCAACCTTGGTCTCTTGAACCCTTGCTCTCAACCTTGGTGTCTTGAACCTTCTTGTTCGCAACCTTGGTGTCTCGAGCCCTTGTTCTCAACCTTAGTCTTGAACCTTGTTCTCACCCATGCTTGGTACCTTGAACACTCAATCAAGTGCCACCCAAGGATTCCCAAGGAATTCGCACTTCCAAGCTAGCTCATTGGAAAGTTCGTTCCGAGAGCTTTCCAACGGTATATTACACGCCTCAATCCGACCTACGGATTGAGAGATACACCCCAATCATTGTAAGGTCCATCCTTGAAACCGATGCGCGCGCCTTCCACAATTCCTACCCTTTCACATAGAGGATGCCCAAGCACCTTTTTTAGAGGCCATTGGATCATTCCACCTTGCCCAAACCTACTTCCTAGGCTCTGATACCAATGTAAGGAATTGAACTCACAACCTCTTGGTTAGGAATGTGATGGGCTAACCACTTGCCCCAAAAGCCATGGTTGAGGATTACTTCCTAATCCTCTCTCTTAGGGTGTGGTTCAACCATCTCCTACCAGGATTATGTTACAGAAGGCATGTGATAGACCTTGGGAAATTAGAAGGCATGTGATCACCCTTGGGAAAGTGTCCACATGAGGGACACTTGGCTGAACACTTGGCCAATATCAAGGACATGCACCCCCTTGGGCTAGAGGTATATATATGGGTGGAGTTGGATGGGTGGATACTATTGAGAGTTCCAGGCTCCACCATTTTGTCCAAAGCTAGTTTCATTCTCATGCAAGTTAACTTATCCCACATGCAAGGGAATTCTCGCAAAACCCATATAAGCAAGGCCTCCCCTCACTCCTCACAAGTCATTCCACTCTAGCTCATTTCCAAGAGTGTGCTTTCACTCCTCATGGAGTCTCCATGCTCATAGAGCAATCTTTGTAAGTTCATTTCCATTTTAATTCATTCATCATGTTTTGTTATCTTTTGTTCCTTCCTCCATAGCTTGTTAGATTTGTGCATGTGAGTAGAGTAGGAGTAGTCCTTTTTCATTTCAGCATGGTATCAGAGCATAGGTATTTTTTCAGAGAGCAGGAACAGATGCTTTCACGTGCAAATAGCATGGACGGCGTTTAACAGAGAAGGATGCTACCGCCACAAAGTGCGCAACGTAATCGTGCTGAGGGAGACGAATGTGCATCATGGCAATGGCCACTTCAGTGGATATGACATAAGCACTTATGTCATCATCCATTTGGCTTTTCTTTTACAATAGAGTAAAAGTGTTCTGCCATGCCATCATGTCATGCGTAGTAGGGATGGCCTGGTCCATATTCAGATAACAGAGAGATTAACGAGTTAAATGGTAGAATTCTCTAGAATTCATTAGGGCCCAAGGAGAGGTATGCAACCATTAGAAAGCATAATTTCGGTATCATGTTTTTTCAAATATCTATGGCTATTTGTAATGGGATTAGACACCACCTTGAGTAGTACTCAAGGTAGGACCCTCCCAAAGCCATCAAGTTTTGCAACTATGTATACTCTTTCTCTCTCTCTCTCTCTCCAAAGAGGTAAAATCTTGTTGAGCTCCAAAATCATTTCAAGCCCCATGTAAATGGACTAGACACTGCTCTTTAAAAGAGTAAGACCTTCCCTATGGCTTGGACACAAGACACTCAAAAAGAAATGCCATACTCAAAATCAACAACAAGGAGTCCGCAAGAAGGAAGAAGGCCCTACCAAAGATCCCATCGATGGATCCAAAAGAAATCAACAAAGAACACAAAGCAAAAGAAGGTGGCAAATGGATCCATAAGCACTACCTACCCCATGATGTAAACCCTTGTACATGTCTAGTGATCTCATATGTCCCTAGATCCCATTAAAAACCACTTGGATCCCAAATGTCCAAGTATATGTCTTGGGATCCCATATGTTCCAAGATCCAAGGGATGTCATATGTCCCAAACTTGGATCCCATATGTCCCAATTATGTCTAATGATCCCATATGTCCTTAGACCCTAAAAACCAATGGACTAAGTGATCCCATATGTCACTAGTCCCCCAAAATTAAAAAACAAAAGGGTCATCACATGGAGGGGGGGTGTTGAGAGTTCCATGCTCCACCCTTTTGTCCAAAGCTAGTTTCATTCTCATGCAAGTTCACTTATCCCACATGCAAGGGAATTCTCCCAAACTCCATATAAGAAAGGCCTCCCTTTACTCCTCACAAGTCATTCCACTCTAGCTCATTGCCAAGAGTGTGCTTCCACTCCTCATGGAGTCTCCATGCTCATAGAGCAATCTTTGTAAGTTCATTTCCATTTCAATTCATTCATCATGTTTTGTTATCTTTTGTTCCTTCCTCTATAGCTTGTTAGATTTATGCATGTGAGTAGAGTAGGAGTAGTCCTTTTTCATTTCAATAGATACGTGCTCTCTCTTAGAAGTGTGGTCCTGCTAGTTGATTTAGTTGTTTGTGGAATGTAGTTTCACAACAGTTGGTCTTTGACCTTGTCCAGCAGGGAGTCCTTGTGTTACTCGATGGTTCACGGGGATATCATCATTGTTCCATGGTGGCTCGTTTATACTTTCTTCATGTGAGGAACTCGCTAAATTTGATGTCTCCATCACAACTTGACTCCGTCCTCGTTGTTTAGGCCTTGCCTTGAGTGGTGTCCTGACTAGGGGCTCATCATCAGATGTGGTATGGGAATAATTTATTTCTTGTGATACATCTCTCTCTTGTGAAGCTTCATCCCCCCGCGATGGAATGCTACTAGATTGTGTCCCTGCATCCGACTTTCGTCTAGAAGAGTGGCTTGTGGTTCGACGCTTCTTGTGGGGTGTCATCCATGTTGGGTGCTGAGTGTTGGAGCAAGTCTATGACAAGCCTAAGTATTGGCTTGAGTCCCACAAAGTCATAGAAGAAGCTTTAAAATGAAGACTATGTAAAGTTCACTTGTGAACTACCTCTTGTAACTTTTGAAGACTTTACTTAATGTAAAAGTGAAAGAATCTTAAGTGGTTGAGTCCACTTGATCAAAAAGGGAAAGAGGAGCCACAAATTTGTGATTTGTGGTAGGTAGATAATCAAATCAATCACTGATTGATTGGAGAGTGATTGAGGGAAGTTAGCCTCCCAAACTCAACTATAAATAGATGGCAGTTTTAGTCATGGTTAGAGAGACCTATGTGAAGACCTCCAAGAGCTGAGCTTTATGCCATATCAAGGTGTGATTCCAAGGCACACATATGTATCAGTAAGTCCATTGTACTGTACAAGCAATATACTTTCATTTTCATTATCATTTGGGTTCATATTTCCATGTTCTTGTGAAGTGTACTACTCACTGCCATATCTCTCAGCTTTCTCAGTCAGATTGCAGAGATGGTTTCTCTGAGCTTGGTGCATCATTTTTAGTGATTTAACTTGGTAAAGTTATCTCTATAAGTCTACTATATTCTCATCAATTTTCATTTCATTTGGGTATTGCAATCTTCAGTTATGTTCAGTTGAAGTCAACCCTGTCTCTCATTTTCACTTCTCTGTCAGGTACTCGACTTTTTTACTCATCTTGTCAGAGCAGTTTCTCAGTGTGTACTTATCAAAATTCCATGCTTTAAAGCTTTTTGGATTTAGCTTATTGTCTAGTATAAGCATACAAATTTTCATAATCATTGGATTCTTAAGTCTGGAGTTATGTTCATTTTTCTACTCACTGGTTTCAAACTATAGCAGCCCGTGAAAATCGAGATGATGTCATCACTTGCTAAACCTCATTCTCAGTGTGTGGTTCATTATTTTTGATGAGATTACTCTTTAAAGTTAGCTCTTTAAGTTTACTAGACTTCCCCAAGAGGAATTAAGCTAATTGCTGCTGTGCTCAGAGAATTATGCAAAACACTAGACAGGTGTATGAACCAAGAATAGCAAGTTCTTCACCTCTGAGCTAACTCCAACTTATCTGTTTTGATCTATCTTTTTGAGAGTGATCTTCCAAGGTACATAGGGTGTCTAATACATCAATTGGCAAGCTAAAAGGGCCCACCATATACTCCTAGAGTTCATTTGGCTGGTGTAGATCAAGGATTTTGCAACACCTCTTCATCTTCAAGCACATACCTATCCATCTCTTCACAGTGGTATCAGAGCAAGGTTGGACAACATGGCAGATGGATTTCCTTCATCAATTGACAAATTGGACAGAGGTAACTACTCAACTTGGTCACTAAGAATGGAAGCTTATCTCCAAGGTAGAAGTTTATATGGTTATGTGGCTGGAGATGAAGTTATGCCAAGTTTCAAGAACAAAAGTCAACCAACACAAGAAGAGCAAGAAAGATTGAGCACATGGTGCTCCAAGGATGCACTTGCAAGGTCTTATCTCCTCAACTCTATCTCAGATTTTTTGTTGCCTCACATTAGAAGTTGTAAGACATCTCAGGAAGTGTGGGATGCACTTGAAGCCTTTTTCTCTTCAAGTACCAAAGCTAGGAAGCATCAACTATGGCTGGATTTCACAACTTTCAAGAAGGCTCCCAAACAAAATGTGTCTGATTTTGTCACAAAGCTCAAGGACATAGCAGATCAGTTGGGAAGCATTGGAGAGGTAATAGATGAAGAGCAAATTGTAAGGCAGGTCATTAATGGCTTGAAGGCAGATGACAAGTGGTAAGCATTCACCACAGCTATGGATTTGTACATGGACATGCATGTACTTGATTTCAATACACTCATTGGACAACTGCTAACTCAAGAGGAAAAGCTTATAAAAAATGGAGAAAGCTCTAAAGGTAATCAATCTTCAGCTTTATACACGGATAAAAGCAAGTCCAAAGATAACAAAGGAAAGGCAAAGAAAGTGGATGATGAAGCATGTACATATCAAGCTAACTATGCAGGAAGAGGAAGACATGGCAGAGGTAGAGGAAGAGGAGGTAGACAAGGCAGGGGGAGATCCCAAGACTCCAAGTCATGTTCTATTTGTGGATTAACTAATCATACAACTGAAAATTGCTTTAGGAATTCCAGGAATCAAAGAGGCAGAGGATACAATAGAGGAAGTTATGGCTACTCAAGAGGAAGGTTCAACAATTATCATGGCAACTACAACAACTACTCAAACTATCAAGGAGGCTACAAAGGAAGGAGAGACTACAATAACTACACAAAAGACTCAAACAAAGAGGATTCATTATTGATCATGAACATGGCTATGCCACAAGGTAAATCTGATGAGCATGTTTTCTACATAGATTTAGGTTGTTCAAATCATGTGGCAAGAAATGTGGCACTCCTATCAGATTTAGAAGATCCAAGGAATAAGCATGAGGTACAAACAGGAGATGACACAAAACATCCTGTGGAGAAAATAGGCAATGTCAAAGCACCTGATGGAAACATCAACCTACTCAGTAAGGTACTCTATGTCCCTACCATTACAAAGAATTTGATAAGTGTTGGGCAGATAGTAGAGAAAGGGTTGCAAGTCAGGTTCACAAAAGCAAGAGCATTTGTTGAAGATCCAAGTCAAGGATTCAGAAGAATTGCAAAAGGTGAAAAGGCAGGTAGATTGTTCACATTGAATTACAAGACACTAGAAACATTGTACACGACTTTTTTACTCATCTTGTTAGAGTGTACTTATCCAAAATTCCATAATTTAAAGCTTGTTGGATTCAGCTTGCTGTCTAGTATAAGCATACAAAGTTTCATAATCATTGGATTCTTAAATCTGGAGTTATGTTCATTTTTCTGCTCACTGGTTTCAAACTGTAGCAGCCTGTGAAAATCGGGATGATGTCATCACTTGCTAAACCTCATTCTCAGTGTGTGGTTCATTATTTTTGATGAGATTACTCTTGAAAGTTAGCTCTTTAAGTTAACTAGACTTCCCCAAGAGGAATTAAGCTAATTGCTGCTGTGCTCAGAGAATTATGCAAAACACTGGATAGGTGTATGAACCAAGAATAGCAAGTTCTTCACCTCTGAGCTAACTCCAACTTATGTGTTTTGATCTATCTTTTGAGAGTGATCTTCCAAGGTACATAGGGTGTCTAATACATCCATTGGCAAGCTAAAAGGGCCCACCATATACTCCTAGAGTTCATTTGGCTGGTGTAGATCAAGGATTTTGCAACACCTCTTCATCTTCAAGCACATACTTATCCATCTCTTCACACTGAGTACCTTGCACATGGCTAGGGTAGAATGGCATGCTTTGTGCATGCCATTCTCTTAGGTTGTACAGTGGTAAAATGAGGAAGGACACCTCTATTTATAGCCTTTCACTTAAGAATTATCCTGTTCACATTTAAATGCATAAAAATTAGTTTTAAGACATTAAAAATATATTAAAAAAACACTAAAATCTTATTTGAAGTGAAAGGAGTTATAAAAACCTTGAAAAGAATAATGCATTTTAAGAGTTTGGAAACTATTTCCAAGCAGAACCCTCGTGGACTCTTTGTGCACGCCATTGGGCATGATGTACGAGTCCTGACGACGACATCCACTTCTCTCTTGCAATATCATGTTGTAGCTTTTGTGTAATCTTTGCTATTTGTGACTCACATGCTCGTTCCATTACATATTTTCTAGCGAATGTCGCATGAAACAACCAATTGAACATTTCTTCTAAATAGTTTGATTGGAGTAGACCACCCCCATGATGAGTGTTTTTAAAGTAAACATCTCTAGCCTTGTAATGTGACTTCTCCATTCCTTGTGTACTAAAAATATCTAGTGACCCATATCGATTCATAAAATATGCTCCATGTGCAAAAAGAATATGCTATGATCTGGTCAATAAGATATACACATAGTGTTTAAGACCAAATAAAAAAATATAAGTGAAACTTACTATGTAATGTGTAATATTGCTTTCTCCCCAAGATAAGATGAATGACAGTGTAAACTCCTTCAAAGTCACTTGGAATAATTCTCATTGTGAAGCATTAGTGGAAACCAAACACATCAAATGTAACAATTGATCAAATGATGACCAAACCTTCTTTCGCTTGTTAATGAGATCAACCTGACTATCATTGTGTGTTGTAACTGAACACAGGTCCTTCCAAAGCTCCCATTTCCCATCATCTTGAATATTCACATCTCTTTTAAAGAAACTTCTTGCCTTCTTCCCAATCATTGAAACTTGTTGTAAAATCTCTTAAGACTCACCATATTTCTTAACAACTAAAGATACGTGGCCACCATGACAACCTATAGAATTATAAAGATCTTCTATTTTTTGGATTGCTATTGTAGACCTCTCTAGTGGTTTCATTGCAAATGCATATTCAACATGGAGCTTCAAAAGCCTATCAAAGATCCTCATGAATGCATGCAAAGTACAAAAGTGAACATTGACTAACAGAAATGGAATAATGAGGTTCTAATCATTGCTTATTTTATCACAAGTCGGTTCCTATAACATTGGACACCTCAAAAGTGATATCTCCCATTCCTTGTGATTCGATGAGTCTATTTCATCAATTTCTTCAGAGTCATCAACTCTCATCAATGCCCTTGTAGGTTTAGACTGTCTCTTAGATCCTTTGTAACCTTCTGTACAATATGGGCAAGGATAGAGAGAAGATGCTCCTTGTTTACAACCTAACATGCATTTTATACTCTTAAGGTCTCCACCCAAATGCCATTCTACCTCAAAATCACCTATATCATCTATAGAAAGCTTTTGCCCATGTATTTGAGAAGAGATTACTTTTGTAATCCATGGAGTCCTACTAAAAATCCACGAAATAACATTGTTTGTTTCTTTGGGAACTTCTATAGCACCTAACCACCAGATATCTCTCTCTGATTGCACATTGTAAGTCAAATGGTCCCTCCCTCCTAAAGTTTCATCACTCATTCCATGGTCCATAACTTCATTCATTAGCATCACACTCAACCTTTCTAGTCGCCAACCCTTTATGATTTGACACTCATCAAGCTTTAGTATGAACTTTAACTTAACATTACAGTCTGCACAAAAGAGAAAACATTATCTTAATATGACACTTGAATGCAATAAAACTTCAACACCAAATAAAATGTAGTAGGGGTAACTTTGATTGTTTAACTATAAAAGCGAACCATTGCTTGTTGAAGCTTCTGAAGATCCACAAATATATTGTTGAATTTAGTGTAAGTAAATCCTTGTGTAGATAGGATTTTTGATTGCTTCTTGGGAATATTTGGATGATAAATAGAGGTAGGCATAGTGTCTTCTATGAATAAATATTGTCCAATAGTACGAGTCACATCCTCATTTGAAGTTTTTTTATTGATAAACACTTTGTATGGGCATGGAAATATACTTTCAGAAATACCTTGTGCTTGTAAGGCTTGCCTCAGAAGGGTGTACATTGCAGTATACCCATTTCTACTAATGCCCACTTCGTCACATATTGCTTGCACATCTTGCACTCTGATAAGATTTTTTAACTTCTTTGAAAACTCAGCTTCAACAATAATCCTATGGGTGAGTCTAAAGCAGAAGTGATTTCTTTGGTGTCTATATAGCTATTCATCAGCTTGAATTGGTCTTGTGTTGATGAAGCGGTTATGTCTTGAATAAACGACCTACACAATGAAAGATTCCATCACAAATCTTCATTAAAACATATAAAAGTAAAACAAACACTTGCCTTGTTGCATATATAGGTCGTTTGCGTGCTCTGACACCTTTTGAAAGAGCTTCAAAGAATGACAATTCTCTTTTCCTATGTCTCATACCAAGTGGAGTCTCTTTCAGCTGCTGGAGATTGGCAGTTAACTTTGAAATTGTGCTTTGTTTTGCTTCAATATCCTGTTCCAAATCTGCAAATTGTTTTTGTAAAGATATGATTGTGCTTTCTAAAGTGACCACCCTCATATGATGGAGTTGATATTGTTGGAACTAATACTTAGCAGTAGCATGTGAATGTGTAGATAATCGCTTGCAATAACCTTATAGTCCCGCTTCACCCGCACCAATGAACTGAAGTAAAGTTGAGAGGTTATGGAATGTTGGATGATAAGAAGATATTAGATCAAGAGGATATAGTGAACCATGAGTCCAAAGATCAATACTTTTTTCTCCAACTGCACGACGTTCATTTTGAGAATTGACATCATTGTTGCATTGTGTATTTGGAGCAAACTCTCTAGGCACACGAACATGGATACTTGTTGATGCAGGAGCATGAGTACGTTCTACTGTGAAGTTTGTGATACTTGTCAACACCATCTTTGCTAATGACTAGCAATATAAAAAACAAAGATGTAAAACTAGTTGGAAAGGACTCTAAAGGATATGTTTTGCTCAAAAAATGTGTTTTCTTGTATGTGTCTGGGTTAAAGTGTATTTTTCCACTGTGTATGGCTGAAAATGATGAAATTTGAAAAAAGTCATTTTTTGGGGGAAGCATAGTCACGGATTTGATGATGTGGCACTTACTTTTGGAGGGAGTTTGAAAATTATACTTTTTCTAAAAGAAACTTCAAAAAATGGGCCCAAAAAAGTGACTTCTGACATATATATTAAAAAATAGACCCTTTTGAGTTAATAAATATTGAAAATGAGACTTAAAAAAAAAACTCATTTTTTTATTCGAATACATGCATGAGTTTGATGATGTGGAAAGTAGATTCTCTTTCTCTCTCTCTAGAAGAAGAAAAAGAGAGGCCTACTAAAGCCTAAAAAAAAGCCTACAGCCTACTAAAAAGTGCCATATTAAATGCACTTTGTCCCCTTAAACAAGAATAGAATTAAGCTTAATCCCTAAAAATTAGGGATCCTTACAAGGCCCATGTAGGGTTCATTTTTTCCCCTAATGGAACAAATTTTTTGTTATGAGAGGATGCCAGAGATCACGGAACTTGAGATCCCATCTAATCATCATCCAATTCTGACACTATTTCCTATTGAGAGATGGATACATATCCATATTCTTATGAATGCTAGAAAATGATCCAAGTTGTTGCCATTATGCTATTTCGTACCTTGTGTCCGAGACTTTGAAAAAATTGATCCCTCCAATTACAACGCTTTTTAAAGAAAATTTCTCTTTGTTATTAAGAATTATCAGTTTGAAAGAAGTTTGATAGTCATTAGCTTGTCTTCCCTCGTCTACTTATGATAATTCCAAGCGCGTCTTTATCCATTACAAGTGAGGAAGCATCCCGTAGATTGTTTATATCCGATTTCTATTGAGATCTCTTCATTGGAAATCAAGTTCTGACCTTACATATTTAGAGCACCATCAAAGAAGATTATCTAGAAAAATGAAAATCCAAGGAAACGCTACAAATTTAAAACTAAAAAATTTTAACTATTTCTAGCTTAATTTTATGCACTTAAATCTGATAACTACAACTTATATCTAGATCCAACATTTGATGGATATCATTTTTTGGTTGGGTGTGCATGGTTTAATGGTAGAGGTTGACGATATGATTGCTTCTACATCATTTCCATTTGTATTCGCATGAGTGCATCTTTATTTTGTATCCAGGAGGCATTCCATTTCCAATTTATTTCCATTTTATATTGTATCTCTTTTGTATTTGGGTACCTTGCCATTTGCTTCTATCATTGTATTCATTCTCCTTCAAGGAGAATTATTTCCACATTATATGTACTTTGGAGAGCCCCTCCGAAATCTATATCAGGAGGGCCTCTCCCCCCATTTGTACTTGGCTAGAAGCTTGAGGAGCCTACTCCATGCTCTTAACAAGCTCATTTCTAATCCACGTGAGTTTACCCATTCCTTGTTCTATTCACTTTGAGTCTCTCACACTCTTTCATTTTGTGAGTACACTCTTCTTTTCATTTTGCTTCCACATGTGTACTCTGTGCATGGTATTAGAGCACTAGGTGGAGGTCTTGGTGGTCATTTTGGTGGTGGTGATGCTAGAGTTTTGGTGCTTTGCTTTCTCCTCATTGAAAGAAGCCTTTTCCATCAATCTTTATACTCTTGGGCCTCATTTTTCCCATTTGCCCACCCTGCCACCCTTGTCCTTTATAATTTTGCACACACTCTACCCCCATTTTTCCACTCTTCCACCCTTTTCCCACCCTTGTTATCATGACATTTTGGGGCTTCCATGTGAGTTGTCATTCTCATGGATTTTTTAAAACATATCTCTACTTGAAATGCTCATCAACACTAGCATACTTTGTAGATCTCTATCTTGAGTGTCAATTTTTTTAACAGATAATTGTTCGATCTAAAGTGTTCATAATATGATTAATTGAGGAGTTCGAGTGGGGATTTGTATTGTTACGACTTTGTGGTGTAGAGTTCATCTCTCTTATTGTGCCTTCATCATTGTAGCTAGAGTTCTTTGCCAATATCGATTGTATTTCAAGAACCCACCACGAGGGTGAAACTCATTCATTTGATTGCATTCGGATGCACATGAAATGCCATGTCAACTCTATTGGATGCCTTTCAAGATCCGCAACTGTGGTCACACCATAGAGGATAACTGTGGCAAAGCAATACAAACCTAGGATGTTGTTTAAATATGAGACAAGCATGATCTGCAATTATTTGCTATCAATCTTACTATTGGAGGGAAGGTCCTGATGGACCACTAAGGGGCACTACCATTGGTGCTACGAGAACTGAAGCAAAAAATGAGGGAATCAAGACCACTTGCCCTCTTCAAGCAACTCTAAGCTTTTCAAAAGAAAACTAGTTGTAGCTCCAAGCTTTTGAATTGCTCGATTCAAGTCCTACTCGTTATATTCAACCAGTTTGTGGTGATAAGGGCTTCTTAGTTCTTGTCTTTGGTTTCCTTTTTGATTGAAGATTTAAGTAGCTACCTCAAGGACTTGATAAGAATCGCTCTATTGCTTAAGTCTAAGCATCCACTAATGCTTGTGGATCTCATTGTTAAGAAATCCCTTCAAGGATAGGTAAAATTTATGTTTTACCTTCCACATAATTAATTACCATCATCAAAGTTGTAGACTAAGTACTTGGAACAATTAATTCTTTCACACTTTTCCTTTGGATAAGTGTAACTTGTGCATGCTTTATTTATCTTTGTGGTTTACAACCACATTTAGGGATCCCATATTTTCTAAGCTTCGGCCTGCCATAAATTTGCTTTCTCGACAAATTTAGTTCTTGGCTAAACATCTATTATCCTGTAAAATGTTTGCTTTTCTCTATGTAGCCCATCAAATAGGGCTTGATGGTCATGTACTTTTCTCTAGAAAGATATACTGGAAAAGAAGTTGAAGCTTTCATCATGTGATAACTTCTATCTATGCTTCAAAATATCTTTCAAAAGGACATCATCATTTACTTGCCCTAGAATATTTATGAAGTTGTATCTTTTTTGAGAAAATTCAATGGATGAATGGACATCCATTACTTTTAACTTCTTGTATTTCCAAAAGATAAGTTCATTTGGAATATGGTAGAAAAATGACATGATTCAAGAAACAAAATACTAGAGTGTTTCACTTAAGTTCTCATTGTTAGGAGCTTCCTCATTTCCAAAAGATCACTTGTCTAAGTTTCATCTTAAAATTGCAAATGTCTTAAAAGAAAATCTCTAACTCTTCAAAGAAGAAGATGTATTTTCAAAGTCTCATTGTTTTCTTTGCAGTAGACATCTTTACTTTAGACAAATATATGAACTAAACATGTTTTCTTTGAACTTTAAAGTTCAAATTCTGTTTAATTTCATCTACTTTCTATTACATCTTTGGATGGAATCAATTTAGAGCTCTCATTTCAAAGTGTAGATGGAACTTTTGAAAATATCTTAAGTTATCATGTTGCTTGGATGCAAGATAAGTTAGTCTAGAAAGTGAGTGATCTCTAATCTTGTCTTTATGAATCTCTTAGTATCTGCTATACTTAGATTAATCATTCTTCTTGCTCCTACTTAAAAAGAAAGAAATTTAGCATACTTAATGTAACTCTTCCCTAAGTATTTGATACCTAAATATCACCTTGGGAAGGAATCTGCTAGTTACTTGAGTTGCAAAGTTGTAGCTAGGATGACTTTGAAATTGACTACCTTTCTATCTTCCCAAATCTCAAACTTGATCACATGCACTTTATGCATTTATGTTATAAAAAAAATATCTTTGCTTCCTTTTATTGTATAGAATGCTAGTGCACATGCTTGAGTGGGGTGTATTGTTGTGACTTTGTGGTGTAGAACTCATCTCTCTTATTGTGCCTTGATCATTCTAGCTAGAGTTCTTTGTCAATATCGATTGTATTTCAAGCACCCACCATGGGGGTGAAACTCATTCATTTGATTGCATTCAGATGCACATGAAATGCCATGTCAACTCTGTTGGATGCCTTTTGGGATCCACAACGGTGGTCACACCATAGAGGATAACTGTGGCAAAGCAATACCAACCCAGGATGTTGTTTAAATATGAGACAAGCATGATCTGCAACTATTTGCTATCAATATTACTATTGGAGGGAAGGTCCTGATGGACCACTAAGGGGCATTACCATTGGTGCTATGATAACTGAAGCAAAAAATGAGGGAATCAAGACCACTTTCCCTCTTCAAGAAACTCTGGCAATTGATCAGTATCAGGTGGGCATCATTCTTCCAATTGATTATATATGTAGTTTTGATAACCCCCAAACCCCTTGTTTTGGTTGGGGTGTTTGCACAAACAAATTGCTCAACTATCACAATGATGTGCTTCTCCACATATGCACTGACCAAGGTCTTTGCCCCTACATACCTTGACAGATTCACTACGTCTTGACTTGACAACGAGAAGTCCATCACTCTATGCAACACACATCAATAGAGAGAAAGAGAGATCAAGTGAGAGAGTGATCTCTCAATAGAGAGGGAGAGGGAGAGAGAGAGAGAAAGAGAGAGAGAGAGAGAGAGAGAGAGAGAGAGAGAGAGAGAGAGAGAGAGAGAGAGAGAGAGAGAGAGAGAGAGAGAGAGAGAGAGAGAGAGAGAGAGAGAGAGAGAGAGAGAGAGAGAGAGAGAGAGAGAGAGAGAGAGAGAGAGAGAGAGAGAGAGAGAGAATTGCATCTCCATAGAACATCTGATAGCATAGATCTAGCACTATGAAACTCATCCTTGTGTCTCTCTATCACTTGCCACAAAGAAAAGAAAGAAGCCCATCGACATTAACCTTGGCTTTATCCCAAATAAAAGAAAGAATATGAGTCTCTAGAAAAAAACTCCCAAATAAAATAGGGTGATTGAAGATAGATGCATGGAACTAGAGAAAGATAATAATGAGCTCGACTTATTTTGGAGGACTCCGTCAAGTGGAGGACTCCGTCAAGTGGAGGACTCTAACATATCTTATGACGACTATGCCACAAGCAAAGAAGTTGAGTACTCCATAAGCGAAGATGAAGGCTTGCATAGTGATAGCTCAATCATCAAGTGAATGATGCAAATACCTTAATCAAGAAGATCCCTATCATTGAGACCAAATGAAAGGACTATATAGGAGGTAGACACCCCTACAATTGGCCTTTGTTGAGGAAAGTATGGAGTAGCACCTACCCATGTTTTGGGTAGAAGAAGATGGAAGAGATTAAGAAGAAGAAATCTCACCCTAAATAAAAGATGAGTGGTGAAGATCATATCATTGAATGTGAGAGGTCTATCAAACCTAAATTGAGAAATGACAACTAACTAATGTTTTAGAGAAAAGAGTCCAAATCCAAACTTAATTTTCCTACAAGAAGTGAAAATTGATGGTCAAGCATTGATAACGAGGCTTAAGAAATTTTTCTAAGTCACATGTGGGTTTTGACAAATCACTTTAGAGGAAGCAATGGTTTGGCTATTAGTATCACTACTTTTGGGGCCCTTCTTCTCAAGGATTTCCTCTTCAATGGTAAAAAATATCTGGTTTCTTCTTAAGGTAAATAGTTTGCCTCCATTTCTTCCATCTACCTCCTAAGCTTTTTTTTGGTAGGGATTGCTTGAAATTTCTTTGGGTTGTCCCCAATTTGACCATTTTGATTGGGGATTTTAACATGGTTGAGTGATTGGAAGATAGTTGTGAATAGAGAAGATGCATCATAGAGAGATAGGAAGGGTTCAAGTGGAGGCTCTTCAAACTCCATCTTGACCTCCATGAAGTTAAGGAAAAATATCTCTTTTCTTGGCCCGACCTCAAGTGGTTGAAGATCTTTGCAAAGCTCAATTTTGAGAGATGTTATTTCTCCCACCACTTGCATGATGACTTTGGTAATGCTGATATATCCATTGACATTAGAACCACTACTTCGGATCACTTAACCATCATTGTCACCTTTTCCATACCTAGTAGAAGAACCAAGGGTACTTGACTCCATGTATATCCCTTTCTATATCCCTTCAGTTTGTCATTCAATTAAGATGATTTGGAGCAAGTCTTTTATTAACGGAGAGTCTCCTACCTGCACTTGGAACAAATTAGTGAGACTAACTTGATGTGTTGTTAGAAACACTATCAAGAAGTCATGAGGATTAGGAAAATGAAAAGGGAAAAGCTTTATTCTTTCCATACTACCTTTGAATGAATAAACTAATAAAGGTAAAATTGGTTTGGAGCCTAATCTTCTTAAGATTAGTAGCAAAATAAGATAAAAGATTCACTACAATTGACTCCACTATTTTTCCTTGGAGAGTGATAGGTGCAAAAGAGTTGATAGAAAAACCAAGGAAACATGCAAGCATGCTGATGATGGAAAAAAGTGATGGCACTAGGTATAAGTGAGAGAGCTAGAATTTTGATTCCATTATCAATCACTTCAAATATTTGGTGGGATCTAGTGTTATGATGATGGATAGTGGAAGAGAGTGCATGCTTGTTATTTCCAAGGTTAGAAACCCCAAGATCTCAAAGGTCACTTGTCATTATATGGAAAAAACTATCTACACCTCTCAATTGTGTGATGTCATCAATTCCCATCTGAAAGGTAAAAGGGATCGACTTGACATGCTCGATAGTGGTTTCTACATTACTTTCCAAGAATTACCTATTGAAACCATCACAAAGGTGTGGTAAGAGTTTCTCACATGTGAAGCCCTACATAATTGAATTAATGATTGGATCGTCAATGTTATCCATAAAAAAGATTGCAAGAACAAGATCAGAATTGTAGGCCTATCACTATGCTTTAGATAGCCTACAAGAGGATAGATAAAGTGTTAGGTAATAGGATAACTAATTATTTAAAATAGTGGATTCATAACAAAAATGATTTATCCTATTATTAAAGATAGACTTGGATAAAGCCTTTGATAGATTTTGTTGGGACGTCATAATGGAATCCATGAAAGATGTGGGTTTGGTAATAGGTTTATCAACTTGGTATCCACACTCATGGACAATGCTTGAATGGTAAAAGTTAGACCTCTTTCCTACTCAAGTATTTGATTAGACAAGGCTCTCCTCTTGCCCCTATCCTCTTTGAAATGGAAGCCAATTGTCTCAATATTCTCCTTAAAAACCGAGTTAATGAAACTGATATTAGGAGTATCTTAGTCCCTAATTATTAAGAAGAACTTACCCTATGGTTTTTTGTTGATGATACTAATGTTCTTCTTTGAAATGACCAGGATTGCATTGAAATCTTATGGGAGCATTTCAATACTTCTTGTATGGCCTCAATGACAATGATCAATGATTCCAAAACTACCTTCAAATCCCATCATGTTAGTGCTTCTAAACTCATCCTTAGATATATTTGTAAAATAAGCACTTGACATCAAGCTTCTAGGCTACTGGGTATTTCAATGGGGTTTCAATTAACAATGTTGAAATGATAGGAATGGTTCTTGAACAAACTTGTTTCCAAGCTTCAATATTAGAATTGCATGAAAAGTAATGTGACTGGAAACTTTATAGAGGTTATGATTATTCTTATCCCTTCCACTATCTACTTCCTCTCTTTTTGAAGACCCATTGACAAGAAGCTTTATAAACTTGAGATCACTTGTAGGAATTTTATCTAAACTAGGGATCCAAATTGTAGACATGTATGCAAAATAAAATGGCACGTATTCTACCTTCCTAGGACTTGAAACCAAGTCCTCCTCCTTTCCTCACTTAAGGCTTAACCACTAAGCTAGGTGCATGTATTAGAGAGCATATGAATCTCTTCTCAAGTCTACTATAGAGATATTTGGCCAAACATTCAAGTGACCAAACTGTGTCCAAATTTAGATATGTCTAAACAAGCCAGATACTCAGATTGTAGACTTACTTTATAACATTGTTGCCCCCTTGGGAGAAATTTTCATCCTCAAATTATATGTTTGAACACGCTAGATACTCAGATCATAGAATTACTTTATAAAATTGTTGCCCCTTTGGGAAAGATTTTCATCCTCAAATTATAGGCTATATATATCTATGTAGGAATCCTCCAAGCCTCATGTTCTACATAGAAGAACATGTTTTCATTTTTGTGGTGGGATTGACCTCATCCTCTAAATGCATATGAGAATCTAATGGTTGATCCATGCCCAAATAATTCAAAAGACCATCTAGCTTTGCATTTGATATATTTATTTGATTGCAAAGTAGGGAGTCAATAATAAAAGTGGATAAAAAAACATCCCTATCGAATTCAATGTTTTGACTATGTGTTATGTGGACACAAAGGTGGATATGATATACTAGTACATTTCTCAACATCATTGTTGCATGGATCGAGTGACCACAGTGGGATTTCCATCCCGATCTAGAGTTTGAGAACTTGTTTCACTTGAATATGATCTAGAATTCAAACTAGAACTTTTATTGACCCAAACATCTAACTTAGATGTTTGTATCATGACTACTTGGAAATAACATTTACGTGCTTTTTCAGCCTAGTGAAGGAGTATTGTGTCCAAGTAGGCTTGAAAATCATGGACCAAATGTGGGTCAAAGTGTGTCATGTACAAGGTCATCTTCAATTTAACTTGACCAAAACAAATTCAAAATGAAATTTGTGCAACTTAGGACACTTACCTTAGCTTTAGCTTCTTGGGAATTGTCAATCTTATGGGCAACTCCTTAGTTTTCTTTGCAAGATAGTACTAAAATATATGGAATTCATTCTAGTGATGCTACTTAAATTGAAGAAAACTCAAATGAATAAGTCAACTTTGACTTTAACATCTTTGAAGATTGAATGGGTTCTTGTACAAAAAATCTATTTGGGATGCTTGATTTAGTTACCTTTTCCAACTAGCTATCCCTCGCCTTTCCTAAATGGAATGAGATATTCTAAATAATTCAAATATAGAAGATTTGGAAAGTGGAAGAAAAGAATAAAACTCTATGGGACCAATTCAAACTTCTAAGATACTTGAACTTTGCTATGAACCAAAGTGTATGTGACTCAAACATTAACTTTTCAAAGATCCATTGAACCAAGATATTGGAGATTTTTCTCTATCTTTAAGAGAAGTAAAATAGACTCTTAAAATGAATCTTGTTATGAAATATTCTTGGGCTCTCCAATAGAGAACCTCTTCCTAACATACTGATAGTGTAGCTAAAGGTGCTTTGTGCGAGCATGGAACATGAGGTTCCTTGCAACTACCAATGTGAATGAAGATGGTGTGGCAGAAGATTGATCAACACTGAAATCAACCATGAGGTGTCTGAGCTACACACACTCAATAGTCATTGTGAAAGCTACCGTATACTCAACCTCACAACTAGAAGTGGCCATAGTGGGCTACTTCTTTATCATCCAAGATATGCATGAGATAAAAAATCACTAGTGAACACACAAGTGCCATAGCAACGAGTCCAATCTGAGTCATTAAAAGCATGTAAATATTGTGGCAACGATCCCCCCTTGGGATAAAAAAATCCAAGTATCTGGGTACCACTCAAGTAGCTAAAGATGCAGTTAACTACCTACCAATGATTGATGCTTGGGCAATGCATACATCTGCTTATCTAAGAGATAGAAAACTTAATATCATACTGATTTATGCATAAGTAAATCAAGCATCCAACAACTACTAATAGAAACCACATCAAATGCATCTCTAGCATCATGAAGACTCAATCATAAACTTGTTTTCATAGGAGTGGTGATAGGTTTGCAATCTTCAAGGCTGAAACGCTACAATGATGTGTTTTGTTTGACACAAAGCTATTCCCCCATCAACTTTTAGAAACTAAATGCCCAAATAATGATGCAAATGCCCCAAATCGGACATCTCAAATGAGGCATGCAAATCAGCCTTAAATTTAGCGATATACTTCTCATTAGGACTGTACATTGATGTTTTATCCCACACATAGCTAGAAATGCATTAAAATCAGTGGACATGTATTCCCCCCCTCAATCAGAAAGAAGGGTGCCCAATTTAGATGGTCAAAGATTTTTAGCCATAACAAGGAACTGTTTGAAGCACATAAATACTTCGAGATTTGCTTTCAATGGATACACCCATGCATGCCTAGAGAAATCATCAATAAAATTCATGAAGTTAAGGTAGTTCTCAAAAGAAGGTGTCTGCATAGGACCCCAAACATCACTATGAACGAATTGCAATTTGTGAGTAGCTCGAACTGAACCATCTTTTGGGAAGGATGAATGCTGTATTTTTCCCAAAATTAACCCCTCATAGGCATGTTTACAAGGTGCCTCAAGTTTGGGCAGAGAGGACACCATTCTAGATTCTACATGCATAGAAAACTAGTATAATTCAGATGACCAAAGTGTGCATGCCAAAGCTTTGCATCTGAGATAGACTTAGAATCTTGAATGGCACATGTTGAATCATTAAAAATTTTTGCATAGTCTATGAGCTTATAAAACCGATGATATACAATGCTAGAAGCAATCACCATTTAAGAGATCATGAACTGTGCATCTCTCATCAATAAATTTGACAACCAAGCCAATCTTGGCTAATGTTGAAATTGACAACAAATTTTCCTTGATCTGTGCCACATACAAAGCATTTGACAATGTGAAAAAGCTACGAACAATAGTAATTATTATGATAATACCAACTCCCATTATAGAATAAGAGGATTCATTAGCGTGTATGATAGTATCCCTTGTAGGGACAAACTCAAGTGAATTGAAGAAAATGTGTTGTGAGGTAATATGTTTGGTTGCCCAACTATCAAAGTACCGAACATTTGTGTCTACTACAGACATACAATACTCATGAGAAGATGGGTCATAGATACATATATTAGTGAATGCCCATTCTTCATTTTGAATAAGGCTAACTAACTCTATTTTAGGGGTAGAGGCATCTACAATAACCATTCCAACCTCTTTCTTCTTTGCCTCTTTTGCAACCAATTTTGAGCAACTCTTTATGACATGATAATTTCCCTTATAGTATTTGCAAAACTATTTCTGCTTTTTTGTTTTCTTCTCATCTTTGTCTTCCTTCTTCAGCTATGCATTAGCAGATTTCTACTTACTAGTAGATGAGCTCCATTTACTTTTGCCCTTCTAACTAGCTAGGAAAGCTTGATCTACAACACACATAATGGAACCATTTTACTTGGAGTGATATTCTTGCAACAAAATAGAGACTAAATCCTCAAGTGTTAAGGCATTTGGATTGCCTTTCATCATCAATCAAAGAGTAGGAGTAAAAATTTGATATTAACTTGGAAAACCATTAACAATATTTTGCACAAGTAAACTACTTGGTAAGACTTCATTAATAGAAATCAATTACAAGTTAAAATCTTTTCTCTTTTCTAAAAAGTCTTTGATGGAATTTTCCTCATTCATGTGCTCACTCTCCAATTGTTTTCAGAGGTAAGCAACACAAGCATCATTTCTTACTTGATATAAAGTGATAAGTGTATCCCAAGCACCCTTTGCTATTTTTTAGGAGCAAATGTGAGGGATAATGGCATGTTTGATTAACAAAGGGATCAATGTGTGTGTCTAAGCATCTCAACCATCCCAACAAAGTTTCTCTACATAGGTGCAATAGGAAATGCATCATGAATAGGAATTTGAAGATTATCATCTTCAACACCATCTGCATCACCTTCAATAACTGTATTTGCAAGTGTAGTAGGAAGTCTTTCAATACCCTACATAATATTCCATAGTACTTTTGCTAGCAATACATGATACATCATATATGCCCACAATGGATAATTAGTACCATCCAACCTATCCTCAACATCCAACATATGGAATACATCATTGCTTTCAGCCATGGTTATTGACTAAATACCTTAATGTAGAAAAATGACTATATCTTGAAAAGTTTAACAAAACCATCCTCTTGAGCTCTAATAAATGTGTAGGAGACTTCAAGGCACTTGTATTGGAAAAACAAAACAAGTATATATGTTTGGCACGAAAGGATAAAATTTTGTGCACAAACACTACGATAGTGCGTTCAAAGGCTAAAACGAGCTCATATCAAAATTTCGATACCACACCATGAAGATGTTTTGAGCTCACGATTTCCCTTAGTATGCTAACAGATTTTTGTGTGATTCTTAGACTACAATGGGAGGGGTTTTGAGGATGCCCTAGATGAAGTAGTGACCTGCTATGATACCAATTGTTGGAGCTTGAGGTTTGCCAAAGAACATGAACAACACAAAGAAGAAGAAGAAGCTTGGAGCACAATACAACAGTGAATGAACTACCAAGTGAATGTACAAGAATGAGGTCCCTATTAGGGTTATATGTGTATATACAAGCTAGGGAAAAAACATCATTAATAGGGAAAAAAGTGCCCTTGTGGTCATAAGTGCGTTCAAACACATCACTACCAAAATATGTCAACACACTTCCCAATCTCATGCCTTGACCTTCACTTTGTCTTAGAAAATTGAAAACTTTTCATGGAGTATCCATCCTTCTTATATAATCTTTTCAAAAGAAAACTAGTTGTAGCTCCAAGCGCTTGAATTGCTCGATTCAATTCCTATTGGTTATATTCAACCAATTTGTGGTGATAAGAGCTTCTTAGTTCTTGTCTTTGGTTTCCTTTTTTATTGAAGATTTAAGTAGCTACCTCAAGGACTTGATAAGAATCGCTCTATTGCTTAAGTCTAAGCATCCACTAATGCTTGTGGATCTCACTGTTAAGAAATCCCTTCAAGGATAGGTAAAATTTATGTTTTACCTTCCACATATTTAATTACCATCATCAAAGTTGTAGACTAAGTACTTGGAACAATTAATTCCTTCACGCTTCTCCTTTGGATAAGTGTAACTTGTGCATGATTTATTTATCTTTGTGGTTTACAACCACCTTTAGGGATCCCATATTTTCTAAGCTTCAGCCTGCCATAAATTTGTTTTCTAGACAAATTTAGTTCTTAGCTAAACGTCTATTACCCTGTAAAATGTTTGCTTCCCTCTATGTAGCCCATCAAATAGGGCTTGATGGTCATGTAATTTTCTCTAGAAAGATATACTGGAAAAGAAGTTGAAGCTTTCATCATGTGATAGCTTCTATCTATGCTTCAAAATATCTTTCAAAAGGAAAGCATCATTTACTTGCCCTAGAATATTTATGAAGTTGTACCTTTTTTGAGAAAATTCCATGGATGAATTGAGATCCATTACTTTTAAGTTCTTGTATTCCCAAAAGATAAGTTCATTTGGAATATGGTAGAAAAATGACATGATTCAAGAAACAAAATACTAGACTGTTTCACTTAAGTTCTCATTGTTAGGAGCTTCCTCATTTCCAAAAGATCACTTGTCTAAGTTTCATCTTAAAATTGCAAATGTCTTAAAAGAAACTCTCTAACTCTTCAAAGAAGAAGATCTATTTTCAAAGTCTCATTTTTTTCTTTGCAGTAGACATCTTTACTTTAGACAAATATATGAACTAGACATGTTTTCTTTGAACTTCAAAGTTCAACTTTTGTTTAATTTCATCTATTTTCTAGCATTGAATCTACTATGCAGTGGATGCCATTCTTCGTAGTTCACTCTTTTGGTCAGATCAGTGTCCCCAAATCTAATCCATTGACATGTTTCTTGGTTCCAGATGTGCTTCCACAAGCAAAAGCCTTTGTTCCAAAGCTTCCTAGCTTTTGGTGCAAAACGTTTTCACCATGACATGGGTCCAATGACATGTATACATTACTATAAGATAACCTAGCATATTCAATGCTAGATCTATGTAGGTATTCCGACTTAGATTTAAAATAATATGCTAGGTTATCTTATATCAATGTATACATGTCATTGGACCCATGTCATAACGAAAACGTTTTGCACCAAAAAGATTCTAAGTCATCAAAGAACCTAGATATTTTCGGTTACTAACTCTTTCATGTAAACATTGATTGCTTGGCAAGTGAATCTCTCAACCAAAAACTCGTGACTTAATAAGCAAGGCATTATGTTTTCGACGCCTTAGTATCATTTTAGGAAGTCATTGCTAGGTATTTTAGTTTGGAAAATCTATTGCGTTATCTTTACTTCTTCCTCAATGTCTCGCTTTCATTCAAAAGATAGTGAAATACTTTATCTTTGCATGTGTAGTTAAACTCTTTCCAGAATTGACGTATTACTAAATACGTAAATGCTTCAATAATGAATGTATGGAAAGATAGTGAAAACTAAGGCAAACAAGTCAAGTATGAGTAGAAAAAATACTTAGCTTTGGAATAGCTTTGCTCTTCCTTTTAGCATTGGAGGGATCCATCTTCTCTTTGATTGAGTCCATGATGCATAGCTCGGCCTTCTTTTTAATGCATCCCTCCATCCTTGATCTTTTCGTGAAGTGGTGAAGAGAAATCGAATGCACTCCTCCCAGATTCTAATGGTGCTTCTCTAGATAAAACATGTTCAACCAAAATTGTGGTTGATTCTCTCAATAAGAAGAGACTAATGATAAGGAGAATCACTAATGCACTATCTTATGGAGCACCTAAAGCTTAGATGAATAGGAAAATCTTGCAAAATCGGATAGAAAGACAGAGCACAAGAAAACTCAAAATAGATATGCCTGCATTACTGTGAAAGCCTACGAATAGCATATAAGTTATTTCTGAATCGTTCACAGCCATGAGCTTAACTACTTTAATTATAAATGAGGATGAACAATTATTGTGCTTTCTTTTCACAGACAACAGCCTATAATCATATACGTATATATTGTACCCACAGAGAAGAACTTCTTTTGCATGTTGTTAGTGATACGATGGGATACTAGAGGCAACAGTCCCTTCATACAACTACGTAGTCAGAGTGCCCGAAAGGTCTTCCCTTACAGGCGGTCACCCTAGACTAAACCCCCTAAAGGTGAGTTCCCACATCCTTTTGCAAGGATAACATAAGAAAAGATCTCGTAGGACTGGTGCGATAGGAGTTCTATACGGACGAATTCGAAAGGTAACTATTCCAGGATCAGAAATGTAACCATTCGAAGATCATAACCGGACTCTAGTACCAGTGTTGTAAACGAACAAGTCTAGCAAGAGTAAGAGAATAATATCCTAATAAAACAAAGCCCCAAGGGGGGCTCTCATACCAATGTTGTAAAACAACAAGTAGAATAATATCCTAACAAAACTAGGCCCCCAAGGGGGGCTCTCATACTAATGTTGTAAACCAACAAGTCTACAAAGACTAAGAGAATAATATCCTAATAAAACTAAACCCCTAAGAGGTGCATCCACTCAAACAACTCCACCCATATATATACCTCAAGGTTAGGGTGAGAAAAGTGAGAAGATCTTTCCAAGTGTCCCCTCCACATAGATGCTAATGCTAAGATTTTCAACCTTGGAAATCACATGGGTTCCACATAGATGCTAATGCTAAGATTTTCAACCTTGGAAATCACATGGGTTTCACACGGATTCTAAAAGAATGTCTCGCAAGTTTGTAATCTTGTTAAGCTATTAATATCCTGACAAAACTAAGCCCCCAAGGGGTGAGAGATGCATGTATCCACCCAATCATCTCCACCCATATAGATACCTCAAGGCCAAGGGGGGGGGAGGAGTGAGGAGATTGTCCCAAGTGTGCCCTCTACATGGATGCTAATCCAAGGCCTTCTAACCTTGGAAATCACATGGCTTTCACATGGATTCTAAAAAGATGTCTCCCAAGCTTGTATGTACAAGTCTCAAGGCTTGAGAGGCCTCCCTAAGGATTAAATAGCATACATTTAGGAAATATCGATCCTAACGGGCAAACCATTCAATTGGGACTAAATAAATCCAAATAGTTCAAGGATTCAAAACATATTCTTGGAGAAACTTTTACACAGGGGGCTCTGATACCAATGTTGGGGAACAACAAGTATAACAAAAATAGGAGAATAATATCCTTAAAAAACTATCCCCCAAGGGGGCTCAGATACCATTGTTGTAAACTAACAAGTCCAACAAGTCCAACAAGACTAAGAGAATAATATTCTAGAAAAACTAAGCCCCTAAGAGGTGCATCCACTCAAACAATGCCACCCATATATATACCTCAAGGTTAGGATGAGAAAAGTGAGAAGATCTTGCCAAGTGTCCTCTCCACATGAATGATAATGCTAAGCTTTCTAACCTTGGAAGTGACATGGGTTTCACATGGATTCTAAAAGAATATCTCCCAAGTTTGTAATCTTGTTAAGCTATTAATATCCTAACAAAACTAAGCCCCCAAGGGATGAGAGATGCATGTATCCACCCAACTAACTCCACCCATGTATATACCTCAAGGCCAAGGGGGGGAAGTGAGGAGATCGTCCCATGTGCCCTCTACATGGATGCTAACCCAAGGCTTTCTAACCTTGGAAATCACATCTTTCACATGGATTCAAAAAAGATGTCTCCCAAGCTTGTACATACAAGTCTCAAGGCCTGAGAGGCCTCCTTAAGGGTTAAATACCATACGGTTAGGAAATATCAATCCTAAGGGTCGAACCATTCAATTGGGACTAAATAAATCCAAATAGTTCAAGGAGTCAAACCATATTCTTGGAGAAACATTCCCAAGGGGGGCTCTTTTACCAATGTTGTAAAACAACAGGTATAGAAAAAGAATAATATCCTGACAAAAGTTAGCCCCCAAGGGGGGCTCTGGTACCAATGTTGTAAACCAAGAAGTCCAACAAGACTAAGAGAATAATATCCTAATACAACTAAGCCCCTAAGAGGTGCATGCACTCAAACAAATCCACCCATATATATACCTCAAGACTAGGGTGAGAAAAATGAGAAGATCTTGCCAAGTGTCCCCTCCACATGGATGCTAATGCTAAGATTTCTAAACTTGGAAATCACATGGGTTTCACATGGATTCTAAAAGAATGTCTCCCAAGTTTTTAATTTTGTTAAGCTATTCATATCCTAACAAAACGAAGCCCCCAAGGGGTGAGAGATGCATGTATCCACCCAACCAATTCCATCCATATATATACCTCAAGGCCAAGGGGGGGGGGGAGTGATGAGATTGTCCCATGTGTGCCCTCTACATGGATGCTAATCCAAGGCCTTCTAACCTTGGAAATCACATGGCTTTCACATGGATTCTAAAAAGATGTCTCCCAAGCTTGTACATACAAGTCTCAAGGCTTGAGAGGTTCCCTAAGGGTTAAATACCATATCCTTAGGAAATATCAATCCTAAGGGTCAAAAACGTTCAATTGGGACTAAATAAATCCAAATAGTTCAAGGATTCAAACCATATTCTTGGAGAAACTTTCCCAAGGATTTCTCAATATAATCGAAGTGTCCTCCAAGTGGCTTTGGACCCTCAAAACCCATGTCTATTTCCGCATTGACCCATGGAAATCACATGGAATCACATGGCTTTCATATGGATTCTAAAAGGATATCTTCCAAGCTTGTATGTACAAGTCTTAAGCCTTGAGAGGCCTCCCTAAGGGTTAAGTACAATACCATTAGGAAATATCAATCCTAAGGGTCAAAACCCCTCAATTGGGAGGAAATAAATCTAAATAGTTCAAGGGTTCAAACCACGTTCTTGGAGGAACTATCACACAAGTTCACCAATAAACTCTAAAGCTTCTCCAAGTGCTTTGGACCCTCAAAAGCCATGTCTTTTGCTGCTCAAACCCATAGTCATACAACACTTGTGCTCCATCCTCCTACTTGCTCTTTGGCTTTCATCTTTGATCCTTGACGACCTTTGCTTCCTTTTTTTCTCTCCTTTGAAAACAAGAGCGTTATTTTTTTTTCTACTCTAGTCAATTCATGGAGAGCATATCTCTAGGATGTCTCTTTCATTCCCTTCGTGAAGCATGGAGCTTCCATAAAAAAAGGAAAAGAACGGTTATTTGGAGAGAGGAGCTAAACCCTTTATGTTTGAATCCTAATTATCCCTCAAATCCAGTTTAAAGGTTGCAATACAAATGGTTGCATGGGTTTGAGTTCCTCATTATCCCTCATATCCACTTTAAAGGTCGAAATACCAATGGTTGCATGGGTTTGACTGAATAGATCAGTATGTTCCTGTCTCCAGTATGTTCCTGTCTCCAACATCATGGTTTAGAATACATGGTCAACTATTCAAAAATTTTAGCACTACCCTTTTCTTTTCCTACATCTTTATGGTCAGATACTCTATCATGGTGTGATGGATAGCTCAATTGTGGTAATTTAGCCTTTGCAGTTTCCAATCTCGAGTGTTGCCCAGAAAGAGCCTCTATTTCCTGAATCATAAATAATATGATACACATAGAATTTTGTGGATGGCATGGGTAGCTTGTGACATTGACTTCTCTAACAACCATGGGCCAAATCCCCCTACAACACAACATCCTTTTGTAGACCTTCAAGAGAAGAAAGAAGAACATGAGCCGAATTACATAATAATAATATTTGATGCAAAAAGTAAGTGTGTATCACCCGACTTATGTCGTTAGGGCGAGCCATTCATATTAGAGAGTTCATGGGTTTCATTTCTCTTTATTGCACACATTATTCAATTTACAAACTTTTTGCTTCATAAGATCCATCATAACTATGGAAAAAGAGGCTCAAAAATCAAAGAGGATTCTTCTTCTCACAGAGATATTCCATGAAATGGAAGAAATTTGAGATAAAGTTTATGATGACGCTTCTCGAGAAGATGATAAGTTTACCATGAGAGCTTGAAGAAGATGATGAGCCATCAATGTCACCATGAGATCTCTAGTGCATGAGAGCTCTAGTGCTATGATACTAATGCAATGAACTAAGAATATTAGGATCACCACATGCTAGAGAGATGACTCTCCTCCCAACCTTATGCTTGTATATATAATTATTGAGGCCTGAATCCCTTTGATAAAGAAACTTTACTTGAGAACCATTCTTTAGAAAATGTATCTTTAGTTGAGACCCACTCTTTTCTAAATCAACCCACATCATCCTTTTGTGGGTTGATTCTCCACCACCCTCTATTTGGAAAGTTGCTGGTTCTAAGGAATGGTCCACAATGATGGCTTATAGAGCTCTTGGGCAAAACCTTGCTCTTTACAGGACTTGAACCCAAGACCTCCTCCTTTCCCCTTAACTACTAATCTAGGTGGAATCCTTGTCTTAAAAAACATATGCACCTTTCCTTATGTCTAGTATCAAGTTCTTTGGCCAAACATGGAAGTGACCAAATGGTGTTGAAATTCAAATCTATTTGGCCCCACTAGACTAAGATCATATAGTTACTTTATAGCACACCTTATCATTTTGGCAAACCTTATGTGAGATAATCTCTTTATTTTCTTGATCTTTGTCTTTCTTTGTGACAAAAGTGAACAATAAGAGATTTGGGAGCTTGCCTTACAGATGGTTAGAATGGAGGAAGAGGATTCATTTAGATGATGATGAATCACATGAAGAAGAACGTGTTTTGGGATCAAGCTAGTGAGGCACAATTATTTGTCTGTTTGTGTGAGAGATGAAGTGGGCACCAACACACCTGATTAGTAGTACATGCTTCCGTTATTATAGAGTATAACAATGATTATTTCTTTTTCTTTGTGCTACGTGTAGCACTCCTATGATGAAACTTGATTAAGAAGAAGATCATTTATTTCTCCTTGTCCAACTTGGATGAACTTCTAGTTGTAGAACCTGCATACAAGGTTAAGAGAATGTCCAAGAAGGCACATCTTTTTGTGATGTCTTATTGTCTCTCTCCTACTCTTTCGATCAATTCTCTATGGAGCAACTAAGTGTTCACCCAAAAGCTATAAGCTTTGGAAGTTCTTCAGCCATATGCCTTCTTCATCTGCTTTAGATTCTAAGAAAGTGCTCCACAAAAAGCCCCTAAAAATGAGATTAGGATCTACCTGTGAGCTTCAATCTATGCTCGATGATGCTATTAGGGTGAAAAATGCCCCAAAAAAGGCCATTTGCTAATGATGGATTAAGAAAATTGACAAATAAGGTCTTTCCATGTGTACAAGAATATAACATTCCTATCTCTTTTCATCCTATAAAGAAATGCTATTTTTAAGGAAAAATGCTTGAAAGCATGGTAAAGAAATGGAATTTCTTGTATTTAGTGTACAATTTTTTGATTTCATACAAAAAAAAACTTTTTTTTGCACACCACGCAATGCAAATCCTTAAATATACAAGAGAGAAATGATTTTTGAAAATATGAAGTATTTTTGGGTTCACAAAATTCAATGATGTTTTGATCATAGTTGATACATCAAATTAAAAGATTACGACTTGCTTGCACATGTACAAAGTTTTTTTGTCTATAAATACTCCAGAAGTTTGCGAATCTCAATTTTCCACTTTGAGCATTCTCTACTATTTTCCTGATTGTTCGAATGGATCTCGTCATCCTTAGAATCGTGTAAACTCATGTCAAATTTACAATAGAAGAGAGGATTTTTTATGGAAACCTCTTTTTTTGAAGCTAAATGATTGGGTGACTTTGCTTCCTAGTTGCGAAGGTGCCCACAAAGTCAAGCATGCTAAAAGATACAACACAAAAAACTTGGAAAGGTCATATTCTTAGTTTCAAATTGAAGAGACTTGGTTGGTTTGCAAAAGTTCAACATGTTTATAGCGCTAAGGATTCGGTGCTAGACAATCATCTTCAATTCTTGTCATACTGTAAGTAAAGTTTAACAAAGCTTTTTTTATCAATTTCAACCGTTTTTGTATTACAAGATATAAGTTTTTGTATTGCACATAATTTTCCTTCCAATATTCTGGAGCGGCAACCTATTGAATATTTAACACGAACATTCAAATTCATAAGGATTATGCAAAACTTATGTATGCAAACAAATCTGTTCAAATTTTCAATAACGTTCAATTATTTGTCTATTTTATAGGTCATCATGTGCCATTAGGGGGGAGTACTTGTGGAGGTCTTGTACATCTGAGTGCTCCTTGCATCTCTTCATTAGATTGGGATGCTCTTGATCATTCAACAGTTTTCTATGCAAAATGAAACATGACATCGAAAGGGCAATGTTAGCAAGCCAAATTCCTCAAAGGATAAAGATTAAACGACGTCATAGACTAGATTCTCATCTCTACTCTTGCTTCTACTTGCATCAAAACATCGTTTGAAACAATGGCTCAAGATATACATTGTGGATTTGAGAATGCTCGAAATGTCGAAGTGAAGCAATGGAGTATCTATGATTCTTCCCTCATTTAGGCCACATTGAATATTTTACTTCTCTATAATTAGAAATTCTTCAAAAGAGACAAGGTGGTATATTCTCAAGCCTTATTTACAAGGGAAGGAAAAGAATTGCCGTTCTTTTGTAATGGCAAGCTACAAATATGCTCCTTTTTCTATGATCATGCTGTTGAGGGTTCTAAATGCTGATGCAAGCATAAGTGAGCTAACTCTCGAGTAGGACTCAAGAGACTTGAACTTTATGGAAGGGTTTGGTTATACACGGGCAGGGATTAATGTGCCAATGTAAATTGACCAAAAGAGGGTGCATTGTGAGTTACAAAGTGATTCTGTTCAGACAATATTCACATTTGCAGCATTGAGGAATGGATACCACAATCAAAGCTATCATGTACATGGTACTAATCTGTATACTCTGATGTTTGCCAATTGTCTAGAAGATATATGCAGTCAAAGCCTCGAGCTCTCTATTTTTTTTTCTTCTGTATTTACATTGTAGTTGCAACAATCTAGACATACGTTTGTATCAAGTAGCAACACACAAGATCCACATATATTGAAGGGGATATTGGTTGTATTAAAATCCTTTATATGTTCTCTAATGTGGAGGATAAGTTCCAAATCAGGAAGAGTCGAACTCCACATGAGATCTCTTTGACCGATTAAAAAAAGGAAGCGTTTGTGTGAAAAGGAGATTGTAAAAGTCATCTTTTCATAATTACTACGGGAAAGTTTTCTGCAAAAATTTATGGATCAACACTTTTTAAAGGACAAAAGGAATGGTAGGACGCGGTTCTTCTCTTGTTAAAACAAAGAAAAATCCGTCAGATGGGGGGCGCGGTAGAGAAGAAGAAGGCCAATTCCTGTTTTTCTTCTGGTGGAAAATTTGGCAAAGATAGATGGGCAAAGATTTGATATATTCTTGGCAGAAGAGATATTGAAGCTAATAATACAATTGACGCCCTCTACACTCTTTCATATTTGACAAGAGTTGTTGTAGATGATACATTCAACAGAGATCATATGACGATGCTATTGCTGACAACGTTTCTGACGACCCGTGGAGATGGCTCAGACATGCGTGAAGAGAGGCTAGGAAGCTTCAGACTCATCCAAGAACGAGCTCTACTTTGGAGGGATATATTGGTGTGGAGGTAAACCAGGAGTGGATGCTCTCCATCAATGAACATTTGTTTTGCAGAAGCTGTATTAAGTGATGGCTGCGCTCTCATCCAAAAGCCTACCAGAAGACCTGCCCTGATTGCAAGATGAACCTCAGACATGACCACGTGACCACGTCGTCCTGCTGATTCACACACATAGCTACGCAGATCTTATAAAGAGTTGCGATCGTAGGTGATCGTAGGTGATCGTAGGTGATTTAACTCAACCGGTGATCGTAGGTGCATTCTAAGGCCTTTGCGGCCACCCGATGCAACTTTTCACCTTTTGCGTTGTCACCGTCTTCGCATCGCCTACTAATCCTCTCATTTTATGACTTGATAACGACAATATTGGCGGAGTATCCGAAAGTCTCAGACAATTTTTCTTTTGTATTCTGATATGATAAGTACCATATAAACTTGATTTAACTGATAAAGAGTTGCGATCTACTACAAGTAATCATAAATTTACATTTCTGTTTGATTTTTGTGTCTTGTCCATCTGCGCCAGTATTTACATTTGTTTCACGAATTTTTGTGTTCACATCTTCTCTGATTTTCATTATTCACGCATAATCCTTATAATTGATGCTATCGTTTATAATTGATGCTAGCGTTTAAGTTCTATTGCCCTTGAACGGGCTAATGATTAACTTGCGATATAACTCTACTTTAAACCTATTCAAATAGTCGATCACTTCCAAAACAATTGTTGTGTTCTCATTTTCTGCATCGAATTGTTATCATTCAACATCTGACTCATTAAACGTTGAATAAAATATACATATTGTTTAAACTGAACTGCAGAAAAACATAGTTGCGTTCTGTTCCATCTGACACACATTAATTAAACCATTAAACATTGATTGTTGAGCCATGAATTTAAAGGAATTTCTTCTTCAATAGCAATGCTTAAAATTGATTATGTATAAATCGATGTCCTTTCCATATGAAGTGTGTAAAGGTATGATCATATTCTTTCCACTCTTAAAGTTTAAAGCTATGGTTTCATTTATTGAACTGTTTCTCTTTGAGTATTTAAAATGAAGATTGCATAATAAATAGCATGAAGTTGAACGTTCCATTCATTATAATTATCGCAAATTTACCATGATAATTTTGAACGAAATGAATAGAGGTGTAACTTCTAGGACAAGTATTGTTAATCCTCACTTATTTTGAAGTCTATCATTACATTGGAGTGATTTCATAAGCCACTTAGAATTCGGGAATGTTAATATTTTTTGGCTTACAATTTCTAAGATTTTACTTCTACTATGATCCAAGATGTGCCTGAGTTGTATTAAGCACCCCGCATGTGCCGTAGAATTCGGCGGTTGGCTTGATCCACCAGTCGTGTGTCCACAACTTCTCGACAACGGTTTGTTCCTCTTCACATTTTTGTAGCATGTTTTAGAAACATGTTATTACAAAAAACAAAAACATAGTTGCGTTCTGTTCCATCTGACACACATGAATTAAACCATTAAACAAAAAACAAAAACAATGTGGTTGAATAGGAGAGTTTCAATTTTAGAGATTGATGATGTTTTAGGTAGGGAATGGGATAGAAAATAAGCTCAAAAGCTAGGAGATATCATTTTATGTAAAGTTAGTTCAAATTCTCATTCAATTTCATATCTGATATTTGGACAATCACTTGTTTTAGGATATGACTATAGAAGGTGGAAAAAATCTTGGACTCTAGATGCCCTCGGATTCACAGGAGAGCTGAGAAGAATTTAAGTTAGAATTATTGGTTCATCCACATTTTCAACCTAGGAAAATAATTGTCATTGCAAAATGGAAACTCAAAAATATAATGGAGCTCCTAGAGTACCTTGATGAGGTTTCACCATAGTTTAGATTGTCAATTGCCTTAAGAATGTAACCAGTCTTGCCTTTTCTACTGAAATTGTTGGAATGGAAACAAAGAAATTGATGCTAAATACATATCTCTTTTGTTATGAAGACTCATCATATTCATATTGGCATTGTTTTCAAACACTTTTATCATTGCTCCGTTAGGATAAAGAATACCTCCATGTAAGTGATTAGCTAACATGCTAATCATTAAATACATCTCTTTTTTTATCTAAAACACATCATATTCATATTGGCATTGTTTTGGTTTATATCACCACTCTTTTAAGGTTTCTATTGTGTAAAGATTTTTATCACTGTCATGTTAGGTTAAAGAATATCTCCATTTTGCAAAGACTTTTATCGTTGTCAAAGACATATGATCGCTGTGCAAGATTTCTATTCTCCAAAGAAATTTTATTGGTCAAGGTAAGGATAAGAATTTCTCCATATTATTGATTAGTTATATAGAGCACTAAGGTAGGAATATTACAAAGGGGGGGAAGCTTGAAGGGCATGACCAATTCAAGCAATAAGAGGCAATGGATGTTGTCTTAAGGCCCTTATCACTTGAATTGGTTGCAATTCTTTTTTTTATGTTAATGGGCCTTGTATGAAAAGGCATGATTGATTTAAGTGATAAGGGCCATTTGAAGTTCCTGGTCGTGCCTTGTGTGAATGATTAACAAGGTATAAGAGCATCAAGGGTAAGAATATTAAAAAATGGAGAAGATTGGAGCACATAACCAATTCAAGAAATTAGGGGCATCAGAGTTTCTTTGAGTGCCCTAATCGCTTGGATTGTTTGTGCCCTCCAATCTTCTCCACTTTTCTTCACAAGCCCAAGTTCTCAATTTAGATATCACCAAATCGTGATATAGCATGAAACACTTATTATCCTAGTTGATCTCATGAATAGGGGCGTACACCACATATTATATTTTAAACAAAACTACTACCAACATTAATAAGTTGAAACACCTTTCTTTGTAGAAACATGAGTTACAAACACTATCTTCCAGATAAAGATAGAATGGCATCATTTACCAATAGATACAATGCTTTGAAGGTTATTTTGTGTAAAAAATTGTATTTACAATAAAGAGCACATAAATACCTTCCAACATATGTTGGAAGTACATGGGCTTTCTATCAAGATGTAATCCTAGATACAAAACACTATACATTTTCGGAGCCCTCACCTTTGTGCTTATTCTTCTTCTTTTTGGAGCCTTCACTTTTATGCTGATTCTTTAGAACATGCTTCAACGTAGAGTGAATAGGAGGTCCTTTCTTCTTATCTTCAATCTTCTTATGTCCTAGTGGTGGAGGTGGTGGATGAGAGTCTAAATCATATGGAAAGATAGCATCTTTTAAGATGGCATGAATTTCTTTTTCTTTGACTAAAAGGACCCATGAATCTGGATAGATAGATAGATTTAGATTAGGACTATAAACTCTGCACTCTAACAGCCTTATTGCATTGGCAATTACTGTCCATCCACATGATGCATATAACCAAACTTTCTTTCTTCATTGAGTTTGCTTGGATATTTCTTATCAATGTGCATTTTCAAAAATTAGGCTCTCCAAACTTCTAATCAAGTGCAAAATGGGGAAGAGACATTCTTCATATTGAGTTAGAGGGGGCTCTCCAAAGTATCTTTTATATGAGATAATTCTTCTTGAAAAAGAATAAATACAAGATAGAAGCAAATGGAAAGATTCCCAATTCCAATGCGATAGAGTTGAAATTTATGAAATTATGTGTCTCTTAAATACAAACAAAAGATTCACTCATACGAATACAAATGAAAATAAAAGACATGAACTTATGTGTCTCTAAAATACAAAATGAAGATTCACCCATACGAAGACAAATGAAAATAAAAGATATGAACTCACACATAATTTTGTGAAATTATGTGTCTCTTAAATACAAAATGAAGATTCACTCATACAAATACAAATGAAAATAAAACATATGAACTGACACGAATACAAATAAAATAAAACATATGAACCATGTCATCAACGGAAAGGTCCCCTAAGTAGGTTAGAAAAGAGATTTAAGAATAACAAGAGTGTTCCTCTCTTTAAGCACCCGTTGACTCATGCTACCAAAGGGAAGAAAATGAAAAAGGTGTGAAACCTCCAAAAAAGATGACAAGTTTATCAACCTCCTTTGTACCCCCGCCCCCTTAATTCGCTTGCAGTTTTCATTCTCTTTCGATATATTTGCAGCTTTTGTGAGGAAAACAAAGAGCTTTTGAAAATGGATTCCCCATCGAGGGAGTGGAGTGAGAGCTTGATTCACCTCCTTTATAAATATCTTGATAAATATCTATAGCCTTTCTTTCTCTCGGGTGGGAAAAGGAATGTGGCTCGACTTCTACGTACAATCAAAGTTCAAGCCATTTCAAAACTGAAACAACGAGTCCTTCGCAAAGCTTGATGATGGACACATGAAGTTCGAGCGGATGCATAAAGATGACTGTACCTCTCAATAGGAACAGGAAACAAAGGGCGAGTAGAGGAGTTACACCTTGGAGTTCAAGGCTCAATACGGTGGCCCGCCATAGCTGTTTCTCTATCCGGCTGGGTGCTATGAGAATATCAGGAAAATGGCAGGGCATGGGCTTATCAGACATTCTGAGTCCGTAAAAGCACTGGAACCTTACAGGCTACAGCTACAGACATATTTCTTTTATACATACATCCAGAGAGAGAGAGAGAGAGAGAGAGAGAGAGAGAGAGAGAGAGAGAGAGAGAGAGCTGGTATTGCACTGCACAAGCAGGTTGTAGCGCATACTGAAATACAATCCTGTTGTAGAGCGTCCCTAGTATGGCTTTATAGACCCGTGCGCATAGCAAGAACACAAATCACATATCCCATCTCCTTCGTGCTTATTGACTTGCCTTCATCTTACTTGAACGACACCTTCCACACTACCTTAGATCTTGACGCACGTCAGAAAATGGTGGGGAACAATGGTTATGTCGCAGCTCAACCTGACCATCAACTCAACACTAGCCATCGTCCCCTCCCTCATCGTGGACAACTGAAGACAGCGATCGCCAGCAACTTGGCGCGTTCCAACTTTAACGCGTTTCCATCGTTCCGAGCGCACACAAAGAAGCCGACACCTACTACCATAACGTCTCCCACAGTCGCTCATATTAATGCTACCGCTGGTGATCAGCCTTCAAGGGTTGCTCATCATCATACTTAACCCTTCCATTTTGGTGTTCAAACTTGGCATAAAGTTTTATTTTTTCTTGCCCTGTCATTCCTCCGATGCATCTGTATACACGATATGCTCGATGGACAAGGTTCATGTCAGCACACAGTAAGACCTATGATCGTATCTCTCATGGTCTATTGTAATTCATTTGCCATTTCTATGCATCAAACTCTCTTCAGAAGTGGGAGCTGTTATTTCCAAAAAGTAAGAATCGAGGTCGTTTAGAACTTCTAATTCGATATTGCAACTGTGAATGGTAAAGATCTTGTGACATCCAGTCAGAAAGAATTCTGTGATTACGTGTTAGTAGAATTATTCACTTGGTCTAGTTGGTGGTACCTTGTGTTCGTCGGAAAATGTTATTTAAGATGAAGAGGACTTGAGGGGTGATCGAAAATTTTCAACTCTGGAATACCGATAAGAAAATGTGAACATATCCGTTCAGAGAACACTCAGTATACCTATGGGAGGAAGCAGAGTGTATGACGGTTTTTTCTCAATCAGGTAGATGATCACCTTTGTAGAATGGCGGAAACGTATCTGCGTTGTCTATGTAAGCACCAGAATCATAACCAGTATGAGCGCTGAAAAGTCCAGAAGATCTGGACTCAAACTGCAGCGTAGCAGCTGATGTAAGTTTTAACGGCAACCGAAATCGGAGGCATGCATTCGCGCGCTGCTTGTCTTCCTAAGGACGATAAGTGGCGGAATAAACAGAACATTGTCGATTCACGCGTCTAAATATTTCTGTTGCACAAAAATAGAAGTACATGGCCGTCAGCTTTTAGGCTGTAATTAAGCATTTCACAGTGACTTATATTTTCGAATGTCGTGGGTCGTGGTTCGCACTTTTCTTCTTCCCATGCCACAGCTATAGTTTAGTCCCAACGAAAAGACCATACCTGCCATGTTCGTTGTTTCAGTCCATGAATGGTAATCAAAGAGCGGCGACGATGAACTTCTATTTTCTTATTAGACATTCACATGTTGAGAGGATGGCCGATTCTGCGAGTTCTAGACTCTGCACTTTTGTTTTGAAGGCAGAAGTGACTAAATGCGATTTCTCAAAGCAGTAGTGACTAAATGTTCTGGTGGGACAGGAAGCATGAACATTAATTAATCAATTAATGGTATGTTCTGGTGGGACCGGAAGCATGAACATTAATTAATCAATTAATGGTTGTTTACATGAGGCTCTTGTAGTTGTTCGTCTAAACTTTCGATCCACCGTTATAAATCGAATTATCAAGCTGCAAATGAAAAACATCTTATAAATGGAATTAACGAAAGGATTCTCTCTCTCTCTCTGCATCGTTATCATATGAGCAGAACCCAAATTTCTTATTACTTTTCATATTGCATACTTTTATAAAAACTCTTTTGCATCATTGTGACTACTTTTATGGTTGCAGTCCGAGGGCGTAAGTGTTTTCTCTCTGCTTGAATTTTCTTGGCTTCTTGCAACGCATGGTGACTTCCTCTTTCATGGTGAGCAATATTGGTGGGTAGGTTGAGGTTAAAACACGTGGTTAACCGCTCTCAATTTTATTCTCAATCAAAATTGATTTCTAAACTTTTTTCAATTCATGCGCAATGAATGAAAATCATTTTTATTTTTATTTTTAGCCTAGCATATGACAATTTCAAATCAAGTTAAAGCTATTGAACTTTTATTTCAACAAATACTTGGAATTAGCTTCAAAATACAATCGTAAATTTGGTTAGGTTCTCAAGAAACAATCATTTTTCTCTACTCTATCCTTATCTACTCTTTGAAATTTATAATCATCTCATATGAATATTCACATGTAGTGCACTTACACAACTCCAAGATCTACGACTAATTCCACTCATGCGTAAATATCCCTCCTTTTATCTCAAGTGAACATAACTCAAAGTGACTTCGAGACCACAACCCAATTTCTTTACTTCTTTTCTTCAATTAGATTCATGGATTTTCTTCTTATGTCTTCACTTTGTCAATAAACATTAATGTACTGCTCCATAATTTTGTAACTTTTACTTTTTTAGGGTGAAAGAAACTATAAACTTTCATAATTGTTTTTGTTTGAGGAAAGGCCTAACCCCTTTTCAGAGTTTCCTATATAGTTATATCTTTTTCTTTTGTCTTAAATGGTTTCAAAGGTTTGGATGTTCTTGAGGAAATTTTCATATTTACTTCAGTTTGTTTGATAGTACCCTCAAGAAATTGTTTTTCCTTTTCTTTTAATTTTTGTTCATCTCATTATCAGTAACTTCTTGTTTGCTATTCGCTTGTTTACTTTGGCTATTACCTTGATTGTTAATATCATGTTCAATTGAGAGCTCAAATCTTTGAGTTTCTCTTGTTCGAATATTTGGTCATCATCTAAAAGCTTTGAATCAATTGATATATATAATTCTTCATATGTTTTCTATTTCTCACTGAATTTACTTGTTTTGGTTAAGAGCTTTATATGGGGTGGTTCTAATTCTATCACTAGAAGCTAGGTGACTTTCAACACATGTTATCTTCCTAAGTATCAAGGGGGTCTGTGTGTGCTATAACCTAATAAAATAGCTTAAAAAATGGTTGTTAAATGTGTGATGAGAGCTATAGACCCTAATGAATATTGGGCCTCCTAGATCAAATAGAAAATTGCTTTGTTGAAATAAAAGGAATACAAATCCTAGGGAAACCACTCTCTATGAAATGTCATTATCTCCCTTCACATTTTCTCCCCTCTTGCAAGTTCTATAGTCACTAATATGTGGCATTCTTGGATGGAATTGAATTGGTATGTGTCTTTTCATATGGAACATTACATGTATATCAACTTGTACTAGTAAGATTCCATTTGGCTAGCTTGGTTATCATTGTTTGCTAAGTTGGGTCAAAATTGCAACCCATAAATGTAAACGAAAAGAAGAATTTAACTCTTTGAGTGACTTGTTACAGGGAGGTGAGTTGGATTGTATTGAACATGTGATGAGTGTCCTTAATTTAACTCTTGGTTGTAAAATAGGTGTTGTTGAGACAAAGAAAACTTTCGCATGCTGAGGGGAGAGATAGTCACAGACCGAGGAGATGAAGCTTGGAACTATTTAGAGATGGAAAGTTCAATGGAGCAATTGTTGGAGCAAGTCTATGACAAGCCTAAGTATTGGCTTGAGTCCCAAAAATTCATAGAAGAAGCTTTAAAATGAAGACTATGTAAAGTTCACTTGTGAACTACCCCTTGTAACTTTTGAAGAGTTTACTTAATGTAAAAGTGAAAGAATCTTAAGTGGTTAAGTCCACTTGATCAAAAAGGGAAAGAGGAGCCACGAATTCGTGATTTGTGGTAGGTAGAGAATCAAATCAATCATTGATTGATTGGAGAGTGATTGAGGGAAGTTTGCCTCCCAAACTCAACTATAAATAGATGGCAGTTTTAGTCGTGGTTAGAGAGACCTATGTGAAGACCTCCAAGAGCTGAGCTTTATGCCATATCAAGGTGTGATTACAAGGCACACATATGTATCAGTAAGTCATTGTATTCTACAAGCAATATACTTTCATTTTCATGATTATTTGAGTTCATATGTACATGTTCTTGTGAAGTGTACTACTCACTTCCATTACTCTCAGTTTTCGCAGTCAGATAGCAAAGATGGTTTCTCTGTGCTTGGAGCATCATTTTCAGTGATTTAACTTGGTAATGTTAGCTCTATAAGTCTACTATAGGCTCACAAATTTTCATCTCATTTAAGTGTTTCAATCTTCATTTATGTTCAGTTGAAGTCAACAGTGTCTGTTCATCTTCACTTCTCTGTCAGGTACCCGACTTTTTCACTCACCTTGTCAGAGCCATTTCTCAGTGGTTACTTATCCAAATTCAATGCTTTGAAGCTTGTTGGATTTAGCTTTCTGTTTAGTATAAGCATACAAAGTTCCATAATCATTGGATTCCTATATTTTTCGTTATGTTCATTTTTCTGCTCACTGGTCTCAAATTATAGCAGCCCGTGTAAATCGAGATACTGTCATCACTTGCTAAACATCATTCTGAGTGTGTGGTTCATTATTTTTTATGCGATTACTCTTGAAAGTTAGCTTTTTAAGTTAACTAGACTTCCCCAAGAGGAATTAAGCTAATTGCTGCTGTGCTCAGAGAATTATGCAAAACAGTGGACAGGTGTATGTACCAAAATAGCAAGTTTTTCACCTCTGAGCTAACTCCAACTTATCTGTTTTGATCTATCTTTTTGAGAGTGATCTTCCAAGGTACATAGGGTGTCTAATACATCCAATGGCAAGATGAAAGGGCCCATCATGTACTCCACAAGCGAAGATGAAGGCTTGCATAGTGACAACTCAATCATCAAGTGAATGATGCAAATACCTTAATCAAGAAGATTCCTATCATTGAGACCAAATGAAAGGACTATATAGGAGGTAGACACCCCTACAATTGGCCTTTGTTGAGGAAAGTATGGAGTAGCACCTACCCATGTTTTGGGTAGAAGAAGATGGAAGAGATTAAGAAGAAGAAATCTCACCCTAAAGAAAAGATGAGTGGTGAAGATCATATCATTGAATGTGAGAGGTCTATCAAACCTAAATTGAGAAATGACAACTAACTAATGTTTTAGAGAAAAGAGTCCAAATCCAAACTTAATTTTCCTACAAGAAGTGAAGATTGATGGTCAAGCATTGATAACGAGGCTTAAGAAATTTTTCTAAGTCACATGTGGGTTTCGACAAATCACTTTAGAGGAAGTAATGGTTTGGCTATTAGTATCACTACTTTTGGGGCCCTTCTTCTCAAGGATTTCCTCTTCAATGGCAAAAAATATCTGGTTTCTTCTTAGGGTAAATAGTTTACCTCCATTTCTTCCATCTATCCTCCTAAGCTTTTTTTTGGTAGGGATTGCTTGAAAATTCTTTGGGTTTTCCCCAATTTGACCATTTTGATTGGGGATTTTAACATGGTTGAGTGATTGGAAGATAGTTGTGAATAGAGAAGATGCATCATAGAGAGACAGGAAGGGTTCAAGTGGAGGCTCTTCAAACTCCATCTTGACCTCCATGAATTTAAGGAAAAATATCTCTTTTCTTGGCCCGACCTCAAGTGGTTGAAGATCTTTGCAAAGCTCAATTTTGAGAGATGTTATTTCTCCCACCACTTGCATGATGACTTTGGTAATGCTGATATATCCATTGACATTAGAACCACTACTTCGGATCACTTAACCATCATTGTCACCTTTTCCATACCTAGTAGAAGAACCAAGGGTACTTGACTCCATGTATATCCCTTTCTCTTCAATATCCCTTCAGTTTGTCATTCAATTAAGATGATTTGGAGCAAGTCTTTTACTAAGGGAGAGTCTCCTACCTGCACTTGGACCAAATTAGTGAGACTAACTTGATGTGTTGTTAGAAACACTATCAAGAATTCATGAGGATTAGGAAAATGAAAAGGGAAAAGCTTTATTCTTTCCATACTACCTATGAATGAATAAACTAATAAAGGTAAAATTGGTCTGGAGCCTAATCTTCTTAAGGTTAGTAGCAAAATAAGATAAAAGATTCACTATAGTTGACTCCACTATTTTTCCTTGGAGAGTGATAGGTGCAAAAGAGTTGATAGAAAAACCAAGGAAACATGCCAGCATGCTGATGATGGAAAAAAGTGATGGCACTAGGTATAAGTGAGAGAGCTAGAATTTTGATTCCATTATCAATCACTTCAAATATTTGGTGGGATCTAGTGTTATGATGATGGATAGTGGAAGAGAGTGCATGCTTGTTATTTCCAAGGTTAGAAACCCCAAGATCTCAAAGGTCACTTCTCATTATATGGAAAAAACTATTTACACCTCTCAATTGTGTGATGTCATCAATTCCCATCTGAAAGGTAAAAGGGATCGACTTGACATGCTCGATAGTGGTTTCTACATTACTTTCCAAGAATTACCTATTGAAACCATCACAAAGGTGTGGTAAGAGTTTCTCACATGTGAAGCCCTACATAATTGAATCAATGATTGGATCGTCAATGTTATCCATAAAAAAGATTGCAAGAACAAGATCAGAATTGTAGGCCTATCACTATGCTTTAGATAGCCTACAAGAGGATAGATAAAGTGTTAGGTAATAGGATAACTAATTATTTAAAATAGTGGATTCATAACAAAAATGATTTATCCTATTATTAAATATAGACTTGGATAAAGCCTTTGATAGATTTTGTTGGGAAGTCATAATGGAATCCATGAAAGATGTGGGTTTGGTAATAGGTTTATCAACTTGGTATCCACACTCATGGACAATGCTTGAATGGTAAAAGTTAGACCTCTTTCCTACTCAAGTATTTGATTAGACAAGGATCTCCTCTTGCCCCTATCCTCTTTGAAATGGCAGCCAATTGCCTCAATATTCTCCTTAAAAACCGAGTCCATGAAACTAATATTAGGAGTATCTTAGTCCCTAATTATTAAGAAGAACTTACCCTATGGTTTTTTGTTGATGATACTAATGTTCTTCTTTGAAATGACCAGGATTGCATTAAAATCTTATGGGAGTATTTCAATACTTCTTGTATGGCCTCAGTGACAATGATCAATGATTCCAAAACTACCTTCAAATCCCATCATGTTAATGCTTCTAAACTCATCCTTAGATATATTTGTAAAAAAAGCACTTGACATCAAGCTTCTAGCCTACTGGGTATTTCAATGGGGTTTCAATTAACAATGTTGAAATGATAGGAATGGTTCTTGAACAAACTTGTTTCCAAGCTTCAATATTAGAATTGCATGAAAAGTAATGTGACTGGAAACTTTATAGAGGTTATGATTATTCTTATCCCTTCCAGTATCTACTTCCTCTCCTTTTGGAGACCCATTGACAAGAAGCTTTATAAACTTGAGATCACTTGTAGGAATTTTATCTAAAGTAGGGACCCAAATTGTAGACATGTATGCAAAATAAAATGGCATGTATTCTACCTTCCTAGGACTTGAACCCAAGTCCTCCTCCTTTCCTCACTTAAGGCTTAACCATTAAGCTAGGTGCATTGCTTGTATTAGAGAGCATATGAATCTCTACTCAAGTCTAGTATAGAGATATTTGGCCAAACATTCAAGTGACCAAACTGTGTCCAAATTTAGATATGTCTAAACAAGCCAGATACTTCAGATTGTAGACTTACTTTATAACATTGTTGCCCCCTTGGGAGAAATTTTCATCCTCAAATTATATGTTTGAACACGCTAGATACTCAGATCATAGAATTACTTTATAAAATTGTTGCCCCTTTGGGAAAGATTTTCATCCTCAAATTATATGCTATATATATCTATGTAGGAATCCTCCAAGCCTCATGTTCTACATAGATGAACAGGTTTTCATTTTTGTGGTGGGATTGACCTCATACTCTAAATGCATATGAGAATCTAATGGTTGATCCATGCCCAAATAATTCAAAAGACCATCTAGCTTTGCATTTGATATATTTATTTGATTGCAAAGTAGGGAGTCAATAATAAAAGTGGATAAAAAAACATCCCTATCGAATTCAATGTTTTGACTATGTGTTATGTGGACACAAAGGTGGATATGATATACTAGTACATTTCTCAACATCACTGTTGCATGGATCGAGTGACCACAGTGGGATTTCCATCTCGGTCTCGAGTTTGAGAACTTGTTTCACTTGAATATGATCTAGAATTCAAACTAGAACTTTTATTGACCCAAACATCTAACTTAGATGTTTGTATCATGACTACTTGTAAATAACATTTACGTGCTTTTTCAGCCTAGTGAAGGAGTATTGTGTCCAAGTAGGCTTGAAAATCATGGACCAAATGTGGGCCAAAGTGTGTCATGTACAAGGTCATCTTCAATTTAACTTGACCAAAACAAATTCAAAATGAAATTTGTGCAGTTTAGGACACTTACCTTAGCTTTAGCTTCTTGGGAATTGTCAATCTTATGGGCAACTCCTTAGTTTTCTTTGCAAGATAGTACTAAAATATATGGAATTCATTCTAGTGATGCTACTTAAATTGAAGAAAACTCAAATGAATAAGTCAACTTTGACTTTAACATCTTTGAAGATTGAATGGATTCTTGTACAAAAAATCTAATTGGGATGCTTGATTTAGTTACCTTTTCCAACTAGCTATCCCTCGCCTTTCCTAAATGGAATAAGATATTCTAATTAATTCAAATATAAAAGATTTGGAAAGTGGAAGAAAAGAATAAAACTCTATGGGACCAATTCAAACTTCTAAGATACTTGAACTTTGCTATGAACCAAAGTGTATGTGACCCAAACATTAACTTTTCAAAGATCCATTGAACCAAGATATTGGAGATTTTTCTCTATCTTTAAGAGAAGTAAAATAGACTCTTAAAATGAATCTTGTTATGAAATATTCTTGGGCTCTCCAATAGAGAACCTCTTCCTAACATACTGATAGTGTAGCTAAAGGTGCTTTGTGCGAGCATGGAACATGAGGTTCCTTGCAACTACCAATGTGAATGAAGATGGTGTGGCAGAAGATTGATCAACACTGAAATCAACCATGAGGTGTCTGAGCTACACACACTCAATAGTCATTGTGAAAGCTACCCTATACTCAACCTCACAACTAGAAGTGGCCATAGTGGGCTACTTCTTTATCATCCAAGATATGGATGAGATACCAAGCATGAATAAAAAATCACTAGTAAACACACAAGTGCCATAGCAACGAGTCCAATCTGAGTCATTAAAAGCATGTAAATATTGTGGCAATGATCCCCCCTTGGGATAAAAAAAATCCAAGTATCTGGGTACCACTCAAGTAGCCAAAGATGCGGTTAACTACCTACCAATGGTTGATGCTTGGGCAATGCATACATCTGCTTATCTGAGAGATAGAAAACTTAATATCATACTAATTTAGATGGTCAAAGATTTTTAGCCATAACAAGGAACTGTTTGAAGCACATAAATACTTCGAGATTTTCTTTCAATGGATACACCCATGCATGCCTAGAGAATTCATCAATAAAATTCATGAAGTTAACGTAGTTCTCAAAAGAAGGTGTCTGCATAGGACCCCAAACATCACTATGAACAAATTGCAATTTGTGAGTAGCTCGAACTGAACCATCTTTTGGGAAGGATGAATGCTGTATTTTTCCCAAAATTAACCCCTCATAGGCATGTTTACAAGGTGCCTCAAGTTTGGACAGAGAGGACACCATTCTAGATTCTACATGCATAGAAAACTAGTATAATTCAGATGACCAAAGTGTGCATGCCAAATCTTTGCATCTGAGATAGACTTAGAATCTTGAATGGCACATGTTGAATCATTAAAATTTTTGCATAGTCTATGAGCTTATAAAACCGACGATATACAATGCTAGAAGCAATCACCATTTAAGAGATCACGAACTATGCATCTCTCATCAATAAATTTGACAACCAAGCCAATCTTGGCTAATGTTGAAACTGACAAAAATTTTCCTTGATCTGTGCCACATACAAAGCATTTGACAATGTGAAAAAGCTATGAACAATAGTAATTATTATGATAATACCAACTCCCATTATAGAATAAGAGGATTCATTAGCGTTTATGATAGTATCCCTTGTAGGGACAAACTCAAGTGAATTGAAGAAAATGTGTTGTGAAGTAATATGTTTGGTTGCCCAACTATCAAAGTTTGATTAACAAAGGGATCAATGTGTGTGTCTAAGCATCTCAACCATCCCAACAAAGTTTCTCTACATAGGTGCAATAGGAAATGCATCATGAATAGGAATTTGAAGATTATCATCTTCAACACCATCTACATCACCTTCAATAATTGTATTTGCAAGTGTAGTAGGAAGTCTTTCAATACCCTACATAATATTCCATAGTACTTTTGCTAGCAATACATGATACATCATATATGCCCATAATGGATAATTAGTACCATCCAACCTATCCTCAACATCCAACATATGGAATACATCATTGCTTTTAGCCATGGTTACTGACTAAATACCTTAATGTAGAAAAATGACTATATCTTGAAAGTTTAGCAAAACCATCCTCTTGAGCTCTAATAAATGTGTAGGAGACTTCAAGGCACTTGTATTGGAAAAACAAAACAAGTATATATGTTTGGCACAAAATGATAAAATTTTGTGCACAAACATCACGATAGTGCGTTCAAAGGCTAAAACGAGCTCATATCAAAATTTCGATACCACACGATGAACATTTTTTGAGCTCATGATTTCCCTTAGTATGCTAACAGATTTTTGTGTGATTCTTAGACTACAATGGAGGGGTTTTGAGGATGCCCTAGATGAAGTAGTGACCTGCTATGATACCAATTGTTGGAGCTTGAGGTTTGCCAAAGAACATGAACAACACAAAGAAGAAGAAGAAGAAGAAGCTTGGAGCACAATACAACAGTGAATGAACTACCAAGTGAATGTACAAGAATGAGGTCCCTGTTAGGGTTATATGTGTATATACAAGCTAGGGAAAAAACATCATTAAAAGGGAAAAAAGTGCCCTTGTGGTCATAAGTGTGTTCAAACACATCACTACCAAAATAAGTCAACACACTTCCCAATCTCATGCCTTGACCTTCACTTTGTCTTAGAAAATATAAAACCTTTTCATGGAGTACCCATCCTTCTTATATAATCTTTTCAAAAGAAAACTAGTTTTAGCTCCAAGCGCTTGAATTGCTTGATTCAATTCCTACTGGTTATATTCAACCAATTTGTGGTGATAAGAGCTTCTTAGTTCTTGTCTTTGGTTTCCTTTTTATTGAAGATTTAAGTAGCTACCTCAAGGACTTGATAAAGAATCGCTCTATTGCTTAAGTCTAAGCATCCACTAATGCTTGTGGATCTCACTGTTAAGAATCCTTCAAGGATAGGTAAAATTTATGTTTTACCTTCCACATAATTAATTACCATCATCAAAGTTGTAGACTAAGTACTTTGAACAATTAATTCCTTCACGCTTTTCCTTTGGATAAGTGTAACTGTGCATGATTTATTTATCTTTGTGGTTTACAACCACCTTTAGGGATCCCATATTTTCTAAGCTTCAGCTTTCCATAAATTGTTTCTAGACAAATTTAGTTCTTGGCTAAACGTCTATTATCCTGTAAAATGTTTGCTTCCCTCTATGTAGCCCATCAAATAGGGCTTGATGCATGTAATTTTCTCTAGAAAGATATACTAGAAAAGAAGTTGAAGCTTTCATCATGTGATAGCTTCTATCTATGCTTCAAAATATCTTTCAAAAGGAAATCATCATTTACTTGCCCTAGAATATTTATGAAGTTGTACCTTTTTTGAGAAAATTCATGGATGAATGAGATCCATTACTTTTAAGTTCTATATTCCCAAAAGATAAGTTCATTTGGAATATGGTAGAAAAATGACATGATTCAAGAAACAAAATACTAGACTGTTCACTTAAGTTCTCATTGTTAGGAGCTTCCTCATTTCCAAAAGATCACTTGTCTAAGTTTCATCTTAAAATTGCAAATGTCTTAAAAGAAACTCTCTAACTCTTCAAAGAAGAAGATCTATTTTCAGTCTCATTGTTTTCTTTGCAGTAGACATCTTTACTTTAGACAAATATATGAACTAAACATGTTTTCTTGAACTTCAAAGTTCAACTTTTGTTTAATTTCATCTATTTTCTAGCATTGA
>CM035436.1:34332221-34592716 GCA_020310875.1 Ceratopteris richardii | reverse complement strand
CGTGTCGTGTCCCATGAGAAGGCTAACTTTGTGTCGGTCCCCGACAAGACATCTACTTTGTAAAGTGTTCCATTCTTCGTACGAAATGTTGACGCAAGGGTCAATATCCTCGAAGTTGATCCAGTGGTTGGTGTCTTATTTCCAGAGATGTTTCCATTTTTGAAGCCTTTGTTTCATAACTTCTTGGCATTTTGAATGCTCCAAGATTCCACACTCCGATGCCATGGATCGAAAACGAGATAGAGTCGTTTTGTCTGATACCGCCGCCCCTTCCAGTCTTCACTTACTCTTGTGTAGCTTTTGACTTTGTTCCAACTCTTCCATAGGGAGCACACAAGATTAGAGCCTTTCGGGAAGACGGGATCGGGGAAAAAGCAGGGTCAAGATGTCAAGATTCTTCCAATTTGGGAGACCCATGAGAGCCAACTCATTCTTGTTTCTGAAATCAACTTGGCCCACGAGGCCTCTTCGTTGCACCAAGCCTTAATCATCCATTTGGCTGCCAGTTTGTTAGCCATGCACACAATATCCAGGATACCAAGTCCCCCACTATCTCTATGGCTCGTGCAGATAGACCATTTGATTTTAGGCACCCCCCTCCTGTTGTGGTCGTCCGTCCATAAGAAGTTTCTACAAATACTATCCAGTTTGAACAGATCTTGCTCTTTGGTCTCCAACAAGAAGGAAATAAATGGTAGATGATAAGAGGAACGTGTTGATAACCATTGCACGACCAGCAAGATTGATTTGCATACCTCTCCAATAGTTAAGCTTGTTTTCGAGTTTGGCCAGCACATAGTTCCACCGTTGTTCCATAGAGACGCCAAACCCCAAGGGAATCCCAAGCAGCCAAAAGATTTGGCCCTGCGGAATGATTTGATAGCCATGATCAATGAGAAGGTCGGGTTGTGACCCAATGATAGCTCTAAAGGCGATCTTAGAGTGGTTGATTGTGGAACAGAGGCTTCACAAAAGGTGGCCAAACACCTCCAGAATGTCTCAAGGCTAGTACTATCATTGCGAATAAACGCATTCATATCATCGACAAAAAGTCTCATGGCGATCTGACTATGGTCATGAGGCAAACGGAGGCCTTTGATATTACCAGCTTTCACCTGGTGCTCCACCAGCCTGCTAAGCCCTTCTGTGGCAATGGCAAAGAGAAGGGGAGCCAATGGGCAACCTTGTCTAATAGATCTTCTAAGTCTGATGACCTTCGAATGTTTGCCATTAATGTTAATTTGGGTCGATGCATTTCCGAGAAGGGTCGCGATCATCTTGGTGAATTTTTGACTACATCCAAGATCTTGGAGCGACTGCAGAATGAAGTCCCATTCAAGCCTGTCATAGGCTTTATCAAAGTCGATCTTGAGGAAGACCACGTCTTGTTTAGACTCATTTGCAAATTCAAGACCTTCCCAGATGTCTATAATGGTTTCCAAAATTGACCTGCCTTTGATGAAACCTTTTTGGTCCTCGCTTAACCACGCTCTCAAGTGGCAAGAGATTTTGTTGGCAATGACTTTGGCAATGATCTTGTATCCTGTTTGGAGCATTGTAATAGGACGCCAATTCTCTATTCTGTTCTTTTCCCCCTTTTTTGTGTATTAGTTTGATAATGCCATTGTCGAGACAAGAAGGAAGCGTGCCAAACTTGAGTGCCTCTTGCCAGACAAGACGAAGAGGGGTGGCAACCACCAACTTAAAGGATTTAAAGAACTCATTAGTGAGCCCGTCGGGTCCCGGGCTTTACCAGAAGGGGAGGGCATCAATGACCTCAATGATTTCTGCTTCAGAGATAGGGGCATGAAGCACGGGGCGAAGGTTGAGTGGTATCCTGTGGGGGGAAACCCTAGATATGGCTGCCATACAGTCCCTTCTATGGTGGGAGAGGGGGGTTCGAGGTCCCCAGGAGTCTCGTGAAGTGCCCCTCGATGATCCCAACATTATCTTCTTTTGTATTGCATACATTGCCATTTAAGTCTAGCAGGAAGGGGATCGATTCTCTATTATGTTTCCTTTTAAGGATGCGACACATCTCTTTGGTGGGTTTGTCGGCCTTGCCAGCCCACCAACTCCTTGAAGAACATTTGCAAATTTTTCCTTTGTATCTCTTCCTCATATCTCAACAGTGCTTTGATTTTTTGAATACCTTTCTAGGCTTGAGATTTTCCTTTGTTCACTTCCTCCTCGAGCCTCCAGAGTCTATGATATAGAGCTTCTCTACGAGCCCGCCGCAGAGTCTCGAGCATCTTCCTGGATCTGATCATGATCTGTCGTGACTTAACGACCGCACTTCTCCAACACTTGGCTGGGGACAGGCCAGAGGCGAATGCCTCCTTCCACACGTCAGCAATCTCTTGGTGGACAGAGGGGAGAGAGAAGGAGGGCGCACTGGCGTGGAACCACGGAGCCTTATGGATCTTGGAGGAAGGTTGGAAATTGATAACAATCGGGTAGTGATCAGAGATGGTGAGGTCGATACGTTGCGAGAGGGAGGGTTGGCCCCACTGGTGGATTAAACTCTGAGAAATGTAACATCTCTCAAGTCTAGCTTTCCTCAGGTCCTCGCACCGCTTGGAGATTTGACCAAGAAAAACCATTCGAATCTTTGAATTCGACTAGATCCAAGTGAAGTTTGGTTTTGTCCCATTTTTCTTTCTCCCGACTATCGATGACCCTGCCCTTGCCCATCCATCTGTCCGTAGGGTCCTCCACCATGTTGAAGTCGCCGCAAATGAGCACGTTATGGGGGAGCGAGTCCAAGGAGGCCCAAGTGTTCAAGCTTTCTAACTCCCCATTAGGGGCATATAGAGAAACTAAAGTAAAACAAAAAGGAGCACCATAAGAAACCGCAGTCCACCGATGGCATTCATCTTCAATAGATTTCTCAAGCTTTTCAAACCAGAATTGATTAATACCAATTACCGTTCCACCGGACCCCCGCTGGTGCGCCGTTGAAATCCAAACATGGGTCGAGGAGACTTGTCTAAGCCGTTTTTGGAGGTCTTCTCCGTCAATTTTAATCTCTTGAATACATATAAATTCTGGGTTTAGGCTGATGTCGCGAAGCCATTGACCAATGATGGTCGCTCTTGAGGGGTCCGATAGCCCTCTAGCATTGAACGAGATGATGATCATTGTCGTAGTGAGCCCTCTTTGCGGGCGGGAGCTTTATCCTTTCTTTTCTTGGATTCATCTTTCTTTTTCGCTGGGATCGGATCCCGAATTAGTAATAGGTTCTTGTGGGGGCTTTTCCAGGGTAACTCCATAGGCTGCTTTCCTTTGCGGGATGCCTCCTACTGGGAAGAACTAGGCACCGTTTTCAACACCGTTTCTCGAATAGTCGATCCGATGATGGAACTTTCACTATCCATGTTATCTTTGTTACTAGTGGTAAAGCCGTTTTCTTTGCTTGTAGAGTAACCCTCCTAGGAGATTTCTTTATTGTCAGGGATCTCTAGGGCTTTGTCGCTGCTGTCTACCTCAAGTTGGTTCCCACCTGGGTAGTCAAACTCGTTGATCTCCTTTTCCAGATTGCAATACAAGTTGCTGGAGGGGGTAACTGACATGTTGATTCGCTCAGAAGTCGCCCTAGGGATTCTTTTCCTTCTTTTTCTGACTGATGAACCCATCTGCGTCAGCTGCTGGATTACGGGGGCCCTTGACTTCCTCTTCCTTCGTCAATTCCCCTTTGTTGTCTTGATCATTTCTTGGGGCTTCTTGATTTCGCTTGCTTTTTTGTCTCAAAGGGCAATCTTTGATCCTGTGACCTTGTTGGCCACAACGAAAGCACGCGTTGGGAAGGTTTTTGTAAATGATATCTTGCTCCCATACTTCCCCTTCACCCAAGTCCACTTTAATCTTCGATGGAAGCGACATGCTGAGGTCAGCCTTGACACAGATTTGAGGGTGCCACCGAGCGTTGAACGAGTGTCTTGCACCTTCATAAATGAGGCCACCAATGTCCTCGAGTGAGGCCAACGGTTTATCGATAGGAGAAACAATGTTCCACACGAAGTTGTACAAAAAGTACGGCAGGTTGGGGAGCTCAACCCAGAGCGGGTACCGAAGCGGTTTTGATTTATCGGGAGTGAAATCAAGGGACCATGTGAAAAGGCACAGGGTCGTCCGGCCGAGTTGCCAGGTTCCGACACTCAAAGCACGAAACGCCATATCTTCGTTTTCAAAGACTAGCAACAAGTGGCTTGCCGGTAGAACTCACACTTACAAATAAATAGCCCGCGGGGGAACCACTCGTTGCGAAGCCACTGTCGCACGGTTTCTAGCGGGGGCCTAGGGCCAAACATTTGGCCGACTAGGCAAACTTTCTTGAGCTCCTCCTGGGTAGACAGGATTGCGGATCTACTGAGGGAGACCAAGGGGGGTTCAACACGATCTGAGGCCCCGGCACAAGATCCCCCCTCCAACAGAGAGGCAAGGTTTACTGGCCTCCCCCGGAGGAGGGGCCAGGTTACTTCTCACAAAGGAGGGGGTCGCCAAAGCCATAGACGAAGGTGTGCACACGAGAGAGGGAAGCTTGCCCCAGCGGCAACGGAGTTGGCGCAAAAAGATCCCCTACAACTACGAAAGATGCGCCCCCTTTTTTTTTCTTTTTCTCTTTTTCTCTTTTTTCTTTTAAAACTTTCTTTTCAAACCAAGAAGATCGGAGGTTTCTGGTCCAACTTGAAAAGCAAGGAAGCTAGGGCACTAACTTTTTCTTGAAAGGCAAGGAAGCTAGGGCACTGTCGAGGCACAAGCAGCCAAAAGCGGGGAGAAAGGAGAAGCAAAATTCTTTGCACAAACAACTCTGAAGCGGGGAGAAAGGAGAAGCAAAACGAAACGCCTATGAACGCCGTCCAGCCAACTCGTAATAATTAACCTCCATAGGACCAACCTTCGCGGGATGAGACTGGGCAGAACATGTGCGCTAGACAGGACCAGCCGCCACGAGATGATACTGGGCAGACCCGATGACGATACCAATCCCTACCGCGTGACGATACTGCGACAAAAGAGGGCAGCCACGTGACGATACTGAGCAATGATCGTGACGATACTGACGATACTGAGCAACCACGGTGACGATATTGGGCAACAAACGTGACGATACTAGGCAACCACCATGAGACGACACTGGGCAACCACGGCGTGACGATACTGGGCTAGCCCCCAAGGACCAGCGACGATCTCGCAGTGAGCGAGAGGATACCCAAGCCGAGTACGCGGAGCGTGACGATACCGTGCCAAGCCACTATCGTGATAGTGCTAGTACGGCCGGGCACAGGGAGGTATCGACGACACCTCCGAGGAGGTATCGCACCACCTACGACCAGACGTGCCATGTCACTGACCTCCCCACAAGAAACAGAGTCGCAATAAAGCGACAGACGACGAGCTATCATCCGACCACTGAAGATAAAGTGCTGAGGTGCTAATACTGCCGACGACAGAGTGTCAGGCTTCGCAACACGCTGATGGAAGGCGTAGACCTCTTTTCAATTCAAATTATCCAACGCGGTCCTCAACCGTGCTGCAGAGCGCATTCTTCGCAGTGGAACGCCATCACTACCCGTTGCATCCACCGTGTGACTATTTGCCCGGAGCTCAAATACCTGCCATAATGTTGATGTTGTGTCGATGCGCCAACTCCAAGAAAAGCGCTATTTGAAGGGGTAGGAGTTACCTTGTGTGTTTTTGGGGAGATGTTGCCTTTGAGAATTTTTAACATTATGATCCCTCACTTCCGGGAAATTTTTTCATGGAGGTGCATCCTTTGGAAAGCAACAATTTCTTTGGATAGGTCCATATTTATTGCACCTTTAACACGTAATGGGACATTTGGTTTTATTTCACCCAGCTCTCCCCCATGCTCGTAGCTCATTGTTAGAGTTATTTGCGTAGAAGGTAGAGGTGGATGGAAAAGAAGATTATCCTAGGTGTGAGGAGCGGTTTGGCCCTAGCCATTAAACGCGCTTGAGGTCTAGTTTTGCACTTGGTTGTGGATTTTGTTCTCCTTGTGGTAATAACGAACCCTCCCCTCCTGTCCTCCCTTCCCACAAAATTGAGAAACAACTCTCCTCTAACACGTTGGACAAAGTGGCCTTGGCCTGCATAAAGAGTGCACCATAAACTCATAGGTACCTCTTTTTGGACATTGAGTTGCTTCAATTCTTGCCTTAACTGTGCTAGTTCCTTGAGGCCTTGCATTATGGTAGCCTTTTCATGTGCTTATGACTTTTGCAACCTGAGAGCCTCTAACTCTCTCCACAATTCTGAGATGTTCTCATTTGGAGAGATGCTTATAGATTGGGATGCTCCAAAATGGATTTCTTTTTCTTCTTCAATCCTTGTGACCTGTCGAGGGTAATTTAGCAAGGAATGCACCCTTCCTCTCTTGCAAATCATGACTCCTATCGATAGAGAGGAATCTCTTGGTTTCATGAAGGTGCTCAACTGGCCGGATCAATTCCAACTACCGGTGTTCCAGAAGATGGCATGGATGAGCACCGCTCCAAGCAATCTCAAGTGATGGATGGAAACCCGAGAAGAGAATTAATTAGCGTACTTTGAAGACCTTCTCGTATCTTTTGGAGTTCTGAGAAAATCAATTTTGATACAAACTCAAATATCCTCATTTTCATCATTGAAAAACATATCCTTATCCTTCCTTAAACTAATTTCAATATCAATACATAGAAAATATTACATTTTATCATATATGATTTATATTTCTTATCATTTATGATTTATATTTCTTAACAAACTAAGCTTCAAAGTCGGGGCTTCGAAGCTATTCGATGTTAATCTTTTCTATAGGCTTTAAGATCTAACTTTAGAGCTCTCCGAAAAGTGAGCTATCTTTGATATTTTATTATCGCATTTGCATTGATCTCTGCTGAAGATAACTGATTCACGATTCCGTAGAATAGCTTGCATCGCTAAATTTTCTAGAAAAAAGCTTACTCTCAGAGTCCTGCTTTTCTATGCTAGTCGTGCATGAGGATCAGACCTCTTATATGGGAGGTGTGGCATACCAACTTTCCATTCACATTCCCAAATAAATAAAAATGTTTTCAAACCCTGCTAGCATTTAGATGTCTTGATCTCATACATTTTCAAGGACTGCAGACCTTTCTCTATGTTCTCATGTGATCTACATAGCATCTTTATGATACTTCGGCATGTATCTTGTCCCCAACCTAGGAGAGGTTTTGTATGAATTGATATATTCATCCTAGGTTTTTATCAAAACAGAGATTCGCCTCAAACAAGTGAAGTTTTAAGATCTTTAGCAATGTGCTCTTCTTCAAAGTTTTATTCTCAATCAAAATTGATTTCTAAACTTTTGTCAATTCATGCGCAATGAATGAAAATGATTTTTATTTTTATTTTTAGCCTAGCATATGAAAATTTCAAATCAAGTTAAAGTTATTGAACTTTTATTTCAACAAATACTTGGAATTAGCTTCAAAATACATCAATAAAGTTGGTTAGGTTCTCAAGAAACAATCATTTTTCTCTACTCTATCCTTATCTACTCTTTCAAATTTATAATCATCTCATATGAATATTCACATGTAGTTCTTTTACACAACTCCAAGATCTACAACTAATTCCACTCATGCGTAAATATCCCTCCTTTTATCTCCAGTGAACATAACTCAAAGTGACTTCGAGACCACAACCCAATTTCTTTACTTCTTTTCTTCAATTAGATTCATGGATTTTCTTCATATGTCTTCACTTTGTAATTAAACATTAATGTACTGCTCCATAATTTTGTAACTTTTACTTTTTTGGGGGAGAAAGAAACTATAAACTTTCATAATTGTTTTTTTTTTTAGGAAAGCCCTTACCCCTTTTCAGAGTTTCCTATATAGTTATATCTTTTTTTTTGTCTTAAATGGTTTCAAAGGTTTGGAACTTCTTGAGGAAATTTTCATATTTTCTTCACTTTGTTTGATAGTACCTTCAAGTAATTGTTCTTCCTTTTCTTTTAATTTCTGTTCATCTCATTATCATTAACTTCTTGTTTGCTATTCGCTTGTTTACTTTGGCTATTACCTTGATTGTTAATATCATGTTCGATTGAGATCTCAAATCTTTAAGTTTCTCTTGTTCGAATATTTGGTCATCATCTAAAAGATTTGAATCAATTTATATATGTAATTCTTCATATGTTTTCTATTTCTTACTGAATTTACTTCTTTTGGTTAAGTGCTTTATATGGGGTGGTTCTAATTCTATCACTAGAAGTTAGATGACTTTGACCACATGTTATCTGCCTATGTATCAAGGGGGTCTGTGTGTGCTCTAACCTAATAAAATAGCTTCAAAAATGGTTGTTAAATGTGTGCTAGGAGCTATAGACCCTAATGAATATTGGGCCTCCTAGATCAAACGGAAACCTCCTTTCTTCAAATAAAAGGAATACAAATCCTAGGGAAACCACTCTCTATGAAATATCATTATCTCCCTTCACATTTTCTCCCCTCTTCCAAGTTCTATAGTCACTAATATGTGGCATTCTTGGATGAACTTGAATTTTTATGTGTCTTTTCATATGGAACATTACATGTATATCAACTTGTACTGGTAAGATTCAATTTGGCTAGCTTGGTTATCACTGTTTGCTAAGTTGGGTCGAAATTGCAACCCATAAATGTAAACAAAAAGAAGAATTTAACTCTTCGAGTGACTTGTTACTGGGATGTGAGTTGGATTGTATTGAACATGTGATGAGTGTCCTTAATTTAACTCTTGGTCGTAAAATAGGTGTTGTTGAGACCAAGATAACTTTCACATGTTGAGGGGAGAGATAGTGACAGACCGAGGAGATAAAGCTTGGAGCTATTGTTGGTGAGATGCATTCCAAATTCCTAATACTAGAGGGAGTGTCTCTCACAAATTTTGGACAAGCCCAATTAGAGATGGAAAGTTCAATGGAGCAACCACCAATGGTGCCATAGAAATAAGTGCATTTGGGATTATCTTTATGATATGAAAGAGTCCATTCTAAAATGTCTCATTATACATTATACATGGCAAAAAGTGGAGGAGAGCTAGATTAAATGAGCAAAGGTGTATTTCCTATAGAGAGGAGAATGAATTGTGCCATATCTTGTATGAATGTAGTAATGCTTTTGAATTATCATTCCAAGTTAAGGATTTGCATGTGTGTTTACATGATTCAATTCATTGATGCTTCCTGTAGCAACATAGTCTCCCCTTTCTATGGGAGAAAAAGTACTTGAAGTTTTGCACAATTAGCAGAGCAACTTTGACATGTCATAGGGGTAAAAATAGGTGATCAGTAGCCACCACAAATAATCATAGCAACCACAAGTAGAAATTACACACAAACCCTAGGTCCTCCACTCAAGACAATAATAAATTCCTTTGCATTTTACTTATCTAGCTCATGAACTAGTGGAATTTATTATTATTTTTATTTTATCGTTACTCATTTCTTCTTAACTTTTCTTTCCGTTGCTTTACTTTGTTTTTTAATGAGTTTTAGATGTTAAGTAAGTTCCTTATAAAATAGAATTCAAATGAGAAAATAGGGAATTTGAGCTATTATTTTAGCGGCCAGACAGTTAAGTCAATTTTGAATGCTCAAATTGGGAGATTAAAACCATAGAAACCATTTCGCTCCTTCATTAGGAGTATTATCTCACAATCCTTCCTTGATGGAAATTTTCGCATTGATAATATGAAATATGGTCCAACATGGTGGTCAAGGGACCGATCTTGGCTCCTTTACCCATCTTTTTGATGTCTTGACACCTACGGTGTCTCTCCCTAAAGATGATGTCCAAAATGTGCAAGAAGATCTAACCTGCTTATGCCTCATCAACCAATGACTTGGCCCAAGGCCTCCTTTAATGGTATGCATGGCTTAAGAAAAAGTAGTTTCATTGAGGTATTTTAGTGAAGAAGTGCCAATGCTTGCGAGGAAACAATGTCCTTTTGGTTTTTGGAAATAATTAAAATGCATTCCAAGCCTTTCAAATGGGTCATGTTCTATCTAGAGGAACACTATATTATTATTCTAGTGGTTTTCAAATTTCTCCCCTAATAGATCTTGGACCTCACACTATCCCCTTTGGATTGAACTTCCTTGTTGGGAATTGAACTCACAACCTCCCGGTTAGGAGTGCGATGGGCTAACCACTTGCCCCAAAAGCCATGGTTGAGGATTACTTGCTAATCCTCTCTCTTAAGGTGTGGTTCAACCATCCCCTACTAGGATTATGTGACATTCCTTCCCCCTTAGACTGAGCATTGTCCTCAATGCTCACTAGTGGACCCTTCTAACTCTTGGACCCACTTTCCATGCATGAGTGCTTCCACCAACCTCAAACTCCAGCACATGGACCAAATTTGGACCTATCCCACCCTCCGTGGGTACCCAAATGCCTATGCACCTTCATCCAAGGCTAGTTTCACACTCACCTTGGATAAGCGCTTTTTCCAAGTGCCCACGAATGAGGCACAAACCTCTGTCTCGCCCAATTTCTCAACTAGGCTCTGATACCAATGTTGGGAATTGAACTCACAACCTTCCGGTTAGGAGTGCGATGGGATAACCACTTGCCCCAAAAGCCATGGTAAAGGATTACTTGCTAATCCTCTCTCTTAAGGTGTGGTTCAACCATCCCCTACTAGGATTATGTGACATTACCCTAACCACTTGCCCCAAAAGCCATGGTTGAGGATTACTTGCTAATCCTCTCTCTTAAGGTGTGGTTCAACCATCCCCTACTAGGATTATGTGACATTCCTCTTCTACCGTATCATTTACATGTTGGATCCTATGGGGCTGCCTTCTTGCTTTCAAGAAGTAGGTGGTGTTTGAACTATTGGAGGACATGGTGCACACCTTCTAAAAATGAGATGGTGATGCCAACTATTGCCAAAATTGAGTTAAGGAGTGCAAAGTAGACCTCTTGAGCTTTCCAAAAAGCACAAACAATCACCCTAGTACTTTGAAATATGATCCTCAAATCATTGGACCAAAACAGATAAGTAGGAGTTTCAACTATGAACCAAAACTTGCTATTTTGGTCACTACAGCTACTCAAAGAAATGAACGATACTCCTTCTTTGCTAGAAATTGAGTAAAATCCTTTTGTGCATATCTATCAGCTAGGATAGCTAACTTTTGCAAGTCATTTCACTTGAAATGATGGACAATACATAATGAATGATGTTTAACAAGTTAGAGATGCATCCCAACATTTTCACGCACTAACAATATGCAGACTAGTGAGCAATGTTTTGCTCACAACTTGAGATTGATTAAGGAAATAAACGTGAAACTTGGTAGAAAGAAATAAACAGTATATTAAATCTATACCAAGTTAAATCATTGAAAATGATCAATTATAAACTGATAAATAGATCAATGAAACTCATTCTTCTGTGTGGTACATGACAGAGAAGAAGATATGAGATATAAGAAAACTATATGAACTAATGCACATAGATTACATTGACATTCGCAATGAATGATTGCACAATGTGAGGTTAGAGCTATGGTGTGAGCTAAATATGCCACATAATTACCTCTAAAATATCTTCGAATCAGGCTCAGCATACGCGACTTTTGAAGTCCTCTGTTATAGCTAAACTTGGAGCTCTTTTTGAATTTCAAACTCAAACTTCTACCAAAAAGTATCTCTAAATTTTAGGATCTCAATATCCATCTACCTCACCAGTAATTTGTGAAAAGATTCTCGTAAGTATTCATGATTGAAGTGATTCCATATGTGCACTTTTACAAGGCGTAGAAACTTCATCTTTTACAAGAAATCATTCATGTGATAATAGATGAATGCACATAGCAATCTTAAAATAAACGATGAGGCATTTAGGCTAAGAGTAATTGCGCCAAAAGATTCCCCTCAAGCCTAATATGCTTGGTCTTCAATTCTCTTTAATCTCCTACAAACCAATCATCGTCTTGAAGCCATTCAATTTAGTTCCATCCAACAATTTGGTTAGCATATCTACACATTGAAAGTTGGTTGATACATAGGATAATTGTATGTCTTTGTTAAGTAGCTTCTCTCTCACATAATGATAATGCACTTCGATGTTCTTAGTCCTTGCATGATGTACATGATTACAAGCCAAATGAAGTGAGCTAGTGTTATCAACAAAGATCATTGGAGTGTATGTATGTAGCCCCAAATCGTAGTAGAGTAGTTTGAAGCACATGGCTTCTTGTGTTGAGTTTGTTAGGCCTCTATATTCAGTTTGAATTGATGAACATCGAGCTTTCACTATGCTTGAGGTGGGTATGATCTACATCAAAGCCATCATTTGGATGGTTCCATATATGAACCTTGAAAAATAGCACTTATGTGCACATTATTTCTTTGTACTAATTGGTTGATAACTTATGATCATTTCTTGTAAGGTTCAAAGTATTTAACTTTGTAAAAGCAAAGATTAAAAGGATCAAAATCCAAAAGTTTGGAGTGGTTGAGATTGATTCTCAATAAATCAATCAAAATTTAGTTGAACTCCAACTTTCTCTTTTCCTAGATTGTAGGAAAAGATTCCAATCAACTCAAGCTACCACAACCACCTAATTTCAAATTCAAATTCATGAAGAAAAAGCATGGATAGATCCTCAAGAGTATACATAAAGAATCCAAATAATTTTTACATTATGAGAGTGTTGATTTGACGCAATACATATACTCTTTGATCATTGCTTGGTGCCATTTTGATTCTCTGCTCCTTCTTCCTGAGAGCCAATCAACTTGTAGAGGTTGCTGGTCTCTCTATAGAGCTTCAAATCAAATGATTAAGCATTCATTAGAAAGCCGCGACCTTTTAGTTTACGTATACAAAATCACAAGTGATTCGCTTTGGTAGAGTCAGAGAAAGCTCAGTTTTATACTCTTGAGCTCATCTTCTACACATCCTTGAAAAATTAGGATGACATCCAATCCGTGTTAAGGTTATTGCTCTTTCATTTATTGTTATAAATTAGGGATTGTTTCCATTATGGCAGAGAAACCCTGTGAATGACACTCCCTTAAGAAGAATGTTTCCAATTGAAAATTTGTTGGTTGCTGAGTGTTTGAAGTCATAATTTCCATGCAAATGTAGAAGGTTTTTGTGAGCTAAAAAAAGTGCAAGTTATGTGTTTTGCATCAACCTGTTCTTGTTGATGTTCAAAATTACCTATTTGGTCTTATTACAATAAACACAAGCCTACAAGATCTACTTTACACATATAAAGAGCTAGGGCATTGCTCGACCAACTTCACCACTTGACAACTCTACTTCTAAGCCTCTCCAAGCTTCTCGAACTTCTTTTAGTGGTATCAAAGCAACTTCAAGGTGGGAGATGGCTTTCCATCAATTATTGGGAAGCTTGATAGACACAATTATGCTTGCTGGAAAATCAAAATGGAGGCTTATTTAAAGAAGTAGATAAGTTCACACTTTTGTGTGCAAGGGATGCTCCAGCAAGGTCGTACATACTAAAACTATCTTTGATTTTCTATTGGTACATATTAGAGGATGCAAGACATCTCAAAAGACTTGGGATGCCCTAGAGACTTTCTTTTCTTCTAGTACAATCGATTGGAGAGGTGATTGAAGAAGGGGCTATCATGAGGCAGATATTGAATGGTATTAGAGGTGACAAGCAATGAAAATCTTTCACCATAGCCAATGACCTCATCATGGATGTGCAAACTCCAGAATTCACCATCTTTCTTGCACAAATCTTCAATAAAGAGACCAAAAATAGCATAAAGGAAGGTAAATCCTATAATGGTAATTCAACTAGCGCTCTATATGCAGATAAGAAGGATAAGAAGCTGAAAGGCAAGAAGAAGGAAGAGGATGAAGTGGAGACTTCCCAAACCAACTTCGCGGGCAAGAGCAAGTGGAAAAGGAAGAAGAAAGGACCAAATCATGAAAAAAAACAAAGGCTAGATTGTTCAACATTGTTCCATCTAGGATAATACCATCCATACCACTCAAATTTGTTGATTCAATGTGAAGACCCAGAAAGGAAGTAGAAGAGGTAGATATGGAAACACTAGAGGCAAAGTTGGAAACAATTTCAAACGCCATCATAGAAGGGACAACAAGAACTATTCTATAGATCAACAACATGAAGACTCATTGCTTTTGATGAATCTAAGTAACAAGGAAGTTAAAGAAGATGATCACTTATTCTAAATGTATTCAAGATGTTCAAACCATCTTCTAGACAACATAGCTCTCTTATCTGACTTGGAAAGTCCAAAGCATAGGCATGAATCAAATAGTGGATGATACAAAGCATAGTGTGGAAAAGATTGGTAATGTCAATGCTTCCAAGGGTAGGACAAAAATTCTCAGTAAGGTATTGTATGTTCCCACTATTACAAAAAAACTAATAAGTGTAGGCCAAAATAATTGAGAAAGTCTTGCAACTTAGGTTCAACCAACATGGAGTTTTTGTGGATCAGATCCATGTCAAGGCTTCAAGAAGATATCCAGAGGTGAGAAGCATGGTATGCTTGTAGTACCCCTTCTCTTTTTCCTTTCTCTCTTTGTGGCATGTGAGCAGTAGGCAGAACCCACTAGCACTCTGAGCATGAAGTCCGAAGAAGATAGAAGAGAAAGAGATTGAGAGGAGAGCTCTCAGATGCCTTGGGCTGTAGCTTCAGGGAGTGTCCGTTCCATTTCTTGGACATATTTGGGTCTGGGAAGTTGATGCTTTCAGTATTCCGGGCAGATTGTTGCTTTCATTTCAGTTGATTAGTTTTATCTCTCTCTTTCTCTCTCTCTCTGTCTCTCTCTCTCTCTCTCTCTCTCTCTCTCTCTCTCTCTCTCTGTCTCTCTCTCTCTCTCTCTCTCTCTCTCTCTCTCTCTCTCTCTCTCTCTCTCTCTCTCTCTCTCTCTCTCTCTCTCTCTCTCTCTCTCTCTCTCTCTCTCTCTCTCGCTTCTCCCCCGCCCCCTCCATTTAGCTCCACCCCCGCCCCCTCCGCTTATCTCCACCCCCACCCCCTCCATTTATCTCCACCCCCGCCCCCTCCATTTAGCTCCACCCCCGCCCCCTCCATTTAGCTCCACCCCTGCCCCCTCCATTTAGCTCCACCCCCGCCCCCTCCATTTATCTCCACCCCCGCCCCCTCCATTTATCTCCACCCCCGCCCCCTCCATTTATCTCCACCCCCGCCCCCTCCATTTAGCTCCACCCCCGCCCCCTCCATTTACCTCCACCCTGCCCCCTCCACTTATCTCCACCCCCGCCCCCTCCATTTATCTCCACCCCCGCCCCCTCCACTTATCTCCACCCCCGCCCTCTCCATTTAGCTCCACCCCCGCCCCCTCCATTTATCTCCACCCCCGCCCCCTCCACTTATCTCCACCCCCGCCCCCTCCATTTATCTCCACCCCGCCCCCTCCATTTAGCTCCACCCCCGCCCCCTCCATTTAGCTCCACCCACGCCCCCTCCATTTATCTCCACCCCCGCCCCCTCCATTTAGCTCCACCCCCGCCCCCTCCATTTATCTCCACCCCCGCCCCCTCCACTTATCTCCACCCCCGCCCCCTCCATTTATCTCCACCCCCGCCCCCTCCACTTATCTCCACCCCCGCCCCCTCCATTTAGCTCCACCTCGCCCCCTCCATTTATCTCCACCCCCGCCCCGTCCACTTATCTCCACCCTTATCTCCACCCCCACCCCCTCCATTTAGCTCCACCCCCGCCCCCTCCATTTAGCTCCACCCCCGCCCCCTCCATTTATCTCCACCCCCGCCCCCCCCATTTATCTCCACCCCCGCCCCCTCTATTTAGCTCCAGCCCCGCCCCCTCCATTTATCTCCACCCCCGCCCCCTCCATTTAGCTCGAGCCCCGCGCCCTCCATTTATCTCCACCCCCGCCCCCTCCACTTATCTCCACCCCCGCCCCCTCCATTTATCTCCACCCCCGCCCCCTCCACTTATCTCCACCCCTGCCCCCTCCATTTAGCTCCACCCCCGCCCCCTCCATTTATCTCCACCCCCGCCCCCTCCACTTATCTCCACCCCCGCCCCCTCCATTTATCTCCACCCCGCCCCCTCCATTTAGCTCCACCCCCACCCCCTCCACTTATCTCCACCCCCGCCCCCTCCATTTATGTCCACCCCCGCCCCCTCCATTTAGCTCCACCCCCGCCCCCTCCATTTATCTCCACCCCCGCCCCCTCCACTTAGCTCCACCCCCACCCCCTCCACTTATCTCCACCCCCGCCCTCTCCACTTATCTCCACCCCCGCCCCCTCCATTTATCTCCACCCCCGCCCCCTCCATTTAGCTCCACCCCCGCACCCTCCACTTATCTCCACCCCCGCCCCCTCCATTTATCTCCACCCCCGCCCCCTCCATTTATCTCCACCCCCGCACCCGCCATTTAGCTCCAGCCCCACCCCCTCCATTCATCTCCACCCTCGCCCCCTCCATTTAGCTCCACCCCCGCCCCGTCCACTTATCTCCACCCCCGCCCCCTCCATTTAGCTCCACCCCCGCCCCCTCCACTTATCTCCACCCCCGCCCCCTCCATTTATCTCCACCCCCGCCCCCTCCATTTAGCTCCACCCCCGCCCCCCTCACACACACACATACACACTTGCATGCACACACACTCACAATTACATGCAAATGCACCCACACCCACACATATACATACACTCCCATTCACACACACGCACCCACACACTCACACACATATAAGCACACACTCACACTCACACACACAAGCACATGCACACACACATACACACATGCGACACACACACACATGCGACATGCACCAAATGGATCGGGCATGGTGAAGGTTGGATTTGCTGGCAATGTTGCTCCTCGGGCTGTATTCCCTAGTATTGTGGGCCGTCCAAAACACACTGGGTCATGGTTGGTATGGGGCAAACAGATGCATATGTTGGTGATGGGGCTCAATCCAAGCGTGGAATTCTCATCTTGAAATACCCGATTACAAGACTTGTTGTGTCGATCGAAGACCCCTTCTTTACCAGGATGATTGGGAACATTATAGCAAGTTCACTGAACAGATTGGCGAACACGTTCAAGTTGTTGGAGATGATTTATTAGTCGCCAATCCTATGACGGTATGGAATAAAGGTTTGCAGGTAAAAAGTGGAAGCAGGGAATACCTTTTTGCCACCAACCATTCACGGCCACTACCTATTTTTGTGGATCTAATTCAATCAAGTGGAATAATTGACCTACCCCCCAATTTTGGGCATTCCATCGGCGCGTGATCAATGGACGTGAAGATTCGGCAAAGCCTTCTTGGCCTATTGAGGGCCTATAAAAACAAGGGACTTGTGCTCATCTGGGACACTTTTTAGTACATTTTTTGGAGTTACATTGACGCGTGTATACATGCAGAAGACCTCTCTTCCACTTGGTGGTTTCAAGCCTATTGTAGGAGCTACTCTGTAGTGTGGATACAGAGGGTAGGCTTCTCAGTGGAGGGCTATGAGCACTATAGTGTAAGAGAGTGCCTTGGATTTTCTTTCTTTCTTGTGAACCAGTGTTGGTGTTAAGCTCTATTCTCTTCAGCAAATCTTACCATTTGTATTGTTCTTGGTTAGACTGCATGTAATTGGCCCCCTTAAGCTAATGAGAAAACTCGGTGTATTGAGGTGCTTTATTTCTGGGATGGCTTGTTAGCCCCCTAAGCTTACACTTTTTGAACATCACTCTGCCCAACCTTGTAATCATCTGATTCAAATCAAGAAGAGTATGGTCTTCCTTGGTCATTGATTGTTCATATTTTCTGAAGTAGTTACCACTTTATGCAATCCGTGTTATCTACCTGCTCACAGAAATGTTAAAGGGTATACTTCCCTAAAGAAAACCCCCCTTGAGTAGGTGACGTACTGGTTATGTTTTATCTTTATTCTCTACTTTTGATAAAAGTGGATACCCCAGTACCTCCTCTACAGTTTGGCACGCACGGTGGGACCTTTGCATTTCTGTGAGAGGTATTTTGCTCTATCATATTTCGAGTAGGTACATGACCCATACATGGGCAGATAAGGAGTCTCTTCGTGTTCGGAGGAGCCTTAACAAGTTAGCAATAACCACGGCTAGTAAGTCTACCTCCCCTTTGCCTTCCCTAAATTTGTCTATTGATTTGGGTGTGACACCATTGTCAGAAGATGCACCTCCTTGTCAACATTATCCAGAAGCAAAAGATCATTATACCAAAGATTGCCCAAGAGGTCGGCCTGCTCCAATCCACATGATTGCAGTCTCTCCGCGAGAAGAAGGTATGACTACTCAGTCTTATGCCGTTTCATCCTCTGCAATGCCCATGATGACCAGAGCTAGGCAAGCAGCAGCGAACCTTAGGGAGGAACAGCAAGGATTTCAGGATAAGGAGGAGGAAAAGAAGTCTGGATGGAAGGAACAAGCGGAAATTGAAGGGGCTTATGAAAAGATGGCTACTACTATGAGGGACCAATCAACAAGTCTGCAAGAAAACACTCAGGAGGTAAACATTGAACAGATCTTGAAAGGTATTCATCACAAGGTTAGTCTATATGAACTTATAAGGATGGATTCAAAAATAAGAAGTGACTTACTAAAGATTATACACTCTGCCCACTTGGTCCAATCACCCAGTATAGATGGTTTCATGGTTGATTTTCCCCTTGCACCCTTAGCAGACTACCAAAGCTCAAGATTATTTGTTTGTATAAAGGATGAAGCTCTCACAGGAGTGATCATAGATGGAGGCTCTGGTATCAATTTGATGCCAGATTTTACAATGAAGAAGTTGAAACTGAACCCCACCAAGTCGGCACCATTCACCGTTACATTAGCAGATCAACATCGGGTTGCGCCACTTGGCCTTATTGACAAGGTACTGATGGTAGTACAGGACTGCCACTTTGTGTTGGATTTTGTTGTTATTGCCCTTCCACAGGAGACATCTTACCCTCTACTCCTGGGGAGACCTTGGCTGAGACAAGCAAAAGCTTTGCAAGATTGGGGGCAAAACAAACTATGGATTTCAACAAATACCAATAGCCAATTGAAATTACATTTGGAGGAGGGATTTGATTCAGGAAAAACCACTGGATATACTGTGGATACTCAGGTAATGCCCTCTCTACCCCAAGAAGATGATACATTGTTAAAATGGATGTTGGGAAGTGCAGAGTGTTGCACAGTGGAGATCAATGAAATTGTGGAAGAAGTTGCAGATAAGGTAAATGAAGACCACAAGGTATTGGAGAATGAGCAATTGCAGAAAAATACAAGCTTTGAAAAGGCAACCAATATAAAAGTATCGGAGGTAGAAGATCATGAACTTAAGAGCAGAGAAGATCTTCCTTTTGCAGATATACCTCAAGGATGGATGGAAGAACATGTTGCAGAATATAAATTAAAATCAACTCCTGCATATAGTGGAAATGATTTCTCAAGCAAGACAAGTCCTGAAACATTGGTTCAAGAAGTAAATTTAGGGGATGAAGAGAACCCTCAAATAGTTCACTTGGCATCCTGGTTGTGGCATTATCCTCCTTTGCTACAGAAGGTAACTTCTTTGCTTTTTACTTACAAAAGTGTCTTCGCATGGTCCTACAAAGATTTAACAGGAATACCAGAAGAGCTTTGGTTACATCGGATACCCTTAGTTGAGGGAGCCGCGCCAGTAAGAAGTAGGCCATATCGACTCAATCCGAAGTATGCAGAGGTGGTAAAGGCAGAGATTACAAAACTAGAGGAAGCAGGTATAATTGTGCCAGTAGAACATTCCAGGTGGCTTTCTTCTATGGTTATTGTGCCCAAGAAAAATAGCGGAAAAATAAGAGTATGTGTTGATTTTCGTGCTTTGAATAAAGTGACTATTCAAGATGGATTTCCTCAGCCCTTCACAGAGCAAGTACTTGAGGAACTAGCTGGACACACTTTGTATAGTTTCTTGGATGGTTTTAGTGGCTACAACCAGATAGTAATTCATCCTGATGATAGGGACAAAACAGCCTTTGTTACTCTCTGGGGCACTTATGTCTATACTCGCATGGCTTTTGGCTTGAAGAATGCGCCAGCTTCATTTAATAGAACGATGTATCTAATATTGGGCAAGTGGTTAACAACCTTTCTACGCATTTTCATGGATGACTTTTCAGTATTTTCAGGTACAGATAAAAGAGAAGCAGCTCAAGATTTCCATGACCATTTCGAAAATCTAAAAGAAATTTTTGAGCAATGTCTCAAAACAGGTTTGAAATTGAATCCTGATAAATGTCACTTTTTGGTCACCAAGGGTACTCTTCTTGGTCACATAGTATCTGGTGAAGGTATAACTGTTGACCCTGCAAAAGTTACAGCTATTCTTTCCATGCCTATTCCACAAAGTCCAAAGGAAGTGCAAAGTTTCTTGGGCCATCCAGGGTATCACAGAAGATTCATTCGGATGTATTCAGAAATTGCTAAGCCTTTGTCAAGGCTTACTAGTAAAAAGATTCCTTTCTCATGGAGTGCTGTAGCTGACAAAGCATTTTGTGAACTAAAATTGAGGCTATGTACTCCTCCACTTTAAGTGTTCCTGATTGGTCATTGGAATTTCATGTACATACAGATGCTAGTCTTCATGCTGTTGGTGCAGTTCTAGCTCAACCATCATCTCACAAAGTGGATAGACCTATCTCTTATGCGAGCAGACTACTTAACCAAGCTGAAAGGAATTATAGTACGACGGAAAGAGAAGGTTTGGCTATCGTATTTGCGCTTCAGAAGTTTAGACATTATCTCCTTGGTGTACATTTCATTGTTATCTCTGATCATCAGCCCTTGAAGTATTTGATAAACAAACCTAGAGTAGCTGGAAGGATTTGGAGATGGTTACTCCTATTTCAGGAATTTAATTTTGATATTCATATTAAGCCAGGAAAAGAGCACTACATGGCAGATCAAGTGTCCAGGACGGCAATGAGTGAAAAGGCAACAGGTATTAATGATGAACTAGTGGATAGCAATCTCTTCCTAGTAACAATTCGGACTGGTTGGTATGATGAAATTCTTCATGTTCTTACTACAAGAAAGATCCCAGAACACTTGACACCTGTAGAAAAGAGAAGACTGCTCCTGAAAACCAAAGCATATTCTCTTATAAATGGAAATTTATATAAATACTGTCAGGATGATATATTGAGAAGGTGTGTCTATCCAGAGGAGGTAAATCTTTTGCTAGAGGCTGCACACAGTGAAGGACACCTAAAGGGGGAAGAATTGGCTGATACAATCATCCACAAGGGTTTATGGTGGCCTCATATTTTCAAAGATGCAATCAAGTTCGCCAAAGAATGCCACAGCTGCCAGAGGTGTGCCCCCGCGCCCACCAGATTGAATTTCCAACCATTGGTCATATCTACGGGATGGCTCCCATTTGAACGATGGGGTTTTGATTTCATAGGACCAATTAGCCCAACTGGTCAACCTGGAGGTAAAAAGTATATTTTGATGGCTACATGTTATGCCACTAAATTGATAGAGGCTAAAGCTACTATGGATTGCACGGCTTTAACAGTAGCTAAATTTGTGTATAAACGTATTTTCTCAAGATTTGGTTGCCCACTGGAGATTACTAGTGACAGGGGCACACACTTTGTAAATCAATTACTCCAGTTTATATTTGACAGGTACAAAATCTTCCATAAAAAATCTTGTGCCTACTATCCGAGGGCCAATGGCCAAGTAGAGAGTTCCAATAAAATTTTGATTGGATTGCTTCGCAAATTGTCTTTCGATCATCAGAGCTCCTGGCCTCTAGCATTGATTGGTGCAATTTGGGCTTTCAGAACCACGAAGAGGGGAACCACAGGCGAGACTCCATTTCGGTTAGTATATGGGAAAGAGGCATTGGCATCTTTCGAATTTATTATCAGGAAGGAAATTGGAGCCAGAACCATTGGAATTGAAACTCCTATTAGAAGACTTGTGGCATTTGAGGAATATAGGGAAGCAGCAATGAGGAAACTACAGGTAAAGCAAGAAGAACGCAAGAGGCTGCATGACAGGTATTTAAGGACTAATGAGGTACAAGAAGGATCTTTGGTCCTGGTGCATCAAATCCCGTCAACATCCACCAAATTGGCACCTAAATGGATAGGGCCTTATAAGGTAATAAAGGTACTGCCACATGGCGCAGTGCACCTGGAAGATCTACAGGGCAAAAGGATTCCCCTCGTTAACGTCTCCAGGGTGAAGAAGTATCTAAACTAAGTCAAAATGGAAGCATTCCACCCCTTGTTCATACCATGTTTCTTTTCAATAATTGCAGAATAACTAGATCTCATTGAAACGAGTAAAATAAGGGAGAAATTGCACCAGGGACGGTGCAAAAGCTTGATGTGGGGGTCTGTAGTACCCCCTCACTTTTCCCTTTCTCTCTTTGTGGCATGTGAGCAGTAGGCAGAACCCACTGGCACTCTGAGCATGAAGTCCGAAGAAGATAGAAGAGAAACAGATTGAGAGGAGAGCTCTCAGATGCCTTGGGCTGTAGCTTCAGGGAGTGTCCGTTCCATTTCTTGGACATATTCGGGTCTGGGCAGTTGATGCTTTCAGTATTCCGGGCAGATTGTTGCTTTCATTTCAGTTGATTAGTTTTCTCTCTCTCTTTCTCTCTCTCTCTCTCTCTCTCTCTCTCTCTCTCTCTCTCTCTCTCTCTCTCTCTCTCTCTCTCTCTCTCTCTCTCTCTCTCTCTCTCTCTCTCTCTCTCTCTCTCTCTCTCTCTCCCCCGCCCCCTCCATTTAGCTCCACCCCCGCCCCCTCCACTTATCTCCACCCCCGCCCCTCCATTTATCTCCACCCCCGCCCCCTCCATTTAGCTCCACCCCCGCCCCCTCCATTTAGCTCCACCCCCCCCCCCCCCCTCCATTTAGGTCCACCCCCGCCCCCTCCATTTATCTCCACCCCCGCCGCCTCCATTTATCTCCACCCCCGCCCCCTCCATTTATCTCCACCCCCACCCCCTCCATTTAGCTCCACCCCCGCCCCCTCCATTTATCTCCACCCCCGCCCCCTCCACTTATCTCCACCCCCGCCCCCTCCATTTATCTCCACCCCCGCCCCCTCCACTTATCTCCACCCCCACCCCCTCCATTTAGCTCCACCCCCGCCCCCTCCATTTATCTCCACCCCCGCCCCCTCCACTTATCTCCACCCCCGCCCCCTCCATTTATCTCCACCCCCGCCCCCTCCATTTAGCTCCACCCCGCCCCCTCCATTTAGCTCCACCCCCACCCCCTCCATTTATCTCCACCCCGCCCCCTCCATTTATCTCCACCCCGCCCCCTCCATTTATCTCCACCCCCGCCCCCTCCATTTAGCTCCATCCCCGCCCCCTCCATTTATCTCCACCTCCGCCACCTCCACTTATCTCCACCCCCGCCCCCTCCATTTATCTCCACCCCCGCCCCCTCCACTTATCTCCACCCCCGCCCTCTCCATTTAGCTCCAACCCCACCCCCTCCATTTATCTCCACCCCCGCCCCCTCCACTTATCTCCACCCTTATCTCCAACCCGCCCCCTCCATTTAGCTCAACCCCCGCCCCCTCCATTTAGCTCCACCCCCGCCCCCTCCATTTATCTCCACCCCCGCCCCCTCCATTTATCTCCACCCCGCCCCCTCCATTTAGCTCCACCCCCGCCCCCTCCATTTATCTCCACCCCCGCCCCCTCCATTTAGCTCCACCCCCGCCCCCTCCATTTATCTCCACCCCCGTCCCCTCCACTTATCTCCACCCCCGCCCCCTCCATTTATCTCCACCCCCGCACCCTCCACTTATCTCCACCCCCGCCCCCTCCATTTAGCTCCACCCCCGCCCCCTCCATTTATCTCCACCCCCGCCCCCTCGACTTATCTCCACCACCGCCCCCTCCATTTATCTCCACCCCCGCCCCCTCCATTTAGCTCCACCCCTGCCCCCTCCACTTATCTCCACCCCCGCCCCCTCCATTTATCTCCACCCACGCCCCCTCCATTTAGCTCCACCCCCGCCCCCTCCATTTATCTCCACCCCCGCCCCCTCCACTTAGCTCCACCCCCGCCCCCTCCACTTATCTCCACCCCCGCCCCCTCCACTTATCTCCACCCCCGCCCCCTCCATTTATCTCCACCCCCGCCCCCTACATTTAGCTCCACCCCCGCCCCCTCCACATATCTCCACCCCCGCCCCCTCCATTTATCTCCACCCCCGCCCCCTCCATTTATCTCCACCCCCGCCCCCTCCATTTAGCTCCACCCCCGCCCCCTCCATTCATCTCCACCCTCGCCCCCTCCATTTAGCTCCACCCCCGCCCCCTCCACTTATCTCCACCCCCGTCCCCTCCATTTAGCTCCACCTTTCTCACAGAAATGTTAAAGGGTATACTTCCCTAAAGAAAACCCCCCTTGAGTAGGTGACGTACTGGTTATGTTTTATCTTTATTCTCTACTTTTGATAAAAGTGGATACCCCAGTACCTCCTCTACAATGCTCTTTAATTTTGAAGTAGGAGAAACCAAAAACATAGCTCTATTCAACTTTGGGTCTCAAAGCCTAATTGAACTTGAAGTGTGGCATAAGAGGCTTGCTCATGTGAAAGAGACTACCAAACATATCAAAGCAATAGATGATGAACAAATGTGATGCATGTCAGATTAGGAAGGCACAAAGACAACCATTCAACCAAAAGGTTTACATCCACAACAACTTATTGGACTTCGTACATATAGATGTATGTGGATGATGCTAAAACCTTTATTGGTAGGATCAAGGTATTATGTCTCATTTATTGATGATCATAGTAGATGGAAAATTCAAAAATCTATCAAGAGTAGTAATGAAGTATTTGATATCTTCAAAAAGTATCTATCACATGTGGAGGACCATGCAATAGATCACTAATGAAGATCAGATTTGATGGAGGGGGAGAACACATCTCCAAAGAGTTTGATGTGTTCTTGGAAGATAAAGATATAAAAAGGGAAGTAAATATCAGATAATCTCCTCAATTGAATGGAATTGTAGAGAGAAGAAACAAGACATTGATTGGATCAACTAGAAACAATTCTTGAAGAGAAGAGGTTTCCACATTATCTATGGGTAGAGACTATTTCAACATTGTGTAGCTTGTCATTAGAATACCATCCAAATCACTCCAAGCTATGGCTCCTTATGAATCATGGTATGGAAAGAAAACCTAGTCTTGGACATTGCAAGGTGTTTGGTTGTTTATCTTATGTTCATGTACCATTAGAAATAAGAGGTAAGCTAGATGAACGTGCAACAAGGGCAATATTCATTGGATATGATTCTACTTAGATGGGTTACAAGTTCTATAATCTATCAAGAAAGCAATTCACTACAGGTAGGGATATTGCGTTTGAAGAACATGTCTCTGTATGATGAAGACAAACAAAAGGTAACTTTACCATATGATCTTGATTTTGATTTCCATCAACTAGGAAACAAGCATGATACACAGGTCAAGACCCAAGAAGTGATACAGATGATCACTATGAAAGAGAACAGGATTACAAGCTTTAGAAGTCAAGAGGCAAAGAAAAGATGGGTGAGTGTGGAGAATGCTCCAAGCAAGCACCTAGAAGGTCAAAAAGGAAGAAAATACAACCATAAAGGTACATGTACGATTCCATATTTTTACAAAGCATTCAATCTACTTAGAAAAGGACTCAATTTCAGAAGAACCCTTAGCCTCTAAAGAGGCAAAGGGGAACCCTAAGTGGGAAAAGACCATGAACAAAGAAATAGATGCATTGAAGAGATGGACACTTGGGATTTGGTTCCAATGTCACTCAATCAAAAGGTAATTGGTTGTAGATGGGTATATAAACTAAAAAGGAATTTTCTAACCTCTAGGTTTTGAAAAACCTAATCCGACATCTTATGTTTGTAGAATTAAGAAAGCATTGTATGGAAAAACAAGCTCCTAGAGCTTATAATTACAGGTTGGTTACACATTGTCAAGATTAAGGGTCTGAACCTAGCAAATCAGATCCTTCTTTATTCATCAAAAGGGATCACAATGAGGTTATCTATCTATGTGTATATGTAGATGACATTATTCTGACATGTGAGGATCTCAATGGCATTCAAAGAACTAGAATGCATGTGCAGAAAGACTTTAAAATCAATGACTTAGGTGAGCTCACATTTTTTGTAGGTATGCAAGTGATTTATAAAGATGAAGGGATGCATATAACTCAGAAAAGACACGTTCAAAACTTACTTCTCAAGTTCAAAATGGAGAACACGAAGCTTGCACGTACACCTTTGGAATCGAATCATACACTAATTGTTTATGAAGGTGAGAAGATTGATGATCCTAAAGAGTATCAAAGCTTGATAAGTAGCTTGATATATTCCACTGACAAAAGTCCATACATATCCTATAGTGTGGGAGTGCTTAGTCAGTTCATGCACTCATCTAGAAGGCCACGCATGGGTGCTACAAAGAGAGTACTCAAATACCTTAAAGGGAGACTTAATGAAGGTATCTATTATCCTTACTCTTCAAATTTGGATATCAAAATCTATTCAAATATATATTGGGCTAGAGCAAAGGATGATAGAAGAAGTACCTTCGGATACTTAGCATTTGCAGGTTGAAAATTAGTTTCTTGGAGTTCCAAGAAGTAACCAACAACTGCTATATCTTCAACTTAAGCAGAGTATAGAGCTCTCACTATTGAAGCTCAAAAAGCAATGTGTCTCAAGGATTTGTACTTAGATTTGGGACTCATAAGTTCCAAACCTCACATACTTTGAGATAATGTAAGTTCCATGCATGTAGATGCAAATCCAATTTTCCATGCAAGGATAAAGCACATCGAGGTTCATAAGCATTTTGTAAGAGAGAAGAATATGGCAAAGGAAATTGGCATTTCATTTGGTCCCACTAAGCAGCAAATAGGAGACATGATAACAAAGGCACTTGATGGGATAAAGCTTTGTAGATTCAAATCTTTGGTAGGTATTCAATCTATCAGAGAATAAAGTCTCGAGCATACTTTAGCTTGAGGGGGAGCTATTGGAACATCACACTTTCACTATGGTTGAGGTGGATAGGATCTACATCAAAACCATCATTTTGAAGGTGCCATATATGTACCTTGAAGAATAGTACTTATGTGCACATTATTTCTTTGTATTAATTGGTTAATCACTTACGATAATTTCTTGTAAGGTTCAATGTATTTACCTTTGTAAAAGGGAAGAGTAAAAGGCTCAAAAGCCACAAGTTTGGAGTGGTTGAAGTTGACTCTCATTCAATCAATAAAAATGTAGTTGTAACTCCAAGTTTCTCTTTTCCTAGATTGTAGGAAAAGATTCCAATGCACTCAAACTACAAAACTTGCCTAATTTTGAATTCAAATTCATGAAGAAAAGGCATTGCTTGGTGCCATTTCAATTGCTTAGTGCCATTTCAATTCTTTTCTCCTTCTTTCTGAGACTCATTTATTTTGCAAAGGTTTCTATTCTCTCTACAAATCTCCAAATCAAGTTATTAAGAACTCATTGAAAAGATATTATTCTCTAGTTTATGTATGAAAAATTTCAAGTCATTTGATTTAGTAAATTTAGAGAAATATTTTTTTATAGTCTTGGGATCATCCTCTATACAATATCCATAGAAAATTGAGATGACATCCAATCAATGTTAAGGTTATTTCTCTTTCATTCATTGTTATAAATTAGGGCATTTATGCATTATAGCACACCAACCCTTATGTATGACACTCCCTTAAGAGGAAGGTTTCCAATTGTAATTGTGTTGGATGCTTTGAGTGTTTGTAGTCATAACTTCCTTCCAAGTTTACAAGGTGTAAGTTATCTATTTTGCATCAACTCGTTCTTGTCGATGTTCCAAAGTTCCAATTGGGTTTTATTGTACTAACCATATGCCTACAAGGTTTGATTTACACATCCAAATAGCTAGGCTAGGTCTTATGCTGGTCTGTTCGACCAACTTCACCACTTGAAGCGTCTAAATTGAAGCTTCTCCAAATTTCTCCAAACATCTTTCAGGTGGGAGGCCAAATCTATGAGGCTTAGGGGTACTCCTTCAATACTAGAGCGCATCCATAAAATTGTGTGGATGATGATCTAAGAAAAGACCTCATAGAAGCCATAACCATTGAAGTGTGCCCAAAACTATTAGTAAAAATGATTAACCTTTACAAAAGATTTCACAAAAGAGAAAATGCCAAATGAGAGACAAATTGCATGAGGCCCCTATCACTGTTAGTGTCCATGTAAAAGGCCAAAACAGCCATTGAAAACTTTTGTGTATGTTCTTTAATGAAACATATAGTGGAGTGCTCAACCATAGAAATCTATGTTCATGCTCTCTCTATAATGTGTGCTTTTTGCATATTCTATAGCCTTTGTGCGGAGTACTATGTGTGGCATCTAGAAATCCATTTTCTACTTTGAGGGTATCATCGTGGAGCTCTTGAGAAGAAGAGTCCACTATCGTGCATCACCATCAAAATAATTCATTAGTATTAGAGCATTTAGATGCAAAAGATTTGTTCCTTTTGTGTGAGCAAAGCGAGCACCCGCTTGCCCACCCAAGGGTTTCTGTAAGGCGGAAACTAAGGCGGTGACCAAGGCATAGAATCTAGAAAACCTTGTCATCTGAGTCACCATTGGATGCATGCGAGGGCAGGACTCAATGGTCAAGGAAGACATTGGTTCCTGGTACTTTCTAGGAGGTCACCTTCCTAGTATTGTTCCTCCTGGAGCTCACTCAACTGAGAATCTCTTGCCACTAAGCGACACTCTGGTGCTTGAGAAAGGGAATGATTAAGGTTCACATTACCTTGAACATGTTTTCGTCCCTCAGAGCTTGATTTTTTGCTTTCAAGGCCTATTTGAAGCATTTGTCAGATGATTCTCGGAGCAATATAGCAGTACTTTTACACATACTTCTCTTTACACATGTTCTACATCAAGAAGTGTGTTCTTTGTACTACATGTTTTTTGAAAGGTTTGAGTTGTGATGGGAGGAGCCACTGTAAGTTCATGCAAGATTCTCGAGCCTAAAGAACATGATTGAAAAATGCTTGCAGGTGTTGTTCGCTAGTGTTTGGGCTATGAATTCAGCCTTCTATTGCCATTTTACTGCATGGATTGAGCACATCCACACAATGTATGCTTCTATGGTACTACTTATGTACGTGCATGTGGTTATTGATATAGTAATTACGTATTTGCATAAAGCCTTTGACATTGATAAAGAGGGTCGTGGTGAGGTTTTCTTAAATGAGAGACACCCAGATGTCAAGATGTCTTCGATGACGTAGGTGCAAGAATTACCTAGTCTTGCTAAAGGAGATGTATGCTAGTTGCTCATAGGTGCTCGATAAGCCTAGTTGGTGTCTTTTAGTTAATTGATTATACACAATGGAGTCAATGATTCACTATGCACATTTACATGTTAGTACTTGCAGTATTATGGGATTTTGACATTGGTCATATGCTCATTTTGTTGAGGACACTCTAGCAAATGTTTTCCAAATCTTTTGTTTTTGTCAACTATATACTGGTTAGTTTACCCTTTGATACACTTATTGATGTGAGCACATTTAGTCCTTGGTGACTCCATGAACCGACCATCCTACAAACCCACCACCCTGCAACCTTGCAAATCCACCATCTCGTGATCCTATGAGCCCACCATCTCGCAAATCCGGAAACCCACTACCCTGCGACCTTGTGAACCCACCATCCTACGACCCCGTGAACCCACTGTGCTATGGCTCCACAAACCCACCCTCCCATGAACCCACGATCCCGCAACCCATGAACGCACCATCTCGTGAGCTCACGAACCCATCGTGCTGTGAACTTACCATCTTGCAACCCCACGAACCCACAATCCCATGACCCCGGGAACCCATCGCCCAGTGAACCCGCAAAGGCACCATCTCGTGACACCGCAAACCCAGCATCATGGGACCTCGTGAACCCATCGCCCTGAGACTCCATTAACCCACCCTCCCACAAATGCACGACCCCATGAACCCACCGCCTCGAGACTCCATGAACCCACCATCCCACAAATGCATGATGTCGTGACCCCACGAACCCACCATCTCGCGATCCCATGAACCCACCATCCCATGACCCCCCAAACCCACCGTCCTGCGTTGACCTCCACAACCAACGACCTGCAAAAAATAATGGAGAAGCAATGACTTGGGGAGTGAAAGCGTGAAAGAGTATTTTGCATCTCAAATACTAGGAGAAAATATGCATGCATGTGGAGTTGGCGGAGCATCAAAGGAAGAAGCACTCTTATGAAGTTGTGGCAGTTAGGAACATTAAAAAAGTGTGAGTAAAAGTCTTAAAGTGATGAATTGATATTTCCACCAAACTTAATGGTGGCAAAAACCAAATTCGAAAGAAGCTGATGGAGGAGTTTAATTAAACGGATACGAGAGCCTTATTTGGCATACCACTCCAATTTTGGAGCAATCATTTTGGTGCATATTTAGTGAACATTGAGATTTGGCAAGGCCCTCTTGGCCTCTTGAAGTCTATAAAAGCAAGTGACTCGCACTCATTGAAGGGTACATCTTACATCCAAGATCTCTTCTGGTCCACTCTCTATACTCTGTTGCTACAAGCATACTGTAGGAGGTCACTCTGTGGTGAGGATACAGAGCATGGGCTTCCTAGTGGATGGCTATTAGCACTATAGTGTGATTGAGTGGCTCGGTTCTAGGCACTTAGTGTGCGTCAATAGAAGTATTCATTGGTCAAGTCTTCATCTTGTTGTGATCATTGTGTCCGACAGAACTCTTGTATTGATTCTATTAGCTCTAGAATGGCATGCTAGCCTAGAGGGTCCACTTTTGGAGCATTTTTGTCTCTCTTGTAATCATTCGTCTGAACTAAGGAGTGGTTTTTCTCTACTATTGGCAGTTTTCATTAATCTTCTCTCTGTGATTCTACAATATAGTGTCTCTATTGCTAGTGAATGTGCTTGCACACACGAATGTTAAAGGGTATACTTCCCTAAGGAGAACCCCCTTGAGTGGACGGAGTACTAGAAGTGTATAGGATTTTCTCTTGTTGGAAGTGGGTAGCCGGGTACCTCCTCTATAGTTTGAAGGATCCAAAGGACATCAAGGTTACAACTTCAATACCTATGAAGCAATTCACAGTGGATAGCTACTCAAAATCAACATTGACAACCTCTTTTGAGCAAGTAGAAATTTCTGGAAGCTCACAAATACACTGTCATGTTGGAATCCAAGAAAGAAGTACATACAAAGGGACTAAAACTTGTACAGGCTAGCAACTTCAAAATAAAAACTGGAAAACCCACCCTACTACATTTGGATGATGAACCGTTCTTGTTGATAAATGATGGATGCTATCTCTCAAACTACTACACGGAACACCCACCCCAACAAGGGTCTATCACAGACAACAGACTTGCAATGGGGGTGGAGTGTGGGCACTTAAGGTGAAGCATAAGGCATAGGAAGGCATTAGAGAAGTGGACACACAAGAAGAGGGAGCATGTACAAAGATCCAAGAAGTATATGTCTAAGTTTCAGAAGGAACCCCCAAAAAATATAATGATTTTAATCACTAAAGACCATTATAAATATCATTTCTCATTTTTGCAACTTCATTTTGTTCAACCCTAAGATTCCTCCAGGTTGAGGAGTATTAAAAGCATCTATGTACTAATATTCATGATTTTCATGCTCGCTTGTAGCCCTCAAATAAGCCTTAGAACTTAATTTTTAATAAGGTCCAAAACTAGGTCTCGATAGGGCCAAAGCTAATGAAAAACTATAAAAAGAGCTAGAAAGCTCATTTTGAGGTTAGCAAGTTAGAGAAAGAGCTTCTTGAAGAGTGTAATCCAGTTATTGAGAATCAAAGCTTCCATTGTTCCTATTTTTGTTATCTTGCCTTGTGTGCATGTGTGTGAATGAATGTATGTCCTTATCACTCACACTTTCTTGCCACAATTGCTCATGATCTTCATATCCTCCTCACATCCTCATGGATTGACAAACAAAGGAGGTGGTGCTCACGCTTGGGCTTTACCAATATATCATAGGAACCCTAGGAACATAGAGCAATGCAGAAAAAGATAGATTTCCATTTACCCCTTGGTAGTCTAGGGCATGAACATCCAACACTTTTAGGATATCCTTAATTTGGAATGATAATTCAGAAGCATTACTAAATTCATAAAAGATACGAAACAATTCATCCTCTTCTCTACAGAAAATACACTTTCCATCATTTAATCCAACTCTCCACCACTTGTTGCCACGTATTATGTATAATAAGACATTTTAGAACGGACTCTTTGATATCATAAAGATAATTCCGAATGCACTTATTTCTATGGCACCATTGGTGGTTGCTCCATTGAACTTTCCATCTCTCATTGATCTTGTTCAAAAGTTCAGAGAAACTCCCTCTAGTCATCATGAGTTTGGAATGCATCTCACCAGCAATAGTTTCAAGCTTTACATCCTCGGATTGTGAATGTCTTTCCCCTCAGCATGCGAAAGTTATCTTTGTCCCAGTAACACCTATTTTACAACCAAGATTTAAATTAAGGTAACTCATCACATGTTCAATAGAATCCAACTCACGTTTCTATAACAAGTTAGTGGAAGAGTTAAATTCTTCGCTTTGTTTACATTTATGGGTTGTAATTGCTGATCCAACTTAGAAAAAAGTGATAACAAAGGCAGCCAAATGGAATCTTGCAATTATAATTTGACATGGAAAAAAAAGAAGATCTAACTATGTAGGAAATAGAAGAAATGATAAACAATACTTCAAAACATGTTTGAAGATGAAGGAACATCATCAAGTGGTTTCCATTGTTTCATTCTCCGTTATTCAGATTCTTTTTCATTACATTGCATATTTTTTGTTAATATTTAATATTTTTGAAATTGACAAGTGGAAACTATCTAACTCCAAAAGAAATATGATTGCTTAAAATTTACTTTGAAATCATTATAAATGAGGTCAAGGAATGATAGTGCAATTTGAATTTGAAGCTTAACTAGAAAGATTCATTTTTCTTGTATAAATATGAGCATGTTTGTGCATGAAAATCATATTTGATTGAGATCTTAGTTCTTGCCTATGCATTCCTCTAGATCCTCTTCTCTAATTAGGATTTAGGCCTTTCCTCAAATAAAAAAAAGGGTGAAAGTTTATATTTCTTCCATCCTAGAAAAGTAGAAGTTTCTAGATTGTGAACCTGTACATTAATGGTTAGTGACAAAGTGAAGACATATGAAAAAACCCCATGAGGTTGATTGAAGAAAAGAAGTAAAGAAATTGGATGTGGTCTCCAAGTCACTCTTAATTATATTCACTTCAGATAAAAGGACGTGGATTTATGCCTGAGTGGAGTTAGTTGTATATCTTGGAGTTTTATAAGTGCACTGAATGCGAATATTTATATTAGGTTATTATTAATTTGAAAGAGTAGATAAGGATAGAATAGATAATGATGACTGTTTCTTGAAAGCCTAAATGAGTTGATTATTGTATTTTGAACCTAATTCCAAGCATTTGTTGAAATAAAAGGTCAGTAGTTTTAGCTTGATTTGAAATTGTCATATGCTTGGCATATAAAAATAAAAATCATTTTCATTCATTGAGCATGAATTGGAAAAAGTTTGAAATCCAATTTTGATTGAGAAATGTTTTCTGAAGAAGGAAACATTGCTAAAGATCGTCAAACTTCACTTCTAGGAGGAGAATCACTGTTTTGGTAAGAACCTGAGATGAATATATATCATTTCATAACAAAACCTCTCCTAGACTGGAGACATTATACATGTTGAAGTATCATAAAGAGGCTATTTAGATCAAATGAAAACATCGAGAAAGGTCTGCAGTCCTTGAAAATGTATGAGATCAAGACATTTAAATGCTAACAGGGCTTGAAAACATTTTATTTATTTGGGAATATGAATGGAAAGTTGGGATATGCCAATGATTTCATACCTCAAAGGGTAGGGATCTGATCCTCATGGCACGACTAGCAGAGAAAGGCAAGCCTCTGAATAAGTTTTGTTCCACAAATTAAGCGATGCAAGGTCGACGCTATTTTACAAAATCGTGAATCAACTTTCTCCAGCAAAGATCAATGCAAACGGCGATACAAATCCGATAAAAAATATCAAAGATAGCTGACTTTTTGGAGAGCTCTAAAGTTAGATCTTAAAACCTATGAAAAAGATTAATCTCGAGTAGTTTCGAGGCCCCGACTTTGAAGCTTAGTTTGCTACAGTTCCATTGTCAGAAACAACTGGAAGTTTGTTTTACTTTTAGAAACATATTTATTTTGATCAGATTTAAGATAGCATGTTTCTGAATATGTGTTGTGTTAAACATGTTCTCATAATATAATGGATAAATATAATCTATTGAAACTCAGCTTGTGTTCAACAGGTTCTCATAATTTAATGGATACATATAATCTATTGAAACTCAAATTTCTGAGTTCCAACATCCCATCTTGCAAAGTTTGAATTGGAAAATCCTTTTTTGCTTGAAAATAGTAAAAAAGAAAAAGAAAACGTTCCGAATGCTTTGTTTGGGGAAAAAATATGTTTTACCGTAAAACAATATTTCTTGTATAACTTCATGCTATGATTTCAAAAGAGTGTCTATTTAGACTCCATTAGCAATTATTTATGAACGAAGTGCCTATGTACTTGTTCTAAATCTTTGAAATATTTGTACATATAATAAAAATGACAACAAATATAGTCTTTTCTTAATATTCATATTGAAACTAGTACAAGGACGAATAAGGATATGTTTTCCAATGATGAGAATGAGTATATTTGAATTTATATCAATTTTTTTTTTCAAAAATCTAAAAGATATGATAAGCTTTTCCAAGTACACTAATCAATTTTCTTCTTGATTGTTGTTTATCACTTGAGATTACTTGGAGCACCCCACGTGTGCCATATTTTGGAACATCAGTAGTTGGAATTGATTCGCCAAATTCAGCACCCTTCATGACACCAAGGACCACACAGAGAGATTCTTCTCTGTCTATAGGATTCATGATTTGCAATAGAGGTAGGATGCATTCTTTGCCTTATTTCCATCGACACTAGAAGGGTTAGCTGACAAGTTATATAGCTAGTATGCAAAGGAACACTTCCGGAGTTGGGAGAAGTTAAAGAAAGAATTTATAGGTGCCTTTATGCTAGGTTATGCTACATGAAGAACACTTGATGAACTTGATAATTTGAATCTACATGCAAGTGAAACCTTTTTAGAGGTCCTTACCAAACTCAGATCTCTAGTGGCCAAGGTACCTCACAACTGGGGTGCATTTATGATTAAGAACTGGGCGGGGAAAAGCTCCACCAAAGTCTTCCCAACAAAAGCTTCATGATCTCCTACGTCCAGATGCAACCTTGAGAGATTTTGTTTCCATAGTTACAAGGATTGAAGAAGAAAAAAGTCCATTTAGGAGCATCCAAGCGATAAACATCTCTTCAAATGAGGATTCCATCTTAGAATTGTGGAGCGAGCTAGGGCTTTGAAGTTGCAAAAGGCATGAGCAAAGGAAAAGACTACCATAAAGCAAAGGTCCAAAACTCTAACACACTTAAGGCAAGAATCGAAGGAACTCAATGCCCAAAAGGAGGTACGTATGAGTTTATGGTGCACCCTTTACGCAAGCCAAATCGCTTTTTCCAAAGCGTTAAAGGAAATTTGTTTTTCAGTTTTGTGGGAATGGAGGACATGAGGGGATGGATTGTTATGACCACAAGAAGACCGAAATCCACAACCAAGTACAAAACTGGGCTCGTGTGCTATGGCTAGGGCCAAACCACTCCTCATACCTAGGAAAATCTTCTATTCCATCCAACTATACCTTCTATGCAAGTCATTCTAACAATGAGCTATGCTTATGGGGGGAGACGTCGGTGAGATAGAACCCAGTGGTCCATTATGTGTTAAAGGTGCAACAAATATGGACATATGCAAAGCAAGTGTTCCCTTCTAAAGGATGCACCTCCATGAAAAAAACTTCCCGGAAGTGAGGGATCATAATCCCAAGAATTTTCAAAGGGAACCTCTCCCCATAGACACGCAAAGTAACTCCTACCTCTTACATATGATTACAAGTAATGATCAAAACTAGGAAGTGAAGAAAGCACGTGAGCACTCGCCCAACACTACGATGGGGGAACTTAAACAACTTCCAAATAATTAAAGTAGTTAAGCTCATGGCTGTGAACAATGTGGAAATGACTTATATGCTAGGCTTGCACAGTAATGTATAAATTCCTATGTGGACTCAACGTGGGGCTCTTCGGTCGACATAAATGCAGGCATATATGTTTTGAATTTTCTTGTGCTCTCTTATAGGGTCTTTGTATTTGATTTGCGAGATTTTCCTATTCATCTAAGCCTTAGGTGCTCCACAAGGTAGTGCATTAGTGATTCTCCTTATCATTATTCTCTTCTTATTGAGAGAGTCAAGCACAATTTTGGTTGAACATGTTTTGCCTAGAGAAGCACCATTAGAATTCGGGAGCAAGCTGATTCGATTTCTCTTCAACAAATTCAAGAAATGATCAAGGATGGAGGGATGCAGTAAAAAGAAGGCTGAGCTATGCAATTACTATCCATCCACATGATGTACTATTTTTTTGTAGTGGCACATGAATTTGCATATAACCAAACTTTATTTCTTCATTTAGTTTGCTTGGATACTTCTGATGAAGGTGCATTTTCAAAACTTTTACAGCATTGCAAGGCTAAATAAATATCATAATGCATGGTAAGGGTGATACAAAAGAGCAATGGAAGTGTAAAACAACTTATATTTTGCACTTCCCATGTTGTGATTGGACAGAGTTCATGAATAAGACTTTGTATTCAACAAAATCAAAAGTTATAAGACTCCAATGACCCCAAGAAATGTAACATATACTTGTAAATAAAACCACCATTAAGAAAGAAATGAATTTATATTAAATATATAAACCAAAACTTACTTTTGAATATATGGATGAACTATTTATTCTATCTCCTCATAAAATACTTGAGAAAATGAACCATTTCTCCGTGCTTGTATAATATACAATGAGTCACAAGGTGATCTAAAATAAAGACCTTCCTTGAGACTGACTTCTCATACTACTAGAGTAGGACCCTACATTCTCTACTATTTGCTTGAGTGTTCAAATGGCTTCTACTTCTCGTCATCCTTACAATCATGTAAACTCATGTGAAGTTTACAATAGAGGAGAGGATTCTTTATGGAAACCTCTTTTTGTGAAGCTAAATATTGCATGACTATGCTTCCTGGTTGCAGAGGTGCTCATAAACTCAAGCATGCTAAAAGAGAAAACACAAATAACCATTGGAAAGGTCATATTCTTAGTGTCAAATTGAAGAGACATAGTTGGTTTGCAAAAGTTCAACATGTGTATAGCGCTAAGGATTTGGTGCTAGACAATCATCTACAATTCTTGTGGTACTATAAGTGAAGTTTAACACTGCTCTTTTATCAATTTGAATTGTTTTTTGTATTTCAAAATATATGTTTTTGTATTGCAGATATTTTTCCTTCCAATATTTAGGAGTGACAACCTATTGAATACTCAACACAAACATTCAAAGTCCAGAAGGATTATGTAAAACTTCGGTATGCAAAGAAATTTGTTTAATTTTTTAATAACATTCAATTTTTTGTCAATTTTGTAGATTATCACATGACATCATGGAAGACTGCTTATGGAAATCTTGTACATCTGCCTCCTCCTTGCATCTCTTCATTAGATTAGGATGCTCCTGATCACTCAACAGATTCAAGTTTTCTATCCAAAATGAAACATGACATCCAAAAGGCAATGTCAGCAAACCGAATTGCTTGAAGGATAAAGATTCAATGGTTTTTTCCTCTTCATGTTTTTGAAGCATGTTTTAGAAACATGTTATTACAAAAAACAAAAACAATGTGGTTGAATAGGCGAGTTTAAATTTTAGATATTCATGATGTTTTAGGTAGGGAATTGGATAGCAAAGAAGCTCAAAAGATAGGAGATATCATTTTATGTAAAGTTTGACCAAATTCTCTTTCAATTTCATATCCGATATCTCGACAATCACTTGTTTTAGGATTTGACTATGGAACGTGAACAAAAACGCTTGGTCTCTAGATGCCCTTGGATTTAGGGGAAAGAACCTCTTTGACTACTTCTATTTGCTTGCATCGGTCTTCTATTGAGATGGAAGAGAAGAATGTGACTCTTAGTCTTTGTCCATGTGAGAAAATTCTAGATTTTATGGTTCAAGAGGGATTGAGGGTGCTCTCTCTCATCTTGCTTTATCCTTGTTTTGACAATTATCTATATTAGATGAGGACAATTATCTTGGCAGGGGTAAGGACACAAGGAAAGCTAAAAAGAGTAAAGGAAAAGAAAAAGTGGATATAAATTTAGTCATTCACTATCTTTCAAAGTTGAATCGAAATTTATTATATATACTGAGGGCCCTGATTTCACATTATTCTCTCTAAACACTGTTTCAAAATATATGGGCATTTCCTCACTACCCTTTAATACATATAGGATTTTACTTCTTGAGAGAACAATAGCATTCAGGATATTTGGCTGGGCCCCAAGGCTCAATGCTTCTAGAGCTCGATATTTTCTCTGTTATTCAAGCTATGCAATGGGTAGAGGTCTTAGATCTAAAAATTATTGCCGGATACAGAAGAAACGAGTAGCTTAGATACAGAAAAGATTTTCTAGAGTCAAGCTCATTCAAACCACTGAAAGAAGAATAATGATATTTCATTGCAAAAATTTCATGAGTTCATAAACTATATATACATCCATTTGTATTTTTTGGCCATAACAATTGTAAAAGATATTCTAAATATTATAGCTTCAAACTAGAATGAAATCTCTCTTTTTTTTGTATTTAATCCATATGTCCTAAAGGAAATGATAATTGGTTATACTTCTTGCTGATATGATTTGTACAGTTTATCTAATGATGATATATGGCATGTGCTCCTTTGTAATTGTCTTCTAAAGAACCAATCGAAACGCTCTTTGAAAGCATTACTTTTTGTGACTCCTCCTCCTTTTTTTGTCCATCTAAAGAAGCTTGTTCTTGCTTGATAATGAGATTTTTCCATGCGGTGGGTGTTCCATGTGGCAAGTGTTTTCTTTTCTACAAATAATGGACCATGCAGAACAAGGATATGCTATAAAAATATAAAGGTAAATATCATGATGTTTATTTCAAAACACACCAAGTAAATAAAACCAGTGATGGTATATATAATTTCTTTGAAACTCAGCAAGTAATAAGTTATGTATTATGTCTTTGACACTCCATGCCTTTGTGATGGTTTCTATAAACTCTCTAATTGCCCTTATGAATTCAATCACATAGGTATCAGATGTTACTTGTTGCCCCATGATCTTCAAAAGTTATCTAGTTTGACCCACACCTCCATTATTTCCTTTTGCTATTTCTATATTGCTTTTTACATTTGTCGTAACCTTAGAAAATTGTTTCCAATAATTCCACATTGCATTTAGTTGTTTTTCATCAATGTTATTGAATAATCTTCATGATTTTGCACCTCCTATTGACACATCCTATAATACATTACTTGTATTTTGTGAAAGCTTTGGGTATTTTCTTAGATGAACACCACCACCATGAAATCCCATTTCTAAAAGTAGAGATTCACATTTTTTAATGCATTCATCTACAAGAGTTGTAGGCTTGATGGAATACGCATAATCCAAGTGAAGATGGACCATGTTGTCAATGATCCTTAACTATAAATGTAGTGTACATTAATCAATTCTACTAGAAGTGTGGGATCCCAAATCATGGCACAAGGTGAGTAATTACATAGAATAACATTTTGTCTAGAAGGAGCTTCCTTAGCCTCAGTTTTAGCAATCCATCCTCTTGTATCTAGATTCCATGTAGTACAAACAAGGGTGATTACAATTTGCACCCCGGCTTATGCCAAACATCCATTTTAGAGTCTTTAAGTCTCCAATCAGATTCCACTCAACTTTAAAGCTTTTGCAGTAGCTAACATTCCAATTCTCTTGAATGATGCCTTTGGATAACATTTGGAATGTTTATCTGTAAGAATAACCACTTAAGTGTTTTATGATTCTGATATGGAACTTGAGCACACCTAACCCACCATAACTCCATTTCAGATTATACTTTGAGAGATGGAGTATCTAGTTCACCAAAGCTATAGTCCAAAGCTCTATTAATTAAATACTTATTCTCTCCATCTTTTGATGTTTTTTAATTTGATCTTCATAAAGTTTTATTACAAATTTCAAAAGGCCACAACATTCATGTTATTTTATATCATATAGTTGAACCATGTATATGTGAAGTCTTATAATATCTATCCATATATTATTAAATGCATTGTAAGTGAAGTGTAAAGTTTGTTTTTTCTAGCTCATTTGGCATGTTATCATGAATGTGTTTATAATCACCAAATATAGATGTGATTTTTTTAATTCAAGGAGAGCCGATACTTTCCTACATGATGAGGTCTGGGGAATCCAAAGCATTTTACTTTATTAAATTAAAGGAATTCACACCAATCTTTTGAAATTGCTCTATAACCCTTTCTATTACAACTCCAACTCCATCACAAAACTCATGAATTTGAGATGGTTCTGGCAACAAATTCATTTCTTTCATGGGTTTTTGAAAAATAAACCATTTCAAGCATACATTTCCATTTAGTTTCAATAGTTTCAAAACATCATTTTGACTCATAATTTCATTACAAAAATGAACACGCTAAAAGCTTCTTAATATTTTTAAACGTAGCACATTTGTTACATGATCTCTTACAATTTTTATTCTCTTTTTCTTTTGGCTAGATTTTTTAGTCAAATCTAAAAAAGGTTTTACTTGTTTTGATCTCAATCCTATGAGATTTTCTTTAATTTGTTTGAAAGATTCTAATTGAGAAGAAAAATGCGAAAATTTTCTCTCTAGATCCTTCTCATGTAAGTCTCTCTAGTGTAGTACATTTTGCAGATAGTTTATGTATTGCATATAATTCTTTGAAAATTCACATAGCTTGGAACAATAGCCACGTAAACCATCATTACCATCTCTTAGAAATATAATTAGATCATGAAGATTATGAAAAGGTTGATACATTCGAGTTTGTGGATCACTTGGATAAACAACGTCATCTTCCTACATGTTGATATGTTTTTTGCCTTCTTTGCACAATCCATTTACTTCACAAGATTGAAGAGCTCTCCAGAATATCTTTCTTGTTGTTGCATACTCATGACTAATTGCAATGTTGATATAGAACTTATGATATAGAGTCCAGTTGGATGAAAGTTTAGTGAGAGTGTTTGGATTGAGATCCTCCATGGCAAAATTGTTTAGAATTATGAGAAAGAGAGAAGAAGGCTTTTTATGGAGAGTAGAGTACAAAAGTGCACGTCATCCAAAATAGGTCAAAGAATAAGAGGGAAACTTGAAATTTGGTGAACCCCTGATGAACACAAACTTTGAGGCATATCACTTTTCATTATTATCACACGAACTTTCTATCTCTTCCAAAAGTAGTATATTTGTATAAGATACATTTTAAATAAATCTACAATAATTTTTTTGAAATAATTTGACAACATTAATCTAGATTAAGCACAACTAATTGAGATAATTACATGGCCCTTTTTTGCCGTTATTCATCCTTATACAAGGTTCTAGCCTATCTCATGGATTATAGAATGAGTAGGTGAGAAAATTATGAAGCTACAACATTGACAAAAAGGTAGTTAATGATACTATAGAAAAGCTATCTCAAGACATGCACATTCCAAAAGTATGGACTAAGCACTTGGTATATGAGCAAGTATAAGAATATGAGTGTTATAATAAGAACCATTGGAAGAGTGTTTAAAAACACTATGAAATACTATTTATGAATAAATTAAAAGATGATGTCCACCATGAAAACCATGGAATTGATTAACAATGGGTAAATATTCATTGAGAGATCAAAACTAATCTAGAAATGGACAAAAGATCTGGGAAAATTTGGAATACTGGGAAACAAGAGATAGAAAGAGGGTGGGAGGGATATGAGAAATGGTGATTAGCATTCAAACATCACTACAACACATCAAGGGTATACCGAGGCTGCTAACGAGGAATATGATCGAGTGTAATTTTCCCACGACATCGGTGTCGGGGTAGGTATGGGCGTCGGAAACATAAGGCCAGTATAGTCATCGATATAGTCATCCGTATAGTCATCCGTATAGTCATCGGTATAGTCATCAGTATGAGCGTCGGTATAATAATCGGTAATACCGATGCTCATCTCGGTGCTTATACCGATGCCTCTACTGGGTGTATCGACGCCCATACCGACGACTCTAGTGGGCATACCATTGCCCATACCGGCAACCATATCTACACAAATTTTTTGGGCAGAGTGTGTTGTCTTTTGCTACAACATGGTCTTGTTTAGCAAAAGACAATACACTACCCAACGCTAAATCGAGTACTTGTGTTATGTACTCTAATGGTAACCAAAACATGATTTTATATGAGTAAAAATGAAGTATGAATCATGTACAAGAGGTTGTATATTCCATAAATCAAGGATGTACAAGAGTGTGACAAAGCACTTCCATATAGGAATCGAATACAAAATTATGGTACATCATTGCCTCAAATAGGAGTGCAATACAAAATTGTGGAAATGTAACAAAGCACTTCCATATAGGAATCGAATACAAAATTATGGTACATCATTGCCACATATGAGTGTAATACAAAATTGTGGCAAAGCACTACCATACATATACGTAAGGGGATCAAAACATTTACACCTACAATCCTGCAACAAAGCCTGTGTAAAATGAGACAAATTGACATGACATTTATAAACAACAACTAAAAATACAAAACCAAGCTAGAAGTTTACCTAATCAATGATTTTCTCATGAAATAATTGCACTGTGTGCCTCTAAGTCTTGCAACATTGCAGCCAATCCATGACGATATCCATAAGATTCTTCGGTTTGTGTCGGAGGACGACCCACTACTAACTCCTATAATAAATATGCAAAATGTTAGATAAACATACATGATGTGGTTAACACAAACAAATTCAATAATTAACATGCTACTTACAAATTGGTAGCCCATATTTTCGTATCCGCCACTACCTAAATGCAATGTTCCAACCATATCCAAACATGTGGCCACCGCATCTCGCCGTTGAGGATATCGATAAGGAGTATGTTGCTGCTCATCCTGAATCGATTCCCACTCTTCAACATCTAACCACACAGGCTTTGGTAAGCTTGCTCTAAAAGCATCGGGAGCTTCCGAATGTCGATGAGACATCACCTTGCGTGCCGTATGCTGAATTCATTCCGAACTTACAATAGGATTCCTAGGTGCTGGCCGGTACTCTTCATATATCGATTATGTGATATAGTTTTTAGAATCCCTATCCTGTTCACTCCATTTTAACATTACATAATGTCCAAACTCTATGGAGCAAAGTTGTCTGACACGCTTACGCATTGACTTCCCGACTGCATCCATGACTCGAGCTCCATTACGTATGTGATATATTTTGGAGTCGTCATGGTCATGTGCTCCCCAAGGTGTACGTGGAGAACCCATCTGATCCAATGTGAATATCCCATCTGATCCAATGTGTGTAAGCATATGCATGTGTGTAGGCACATGCATGTTTGTATACATATGCATGTGTGTATGCATATGCATGTGTGTATGCATATGCATGTGTGTATGCATATGCATGTGTGTATGCATATGCATGTGTGTATGCATATGCATTGTGTATGTGTGTATGCATATGCATGTGTATGCATATGCATGTGTATGCATATGCATGTGTGTATGCATATGCATGTTTGTATGCATATGCATGTGTGTATGTGTATATGCATATATATGCATGTGTGTATGCATATGCATGTGTGTATGCAGATGGATTGTATGTACGCATACACATTGTGTGTATGCATATGCATGTGTGTATGCATATGCATTGTGTATGTGTGTATGCATATGCATGTGTGTATGCAAATGCATGTGTGTATGCATATGCATATGCGTATGTGTGTATGCATATGCATGTGTGTATGTCTGTATGCATATGCATGTGTGTATGCATATGCTTTGTGTGTATGCATATGCATGTGTGTATGTGTGTATGCATATGCATGTGTGTATGGATATGAATGTGTGTATGCATATGCATTGTGTATGTGTGTATGCAGATGCATTGTGTGTATGCATGTGCATTGTGTGTATGCATATGCATGTGTATGCATATGCATGTGTATGCATATGCATGTGTATGCATATGCATGTGTGTATGCATATGCATGTTTGTATGCATATACATGTGTGTATGCATATGCATTGTGTATGTGTGTATGCACATGCATGTTTGTATGCATCTGCATTGCATATGTGTGTATGCATATGCATGTGTGTATGCATATACATGCATGTGTGTATGTGTGTATGCATATGCATGTGTGTATGCATATACATACATGTGTGTATGCATACACACATGCAGATGGATATGGATATGCATGTGTGTATGTAGATGCACTGTGTGTATGCAGATGCATTGTGTGTATGCATATGCATTGTGTATGTGTGTTTCCATATGCATGTGTGTATGCATATGCATTGTGTATGTGTGTATGCATATGCATGTGTGTATGCATATGCATGTGTGTATGCATATGCATGTGTGTGTGCATATGCATGTGTGTATGCATATACATGCATGTGTGTATGCATATACATGCATGTGTGTATGCATATGCATTGTGTGTATGCATATGCATTGTGTGTATGCATATGCATTGTGTGTATGCATATGCATTGTGTGTATGCATATGCATTGTGTATGTGTGTATGCATATGCATTGTGTATGTGTGTATGCAGATGCATTGTCTGTATGCATATGCATTGTGTGTATGCATATGCATGTGTGTATGTGTGTATGCATATGCATGTGTGTATGCATATGAATGTGTATGCATATGCATGTGTATGCATATACATGTGTATGCATATGAATGTGTGTATGCATATGAATGTGTGTATGCATATGCATTGTGTATGTGTGTATGCATAGGCATTTCTGTATGCATATGCATTGTGTATGTGTGTATGCATATGCATGTGTGTATGCATATGCAGGTGTGTATGCATATGCATTGTGTATGTGTGTATGCATATGCATGTGTATACATATGCATTGTGTATGTGTGTATGCATATGCATTGTGTATGTGTGTATGCATATGCATGTGTGCATGCATATGCATTGTGTATGTGCATATGCATATGCATTCTGTATGCATATGCATTGTGTATGCATATGCATGTGTGTATGCATATGCATGTGTGTATGCATATGCATGTGTGTATGCATATGCATGTGTATGCATATGCATGTGTGTATGCATATGCATTGTGTATGTGTGTAAGCATATGCATGTGTGTATGCATATGCATTGTGATGTGTGTATGCATATGCATTGTGTATGTGTGTATGCATATGCATGTGTGTATGCATGTGCATGTTTGTATGTGTATGCATGTGTGTATGCATATACATGCATGTGTGTATGCATGTGCATGTGTGTATGCAGATGCATTGTGTGTATGCACATGAATTGTGTGTATGCATATGCATGTGTGTATGCATATGCATGTGTGGATGCATATGCATGTGTGGATGCATATGCATTCTGTATGTGTGTATGCATATGCATGTGAGTATACATATGCATTGTGTATGTGTGTATGCATATGCATGTGTGTATGCATATACATGCATGTGTGTATGCATACCCATTGTGTGTATGCATACGTATTGTGTGTATGCATATGCATGTGTGTATGCATATGCATTGTGTATTTGTGTATGCATATGCATGTGTGTATGCATATGCATTGTGGTTGTGTGTATGCATATGCATATGCATGTGTGTATGCATATGCATGTGTGTATGCATATGCATTGTGTATGTGTGTATGCATATGGATGTGTATGCATATGCATGTGTGTATGTGTATGCATGTGTGTATGCATGTGCATGTTTGTATGCATATGCATATGCATGTTTATATGTGTGTATGCATATGCATGTGTGTATGCATATGCATTGTGTGTATGCATGTGCATGTATGTGTGTATGCATATTCATGTGTGTATGCATATGCATGTGTGTATGTGTGTGCATGTGTGTATGCATATGCATGTGTGTATGCATATGCATCTGTGTATGTGTCTATGGATATGCATGTGTGTGTTTATACATATGTGAGTGTGTATGTATATGTATCTCTCTCTCTCTCTCTATGTCAATTGAAAACAAAAGAATCACTTACATCGATGTAATTGTTTGAATGGTGGTCTTCAAAATCGACTTGAAGTTGTCGTTCATCAAATTTCCAAAGACTTTATCCCAAAATCTCTTGCAAAATTAAAGAGAGAAGATATTAGAAAAGCAAAAACATAAATAAAGAAAAAAGAGTGCTATAGTATGTGTGATATACTTACCAAATCTTTAGATCAAGAAAGATAGAGGTGTGCTTAGAGAGAGAGAGTGGGAGGGTGAGAGAGAGAGAGGGAAGGAGAGAGAGAGAGAGAGAGAGACAGAGAGAGAGAGAGAGAGAAAGAGTGACAAACAAAGAAATGTTGTTCGTGCACGCAAAGTCAACAGTAGGAGATCTAAGCTCAAAATGCCAAAATATCAAATGTTTGCTCTCGGGCCCAGTTAAAACCGATGGCCGATATGAGTGTTGATAATCATATTGATGCTTATACCGAAGCTCATACCGATGCAGTTGTTCCGAGGCTAAACGGTTTACCAAAATACTCCAAGGGTCATACCGACGCCTATGCAGACCGTCGGTATGCCGAACGTCGATATACCCTTGGTATGTTGTAATGCTTGTATCAAAATCATCAAATGGATGATGAAAGACTCTACCACCAAAAGAATGATGCTATGACATTCACGTCACCACCAAGATCTCTAGAAGGACCACTAGGCTCTCCACCCAATGGTTTGATACCATGTAGAGAGAACACACGCGGAACCAAAATGGATAGAAAAATTGTACTCGCAAAATAAAAGAGTGTGAGAGACCCGAAGTGAATAAAACAAGAAATGGTTAAACTCACATGAATTAAAAATAAGCTTACAAAAGGAGAAATAAAGCTCTGCAAACTTCTAATCAAGTGCAAAATGGGGGAGAAACATTCTTCATATCGAGTTGGAGGGGGCTCTCCAAAGTATCTTTTATATGAGATAATTCTTCTTGAAAAAGAATAAATACAAGATGGAAGCAAATGGAAAAATTCCCAATTCCAGTGAGATAGAGTTAAAATTTTGTGAAATTATGTCTCTCTTAAATACAAAATGAAGATTCACTTATATGAATAGAAATGAAAATAAAAGATATGGACTCACACATAATTTTGTGAATTTATGTATCTCTGAAATACAAAATGAAGATTCACTCATACAAATACAAATGAAAATAAAAAATATGAACTCACACGAATACAAATGAAAATGAAACATATGAACTCATGTCATCAACGGAAAGGTCGCCTAAGTAGGTTAAAAAAGAGATTTAAGAATAACAAGAGTGTCCCTCTCTTTATGCACCCGTTGACTCATGCTACCAAAGGGAAGAAAATGAAAAAGGTGTGAAACCTCCATAAAAGATGACAAGTTTATCAACTTCCTTTGTACCTCCGGCCCCTTAATTCGCTTGCGGTTTTCATTTTATTTCGATATATTTGCAGCTTTTGTGGAGAAAACAAACAACCTTTGAAAATGGATTCCCCATCGAGGGAGTGGAGTGAGAGCTTGATTCACCTCCTTTATAAATATCTATAGCCTTTCTTTCTCTCGGGTGGCAAAAACAAGGTGGCTCGACTTCTACGTACAATATAAGTCCAAGCCATTGCAAAACCGAAACAACGAGTCCTTCGCAAAGCTTGATGATGGACACATGACGTTCGAGCGGACGCATAAAGATGAATGTACCTCTCAATAGGAATAGGGAAACAAAGGGCGAGTAGACAAGTTACACCTTGGAGTTCAAGACTCAATACGGTGGCCCGCCATAGCTGTTTCTCTATCCGGCTGGGTGCTATGAAAATATCAGGAAAATGGCAGGGCATGGGCTTATCAGACATTCTGAGTCCGTAAAAGCACTGGAACCTTACAGGCTACAGCTACGGACATATTTCTTTTATACATCCACAGAAAGAGAGAGAGCAGCTGGTATTGCACGGCACAAGCAGGTTCTAGCGCATACTGAAATACAATCCTGTTCTAGAGCGTCCCTAATATGTCTTTATAAACCCGTGCGCATAGCAAGAACACAAATCACATATCCCATCTCCTCCGTGCTTAGTGACTTGCCTTCATCTTACTTGAACCACATTTTCGACACTACCTTAGATCTTGACGTACGTAAGAAAATAGTGGGGAACAATGGTTATGTCGCAGCTCAACCTGGCCATCAACTCAACACTAGCCATCGTCCCCTGCCTCATCGTGGACAAGTGAAGACAGCGATCGCCAGCAATTGGCGCGCTCCATCTTTAACGCGTTTCCATCGTTCCGAGCGCACACAAACAAGTCGACACCTACTACCATAACGTCTCCCACAGTCGCTCATATTAATGCTACCGCTGGTGATGAGCATTCAAGGGTTGCTCATCATCATACTTCGCCCTTGCATTTTGGTGTTCAAACTTGGCATAAAGTTTTGTTTTTTCTTGCCCTGTCATTCCTCCGATGCATCTGTATACACGATATGGTAGATGGACAAGGTTCTTGTCAGCACACAGTAAGACCTATGATCGTATCTCTCATGGTCTATTGTAATTCATTCGCCATTTCTATGCATCAAACTCTCTTCAGAAGTGGGAGCTGTTATTTCCGAAAAGTAAGAGTCGGGCTCGTTCAGAACTTCTAATTCGATATTGCAACTGTGAATGGTAAAGATCTTGTGACATCCAGTCAGAAAGAATTCTGTGATTACGTGTTAGTAGAATTATTTACTTGGTCTAATTGGTGGTACCTTGTGTTCCTCGGAAAATGTTATTTAAGATGAAGAGGGCTTGAGGGGTGATCGAAAATTTTCAACTCTGGAATACCGATAAGAAAATGTGAACATATCCGTTCAGAGAACACTCAGTATACCTATGGGAGGAAGCAGAGTGTATGACGGTTTTTTCTCAATCAGGTAGATGATCACCTTTGTAGAATGGCGGAAACGTATCTGCGTTGTCTATGTAAGCACCAGAATCATAACCAGTATGAGCGCTGAAAAGTCCAGAAGATCTGGACTCAAACTGCAGCGTAGCAGCTGATTTAAGTTTTAACGGCAACCGAAATCGGAGGCATGCATTCGCGCGCTGCTTGTCTTCCTGAGAACGATAAGTGGCGGAATAAACAGAACATTGTCGATTCACGCGTCTAAATATTTCTGTTGCACAAAAATGGAAGTACATGGCCGTCAGCTTTTAGGCTGTAATTAAGCATTTCACATTAGGCTGTAATTAAGCATTTCACAGTGACTTATATTTTCGAATGTCGTGGGTCGTGGTTCGTACTTTTCTTCTTCCCATGCCACAGCTATAGTTTAGTCCCAACGAAAAGACTATACCTGCCATGTTCGTTGTTTCAGTCCATGAATGGTAATCAAAGAGCGGCGACGATGAACTTCTTCTTTCTTATTTAGACATTCACATGTTGAGAGGATGGCCGATTCTGCGAGTTCTAGACTCTGCACTTTTGTTTTGAAGGCAGAAGTGACTAAATGCGATTTCTCAAAGCAGTAGTGACTAAATGTTCTGGTGGGACCGGAAGCATGAACATTAATTAATCAATTAATGGTATGTTCTGGTGGGACCGGAAGCATGAACATTAATTAATCAATTAATGGTTGTTTACATGAGGCTCTTGTAGTTGTTCGTCTAAACTTTCGATCCACCGTTATAAATGGAATTATCAAGTTGCAAATGAAAAACACCTTATAAATGGAATTAACAAATGGGAGGCTTCAGAGGCAATCTCTCTCTCTCTCTCTCTGCATCGTTATCATATGAGCAGAACCCAAATTTCTTATTACTTTTCATATTGCATACTTTTATAAAAACTCTTTTGCATCATTGTGACTACTTTTATGGTTGCAGTCCGAGGGCGTAGGTGTTTTCTCTCTGCTTGAATTTTCTTGGCTTCTTGCAACGCATGGTGACTTCCTCCTTCATGGTGAGCAATATTGGTGGCCAGGTTGAGGTTAAAACACGTGGTTAACCGCTCTCAATTTTTGGGATCAAGCCATCAGTACCCCATCTTCCAAAGGTAGATGTGTTCAAAAAGTAGGAAGAATAAGAAAAGTGCCTTATATATCAACCTATCGGGCCCTCATCCATTGGTGAATCGTGTGAGGCACTAGCTTCAGAAGGAGTGGTTCTCTCATGGTCTCATTGTCAGTAAGTGCGAGTTTCTAAGAAAAAACCACATGCTTCTTTTGTTGGATAATAAAGATATGGCTTTTCAAGCCCTTCAAGTATATTGACGTGGGTTCCAATCTTCATCCTCAACAAATCTAAACCCCTTAAGTATCCTTCGTAGGTGGAGATCCTTAAATCTCCCATTTTTCTCATACAAGTTTGTTAGAGAAATTAAGGTCCCAATTGGCTAGCCACTTGAATCTAAATAAGATGCTCGAGGCAAGATTAATGAGGGAAAAAAGTATTCCTTCAATGCTATAAGGCACACCTTTATCTTTTTCCAAATTAACCTCAATAAAGAGCTCCCCTCCAAGATCAATATTGACATAGGTGAAGCTGACCTTTTGACCTTCTTTCAAAAAAACTCTACTTTTAGCACCTACTCAAGGATTACCCTCTAGAACAATGCCTCCATTAGGGACATCCTTTCATATACGTGGAGGAGACTGCCACAAAGATCCAGTGAAGAGGAGTGCTATGAGGATGTGGTGAGATTGATTCCAGAGATGAGGTAATGTCGCAAAAAACCTGCTCTATGCCTACCAATCTAGCTTCCGGGATGCTTAATGTACTTCATTTGCATCATAATGATGCATATAGAACCCTCAAGTCCTTTGGAGCACTACTCTCAAATGTTTGCTTCAAAACAGATAACTTCTAATTTCAAGACATGTGAAGAACCTTCCATTTTGGGAAGAGAAGGTCTCAATATTATGCTCAGAGCTCACAACTTGGGATGAATTGACTAGAGAGCCTTTGCACACATCTTATAGAAGTTCATAGCAACTCAATAAAGTTATCTCATGAATTGTGTTGTAGCATACAATGCGAAATGAATTTAGTAAGTAAGGAGGGTCACCATGACTTTTCAAGATCTAGAAGATGTGTAGACACAATTAATTTCTTTGCTTAATATTTCAAGATCTCCTAAACCAAAATTTATGAAAATTGGTATATGAGAACTAGAAACTTTAAGCTAACTATCCTAATTTAGAGGATAGAAAATGTATGTGTATATGTAGAGGAACTGACTCCACAAGTTCACTATAACAATGAAGATGCTCGAGTAGACAGTGTACTCAATGAGTGGGATAAAAATATGAATGCTATTTCACTTATAGTACATAGGAAGTGTAGGGGACTACACAATATAGATAGTGTGAGCTAAATGTATGCTCAAGTTTGTAGCCAAACACCTCTAACAGTTTCTCTCCTATCCCACGAACAAAACCATGTGTATTTATACACATTATTTGAATTTGATTTTTTGAATCTTCTCACCTAAGTTAGTCGTGGTTTAGCCTCCTAACTTCAAGAGACTCTTTCTTCTTTTGACTTTTAAAAAATTATCCAAAAGCACAAGCAAGAAGTACATACAAAGGGACTAAAACTTGTACAGGCTAGCAACTTCAAAATAAAAAACAGGAAAACCCACCCTACTACTTTTGGATGACGAACCGTTCTTGTTGATAAATGATGGATGCTATCTCTCAAATTACTACACGGAACACCCACCCCAACAAGGTTCTATCACAGACAACAGACTTGCAACGGGGGTGGAGTGTGGGCACTTAAGGTGAAGCATAAGGCATAGGAAGGCATTAGAGAAGTGGACACACGAGAAGAGGGAGCATGTACAAAGATCCAAGAAGTATATGTCTAAGTTTCAGAAGGAACCCCCAAAAAATATAATGATTTTAATCACTAAAGACCATTATAAATATCATTTCACATTTTTGCAACTTCATTTTGTTCAACCCTAAGATTCCTCCAGGTTGAGGAGTATTAAAAGCATCTATGTACCAATTTTCATGATTTTCATGCTCGCTTGTAGCCCTCAAATAAGCCTTAGAACTTAATTTTTAATAAGGTCCAAAACTAGGTCTCGATAGGGCCAAAGCTAATGAAAAACTATAAAAAGAGCTAAAAAGCTCATTTTGAGGTTAGCAAGTTAGAGAAAGAGCTTCTTCAAGAGTGTAATCCAGTTATTGAGAATCAAAGCTTCCATTGTTCCTATTTTTGTTATCTTGCATTGTGTGCATGTGTGTGAATGCATGTATGTCCTTATCACTCACACTTTCTTGCCACAATTGCTCATGATCTTCATATCCTCCTCACATCCCCATGGATTGACAAACAAAGGAGGTGGTGCTCACGCTTGGGCTTCACCAATATATCATAGGAACCCTAGGAACATAGAACAATGCAGAAAAAGATAGATTTCCATTTACCCCTTGGTAGTCTAGGGCATGAACATCCAACACTTTTAGGATATCCTTAATTTGGAATGATAATTCAGAAGCATTACTAAATTCATAAAAGATACGAAACAATTCATCCTCTTCTCTACAGAAAATACACTTTCCATCATTTAATCCAACTCTCCACCACTTGTTGCCACGTATTATGTATAATAAGACATTTTAGAACGGACTCTTTGATATCATAAAGACAATCCCGAATGCACTTATTTCTATGGCACCATTGGTGGTTGCTCCATTGAACTTTCCATCTCTCATTGATCTTGTTCAAAAGTTCAGAGAAACTCCTTCTAGTCATCATGAATTTGGAATGCATCTCACCAGCAATAGTTTCAAGCTTTACATCCTCGGATTGTGAATGTCTTTCCCCTCAGCATGCGAAAGTTATCTTTGTCCCAGTAACACCTATTTTACAACCAAGATTTTAATTAAGGTAACTCATCACATGTTCAATAGAATCCAACTCACGTTTCTATAACAAGTTAGTGGAACAGTTAAATTCTTCGCTTTGTTTACATTTATGGGTTGTAATTGCTGATCCAACTTAGAAAAAAGTGATAACAAAGGCAGCCAAATGGAATCTTGCAATTATAATTTGACATGGAAAAAAAAAGAAGATCTAACTATGTAGGAAATAGAAGAAATGATAAACAATACTTCAAAACATGTTTGAAGATGAAGGAACATCATCAAGTGGTTTCCATTGTTTCATTCTCCGTTATTCAGATTCTTTTTCATTACATTGCATATTTTTTGTTAATATTTAATATTTTTGAAATTGACAAGTGGAAACTATCTAACTCCAAAAGAAATATGATTGCTTAAAATTTACTTTGAAATCATTATAAATGAGGTCAAGGAATGATAGTGCAATTTGAATTTGAAGCTTAACTAGAAAGATTCATTTTTCTTGTATAAATATGAGCATGTTTGTGCATGAAAATCATATTTGATTGAGATCTTAGTTCTTGCCTATGCATTCCTCTAGATCCTCTTCTCTAATTAGGATTTAGGCCTTTCCTCAAATTAAAAAAAAGGGTGAAAGTTTATATTTCTTCCATCCTAGAAAAGTAGAAGTTTCTAGATTGTGAACCTGTACATTAATGGTTAGTGACAAAGTGAAGACATATGAAAAAACCCCATGAGGTTGATTGAAGAAAAGAAGTAAAGAAATTGGATGTGGTCTCCAAGTCACTCTTAATTATATTCACTTCAGATAAAAGGACGTGGATTTATGCCTGAGTGGAGTTAGTTGTATATCTTGGAGTTTTGTACATTAATGGTTAGTGACAAAGTGAAGACATATGAAAAAACCCCATGAGGTTGATTGAAGAAAAGAAGTAAAGAAATTGGATGTGGTCTCCAAGTCACTCTTAATTATATTCACTTCAGATAAAAGGACGTGGATTTATGCCTGAGTGGAGTTAGTTGTATATCTTGGAGTTTTATAAGTGCACTGCGTGCGAATATTTATATTAGGTTATTATTAATTTGAAAGAGTAGATAAGGATAGAATAGATAATGATGACTGTTTCTTGAAAGCCTAAATGAGTTGATTATTGTATTTTGAACCTAATTCCAAGCATTTTTTGAAATAAAAGGTCAGTAGTTTTAGCTTGATTTGAAATTTTCATATGCTTGGCATATAAAAATAAAAATCATTTTCATTCATTGAGCATGAATTGGAAAAAGTTTGAAATCCAATTTTGATTGAGAAATGTTTTCTGAAGAAGGAAACATTGCTAAAGATCGTCAAACTTCACTTCTAGGAGGAGAATCACTGTTTTGGTAAGAACCTGAGATGAATATATATCATTTAATAACAAAACCTCTCCTAGATTGGAGACACTATACATGTTGAAGTATCATAAAGATGCTATTTAGATCAAATGAAAACATCGAGAAAGGTCTGCAGTCCTTGAAAATGTATGAGATCAAGACATTTAAATGCTAACAGGGCTTGAAAACATTTTATTTATTTGGGAATATGAATGGAAAGTTGGGATATGCCAATGATTTCATACCTCAAAGGGAAGGGATCTGATCCTCATGGCACGACTAGCAGAGAAAGGCAAGCCTCTGAATAAGTTTTGTTCCACAAATTAAGCGATGCAAGGTCAACGCTATTTTACAAAATCGTGAATCAACTTTCTCCAGCAAAGATCAATGCAAACGGCGATACAAATCCGATAAAAAATATCAAAGATAGCTGACTTTTTGGAGAGCTCTAAAGTTAGATCTTAAAACCTATGAAAAAGATTAATCTCGAGTAGTTTCGAGGCCCCGACTTTGAAGCTTAGTTTGCTACAGTTCCATTGTCAGAAACAACTGGAAGTTTGTTTTACTTTTAGAAACATATTTATTTTGATCAGATTTAAGATAGCATGTTTCTGAATATGTGTTGTGTTAAACATGTTCTCATAATATAATGTATAAATATAATCTATTGAAACTCAGCTTGTGTTCAACAGGTTCTCATAATTTAATGGATACATATAATCTATTGAAACTCAAATTTCTGAGTTCCAATATCCCATCTTGCAAAGTTTGAATTGGAAAATCCTTCTTTGCTTGAAAATAGTAAAAAAGAAAAAGAAAACGTTCCGAATGCTTTGTTTGGGGAAAAAATATGTTTTACCGTAAAACAATATTTCTTGTATAACTTCATGCTATGATTTCAAAAGAGTGTCTATTTAGACTCCATTAGCAATTATTTATGAACGAAGTGCCTATGTACTTGTTCTAAATCTTTGGAATATTTGTACATATAATAAAAATGACAACAAATATAGTCTTTTCTTAATATTCATATTGAAACTAGTACAAGGACGAATAAGGATATGTTTTCCAACGATGAGAATGAGTATATTTGAATTTATATCAATTTTTGTTTTCAAAAATCTAAAAGATATGATAAGGTTTTCCAAGTACACTAATCAATTTTCTTCTTAATTTTTGTTTATCACTTGAGATTACTTGGAGCACCCCACGTGTGCCATATTTTGGAACATCAGTAGTTGGAATTGATTCGCCAAATTGAGCACCCTTCATGACACCAAGGACCACACAGAGAGATTCTTCTCTATCTATAGGATTCATGATTTGCAATAGAGGTAGGATGCATTCTTTGCCTTATTTCCATCGACACTAGAAGGGTTAGCTGACAAGTTATATAGCTAGTATGCAAAGGAACACTTCCGGAGTTGGGAGAAGTTAAAGAAAGAATTTATAGGTGCCTTTATGCTAGGTTATGCTACATGAAGAACACTTGATGAACTTGATAATTTGAATCTACATGCAAGTGAAACCTTTTTAGAGGTCCTTACCAAACTCAGATCTCTAGTGGCCAAGGTACCTCACAACTGGGGTGCATTTATAATTAAGAACTGGGCGGGGAAAAGCTCCACCAAAGTCTTCCCAACAAAAGCTTCATGATCTCCTACGTCCAGATGCAACCTTGAGAGATTTTGTGTCCATAGTTACAAGGATTGAAGAAGAAAAAAGTCCATTTAGGAGCATCCAAGCGATAAACATCTCTTCAAATGAGGATTCCATCTTAGAATTGTGGAGCGAGCTAGGGCTTTGAAGTTGCAAAAGGCATGAGCAAAGGAAAAGACTACCATAAAGCAAAGGTCCAAAACTCTAACACACTTAAGGCAAGAATCGAAGGAACTCAATGCCCAAAAGGAGGTACGTATGAGTTTATGGTGCACCCTTTACGCAAGCCAAATCGCTTTTTCCAAAGCGTTAAAGGAAATTTGTTTTTCAGTTTTGTGGGAATGGAGGACATGAGGGGAGGGATTGTTATGACCACAAGAAGACCGAAATCCACAACCAAGTACAAAACTGGGCTCGTGTGCTATGGCTAGGGCCAAACCACTCCTCATACCTAGGAAAATCTTCTATTCCATCCAACTATACCTTCTATGCAAGTCATTCTAACAATGAGCTATGCTTATGGGGGGAGACGTCGGTGAGATAGAACCCAGTGGTCCATTATGTGTTAAAGGTGCAACAAATATGGACATATGCAAAGCAAGTGTTCCCTTCTAAAGGATGCACCTCCATGAAAAAAACTTCCCGGAAGTGAGGGATCATAATCCCAAGAATTTTCAAAGGGAACCTCTCCCCATAGACACGCAAAGTAACTCCTACCTCTTACATATGATTACAAGTAATGATCAAAACTAGGAAGTGAAGAAAGCACGTGAGCACTCGCCCAACACTACGATGGGGGAACTTAAACAACTTCCAAGGGGAGTGCGGCCTCACAAAAGGAGGAGAATCTTTATGAGCAATGATAGGAAAATGTTGCCATATAATGTCACATAATGAGTCTGAGCATTTTATCACATAGCCATCGTATGAGCCATATGAAAAATTAAAACCTCATGGAGATAATAATAGAGTGAAGCAAAAGATGTATGTTGAAGAACATGCAAATGGACACAGAGTAGATATGCCTCCATTCACGAACGTCCTTTTGCATTACGTTCCTATGTTTAGTAATCTTGGCATTGGTTAAAGAAATAAGTACTCGCTTAGGTCCTGACCACAAAATGCAATGGCCTAGAAGTAGTAGTGGGTGATAGCTCAAGAAGTTTGAGCCGAAAGGTTGTTAGCCTCATAGCAGGTCACATCCATAAAACATGCTCATTGTAACATACTCTCAAGCTGTTGTTGAGATGTTCCAGGCCTTGCGACATGTCAGCCCGGTCTGAAGGGACTGACTCCTTCTAGTATACAACAAGCTTATGCATACCTTTTTATTGCCCTCCATCTCTGCTCTGCTAAAAGTTTCCTATCAGCAACAAGATAATAACTTGGGGCATCATCAATATCATTTGACACCGTTGAATATGAACCTCTCCCCACGGCTTCTCTCCCTTCCAAAAGGAATTCGATAGTCCCAACCATCCGCAATACCAACATATTGAGCAAGAAATATGCGAATTGGAGGGGTGGCTCACTCGAACGGAAGCCTTGCCCATTCCGGAGTGGGACACTCCGTTGGAAGGTAACTATCGCCCAATTCGGAACGGCAACCCGCTTGAGGGCCACCTTAGCTCTAGGGGTGGGAGACTCCCTTGGAAGGTAATTATCGCCCAATTGGGAAGGGCAACCCGCTTGAGGACCCGCTCCTCGTGGGAACCCTAGCACAATGGTTAGGCTGACCCCTCATGATCGGAACCACTGCCAAACTGATAGGGACAACCTCTCACATACAAGGAGACAACATTATAAAAAGGCGAGCCTCAAGACCTGCTGGAATCCACTTCAAAGAGAACATCAACAATGGAGCCATATAGAGGGCGATCAACTCATGCAAAAGGTCTTATGGTGAATTCCCTGTGGGGGCAACATAGAGGATGGGGAAAATAATCATGAATCCTTGACAAGAACTCCATGTAGGCATATGTAGTTGACTCCTCCATGGTGGCTCCCAAGGCTAGCGATGGTCCATCCCATGGGGACCACCTCCTACTACCCCTGGCACACAGGACAACTAACATGGCGACTCCCTTGGATTTATGCCCATAACTCTTGTAAATGGCAAGCATTACATGCTCGCTTGCATACCTACCCAACATTCCTCCATATCGACCCACCACTCCTCGATTGTCAATCTAGAACAAATGTCCGATCGTTCGCCTTAGAATATCTAGCCTTCCTTAAGGCTATATAAATGCATGTCCACTTCATGAACAAGGGGACTACTACTTTACACAGAGAAAGCATACAGGATAGATCCTTGAACCAAATGTAGATTGACGTATTACTAATATAGTTTCTGACTCCTTGCACTCCTCTTTAGTCGATCTTTTGTGGCATATTCCTCCACATATATGTCAGCATTTCCCTAACGGAGGCATTGGTCTTGACTCCTTGCACTCCTCTTTAGTGGATATTTTATGGCATATTCCTCCACATATATGTAAGCATTTCCCTAACGGAGGCATTGGTCTAGAGGGTAAACAATGAATAGGTGTGGAAAGATCGTTTTTTGCACACTCTGCCAAGGTGTTTTTGTATTATCTCTATTTTAAGGGGTTTTTGTGTTTCCACTTCTCTCGCTCTTTCTTAGTCCTAATCCTCCACCATCCAAGTGTTTGTGCTGCATCTTCTATGGATATGTTGTGGTATTCCTTATGCTTATTCTTGTACAAGTGTCCATTTAGCTCCAGAAGTAAGTGCAAAATCCAGTCCCTGCAACCCACATTCAAATTCAATACAGTCCTTGCAAGCCACATGCAAATTCATTTTCTACAATGTCCTTGCACTCCGCAAGAAAAACACACGTATGGTAAATTCTTCAAGATTTCTTGTCCCAAAAGGTCAACTTCACTTATGTAAATATTGATCTTGGAGAGGAGCTCTTTAATGAGGTTACTCTTAAAAAAGATAATGGAGTGACTTGTTGCATTGAAGGAATAGGTTTTCCCCTCATAAATCTTCCCTCCAACATCTTTCTTGGATGCAAGTGGCCAGCCGATCGGGACCACGATTTCTCTAATAAAGCTGTATAATAAAAATGAAGGATTAAGGATCTCCACCTACAACCGATACTTCAGGGGTTTAGATTTGTTGAGGATGAAGTATTGAACCCAAAAAATATGACAAGTTCCAACTTGAATGGCTAAAAAAGACATATCTTAATTATCCAACAAAAGAAGGATGTGGTTTGTTCATAGCAACTTGCACTTACTGAGAACGAGATCATGAGGGAACCACTCATTCTAAAGCCACTGCCTCACCTGATGAAGTAGTAATGGCACTTTCTTTTATTCTTCCAACTTTTTGAACACATCTACCTTTGGAAGATAGAGTATAGTAATGGCTTTATCCCAAAAGGTGAGAGCGCTTAACCACGTTTTAACCCCAACCTGGCCACTAATATTGCTCTCCATATTGAGGGAGGAAGCCAGCATTCCTTGGAAGAAGACAAGAAAAATCAAACAGAGAGAAAACACCTACCCCTTCTGACTGCAACCATAAAAGTAGTCACAATACAGTAGTTATTTTTGTATAAAATTTTGCTATACGAAAAGCAATTCGAAATTTGGGTTCTGCTCACATGATAAGGGTGCAGAGAAAGAGAGAGAGAGTCATTGTTAGGAAAACTAAGATTTTTTTTTGCGCCCCCTTGGCCCTTAGTGAAGAGTTGAAATAGCCACAGTTCCATTTATAACGGGGGACACATTTATAACTTATGTTCATGCTTCCGGATCCACCAGAGCGTTTAGTCACTTCTGCCTTTAAAACAATAGTGCAGAATTTAGAACTCGCATTTAGTCATGACTTCTGCTTTGAAAACAAAAGTACAGAGTCGTTAAGCAGCTGGTTGGGTCTCTCGCCTCTTGAGGCGGAGATGAGGGTTCAATCTCTACTGGCCACGTGTAAGGGACATGTATAATTTGGAAGGATGAAGCATATGGCTGATGTGCCATCGTTTTACTAGCGTTGCGGTAGTTGTGACCGCCATTCAACCTTGTCTTGTAAACCCATGTTTTTGTGGGATAAGGGAGGTCCCATGGGTACTATGCCCTTCCTTGTACAGTTGCAATTTCAAAGTTAAAGCCCAAGCGAGTAGGCCTCGGTCGAACATCCATTAAAAAAAAAAGTACAGAGTCTGCCGAACTTCCTTTGGTAAAAAAAAAATAGAGAGTCTAGAACTTGCAGAATCGGCCATCCTCTCAACATGTTAATGTGTAAAAGCAAAGTAGTTCATCATGGTAGTTGTGGCATGGAAAGAAGAAGTGTGAGCCACGGCCCACGACATCCGAAAATGTAAGTCACTGTGAAATGCTTAATTACAGCCTAAAAGCTGACGGCCACTTGGTACTTCTATTTTTGTGCAACAGAAATATTTAGATGCGTGAATTGACAATGTTCTGTTTATTCCATTACTTATCGTCCTCAGAGAGGCGAGCAGCGCGCGAACGCATGCTCCCCAATTTCGGTTGCCGTTGAGAGGTACGTCGATGGAAAAACGCGTTTAAGATGGAATGCGCCAAGTTGATGGCGATCGCTGTCTTCACTTGTCCACGATGAGGGAGGGGACGATGACTTGTGTTGAGTTGGTGGTGGTTTGAGTAAGATGAAGGCAAGTCAGTAAGCACGGGAAGGAGATGGAAAATGTGGTTTGTGCTTTTGCTATGCTCACCGGTTTATAAAAGCATACTAGGGACGCTCTCGAACAGGATTGTATTTCAGTATGCGCTACAACCTGCTTGTGCAGTGCAATACCAGCTGCTCTCTCTCTCTCTCCCCCATTCTGTGTATGTATAAAAGAAATATGTCTGTAGCTTTACCCTGTAAGGTTCCAGGGCTTTTACGGACTCAGAATGGCTGATACGCCCATGCTCTGCCATTTTCCTCATATTTTCATAGCACCCAGCCGGATAGAGAAACAGCTATGGCCGGCCACCGCATTGTGTCTTGAATTCCAAGGTGTAACTTCTCTACTCGCCCTTTGTTTCTCTGTTCGTATTGAGAGGTACAGTCATCTTCATGCATCCGCTCGAATTTCATGTGTCCATCATCATATAAGCTTTGCGAAGGACTCATTGTTTCAGTTTGGCAATGGCGTTAGGGAACTTTGATTGTACGTAGAACGCGAGCCACATTCTTTTTTCCACCCGAGAGAAAGAAAGGCTATAGATATTTATTAAGATATTTATAAAGGAGGTGAACAAAGCTCTCACTCCGTCGATGGAGAATCCATTTCCAAAAGTTGTTTGTTTTCCCCACAAACGCTGCAAATATATCGGAACAGAATGAAAACTGCAAGCGAATTAAGGAGGGGGGGGGGGGGGGTGTACAAAAAGGAGGTTCATAAACTTGTCATCTTTTATAGAGGTTTCACACCTTTTTCATTTTTTTCCCTTCGATAGCATAAGTCAACGGGTGCTTAAGAAAGGGACCTCCTTACGGACGTGCCTTTCTGTTGATCACAGGATCAACAGGAGTTCATATCTTTTCTTTTCATTTGTATTCGTATCAGTGAATCTTCATTTTGTATTTAAGAGACATTTAATTTCACAAAATTTTAACTCTATCTAAATGTAGTTGGGAATGTGGCCATTTGCTTCTTTTTTGTATTTATTTTACTTCAAGAAGAATTACCTCACATATGATATACTTTGGAGAGGATCCTCCAACTCTATATAAGGAGGGTCTCTCCTCCACTTTGCACTTGATTAGAAGCTTGGAGAGCCTGCTTTCTCCTCTTGGAAAGCTCATTTTTAATCAATGTGAGTTTACCTATTTCTTGTTCTACTCACTTTGGTTCTCTCATACTCTTTCATTTTGTGAGAATACTATTCTATCCATTTTTCTTCCGCATGTGTACTCTCTACATGGTATTAGAGCATTGGGTGAAGAGCATAGTGGTCCTTGTAGAAATTTTTATGGTGCTTTGGATGTCATGGCAGCATTCTTTTGGTGGTGGAGTTTTTCGTCATCCATTTCATGCTTCTGATGCAGGTGTGAATGCTAATCACCATTTCTCCTCTCCCTCCGAACCTCCTTCTACCTCTTGCTTCCCAACATTCCACCCTTTTTCCAACTCTTTTGTCTATTTCTAGTTTAATTCTGATCTCTCAGTGAATATTGACCTATTGCTAATCATTTCCATGGTTTTCATGGTGAACATCATCTTTTAATTTACTCATAAATAGTATTCTAGAGTTTCTCTAAAAAAATCTTCCATGGTTCTATTTATCACACTCATATTTTTGTACTTGCTCACATACCAAGTGCTTAGTCCATACTTTTGGAATGCTCATATCATGAGATAATTAGCTTGTTTATAGTGTCATTAGCTATCTTTTGGTCTATCTCTCAATGTTGTAGCTTCATAATTTTCTCACTCACTCGTTTTCTTATCCATGAGATAGGCTAGAAATTTACGTCATCAATCAGAGAATGAAGCTCCAAGATAGATCCTAATCTCAATTGTAGGGGCATTATGAAGAGCACTTTCTTAGAATCGAAAGCAGATGAAGACGACGCTTGGCTGAAGAACTTCCAAAGTTTACAGCTTTTGGGTGCAACCTTAGTTGCTTCATAGAGAAAGGATAGAGACACTTGGAGAAAGAAAATAACACATCACAGAAAGATGTGCCTACCTCAACACTCTCTTCACCTGTATGCAGATTGTACAACTAGAAGTCCATGAGTGTTGGACAAATAGAAATCGATGATCTTCTCCTCAATCAAGTTGCATCATAGTAGTGCCACAGACAACAAAAAGCAAAGGCAATATTTATTATTGTATTCCATAATAATTGAAGCATGTACTACTATTTAGGTGTGTTAGTGCCCACTTCATCTCTAACACAAAGAGAGAAATAATTGTGCCCAGCTGGCTTGATCTCAAAACACTTCCTTCTTCATGTGATCCATAATAATCAAAGGCACCAACATCAGCTGTGCACATCTAAGTGAAGCCTCTTCCTCCATTCTTATCACTTGAAAGGCAATCTCCCAAATCTTTTGTTATTCTCTTCTATCACAAAGAAAGACAACGACAAAGAAAGCAAAGAGATTGTCAGACATAAGGTTTACCAAAAAGAATCTAGTTGCTTCATCAGAGAATGTATGAATAAAATCTTTCTATTCGAGATGGCATAGAGGACAAGACGAGATGCATTCGATTAATAGTGATAAGGTGTTCTATAAAGTAAGTATATGATCATGGTGTCTGTGGTGTTCAAATAGATCTAAATTTTGACACCGTTTGGTAACTTGCATGTTTTGCCAAAGATCTTGATACTAGACTTAAGGAAAGGTTTATATGTTCTCTAAGACAAGGATTCTACCTAGCTTAGTAGTTAACTCTTAAGGGGGAAAGGAGGAGGTCTTGGTTTCAAGTCTTGCAAGTTGCAAGGATTTGCCGAAGAGCTCTATAAGCCTAGTCATTGTGGACCGTTCCTTCTAACTAGCACCTTTCCAAATAAAAAGGTCGTGGAGAATCAAGCCACAAAATAATGGTGTGGCTTGATTAAGAAAAGAGTGCTTCTTAACTAAAGATACTTTTTCTAAAGAATGGTTCTCAAGTAAAGTTTCTTTTCTAAAAGAGTGTTTTAGAATCAAAGGGATTGAGTCCTCAATATATACAGGCATAAGGTTTGGGAAGAGAGTAATCTCTCTAGCATCTGGTCATCGTAATAGTCTTAGTTCATTGGATTGGTATCACAACATTATAGCTCTCATGGTGACCTTTATGGCTCATCACCCTTCTCAAGCTCTCATGATGAACCTATCATCTTCTCGAGAAGCTTCATCAGGAGCTTCATCTTTACTTTCTTCTATCTCATAGAATATCTTCGTGAGAAGAACCCTTTTTGATTTTTGAGCCTCTTTTTCCACCGCAACGATGGGTTTTATGAAGCAAAAAGCTCCTAATTTCAATAATGTGTGTAGCATAGAGAAATTAAACCCGCCATTGGGGGAGATAGTGAGCCCTGGATGGGTATTGTAAGGATCCTAATTATCTTAATCCATGAGTTTTAGGAGTCACATGAAACCACTAGTGGTATTGTGAAATAAAAAAAAATAAATGGAATAATACATTTTTATGTCATGCATGAGCGTTTGTGAGCATTTGGATTGATCTAATCAATGGCTTATATTGAGATGCATTTGAATCAATAGAGAGAAAAAAAAAACCCATGGGAGTAAGGACAAACAGTGTCCACACTCTCTACAAAAATCTTGACCATTAGATCTTTGAAGATCCAATGGATGCACATAAATGGGGTTGAGCTCCTTTCCACGTTGTGTAGTGGTCATCCGATCCAAGGCTCATCTAGTGGTTCCCATCAAAAGGTGCTCTTTTCATGTGGGTAACCAATCTAAGCCATCAACTTGCCCACATCCAAAGGCTAGGAATGCAAACGCCCAACCTTCCTGCAATTCAAATTGGACCATTTGATTGAAGATGAAATCCAATGACTCTAACAAAAAGGTGTTTCTTATCATGATTTCTTTGACCTCATCCATTAGATCTCAAGCTAATCTAATGGTCGAAGTTTTTAGATGCCTTGAATTTTGGCATTTAATCTCAGCCACTAGATATTTGATCAGTCCAATGGCTCTAAATGAATTTGGAGGTATCCAAAACCATCCTCTAAAGAAAACCATCAATTCTAGATGGTTTTTGGCTCTTTGACCACAAAAAAACAATGGAAGCCTATGTGTAGCCTATGTGATTAAGAGACTAGATTGTGGCCACCACCCTCTCCTCATTATTCCATGAATAATCAGCTCCTCCTAACCACATACGTTGGGTGTTATATAAATGTTATATAATTCCAATAGTGTTCTTCTTTCTTCTCTTGAAGGTCTACAAAAGGATGTTGTGTTTTAGGGGGATTTTGACCATGGTTTTCATAGAAGACAATGTCACAAGCTACCCACACCACGCATGAAATTCTGCATAGATCATATTGTTTATGATCCAATCAAATGAGTCTCTTTAAGAGAAACACTCAAAATTGGAAATTGTAAAGGTTCATTTACCATAGTTGAGCTATCCATGGCAGCATGATAGTGTATTTGACTATAAAGATGCAGGCAAAGAAAATGGTAGCGCTAAGATTTTTGAATCGTTGACCGTGAATCCAAATGATGTCAAAGACAGAAATATATTGATCTATTCACTCAAATCCATTTAGCCATTGGTATTTGAACCTTTATAGCGGACATAAGGGATAAGGAGGATCCGAACATAAAGAGTTTAGCTCCTCTCTCGAAATAGCTATTCTTTTCCTTTCTTTATGGAAGCTCCATGCTTTTTCGAGTAGATCCTCAAGCATCTCTATATTTAATCCTTTGAGAAAATAGCTTCTCACAAAGGGAAAGAAATAGGCATCCTAGAGAAAGGCTCTACATGCATCGACTAGAGCATAAAAGAGCATAACACTCTTGGACAGAAAATAAGAAGCAAAGGCCTTCAAGGATCAAAGACGAAAGCCATAAAGAGCAAGTAGGAGGATGGAGCACGAGAGTTGTATAACTATGGTTCAAAGTCGCAAAAGATGGGTTTTGAGGGTCTAAAGCCACTTGGGGAACCATTTTAGTTTATTGAGAAACCCTTGAGAATTTTTTTTCAAGAATACGGTTTGAACCCTTGAACTATTTGGATCTATTTACTCCCAATTGAAGGGTTTTTACCCTTAGAATTTATATTTCCTAAGGGTATGGTATTTAACCCTCAGGCATGACTTTGAAGCCTTGAGAATTGTGTGTACAACCTTAGGAGATATCTTTTTAGAATCGATGAGAAACCCATGTGATTTCCAAGGTTATAAGGCCTTGCATTAGCATCCATATGGAGGAGACACTTGGAAATATCTCATCACTGTTCCTCCCTTGACCTTGAGGTATATATATGGGTGGATACGTGCATCTCCATATGGATGGGACACTTGGAAAGATCTCCTCACTTTTCCTCCCTTGACCTTGAGGTATATATATGGATGGATACTTGCATCTCTCACCCCTTGGGGGTTTGCTTTTGTTATAATATTATTGTCTTAGCAAGAGTACAAGTTTGGCAGATATCCTTTTCGAATCGAGGTGAAATCCATGTGATTTCCAAGGTTAGAAGACCTTGCATTAGCATCCATGTGGAGTGGACACTTGATAAGATCTCCTCAATTTCCCCCCTTGACATTGAGGTATATATATAGGTGGATTTGGTTGGGTAGAATATGTGCATGTCTTACCGCTTGAGGGCTTGGTTTATTTAGAATATTATTCTCTTAGTCTCCCTAGACTTGTTGGGTAACAACACTGGTATGAGAACCCCCCCCCCCTTGGGGGCTTAGTTTTGTTAGGATAATATTCTCTTAGTCTTGCTAGACTTGTTGCTTTACAGCACTAGTATGAGAGTCCTTGATTGGGTGGAAAATGTGCATCTCTTACCCCTTGGGGGCTTGGTTTCTTTAGAATATTATTCTCTTAGTCTCCCTAGACTTGTTGGGTAACAACACCGGTATGAGAACCCCCCCCCCTTAGAATATTATTCTCTTAGTCTCCCTAGACTTGTTGGGTAACAACATCGGTATGAGAACCCCCCCCCCCCCTTGGGGGCTTAGTTTTGTTAGGATAATATTCTCTTAGTCTTGCTAGACTTGTTGCTTTACAACACTAGTATGAGAGTCCTGTTATGATCTTGGAAACGTTACGTTTTTTTATCTTGGAATAGTTACTTTTTGAGTTTTTCTGTATAAAACTCCTATTACACTAGTCGTATGAGTTCGTTTCTTGCATTATCATTGCAAAAGGATGTGCGAACTCCCTTTATGAGGTTTAGTCTAGGGTGAGCGCCCGTTACGGAAAACCTTTTGGGCACTCCACTAGGTAGTTGCGTGAACTTTGAAGGGATCCATCAAGCTCTTCCTTTGACACAATAATAGATTTCTTGCCATACACTCTTTGACGGACCGTTATTTTTCGTATCCCATCGTATATGGGATAATGAGAAGATGTGCGGATCACTAGCACCATGCAAATTTTTTTTTTCTGGGAAGAATATATATGTATATACTTATAGGCAGTTGTCCGTGAAAAGAAAGCACAATAATTGTTCTTTCTCATTTATAATTAAAGTAGTTAAGCTCATGGCTGTGAACAATGTGGAAATGACTTATATGGTAGGCTTGCACAGTAATGTATAAATTCCTATGTGGACTCAACGTGGGGCTCTTCGGTCGACATAAATGCAGGCATATATGTTTTGAATTTTCTTGTGCTCTCTTATAGGGTCTTTGTATTTGATTTGCGAGATTTTCCTATTCATCTAAGCCTTAGGTGCTCCACAAGGTAGTGCATTAGTGATTCTCCTTATCATTATTCTCTTCTTATTGAGAGAGTCAAGCACAATTTTGGTTGAACATGTTTTGCCTAGAGAAGCACCATTAGAATTCGGGAGCAAGCTGATTCGATTTCTCTTCAACAAATTCAAGAAATGATCAAGGATGGAGGGATGCAGTAAAAAGAAGGCTGAGCTATGCAATTACTATCCATCCACATGATGTACTATCTTTTTGTAGTGGCACATGAATTTGCATATAACCAAACTTTATTTCTTCATTTAGTTTGCTTGGATACTCTGATGAACGTGCATTTTCAAAACTTTTACAGCATTGCAAGGCTAAATAAATATCATAATGCATGGTAAGGGTGATACAGAAGAGCAATGGAAGTGTAAAAGAACTTATATTTTGCACTTCCCATGTTGTGATTGGACAAAGTTCATGAATAAAACTTTGTATTCAACAAAATCAAAAGTTATAAGACTCCAATGACCCCAAGAAATGTAACATATACTTGTAAATAAAACCACCATTAAGAAAGAAATGAATTTATATTAAATATATAAACCAAAACTTACTTTTGAATATATGGATGAACTATTTATTCTATCTCCTCATAAAATACTTGAGAAAATGAACCATTTCTCCATGCTTGTATAATATACAATGAGTCACAAGGTGATCTAAAATAAAGACCTTCCTTGAGACTGACTTCTCATACTACTAGAGTAGGACCCTACATTCTCTACTATTTGCTTGAGTGTTCAAATGGCTTCTACTTCTCGTCATCCTTACAATCATGTAAACTCATGTGAAGTTTACAATAGAAGAGAGGATTCTTTATGGAAACCTCTTTTTGTGAAGCTAAATATTGCATGACTATGCTTCCTAGTTGCAGAGGTGCTCATAAACTCAAGCATGCTAAAAGAGAAAACACAAAAAACCATTGGAAAGGTCATATTCTTAGTGTCAAATTGAAGAGACATAGTTGGTTTGCAAAAGTTCAACATGTGTATAGCGCTAAGGATTTGGTGCTAGACAATCATCTACAATTCTTGTGGTACTATAAGTGACGTTCAACACTGCTCTTTTATCAATTTGAATTGTTTTCTGTATTTCAAAATATATGTTTTTGTATTGCAGATATTTTTCCTTCCAATATTTAGGAGTGACAACCTATTGAATACTCAACACAAACATTCAAAGTCCAGAAGGATTATGTAAAACTTCGGTATGCAAAAAAATTTGTTTAATTTTTTAATAACATTCAATTTTTTGTCAATTTTGTAGATTATCACATGACATCATGGAAGAGTGCTTATGGAAATCTTGTACATCTGCCTCCTCCTTGCATCTCTTCATTTGATTAGGATGCTCCTGATCACTCAACAGTTTCAAGTTTTCTATCCAAAATGAAACATGACATCCAAAAGGCACTGTCAGCAAACCGAATTGCTTGAAGGATAAAGATTCAATGGTTTTTTCCTCTTCATGTTTTTGAAGCATGTTTTAGAAACATGTTATTACAAAAAACAAAAACAATGTGGTTGAATAGGCGAGTTTAAATTTTAGATATTCATGATGTTTTAGGTAGGGAATGGGATAGCAAAGAAGCTCAAAAGATAGGAGATATCATTTTATGTAAAGTTTGACCAAATTCTCTTTCAATTTCATATCCGATATCTCGACAATCACTTGTTTTAGGATATGACTATGGAACGTGAACAAAAATGCTTGGTCTCTAGATGCCCTTGGATTTAGGGGAAAGAACCTCTTTGACTGCTTCTATTTGCTTGCATCGGTCTTCTATTGAGATGGAAGAGAAGAATGTGACTCTTAGTCTTTGTCCATGTGAGAAAATTCTGGATTTTATGGTTCAAGAGGGATTGAGGGTGCTCTCTCTCATCTTGCTTTATCCTTGTTTTGACAATTATCTATATTAGATGAGGACAATTATCTTGGCAGGGGTAAGGACACAAGGAAAGCTAAAAAGAGTAAAGGAAAAGAAAAAGTGGATATACATTTAGTCATTCACTATCTTTCAAAGTTGAATCGAAATTTATTATATATACTGAGGGCCCTGATTTCACATTATTCTCTCTAAACACTCTTTCAAAATATATGGGCATTTCCTCACTACCCTTTAATACATATAGGATTTTACTTCTTGAGAGAACAATAGCATTCAGGATATTTGGCTGGGCCCCAAGGCTCAATGCTTCTAGAGCTCGATATTTTCTCTGTTATTCAAGCTATGCAATGGGTAGAGGTCTTAGATCTAAAAATTATTGTTGGATACAGAAGAAACGAGTAGCTTAGATACAGAGGAGATTTTCTAGAGTCAAGCTCATTCAAACGACTGAAAGAAGACTAATGATATTTCATTGCAAAAATTTCATGAGTTCATAAACTATATATACATCCATTTGTATTTTTTGGCCATAACAATTGTAAAAGATATTCTAAATATTATAGCTTCAAACTAGAATGAAATCTCTCCTTTTTTTTGTATTTAATCCATATGTCCTAAAGGAAATGATAATTGGTTACACTTCTTGCTCATATGATTTGTACAGTTTATCTAATGATGATATCTGGCATGTGCTCCTTTGTAATTGTCTTCTAAAGAACCAATCGAAACGCTCTTTGAAAGCATTACTTTTTGTGAATCCTCCTCCTTTTTTTGTCCATCTAAAGAAGCTTGTTCTTGCTTGATAATGAGATTTTTCCATGCCCTCGGTGTTCCATGTGGCAAGTGTTTTCTTTTCTACAAATAATGGACCATGCAGAACAAGGATATGCTATAAAAATATAAAGGTAAATATCATGATGTTTATTTCAAAACACACCAAGTAAATAAAACCAGTGATGGTATATATAATTTCTTTGAAACTCAGCAAGTAATAAGTTATGTATTATGTCTTTGACACTCCATGCCTTTGTGATGGTTTCTATAAACTCTCTAATTGCCCTTATGAATTCAATCACATAGGTATCAGATGTTACTTGTTGCCCCATGATCTTCAAAATTTATCTAGTTTGACCCACACCTCCATTATTTCCTTTTGCTATTTCTATATTGCTTTTTACATTTGTCGTAACCTTAGAAAATTGTTTCCAATAATTCCACATTGCATTCAGTTGTTTTTCATCAATGTTATTGAATAATCTTCATGATTTTGCACCTCCTATTGACACATCCTATAATACATTACTTGTATTTTGTGAAAGCTTTGGGTACTTTCTTAGATGAACACCACCACCATGAAATCCCATTTCTAAAAGTAGAGATTCACATTTTTTAATGCATTCATCTACAAGAGCTGTAGGCTTGATGGAATACGCATAATCCAAGTGAAGATGGACCATGTTGTCAATGATCCTTAACTATAAATGTAGTGTACATTAATCAATTCTACTAGAAGTGTGGGATCCGAAATCATGGCACAAGGTGAGTAATTACATAGAATAACATTTTGTCTAGAAGGAGCTTCCTTAGCCTCAGTTTTAGCAATCCATCCTCTTGTATCTAGATTCCATGTAGTACAAACAAGGGTGATTACAATTTGCACCCCGGCTTATGCCAAACATCCATTTTAGAGTCTTTAAGTCTCCAATCAAATTCCACTCAACTTTAAAGCTTTTGCAGTAGCTAACATTCCAATTCTCTTGATTGATGCCTTTGGATAACATTTGGAATGTTTATCTGTAAGAATAACCACTTAAGTGTTTTATGATTCTGATATGGAACTTGAGCACACCTAACCCACCATAACTCCATTTCAGATTATACTTTGAGAGATGGAGTATCTAGTTCACCAAAGCTATAGTCCAAAGCTCTATTAATTAAATACTTATTCTCTCCATCTTTTGATGTTTTTTAATTTGATCTTCATAAAGTTTTATTACAAATTTCAAAAGGCCACAACATTCATGTTATTTTATATCATATAGTTGAACCATGTATATGTGAAGTCTTATAATATCTATCCATATATTATTAAATGCATTGTAAGTGAAGTGTAAAGTTTGTTTTTTCTAGCTCATTTGGCATGTTATCATGAATGTGTTTATAATCACCAAATATAGATGTGATTTTTTTAATTCAAGGAGAGCCGATACTTTCCCACATGATGAGGTGTAGGGAATCCAAAGCATTTTACTTTATTAAATTAAAGGAATTCACACCAATCTTTTGAAATTGCTCTATAACCCTTTCTATTACAACTCCAACTCCATCACAAAACTCATGAATTTGAGATGGTTCTGGCAACAAATTCATTTCTTTCATGAGTTTTTGAAAAATAAACCATTTCAAGCATACATTTTCATTTAGTTTCAATAGTTTCAAAACATCATTCTGACTCATAATTTCATTACAAAAATGAACACGCTAAAAGCTTCTTAATATTTTTAAATGTAGCACATTTGTTACATGATCTCTTACAATTTTTATTCTCTTTTTCTTTTGGCTAGATTTTTTAGTCAAATCTAAAAAAGGTTTTAGTTGTTTTGATCTCAATCCTATGAGATTTTCTTTAATTTGTTTGAAAGATTCTAATTGAGAAGAAAAATGCGACAATTTTCTCTCTAGATCCTTCTCATGTAAGTCTCTCTAGTGTAGTACATTTTGCAGATAGTTTATGTCTTGCATATAATTCTTTGAAAATTCACATAGCTTGGAACAATAGCCACGTAAACCATCATTACCATCTCTTAGAAATATAATTAGATAATGAAGATTATGAAAAGGGAGAAGAGAGAAGAAGGTTGCTTATGGAGAGCAGAGTACAAAAGTGCACGTCATCCAAAATAGGTCAAAGAATAAGAGGGAAACTTGAAATTTGGTGAACCCCTGACGAACACAAACTTTGAGGCATATCACTTTTCATTATTATCACACGAACTTTCTATCTCTTCCAAAAGTAGTATATTTGTATAAGATACATTTTAAATAAATCTACACTAATTTTTTTGAAATAATTTGACAACATTAATCTACTTTAAGCACAACTAATTGAGATAATTACATGGCCCTTTTTTGTCGTTATTCATCCTTATACAAGGTTCTAGCCTATCTCATGGATTATAGAATGAGTAGGTGAGAAAATTATGAAGCTACAACATTGAGAAAAAGGTAGTTAATGATACTATAGAAAAGCTATCTCAAGACATGCACATTCCAAAAGTATGGACTAAGCACTTGGTATATGAGCAAGTATAAGAATATGAGTGTTATAATAAGAACCATTGGAAGAGTGTTTAAAAACACTATGAAATACTATTTATGAATAAATTAAAAGATGATGTCCACCATGAAAACCATGGAATTGATTAACAATGGGTAAATATTCATTGAGAGATCAAAACTAATCTACAAATGGACAGAAGATCTGGGAAAATTTGGAATACTGGGAAACAAGAGATAGAAAGAGGGTGGGAGGGATATGAGAAATGGTGATTAGCATTCAAACATCACTAAAACACATCAAGGGTCTACCGAGGCTGCTAACGAGGAATATGAACGAGTGTAATTTTCCCACGACATCGGTGTCGGGGTAGGTATGGGCGTCGGAAACATAAGGCCAATATAGTCGTCGGTATAGTCATCCGTATAGTCATCGGTATAGTCATCGGTATAGTCATCAGTATGAGCGTCGGTATAATAATCGATAATACCGATGCTCATATCGATGCTTATACCGATGGCTCTACTGGGTGTATCGACGCCCATACCGACGACTCTACTGGGCATACCAATGCCCATACCGGCAACCATATCTACACAAATTTTTTGGGCAGAGTGTGTTGTCTTTTGCTACAACATGATCTTGTTTAGCAAAAGACAATACACTCTACCCAACTCTAAATCGAGTACTTGTGTTATGTACTCTAATGGTAACCAAAACATGATTTTATATGAGTCAAAATGAAGTATGAATCATGTACAAGAGGTTGTATATTCCATAAATCAAGGATGTACAAGAGTGTGACAAAGCACTTCCATATAGGAATCGAATACAAAATTATGGTACATCATTGCCTCAAATAGGAGTGCAATACAAAATTGTGGAAATGTAACAAAGTACTTCCATATAGGAATCGAATACAAAATTATGGTACATCATTGCCACATATGAGTGTAATACAAAATTGTGGCAAAGCACTACCATACATATACGTAAGGGGATCAAAACATTTACACCTACAATCCTGCAACAAAGCCTGTGTAAAATGAGACAAATTGACATGACATTTATAAACAACAACTAAAAATACGAAACCAAGCTAGAAGTTTACCTAATCAATGATTTTCTCATGAAATAATTGCACTGTGTGCCTCTAAGTCTTGCAACATTGCAACCAATCCATGACGATATCCATAAGATTCTTCGGTTTGTGTCGGAGGACGACCCACTGCTAACTCCTATAATAAATATGCAAAATGTTAGATAAACATACATGATGTGGTGAACACAAACAAATTCAATAATTAACATGCTACTTACAAATTGGTAGCGCATATTTTCGTATCCGCCACTACCTAAATGCAATGTTCCAACCATATCCAAACATGTGGCCACCGCATCTCGCCGTTGAGGATATCGATAAGGAGTATGTTGCTGCTCATCCTGAATCGATTCCCACTCTTCAACATCTAACCACACAGGCTTTGGTAAGCTTGCTCTAAAAGCATCGCGAGCTTCCGACTGTCGATGAGACATCACCTTGCGTGCCATATGCTGAATTCATTCCGAAATTACAATAGGATTCCTAGGTGCTGGCCGGTACTCTTCATATATCGATTATGTGATATAGTTTTTAGAATCCCTATCCTGTTCACTCCATTTTAACATTACATAATGTCCAAACTCTATGGAGCAAAGTTGTCTGACGCGCTGACGCATTGACTTCCCGACTGCATCCATGACTCGAGCTCCATTACGTATGTGATATATTTTGGAGTCGTCATGGTCATGTGCTCCCCAAGGTGTACGTGGAGATCCCATCTGATCCAATGTGAAGATCCCATCTGATCCAATGTGTGTAAGCATATGCATGTGTGTATGCACATGCATGTTTGTATACATATGCATGTGTGTATGCATATGCATGTGTGTATGCATATGCATGTGTGTATGCATATGCATGTGTGTATGCATATGCATGTGTGTATGCATATGCATGTGTGTATGCATATGCATGTGTGTATGCATATGCATTGTGTATGTGTGTATGCATATGCATGTGTATGCATATGCATGTGTGTATGCATATGCATGTTTGTATGCATATGCATGTGTGTATGTGTATATGCATATATATGCATGTGTGTATGCATATGCATGTGTGTATACAGATGGATTGTATGTATGCATACACATTGTGTGTATGCATATGCATTGTGTATGTGTGTATGCATATGCATGTGTGTATGCAAATTCATGTGTGTATGCATATGCATATGCGTATGTGTGTATGCATATGCATGTGTGTATGTCTGTATGCATATGCATGTGTGTATGCATATGCTTTGTGTGTATGCATATGCATGTGTGTATGTGTGTATGCATATGCATGTGTGTATGGATATGAATGTGTGTATGCATATGCATTGTGTATGTGTGTATGCAGATGCATTGTGTGTATGCATGTGCATTGTGTGTATGCATATGCATGTGTATGCATATGCATGTGTATGCATATGCATGTGTATGCATATGCATGTGTATGCATATGCATGTGTATGCATATGCATGTGTATGCATATGCATGTGTGTATGCATATGCATGTGTGTATGCATATGCATGTTTGTATGCATATACATGTGTGTATGCATATGCATTGTGTATGTGTGTATGCACATGCATGTTTGTATGCATATGCATTGCGTATGTGTGTATGCATATGCATGTGTGTATGCATATACATGCATGTGTGTATGTGTGTATGCATATGCATGTGTGTATGCATATACATACATGTGTGTATGCATACACACATGCAGATGGATATGGATATGCATGTGTGTATGCAGATGCACTGTGTTTATGCAGATGCATTGTGTGTATGCATATGCATTGTGTATGTGTGTTTCCATATGCATGTGTGTATGCATATGCATTGTGTATGTGTGTATGCATATGCATGTGTGTATGCATATACATGCATGTGTGTATGCATATACATGCATGTGTGTATGCATATGCATTGTGTGTATGCATATGCATTGTGTATGTGTGTATGCATATGCATTGTGTATGTGTGTATGCAGATGCATTGTCTGTATGCATATGCATTGTGTGTATGCATATGCATGTGTGTATGTGTGTATGCATATGCATTTGTGTATGCATATGAATGTGTATGCATATGCATGTGTATGCATATGCATGTGTATGCATATACATGTGTATGCTTATGAATGTGTGTATGCATATGAATGTGTGTATGCATATGAATGTGTGTATGCATATGCATTGTGTATGTGTGTATGCATAGGCATGTCTGTATGCATATGCATTGTGTATGTGTGTATGCATGTGCATGTGTGTATGCATATGCAGGTGTGTATGCATATGCATTGTGTATGTGTGTATGCATATGCATGTGTATACATATGCATTGCGTATGTGTGTATGCATATGCATTGTGTATGTGTGTATGCATATGCATGTGTGTATGCATATGCATGTGTGTATGCATATGCATGTGTGTATGCATATGCATGTGTGTATGCATATGCATTGTGTGTATGCATATGCATTGTGTATGTGCATATGCATATGCATTCTGTATGCATATGCATTGTGTATGCATATGCATGTGTGTATGCATATGCATGTGTGTATGCATATGCATGTGTATGCATATGCATGTGTGTATGCATATGCATTGTTTATGTGTGTAAGCATATGCATGTGTGTATGCATATGCATTGTGATGTGTGTATGCATATGCATTGTGTATGTGTGTATGCATATGCATGTGTGTATGCATGTGCATGTTTGTATGTGTATGCATGTGTGTATGCATATACATGCATGTGTGTATGCATGTGCATGTGTGTATGCAGATGCATTGTGTGTATGCATATGAATTGTGTGTATGCATATGCATGTGTGTATGCATATGCATGTGTGCATGCATATGCATTCCGTATGTGTGTATGCATATGCATGTGAGTATACATATGCATTGTGTATGTGTGTATGCATATACATGCATGTGTGTATGCATACCGATTGTGTGTATGCATACGCATTGTGTGTATGCATATGCATGTGTGTATGCATATGCATTGTGTATTTGTGTATGCATATGCATGTGTGTATGCATATGCATTGTGGTTGTGTGTATGCATGTGCATATGCATGTGCGTCATATGCATTGTGTATGTGTGTATGCATATGGATGTGTATGCATATGCATGTGTGTATGTGTATGCATGTGTGTATACATGTGCATGTTTGTATGCATATGCATATGCATGTGTATATGTGTGTATGCATATGCATGTGTGTATGCATATGCATGTGTGTATGCATATGCATGTGTGTATGCATATGTTATATGCATGGAGATCTCTTGGAGTTGGTTCATACAAATGTATGGGGACCTAGCAAGGAAGCTTCAATATCTGGATCAAGGTATTATGTCTCCTTTATTGATGATTGCAGCAGATGGACTATCCTATTCTTTATGAAACACAAAAATGAAGTTTTTTCATGTTTCAAAAGATATTTGGCTCTTGTGGAGAATCAAACAGGTAAATCACTAAAAAGGCTAAAGTCAGATGGAGGGGTAGAATACTTCTCCCATGAGTTTGATTCTTTTCTTCAAGAAAGAGGAATCAAAAGAGAGGTAACTACAAGGTACACTCCTGAGCAAAATGGAGTGGCAGAAAGGAGGAATAGGACAATTGTTGAAGCTGCAAGGTCTATGTTAAATGAAAAGCATTTACCTAATTACTTATGGGCTGAGGCTGTATCTACAGCCACTTACTTGATTAACAGGTTGCCTTCAAAATCCCTTGATGGGATGACTCCATATGAGGCTTGGAATGGAAGAAGACCAAGCTTAGATCATTGTAAAATTTTTGGATGTATTGCTTTTGCTCATGTTCCTTCACAGGTTAGAGGCAAGATGGATCCACAGGTAGAAAGGTGTGTATTTATTGGATATGACAACAATCAAAAGGGCTACAGGTTATACAACCCTACCAACAAAGGATTCTTGGTAAGGAGAGATGTAGTTTTTGATGAGAAGAATTCATGGTATGAAGATTCATGCAGGAAGGTCAATTTACCATATGATCTTGAAGAAGATTTTCCAAAGCTTGGTAGAGAACAACCAAAGATTGAAGAACAAGACATCTCGGAGGATGATGAAGAATCTCAGATGGAAAGGATCAAAGCATGGAAGTCTAAAGGTAAAGCGAAATTGCAAGAACTTGGACATGAGGCTGAATCATCACATCATGGCCTAAAGAGATCTATGAAGGAAAAGAAAAAACCAGAAAGGTATGGGTTTGACACCTCATTAGTAACTAAACATTCTATCTACATAGCACAGGACATAAACCAAGAGGAGCCATCATCCTTTGAAGAGGCCAAAGCAAAATCAGAATGGAAGCATGCAATGAAGGAAGAGATTGAAGCACTTGAGGAAAACAACACTTGGGATTTGGTGCCCAAGACTTCATCCATAAAGGTAATAGGCTCAAGATGGGTCTATAAACTGAAGACGAATTCTGATGGTTCCATTAACAGGTATAAGGCAAGGCTTGTAGCCAAAGGCTTTGCACAAAGTCAGGGAATTGGTTATGAGGAGACCTTCTCTCTTGTGGCAAAGATGCCTACTTTTAGGGTTTTTCTTAGTATTGCCTCTTCCGAGAATTGGAAGATACTTCAACTAGATGTAAAGAATGGTTGGATAACAGAAGAGGTATATATGGCACAACCACCTGGTTTTGAGATCAAGTTTATCCTGATTATGTGTGTAAACTTAACAAAGCATTGTATGGTCTCAAGCAAGCTTCAAGAGCTTGGAATTTCAGGCTTGTTTCATTCTTGCTGGACAAAGGCTTTCAACGAAGCAAGGTAGATCCTTCACTCTTTATTAAAAGGAGTAATTCTGAGGTCTTCTACTTATGTGTATATGTAGATGATATTATATTGACAGGAAATGATGCAGATGGTATGAAGAAGATCAAAGATCAGATGAGAGAAGAGTTCAAGATAAGTGATTTGGGTTCACGTACCTACTTCCTAGGCTTGGAAGTTGTCTACAAAGATCATGGTTTGTTTCTCACTCAAAAAAAGTACATTAAGGACATGTTGGAAAAATTCAAGATGCAAGATTGTAAGATTGCAGGTACTCCAATGGAGGTCAATCACAAATTGAGCTCACATGAAAGTGAACTCATAGAGTACATCACATCATATCAACGTCTAGAGGGTAGTATCAACTATGCCACATTGACAAGAGTAGATATATGTTACAGTGTGAGTGTGCTAAGTCAATTTATGCACACACCAAGGAAACCACATATGGATGCTTCCAAAAGGATTCTCAAGTATCTCAAAGGAACCATAAATGAAGGACTTTATTATCCTTATGTATGTGATTTAGGTTTGAAGCTATTTTCTCATGCAGATTGGGCTGGCTCCAAGGAAGATAGAAGGAGCACTTCAGGTTATCTTACCTTTGCAGGTTCAAAGCTTATTTCATGGTCATCCAAGAAGAAACCCACAGTTGCTCTCTCTTCTTCTGAAGCTGAATACAGAGATCTTGCCATAGCTACTCAGGAAACTATGTGGATGAAGACATTATTCAAAGATCTTGGATTGGAGTTTGGAACTCCAACTATTTTTGGTGACAATATGAGTTCTATTCATTTGGCTGCTAATCCTATGTTTCATGCAAGGAATAAACATATTGAAGTTCATTTTCACTATGTACCAGAAAAGGTTCTAAGCAAAGAGATTCAAATATCATATGTGTCCACTCATCAACAATGTGCAGATATTCTAACCAAAGCATTGGATGGTACAAAGCTTTGCAAATTCAAGGCTATGATTGGTTTGCAGGTAATCTTGGAAGATTGAAGACCTCAAGCATACTTGGCTTGAGGGGGAGCTGTGGAGCAAGTCTATGACAAGCCTAAGTATTGGCTTTAGTCCCATAAATTCATAGAAGAAGCTTTGAAATGAAGACTATGTAAAGTTCACTTGTGAACTACCCCTTGTAACTTTTGAAGAGTTTACTTAATGTAAAAGTGAAAGAATCTTAAGTGGTTGAGTCCACTTGATCAAAAAGGGAAAGACGAGCCACAAAATTCGTGATTTGTGGTAGGTACAGAATCAAATCAATCATTGATTGATTGGGGAGTGATTGATGGAAGTTAGCCTCCCAAACTCAACTATAAATAGATGGCAGTTTTAGTCGTGCTTAGAGAGACCTATGTGAAGACCTCCAAGAGCTGAGCTTTATGCCATATCAAGGTGTGATTACAAGGCAGACATATGTATCAGTAAGTCATTGTATTAAACAAGCAATATACTTTCATTTTCATGATTATTTGAGTTCATATGTCCATGTTCTTATGAAGTGTACTACTCACTGCCATTACTCTAAGTTTTCATAGTCAGATTGCAGAGATGGTTTCTCTGAGCTTGGTGCATCATTTTCAGTGATTTAACTTGGTACCGTTAGCTCTATAAGTCTACTATAGGCTCACTAATTTTCATTTCATTTGGATGTTGCAATCTTTACTTATGTTCTGTTAAAGTCAATAGTGTCTGTTAATCTTCACTTCTCTTTCAGGTACCCGACTTTTTCACTCACCTTGTTAGAGCCATTTCTTAGTGTTCACTTATCCACATTCAGTGATTTAAAGCTTGTTGGATTCAGCTTACTGTCTATTACAATCATACAAATTTTCATAATCATTGGATTCCTACATTTTGAATTATGTTCATTTTTCTGCTCGCTTGTCTCAAATTGTAGCAGCCCGTGAAAATCGGGATGATGTCATCACTTGCTAAACATCATTCTCAATGTGTGGTTCATTATTTTTTATGGGATTAATCTTGCAAGTTAGATCTTTAAGTTAACTAGACTTCCCCAAGAGGAATTAAGCTAATTGCTGCTGTGCTCACAGAATTGTGCAAAATAGTGGACAAGTGTATGAACCAAAATAGCAAGTTTTTCACCTCTGAGCTAACTCCAACTTATCTGTTTTGATCTATCTTTTTGAGAGTGATCTTCCAAGGTACATAGGGTGTCTAATACATCCAATGGCAAGCTAAAAGGTACCACCATATACTCCTGGAGTTCATTTGGCTGGTGTTGATCAAGGATTCTGCAACACCTCTTCATCTTCAAGCACATACCTATCCATCTCTTCACAACAACCACCAACGGTGCCATCTTTATGATATAAAAGAGTCCATTATAAAATGTCTCATTATACATTATACATGGCAAAAAGTGGAGGAGAGCTAGATTAAATGATGAAAGTTGTATTTCCTATAGAGAGGAGAATGAATTGTGCCATATCTTTTATGAATGTAGTAATGCTTTTGAATTATCATTCAAAGTTAAGGATTTTCATGTGTGTTTACATGATTAAATTCATTGATGCTTCTTGTAGCAACATAGTCTCCCCTTTCTATGGGAGAAAAACAACTTGAAGTTTGCACAATTAGCAGAGAAACTTTGACATGTCATAGTGGTAAAAATAGGTGACTAGTAGCCACCACAAATAATCATAGCAACCACAAGTAGAAATTACACACAAACCCTAGGTCCTCCACTGATCACCACAATAATAAATTCCTTTGCATTTTACTTATCTAGCTCATGAACTAGTGGAATTTATTATTGTTTTTATTTTATCTTTACTCATTTCTTCTTAATTTTTCTTTCCTTTGCTTTACTTTGTTTTTTTAATGAATTTTAGATGTTAACTAATTTCCTTATAAAATAAAAGTCAAATTAGAAAATAGGGAATTTGAGCTATTATTTTAGGAGCCAGAGAGTTTAGTCAATTTTGAATGCTCAAATTGGGAGATTAAAACCATAGGAACCATTTCGCTCCTTCATTGGGAGTCTTATCTCACAATCCTTCCTTGATGGAAGTTTTCTCATTGATAATATGAAATATGGTCCAACATGGTGGTGAAGGGACCGATCTCGGCTCCTTTACCCATCTTTTTGATGCCTTGACACCTATGGTGTCTCTTCCTAATGATGATGTCCAAAATGTGCAAGAAGATCTAACCTACTTATGCCTCATCAACCAATGATTTGGCCCAAGGCCTCCTTTAATGGTATCCATGGCTTAAGAAAAAGTAGTTTCATTGAGGTATTTTAGTCAAGAAGTGCCAATGCTTGTGAGAAAACAATGTCCTTTTGGTTTTTAGAAATAATTAAAATGCACTCCAAGCCTTTCAAATGGGGCATCTTCTATCTAGAGGAACACTATATGATTACTCTAGTGGTTTTCAAATTTCTCCCCTAGCAGATCTAGGACCTCACACTATCCCATTTGGATTGAACTTCCTCTTCTACTGTATCATTTACATGTTGGCTCCTATGGGGGTGCCTTCTTGCTTTCAAGAAGTAGGTGGTGTTCGAACTATTGGAGGGCATGGTGCACAACTTCTAAAAATGAGATGGTGATGCCAGCTATTGCCAAAATTGAGTTGAGGAGTGCAAAGTAGACCTCTTGACCTTTCCAAAAAGCACAAATAATCACCCTAGTACTTTGAAATATGATCCTCAAATCATTGGACCAAAATAGATAAGTAGGAGTTTCAACTATGAGCCAAAACTTGCTATTTTGGTCACTACACCTACTCAAAGAAATGAACCATACTCCTTCTTTGCTAGCAATTGAGTAAAATCCTTTTGTGCATATCTAACAGCTTGGATAGCTACATTTTGCAAGTCATTTCACTTGAAATGATGGACTATACATATAGAATGATGTTTAGCAAGTTAGAGATGCATCCCAACATTTTCACACACTAACAATATGCCAACTAGTGAGCAATGTTTTGCTCACAACCTGACTAAGGCAATAAATGTGAAACTTGGTAGAAAGAGATTAGACAGTATATTAAATTTATAACAACTCAAATCATTGAAAATGATCAATTATAAATTGATAAATAGATCAATGAAACTCATTGTTCTATGTGGTACATGATAGAGAAGAAGATTTGAGATATAAAAAAACTATATGAACTAATGCACATAGATTACATTGACATTGGCAATGAATGATTGCACAATGTGAGTTCAATGATAGATCTATGGTGTGAGCTAAATATGCCACATAATTCCCTCTAAGATCTCTTCGAATCGGGCTCAGCATACACGACTTTTGAAGTCCTCTTTTATAGCTAAACTTGGAGCTGTTTTTTAATTTGAAACTCAAACTTCTACCACAAAGTATCTTTAAATTTTAGGATCTCAATATCCATCTACCTCACCAATAATTTGTGAAAAGATTCTCGTAAGTATTCATGATTGAAGTGATTCCATATGTGCACTTTACAAGGCATGACAACTTCATCTTTTACAAGAAATCATTCATGTGATAATACATGAATGCACATAGCAGTCTTAAAATAAATGATGAGGCATTTAGGCTTAGCGTAATTGCACCAAAAGATTCCCCTCAAGCCTAATATGCTTGGTCTTCAATTCTCTTTAATCTCCTACAAAGCAATCATCATCTTGAACCCGTTCAATTTAGTTCCATCCAACGATTTGATTAGCATATCTACACATTGAAAGTTGGTTGATACATAGGATAATTGTATGTCTTTGTTAAGTACTTTATCTCTCACATAATGATAATGCACTTGAATGTGCTTAGTCCTTGCATGATACACATGATTAGAAGCCAAATGAAGTGAGCTACTCTTATCTCCAAAGATCATTGGAGTGTATGTATGTAGCCCCAAATCATAGTAGAGTAGTTTTAACCAGATTGCTTCTTTTGTTGCATTTGTTAGGCCTCTATAATCAGTTTTAGTTGATGAACATCGAGCTTTGACTATGCTTGAGGTGGGTATGATCTACATCAAAGCCATCATTTGGATGGTACCATATATGAACCTTGAAAAATAGCACTTATGTGCACATTATTTCTTTGTATTAATTGGTTGATCACTTATGATCATTTCTTGTAAGGTTCAAGGTATTTAACTTTGTAAAATCAAAGATTAAAAGGTTCAAAAGCCACAAGTTTGGAGTGGTTGAGATTGATTGTCAATCAATCAATCAAAATTTAGTTGTAACTCCAACTTTCTCTTTTCTTAGATTGTAGGAAAAGATTCCAATCAACTCAAACTACCAAACCCACCTAATTTCAAATTCAAATTCATCAAGAAAAAGCATGGATAGATCCTCAAGAGTATACATAAATAATCCAAATAATTTTTACATTATGAGAGTGTTGATTGGACGCAACACATATACTCTTTGATCATTGCTTGGTGCCATTTCGATTCTCTGCTCCTTCTTCCTGAGACTCAATCAACTTGTAGAGGTTGTTGATCTCTCTATAGAGCTTCAAATCAAATGATTAAGCATTCATTACAAAGCTACGACCTTTTAGCTTATGTAGACAAAGGCAGGAGTGATTCGCTTTAGTAGAGTCAGAGAAATCTCAGTTTTACACTCTTGAGCTCATCTTCTACACATACTTGAAAAATCAGGATGACATCCAATCCGTGTTAAGGTTATTGCTCTTTCATTTGTTGTTATAAATTAGGGATTTTATGCATTATGGCATAGAAACCCTATTAATGACACTCCCTTAACTATAATTTTTCCAATTGCAAATGTGTTGGTTGCTGAGTGTTTGAAGTCATAATTTCCATCCAAATGTAGAAGGTTTTTGTGAGCTAATAAAGGTGCAAGTTATGTGTTTTGCATCTTGTTCTTGTTGGTATTCAAAAGTACCTATTTGGTTTCATTACAATAAACACAATCCTACAAGATCTACTTTACACATATAAAGAGCTAGGGCATTGCTCAACCAACTTCACCACTTGACAACTCTACTTCTAAGCCTCTCCAAGCTTCTCGAACTTCTTTTAGTGGTATCAAAGCAACTTCAAGATGGGAGATGGATTTCCATCAATTATTGGGAAGCTTGATAGACACAATTATGCTTGCTGGAAAATCAAAATGGAGGCTTATTTAAAGAAGCAGATAAGTTCACACTTTTGTGTGCAAGGTATGCTCAAGCAAGGTCCTACAAACTACAACTATCATTGATTTTCTATTACTACATATTAGAGGATGCAAGACATCTTAAAAGACTTGGGATGCCCTAGAGAGTTTCTTTTCTTCTAGTACAATCCATTGGAGAGGTGATTGAAGAAGGGGCTATCATGAGGCAGATATTGAATGGTATTAGAGGTGACAAGCAATGGCAATCTTTCACCATAGCCAATGACCTCATTATGGATGTGCAAACTCTAGAATTCACCATCTTTCTTGCATAAATCTTCAATAAAGAGGCCAAAAATAGCATAAAGGAACCTAAATCCTATCATGGTAATTCAACTAGTGCTCTATATGAAGAGAGGACCGAATCATGAAAAAAACAAAGGCCTGAATGTTCAAAATTGTGCCATCTAGGATAATACCATCCATACAACTCAAATTTGCTGATTCAATGCGAAGACCCAGAAAGGAAGTGGAAGAGGTAGATATGGAAACACTAGAGGCAAAGTTGGAAACAATTTCAAACGCCATCATAGAAGGGACAACAAGAACTATTCTAAAGATCAACAACATAAAGTCTCATTGCTTTTGATGAATCTAAGTAACAAGGAAGGTAAAGAAGATGATCACTTATTCTAAATAGATTCAAGATGTTCAAATCATCTTGTAGACAACATAGCTCTCTTATCTGACTTGGAAAGTCCAAAGCATAGGCATGAAGCAAATAGTCGATGATTCAAAGCATAGTGTGGAAAAGATTGGTAATGTTAATGCTTCCAATGGTAGGACAAACATTCTTAGTAAGGTATTCTATGTTCCCACTATTACAAAAAAAACTAATAAGTGTAGACCAAAATAATTGAGAAAGTCTTGCAACTTAGGTTCAACCAACATGGAGTTTCTGTGGAGATCCATGTCAAGGCTTCAAGAAGATATCCAGAGGTTAGAAGCATGGTATGCTCTTTAATTTTGAAGTAGGAGAAACCAAAAACATAGTTCTATTCAACTTTGGGTCTCAAACCCTAATTGAACTTGAAGTGTGGCATAAGAGGCTAGCTCATGTGAAAGAGACTGCCAAACATATCAAAGCAACACATGATGAACAAATGTGATGCATGTCCGATTGGGAAGGCACAAAGACAACCATTCAACATCCTTTTGCAAGGATAACATAAGAAAAGATCTCGTAGGACTAGCGCGATAGGAGTTCTATACGGACGAATTTGAAAGGTAACTATTCCAGGATCAGAAATGTAACCATTCGAAGATCATAACCGGGCTCTATTACCAGTGTTGTAAGCCAACAAGTCTAACAAGAGTAAGAGAATAATATCCTAATAAAACTAAGCCCCATGGGGGGGCTCTCATACCACTGTTGTAAAACAAAAAGTAGAATAATATCCTAACAAAACTAGGCCCTTAAGGAGGGCTCTCATAATAATGTTGTAAACCAGAAAGTCTAAAAAGACTAAGAGACTAATATCCTAATAAAACTAAGCCCCTAAGAGGTGCATCCACTCAGAAAAATCCAACCATATTGTAGCGCACTGATTGTCCTTCTCTCTCCCTTCTCCCATAGCACCCACCCACATTGCCCCACTCACAGCCCCCGCCCTCCCACCTAGTTCCCTTTTTTTCTCGCTCTCTCTCTCTCTCTCTCTCTCTCTCTCTCTCTCTCTCTCTCTCTCTCTCTCTCTCTCTCTCTCTCTCTCTCTCTCTCTCTCTCTCTCTCTCCCTCCCTCTCTCTCCCTCTCTCTCTCCCTCTCTCTCTCTCTCTGTCTCTCTCTCTCTCTCTCTCTCTCTCTCTCTCTCTCTCTCTCTCTCTCTCTCTCTCTCTCTCTCTCTCTCTCTCTCTCTCTCTCTCTCTCTCTCTCTCTCTCTCTCTCTCTCTCGTAGCCCCCCACCCTCTCAGCCCCGCAGCCCCACCCTCCGCCCCCTCCCTTCTCTCCCCCCCCCTTCTCTCTAGTGTAAATGGTAAAAGTAAGGAGATAAATTATTGTTGCTACTAACCATTCATGACGACTGTCTATTTTTTAGGATTTAATTCAAAACTGGAGGCCAATACCATATTTGACCTACCCCTCCAATTTTCGGACAATGAATCGATGCATATTCAGTGAACATGGGAATCGGCAAGGCCCTCTTGGCCTATTGGAGTCTATAAAAGCACTGGAATTGTACTAATTGGGAGACACACACAGAGATATGTGTACACAGCTTATTCCGACATCTCTTTTGGTCCTCTCTTTGCACTCTATGATTACAAGCGTACTGTAGGAAATCACTTTCTGGTCAGGATGCAGAGTGTGGGCTTCCCAATGGAGGGGTAATCACACTAGAGTGTGAAGAAGTGGCTTGTTTTTGTCATTCAATGTGAGTCAGCGATATTTCTGTGCTCTTCATCTTAGAGCAAGTCTTCACATCTTTGTATTCACCAATGCAAGTCTTCATTTACTTGTGCTCATTGTATTGGATGAATCTCCTGCATTGATTCTGTTAGTTCTCGATTGACATGTTAGCATAGAGCATCAACTATTGGAGAATTCTTTTTGCCTACATTGTAATCATCTGCTCGAAGTATGGATTCATTTTTTCCTACACTACTATCATTTGTCTTTAATTATCTTTCTTAAGGTGCTCACAGGAATGTCAAAGGGTATACTTCCCTACAGAGAACCTCCCTTGAGTAGGCGAAGTACTGGAAGAGCACATTACCTACATTGGTTAAAAGTAGGAACCTCAGTACCGCCTCTACACATATATGTACCTCAAGGTTAGTGTGAGATAAGTAAGAAGAATCTTCCAAGTGTCCCCTCCACATGAAAGCTAATGCTAAGATTTTCAACCTTGGAAATCACATGGGTTTCACACAGATTCTAAAAGAATGTCTCCCAAGTTTGTAATCTTGTTAAGGTATTAATATCCTAACAAAACTAAGCCCCCACGGGGTGAGAGATGCATGTATCCACCTAATCAACTCCACACATATAGATACCTCAAGGCAAAGGGGGGGGGAGTGAGGAGATTGTCCCAAGTGTGCCCTCTACATGGATGCTAATCCAAGGCCTTCTAACCTTGGAAATCACATGGCTTTCACATGGATTCTAAAAAGATGTCTCCCAAACTTGTATGTACAAGTCTCAAGGCTTGAGAGGCCTCCCTAAGGATTAAATACCATACCCTTAGGAAGTATCAATCCTAACGGTCAAACCATTCAATTGGGACTAAATAAATCCAAATAGTTCAAGGATTCAAAACATATTCAGAACATGAATTCTCTTCTCGAAGCTAACATTTTCGAGAGCGATATTAACGAGGTTATTGATGCTCTTCCCAATGGAGAAAGTCTAGGTCCTAATGGCCTCACCAATGAGTTTTTCAAGTCCTTCAAGCATGTGCTGGCCACCCCACTACGTTTGGTGTGGCTCCAGGCTCTCTCCTTCGGTGCCCTTCCTGAGTGTCTTAATAATGGCGTCATCAAGTTAATTCACAAAAGAGGAGATAAGAGCAAAATTTAAAAACTGGTGGCCGATTACCATGCTCCAAACTGGATACAAGATAATTGCCAAAGTTATGGCCAACATAATCTCTTGTCATTTAAAGTCATGGCTTGGCTTTCTGATGACCAGAAAGGTTTTGTCAAAGGTAGATCTATACTTGAAGCAATTGTCGATATTTGGGAAGGCCTTACATTTGCTGAGGAGTCTGCACAAGATCTAGTATTCATTAAGATTGACTTTGACAAAGCATATGATAGATTGGAATGGGACTTTATTCGCCAATCACTGAAAGACCTTGGATGTAGCCAAAAGTTCACGAAAATGATTTCCAGTGTTCTCGAAAACGCTTCAACTAGAATAAATTTTAATGGTAAGCTCTCTGAGCACATATGTTTAAAAAGATCGATCAGGCAACGCTGCCCTCTTGCTCCTCTACTCTTCGCTATTGCCTCGAACGGCCTCAGTCGCCTATTAAAGCATCACATGGACTGTGGCAATCTCACGGGCCTTTCCCTACCTCTAAATCACGGCCAAATGATTGCTAGACTCTTTGCCGATGATATGAATGCCTTTGTGCATAAGGATATGAACAGCATTGAGGTGTTTTGGAGTTGCCTTGACACCTTTTGTGTGGCATTAGGTTAAAAAATAAACCATGCTAAAACTACTTTCAGAGCACTACGTGGACCCGCACCCTAATTGTTGTTAGATGAGGGGTGTCAAGTTATCCCTAGAGGTCAAGTCTTCCGTCTCCTTGGCATCCCAATGGGCTTCGACATTACAATGGACCAACGATGGAACTGGATGCTGGCCAAGCTGGATAGCAAACTAAATCATTGGAAAGGTATTGTTAAACGATAATACTTTCTATCCAACTTTCAGAAGAGTATTATCGGGTCCTCGCGTTCTTAGGAGTGGTAGGGGTCTGTTAGACAGAGGCCCTGTACTATTTTCCCAACTTTCCACACACTCATAAATACTCCATCACGTCTTAGCACAGTGGTTGATTCTGACTACTGGCAACTATTCGGCACGGTGAATATTAGGATTTTTGGACTGAATCTGCTATAGTAATGGAGCAGAGGTCCTGTTCTGACTTGTAACTAATAGAATACTCACTTTTCATTAATTGAATACTACTCAATATGCTGATTCCATGTGATAGGTAGATATACCGAACACAGACAATTATAATCGAGATTACGCCAAACTTATCGTATACCCACTCCAGTCACAAGTTCCTACCACAAATTTGACAGACTTACCAATGCTTCTCCTCACGTACAGACCTTTTCCGATACACGTTCCTCCTAAGATCGGGATCCTCAGTGAACGCAGAATATTGTATCGAATCTGGTCACTTAACCGAAAAAATACTAAAACGCAAATGATTCACTTCGACCTTACACAGTTTCTCGCAGAATGACAAACCCACTATTTCATGACGGAAAAGATCCAGAACCGTATATAAGTAATCACCAAACAGACTCACAACACAAGACTACCGAATGGAAATCGGCACGACAAGGAGAATAGAATAGTTAGATGCTCACAATTTCCCAAATTAGATCAATATAACAGTCACACAGAACACAATACTATACTTGCAAATTCCCAACACCTCGGTTCGAGACGTGACCAACCCACTCGCTACAATACCCAACAGAACAGAGGCTCTTTCTGAAAACTACTACTTTTTACCGCTTCCCTTTGTGCGCTTTAAATAGAAGTCTGCTACAATGTTTCCGCGAATCCACTTTTTACGGCACCTATCCGGGTTCATCCGTCCTGGTTCGGCGGCCCTCTAACACTCTGGCACGCACGGTGGACTCGAACCCGCAGGTTCAGTACTGTTGGCAACATCCTTTTGCACTGCCTATCGATCCATGCCAGGGTTTGACTCCCCAATCCTTTCTGACCGCACTTGTTCTAGTGGTGGAACAAGTATAGCCAGCCATCTCCTGCGAAAAAGTGTCCAGCTATTTTGAACACGGCTATCCAACTGTTGTTTTAATAAATCTATGTCCACATTTGTCATCAATGTGGCATTTAGTTCTACACCCTCATCCTTTAATATCTGCTTTTCGAACCCTTGCAATACTTGTATCCTTGACTGCAAAATTTCATTTTCGGCTTGCAGGTGAGCATTCAAGGTAGAAAAACTAGACATTTCGGTTTGAATTTGTGTTTGGATAGTTTGCTGCCACTGATTAAAGTCTTCGACACACTTTTTTGCGATCAATTCTGCCATAAGATGCTGGTTGTTTTTCTGTAACACCTGTATTAACGCTTCTTTGTCATCCAATTCTTTTTGCATCTGTGTCATTACTGAATTGGACTTAGTCATCGTGGCCAATAATAACTCGTTTTTGTGCTGAATCGCTTGTTCTTGTTGCCGTAAATATTGAGAAACCTCTTGGAGTTGGTTTTGCATCCTTATGACAAAATTGGATTGAGGGTCATCCGGTGCTTGCTCTGGACTGGCAGTTGGCAAGTTGTCTGCCATTCGTCTTCTAATGGACAGCCGAAACGGCGTCCCTACTGTCTGATTCTGTGCGCTGTTACCTGTGTGCAATAAAGATGCATACGAGGTGGAGGGTTGGGCTGCTTCCGCAGGCTCTGTGTGGTATTCTGAATTTATTTGATCATGTTCACCGGGATAAAAAGGGGGGGACCAGTGTAACTGCTTATCCTTTACAGATTGGACAAAATTAAATATAGCAGCTAAATAGGCTGCTAGTCTGCTATTGGTGTGGGATCTTCTCTTATCCCCAACAATGATTTGTGCGTAGAGGTGGTCATAGAGCCAATGTGTCCAGCTAACCGGATCTCCTTCTTCGGCATGCAATAGGGGGGAAAAATTTTCTTTCGACATTAAGTCGAATTTTACTAGTAAACAAAGCTTTTCTAAATACCATTTAAATTGTTCTCGTCGGTGATAGGTGGCGTTTTTCAACATGTAATACCGTCGGGGGCCTTCACAGTCGCCAAATTCCTTCTTCAGGTCCTCATTTGAACATTTAAGATATCGGGCACCATCATAGAGTGGTAGTTTAAATACGGCTGAGACGAGCTGGGGCAAAAATCGTACCTGATTGAGAATGAAGCCGCTGGTTTGTCGCATGCTATGTAATTGGTCCTCTGCATCGTTATTAACAATCCACTGTTTCTACGGTACTTGGGCAAACTGGAGGAGCCCTATCTTCTGTAGCCAATCTTCATTCTTTTGCGATTTGATGTCAAGCTCGATTTTAAATTCGGTGGAGAATTTATGCTGAGTCTTTTCTGATGCAGAAGTTACTGCGTCATCTGCTTCATCTTGTAGGGTGGTATCTGTTGTTGTTACCACATAGGTCTGCGTATGGGCGCGCTTTCTGAATTGCCAGCGGAGAATGTCAGATTCCGACATGCTTGGTTAAGGTTTGCTGAGAAAAATATGCTAGAAGTTGCTAACAGGTGCTGAATCTTGAAGAATGCTAATTTAGAAAGCTAAACTCTGTAAACGCATTTTATAAACACCGGTGCTTGAACGGCCATTTGCTCTACTGATTGTATGTCAGTAGGACATGACTCTTCCCTCCCTTGATAATATTTGTATCCGAGTAAAAATCATTATGCCGCATGTTACATTGTCGATTGGTGCTAGACTGAACAAGACTTTTCATGTGCGAAAATGTCAGAAAACCACAATTTGATTATCATATTCATACATTATGAATTTAGATGGGCGAATATACTCATTCGTCGATGAGACCTTCGAGATACATACTCCTAGCCGATCTAAATGTTCGAGCTACCTTTTTCTTAAGATTGCTTCGGTGAGCACATTTTCGGTCTGGGTCTGCACAAAAGCTTCCTGTAGATAGAAATCGTTGGCTAGTGCAGCGTCCCTGGAAGTCTTCATTTCGTCCAGTTTGGTCTTTAGTTCTGCAATATACTCCTTCTGGTTGCGCAGTTGGTTGTCTTGGTGTTCAAACTGCTGGGTTTGGAAATCCAGAGTTTTCTTAAATGCATCTCGTTCTCTGCGCGTCTTGTCGATATCCTTGAGGTATTGTCCTTCCCGTATCAGCTGGCGTTTTAGGATACTGTTAACTTCATTTGCACATTCTTCGGCTCGCCATAATTGTTCTTGAATTTGTTCGGTTTCTTTCTGTTGATCCTGATTTTTCTGGATGGACTCCTGTAATTGAGTCTTTGTCTCTGCGATCAATTCTTCGAGGGAGGCGTTGATATCTTCATTTTCGTGGAGGGTGGCCTTCAGGCCGCGGATTTCTTCATGCGCGGCGTGTAGGAGTCGATCCTTGGCTGCAAGTTGCTCGAGGGCTGCATCTCGTTGCTCTACTAGGGTCTGTTCTGCCGAGAATTTGGCTTGGAGCTCTGCTAACTGCGTCTGGAGCTGATGGTTCTCAATCTTTGTGGCTTCGATTTCTTCCTGGAGGGGGGTGATGTCTGCTTCCAGTACGTCGACCTTGTATTGATATTCAGCCTTCAGGTTGTCCGTGGCTTCCTTAAATTGTATGGGCAGTTGGTGTGATAATTGCATGAGGAACTGACCCATGGATGCTAGTTCTGAAAATACGGTGGGTGGTGGTGGTGGTTGACGAGGCTGAGAGGAGGTATCAATGAGTAGGTTTTGGGAGTTTGGCGGAGAGTAGTTAGGGGAGGAAGAGGAGGAGAGTGTAGGTTCAAAACCGGGTCGGCGGGATGGTTCCGGTGGGAGGTGGGGGTTGACAGGTGGGGTAGGTAGAGCAGAGTCAATTGTGGTTACCTTTGCAACGGTCTGTTGTTCGGCTTCTGTATCATTGATGGCCTCAATAAGTTCATCCAATGCTTTTGTGGCAGTTTCCGGTTCGTCCTGTTGATGCTCAGATTCCTTTTCGATGGACAGTATCTCTGTATCTACTTGGTTTTGTTGGTCTTGTTGCTCTCTCGAAGTGTCGTTGTGTATTGAAGTGGCAGTGTCGTGGTAAGTTTCTTCTTGCTTATCTTCTTCGGCGTCGTGTTTCTTTCCGGCGGATCCTTGGACTTCACTTTCTGAAGAGCTGATCCTGATTCACTTCGTGCGGAAGAGTTGATTGATCTCTTCATCGTCTTCTTCAGTTTCCTCGAGGGGTTGTGCTGATTCTTCGTGCCTAAGCGCTGGGCCTGTGGGTGGGGGTTGTGCGGCGAGAATGGTTGGGAAGAGGAAGGAGATGATGTGGGGAAGGCGAGAGCGCGGAGAGCTGCCTTTCTGGAGTTGTTTTACTATAGCGACGGATTCCTTATGGATTCGTTGGAAAAAATAAGAGGCAAAGTTGACAGGTTCACGGGTGGCTAACTCTAGGGCGGAATAGAAGGGGCGAGAGATGCCGTAGGTTCGTTTTGTAGGTTGAGGATTGCTACAAGGAACTGTAGGGCGGATCCTTCGGGTTCTGGGCGGCAGAGAATGGCATATTCGTTTGATGAGGAGCGGGGAAAGAGTTCGGTCATGCGAGCGATAGGGATGCTAGGGCCATTTTCGCGTCCTTGTGGGGTGAGGCGGTAGGCTGCAGAGAAGGCTTGGAAGGTGATGACGGTCCTATATGGGAGGGAAGGGAAGACCCACTGTCGTTCGGTGATGGGGAATTGGGCGATGGCGTGGATGATTTGTGCGGAGAAAGGATGGGCTTCCACTGAGTGCCAGGGCAACTCACCGAAGTTGGACAATCCTCTGCAGCACAGGTATTCGCCGACGTCTGTCGGGATACCATCACGGAAAGCAGCGTAGTTGGCTAGCACTTCCATGGTGTTTACAAGCACACTTACAGGTAACACAGAAGACAAGGGTAATACGTATAGTCTCGAGAACACAATAGTGTTTAGGCGCAACTGAGGGGGTTAAATAAGGAGAACACGGTGGAAGAGGGAAGGGGGGTGGGTATCATTGTGCGGTGCGGGAAAGGTATTGTTTGCATGCTGGCGTGTGTGCTTGAGTGACCGGTAGGGAGAGGCGGCTAGTAACATAAAGATTCGTACAAAACACTACTAAAAAGGGAGAAAAGAAAAAAGAAAAACACAAAAATTTATACAAAATGCGGTTCGCCGCCGAATAATTTAATGCGTACTAGTACTGGGATAATACGGCCGCAGCTTCGACCCATTGATTGCCTTTGGAAGTGGATTTCCGGTCAACGTAGTCAATCGAAAAGTTGCCGGACCAACTTGTTCTGAAATCTTGAATGGACCGAACCAACGTAACTTGAATTTTCCTGCTGATCTGTTGGACTTCGCATTGTAAAAAAGAACAAGCTGTCCTACCAAAAATACTGGAGTCTTTAAATTACGGTCATGTGTCCTGGCCTGTCTTAGTTGGATTTCTTTCATAGTTAAGAAACTGAGCCATCGGTGCTCATCTAATTCTCTAAGTGTTTCCAACCGAAATACCAATGACTCTTCGAGTAGAAGCTTCTGAGATATTGCTACTCTTAAGCTTGGTATTACAATTTCCATCGGGGCTATTGCTTCTAGTCCATAGGCTAATTTGAATGGTGTCAAGCCGGTGGTTACCTTATATGTTGTGCGATAGGCCCATAAGACTGCAGGTAGCAACTGATCCCATCTTTCCGGTGTTTCTCTAGTCAATTTGTGAAGCATGTTCAGCAAAGATTTGTTGGTACTTTCTGCCAATCCATTTGCACGAGGATAATATGGTGAGCTGAATTTATGACTGATCTGGAACGACGGTGTTAATGCTTTCATCAAATTGTTCATAAAATGGGTGCCCTGATCTGAAACAAGCTCTAGTGGCAATCCAAATCTTGGAAAAACATCTGATAATAGACATTTTGCTACTTCAGCTACTGTAGCCGAAAGTAAAGGCCATGCTTCTGCCCACCTGGTTGCGTAGTCGGTGCAAGTCAATATATACCGGTTATTACTGAATACCGCAGGAGGTGTGATTGGACCAATAAAATCTAGACCCCACTTCTGAAATGGTTCTAAAGGAAGTACTGGATGAAGTGGAAAGTAATGGCGTTGTAGTGGTTGTCCAGTTCTTTGACAACTATCACAAGTTTTAATAAATTCCAATACATCTCTGTACATAGTTGGCCACCAAAGTCCACTTTGCAGAATTTTTCGGTGAGTAAGATCTGCTGCAAAATGTCCTCCTGTTGGACTTGAGTGAGCTAGATTGATGACTGAATTTACTTCATGTGTAGGAACACATCGGAGTAAGGTTCCTGTATGATCTGCATAATAAAGTTCTCGAGCAACTAACCGAAATCTTCGACTAAGAACTGCAATTTTTCGGCGTGTAGCTGTAGGGACTTCAGGAGGTAGACATCCATCCGAAAGGAAGATCAATAACTGATCATAATACGTAGCTGGTACTGGTTGATTCGACAATTCCTCAGTAGTTGATTCTGAAGTATAGATGGCTGGCGTTGTATCATTTATGCCGACCAGAGGTTCACCTGAATCTAAGCGTGACAAAAAGTCTGCTAAGGCATGTGAACTACCTAGCCGATGAATGACATCATAGTCGAATTCCTGCAATAGTAGGACCCATCGTGCTAGGCGACCACCTATATGTTGCTGCCGAACCAAGTAAACAAGTGCAGCGTGATCGACATGAAATGTAAATTTACGGCCCAGCAAGTAATGTCTGAATTTTTTTACTGAATACACTAGTCCTAAGCATTCCCTCTCTGTTACCGAATAGTTCTTCTCTGCAGGTGCTAATCTTCTGCTAGCATAGTATACTGGTCTAAACCATTTATCTGTTTGTTGCATCAGTACACTTCCTATTGCTATATCAGATGCATCAACGAATACGTGAAATGGGTGATCCCAATCTAGGGGCTGTAAAATGGGGACCTGTGTTAATAAATGTTTCAGTCGATCAAATGCTATCTGACATTCGTGAGTCCATTCAAATTGCCGTGGATTCTTAGAAATTAATTTGTTCAGTGGTATTGCCACATGAGCAAGCCACCGTAAATGTCTTCCATGCCATCTCACTTGACCCATAAACCGAATTACTTCTTTAGGTGTATTAGGCACCGGAGCTTCTAATACTACTGAAATTTTATCAGGATCGACTTGAATACCCTGTCCCGATATGATGTGACCAAGTAACTTACCACATGAAACCGCAAACACAGATTTGTTTGGGTTTAAGCACAATCTATATTCTCTACATCTCTGAAAGCAACGTCGTAAATGTACCAGATGTGCGATCGTCTTACCAAAAATTGAAAAATCGTCAAGGTATACTTGCATAAATGAGGTGAGATAAGGAGAAAATATCTCCTGCATACATCTTTGAAATGTGCTTGGTGCATTCCTCAATCCAAACCACATTACTGTACAAGCAAAGACACCCCAATTTGTAATAAATGCAGTTTTTGGTATATCCTCTTCAGCCATTCTTACTTGGTTATATCCACTGTATCCATCTAGAAATGAATACATCTCATGACCTGCTACTTTGTCAAGCATAGTATCTAAAAAGGGAATCGGAAAAGGATCCGGTACTGTTGCAGCATTTAATTTCGGATAGTCTACGCAGATTCTCAATTGCTTGTTTTTCTTCGGTACAATCACAATCGGTGAAATCCATTCCGCATGTTCTATTGGTACTATGAATCCAACTTTTAATAACCTATCAAGTTCAGCCTTTACCTGTGATGCATAATGTGGGTTCATCCGGTAACTGGTTTGCTTTATCGGTTTCGCTTCTGGTTTTAGCATAACTCTGTGTTGATAAATACGAGGATCCAAGCCCTTCATGTCTTTGTAATCCCATGCAAAGACGTCAGTAAATTCTTGGAGTAACTGAATTAAATCTGCTTGAAATGGTTCCGGTAAGTTTTGCTTTATCTTTACAGGACGAGGGTGATCTTCATCTCCAAGATTATAAGTAATTAACTGGTCTTCTGGAACATAAAATTGTTGATATTTCTCTGTATTAGCTGATGGTTCGAGAAGTTGCTGTAGTTCATTATCGTGAATCGAAATGGTATCTTCCTCCTTAGTTTCTTCGGCAATGGGTATTACTGTACATACTGAAGCATTCCAGGTATTTACAACAGACTGTAGATCAATAGTTCCTAATGTCATTAAATCAACATTATTCTTCAGAAATTCTTCTTCTTCGTCATCAGACAACCCATCTAACATATGGATTGGTTCGGCAAAATATGGTCGAGCATGTAACTCACAGGGTTGTATCGCATCTAACTTTACAACACATTTGCGATTTTTATCTTTGAACGTAAGTTCCTGGGCTGACCAGTCTTGAATTACCTTGGCTTGTTTCAACCAAGGACGGCCGAAAAGTAAATTGTAATCTAGGGTGGATTCCGGCAATTCTAGAACAACGAAGGTCATCTTTAATGTTGTGTCTTGCAAAGTTATGGGTATATCTCGGACAAGTCCTACTGGATGGACTCTAGATTGATCAGCCATCCTAACAAAGAATTGAACTGGCTCTATCTTAGTCCATACTAACTTCTTACAAAGTGACGCAGTGGCAATATTCACGCCAGATCCCCCATCAATTAAAACTTGTGTGATTTGATGTTTATTAAACCATACCGTAATCAGAGGAACTGAGTGATCTACCGTAGAGTCTGGCTCTGGTTGTACTGTTGCGGTAGCCGGAATGCAAGCAGATTTTGTGGTAAACTGTTGTTGAAATTGTTGGTGTATTCCTGGTACTAATGCTAGTAATTGCCCGAAAGGCAGTGTGATGGATGCTTTTGACAATATATTCCATGTTGGTTGCAATTGATTTGCATTTTCCTTAACTGTTGAAGATGAAGCTTGGTCTGAAGATGGTAATTCTGTTGCTGATGATGTACCTGCTTCTGTATTATCAGCACGAGCTTGTGTCGTATCCGGGGACTGGATTACTGGAGTAGGTTCTGGAAAAACAGGTGGTTCTACGGTGGTCCATTGACTAGCTTTATTATACATTCTGTGTTGTTCACGTATCCCTGGTTCAAATAATTCTGCTGCTGGTTGCAATTGTTTACCGGAACGAGTTTGAACTGCTGCTGCCTGCGTCTCTACAGGTGTGATTGTTACCACATTGGCCATTGGGTTTGGACGTTCCTTTTTCCTTTGGTCATATTCCGCTGCATCTTTGCAATATCTTCTAATGTGTCCGAATTCACCACAAAAGTGACAGCGTGGTGGTGGTAAATTGGGGTTTTCCGATGGTGGTCCGTTCTGCCATCGGTTGGCATTATAATTGTTGTTCCTTTGTCCTCGGTAGTTCCGATATCCCTGTTGTTGATTGTTTCTCAAATGTGGGGGTACATATTGATTGGTTGGCTGCCCTTGTTCCTGAATAATTGCATTAACTGTTGCTGTTCCCTGTATTCTAGCATTGTAGATACAATTTCCGGTGGAGTGTCCGGCAGTGTTGCAGATAGCGCAGAATGTTTGATTTAGTGCACAGTTAGCACTTGTATGTCCTGAATTTTTGCACGTGGTGCAATATACTTGCTTAGTTATATCTTCAGCCACATGTTTGTTTGTTTTTATCCATTCCAAATCCTCTGAAAATCCACCAACTTTGTTTTCCAGCTGAAGGGTCATTGCGATCACTGCATCGAGGGTCATAGCTCCTACACATCTTATAATCATGATTTGCCTAAGTTGAGGAAGTAAGCCATTGATAAACCACTGTGTAATAACATCGTCTGGTAAATTAGCATGAGCCTGGGGTAACTGTCTTAAATGTGTTCTGAAAAGGGTAGCATACTCTTGTACAGTTTGATTTGGTTTCTGTCTGTTGTTCTGTAGATAATCAAAGATCTCTGCAGGATTCTTTTTTAGCCTGAATCGCTGCAAAAAAGCGTCTCGTACTGCTTCATAAGTACCGAAATGATTAATATCGTATTCAGTAAGCCAGCTTGCTGCTTCATTCACAAGTGTAGATTGAAAAACAAATGCTTTGTAGGCCGGGTCCGGTGGATGGTTGAGAACAGCGTAACTGATTTCAAAGGTGCGTACGTGAGCATCTGGATCATCTCCTGGAAATCCACTAAAGTTTGGGTATGTTACTCCCGTTGGAGCCGATCTGGGTTGACCTAACTGTCGTTGCGGTTGTTCGTTCATCGTGAGTGTATTATACCTTCCTTCTGTATTTCTGTTTTGAGTTTCTGAACTACCGGAATTTGTTTCACCAAATGGCACACTTTCCGGTGCAATAAGCTTACTTACTATATTGCAAATTTCTGTTTCAAATAGTCTTCCTTCCTCCTTGATATCCAGAGTAGGAGGAGTTGCTTCCAAACGTTGTAGTTGAGCGGAAGATTCAGCCAAAACTGCTGAGTTGTTACCGAAAAACTGTGATTTTCTTACTGAAATTCCACCGGAAGGATTCGAAATTGTGACTGGATATGGTGTTGATTCGCCTGTGTTAATTTCCTTCCCTAAAGTGTTTCTAATCGTATCTGAATCTATTCCGAAAACTTTTAGACTAGATTCCAACTGCGTCTTGGTAGATTCCAAAATTGCTGTATTTTCGACAGTCTGCACCGTAGTGATACCAGACAGTTCTAGAGATGTACTACGTTCTACCGTAATTTCACCGGAATCAGTTTTATCGTTTGTCACTTTTTCGACAACTGGGTCAGGTCTAATTGCACTAGTACCTCCCAGAGTTGTTCTTAATACCCCTAACTGGTGATTCTTGGGATACTTTTCACCTGATCGAGTAATCGGCATGTAGCATTTCCGTACTGATCATATAGTATTACGAACAGAACAGTCTTGCAACAATCTGATTCTGTTGCTACTGTCCTTCCAACAAAATTTAATTCGATCAAAATACCAGGCAATCTTAATGCCACATCCCCAGCAGGATCGCCAATGTTAAACGATAATACTTTCTATCCAACTTTCAGAAGAGTATTATCGGGTCCTCGGGTTCTTGGGAGTGGTAGGGGTCTGTTAGACAGAGGCCCTGTACTATTTTCCCAACTTTCCACACACTCATAAATACTCCATCACGTCTTAGCACAGTGGTTGATTCTGACTACTGGCAACTATTCGGCACGGTGAATATTAGGATTTTTGGACTGAATCTGCTATAGTAATGGAGCAGAGGTCCTGTTCTGACTTGTAACTAATAGAATACTCACTTTTCATTAATTGAATACTACTCAATATGCTGATTTCATGTGATAGGTAGATATACCGAACACAGACAATTATAATCGAGATTACGCCAAACTTATCGTATACCGACTCAAGTCACAAGTTCCTACCACAAATTTGATAGACTTACCAATGCTTCTGCTCACGTACAGACCTTTTCCGATACACGTTCTTCCTAAGATCGGGATCCTCAGTGAACGCAGAATATTGTATCGAATCTGGTCACTTAACCGAAAAAATACTAAAACGCAAATGATTCACTTCGACCTTACACAGTTTCTCACAGAATGACAAACCCACTATTTCATGACGGAAAAGATCCAGAACCGTATATAACTAATCACCAAACAGACTCACAACACAAGACTACCGAATGGAAATCGGCACGACAAGGAGAATAGAATAGTTAGATGCTCAGAATTTCCCAAATTAGATCAATATAACAGTCACACAGAACACAATACTATACTTGCAAATTCCCAACACCTCAGTTCGAGACGTGACCAACCCACTCGCTACAATACCCAACAGAACAGAGGCTCTTTCCGAAAACTACTACCTTTTACCGCTTCCCTTTGTGCGCTTTAAATAGAAGTCTGCTACAATGTTTCCGCGAATCCACTTTTTACGGCACCTATCCGGGTTCATCCGTCCTGGTTCGGCGGCCCTCTAACAGTATGCAAGTCAACTTGGTAGGGCATGCTATGGTTGTTAACACATTTATGCTTTCAACGACTATTTACTTTATCTCGTGTTGGAGACCGAAGGAGAAAGAGTTGGCCAAAGTGGAAAGAATCTGCAGAAACTTCCTTTGGACTGAGACCCCAACAGGAGGGGATTCCCAAAATCAATTGGGAAACTTGCATTAGCTCAAAAGACTCGGGGGGCTTGGGTATTTTGGATATCGTTGGGTTGGCTGCCAAGTTGGCGGTTAAGTGGCTTATCAAGGCTTGGAGCAATAGTGAGTCCTCTTGAGCTAGATTGATATTCAGAAACTTGAAAGACCTTACCTTTGTTGGCCATCCTAGCTTGAAGGACATAGGGATTCTCGCGCTTTTGTTCTCCCCCCTCCCAGTGTCCCCTAAAGGCTCTAGCCTCATGTGTTCTTTATGGAAGAGTTGGAACAAGGCCAAACAATTCATCAAAATCAGTGATGAGTGGAAGTGGGCGGCTGGGATAAGACAAAATGACTCTATCTGGTTCCTGATCAGTAGCATTAGAGGTGTGGAGCCTTGGAAACACCAAACTACAAAGCGGTTATGTAACAAGGTGTTCAAACAGTGAAAATAGCTCTGGAAACAAGAGACCAACCAGTGGATTAGGTTCGAAGACTTGGGAACTAAAGTTCATGTCTATTTGGCACCCCCTAATTGAGATCAAAAAGTCTGTTCTCATGTGGCAGATCTTGCATAAGGGAATCTAGTCCAATGCAAGGGCTAATAAAATCTGTGGTGTGCCGCCATGGTGCAAGCGTTGCCATCGATGCATCAAAGATTTAGCTCACCTGTTCTTCGATTGTCCCAACTCCCGTGTTGTTTGGCATCACGTGACACGGGTTTTGAGACTCACGCACCAAATCAATTGGCAACAGGTGCTATTGGGTGAGACAGTCGGCTACTCTTCGAGGCTATGGAATGCCATGAGGAGTGAGATCCTTTGGAAGATTTGGAGGGAGCAATGTGCTATCAATTTTGGCCAAACTCCTAAGGAATGGTCTTCTAGGTAAAAGAATCTCCCGAGATAAGAGATCTCCACCGTTTAACCATCACTCTATTTATCTCCTCGAAAACATCAAGTTGAAGCCCAAATGGGTCCCACATGACGGTGATGATAGATTTATCCGCCTCATTTGTAATGCCCTATAGCTTGCCATACTCCTCCCCTACATTGTGGGATTTGGGGGGTCCCACGGGCATTAGTCCCAGTCATTTGTAGCTTTTCTTCTTTATTTTAATTAAAGTCCGGAAGAATAGGCTAAAGCCAAACTTCCTTTTATTAAAGAAACTCAACACTAGCCATCGTCCCTCCCTCATCGTGGACAAGTGGAGACAGCGATCGCCAGCAACTTGGCACGCTCCATCTTTAACGGGTTTCCATCGTTCCGAGCGCACACAAACAAGCCTACACCTACTACCATAACGTCTCCCACAGCATATTAATGCTACTGCTGGTGATCAGCATTCAAGGGTTGCTCATAATCATACTTAGCCCTTGCATTTTGGTGTTGAAACTTGGCATAAAGTTTTATTTTTACTTGCCCTGTGATTCCTCCGATGCATCTGTATACACGATATGGTAGATGGACAAGGTTCATGTCAGCACACAGTAAGACCTATGATCGTATCTCTCATGGCCTATTGTAATTCATTTGCCATTTCTATGCATCAAACTCTCTTCAGAAGTGGGAGCTAGTGTTTCCGAAAAGTAAGAATCGAGCTCGTTTACAACTTCTAATTCGATATTGCAGCTGTGAATGTAAAGATCTTGTGACATCCAGTCAATAAGATTTCTGTGATCATGTGTTAGTAGAATTATTCACTTGGTCTAATTGGTGGTACCTTGTGTTCCTCGGAAAATGTTATTTAAGATGAAGAAGACTTGAGGGGTGATCGAAAATTTTCAACTCTGGAATACCGATAAAAAAATGTGAACATATCCGTTCAGAGAACACTCAGTATACCCATGGGAGGAAGCAGAGTGTATGACGGTTTTCTCTCAATGAGGTAGATGATCACCTTTGTAGAAGGGCGGAAACGTATCTGCGTTGTCTATGTAAGGACCAGAATCATAACCAGTATGAGCGCTGAAAAGTCCAGAAGTTCTGGACTCAAACTGCAGCGTAGCAGCTGATTTAAATTTTAGCGGCAACTGAAATCGGAGGCATGTGTTCGCGCGCTGTTTGTCTTCCTGAGGACGATAAGTGACGGAATAAACAGGACATTGTCTTTTTTCTTTTTTTTTTTTAGAGTACAATGAATTGGTCTTTTTTTTTTTTAGAGTACAATGAATTGGAAACACGCGTACACTCGACCCTTTTTTATTTAGAGTACAATGAATTGGAAACACGCGTACACTCGACCTTGTAACGTAAAGGCACTATTCTGGGAAATTTCATGGACACCCATCTTTGAAAACTCATGGATATGTCTAGCTGGAAATTGAACTCAGTACTTCCTCGAGATTCAAAGCCATTGTCGATTCACGCGTCTAAATATTTCTGCTGCACAAAATAGAAGTACATGGCCGTCAGTTTTTAGGCTGTAATTAAGCATTTCACAGTGACTTATATTTTCGGATGTCGTGGGTCGTGGCTCACACTTCTCTTCTTCCCATGCCACAGCTATAGTTTAGTCCCAACGAAAAGACCATACCTGCCATGTTCGTTCTTGCAGTCCATAAATGGCAATCAAATAGCGGCGATGATGAACTTCTACTTTCTTATTCGACATTCACATGTTGAGAGGATGGCCGATTCTGCGAGTTCTAGACTCTGCACTTTTGTTTTAAAGGCAGCACTGACTAAATGCGATTTCTCAAGTCTGCACTACTGTTTTAAAGGCGACTAAATGTTCTGGTGGGACCGGAAGCATGAACATTAATTTATCCATTAATGGTTGTTTACATGAAGCTCTTGTAGTTGTTCGTCTAAACTTTCGATCCACCGTTATAAATGGAATCATCAATAGTTGTTCGATCCACCGTTTTAAATGGAATTATCAATAGTTGTTCGTCTAAACTTTCGATCTACCATTATAAATGAAAAACATCTTATAAATGGAAGTAACAAAGGGGAGGCTTCAGAGGCCGTCTCTCTCTCTCTCTCTCTCTCTCTCTCTCTCTCTCTCTGCATCGTTACCATATGAGCAGAACCTAGATTTCTTATTACTTTTCATATTCCATACTTTTATAAAAACTCTTTTGCATCATTGTGACTACTCTTATGGTTGCAGTCCGAGGGCGTAGGTGTTTTCTCTCTGCTTGAATTTTCTTGGCTTCTTGCAACGCATAGTGGCTTCCTCCCTCATGGTGAGCAATATTGGTGGCCAGGTTGAGGTTAAAACACGTGGTTAACCGCTCTCCATTTTTGGGATCAAGCCATCAGTACTCTATCTTTCAAAGGTAGATGTGTTCAAAAAGTAGGAACAATAAGAAAAGTGCCTTATATATCAACCTATCGGGCCCTCATCCATTGGTGAATCGTGTGAGGCATTAGCTTCAGAAGGAGTGGTTCTCTAATGGTCTCATTGTCAGTCAGTAAGTGCGAGTTTCTAAGAAAAAGCCACATCCTTCTTTTCTTGGATAATAAAGATATGGCTTTTCAAGCCCATCAAGCTGAAGCTTGACATATTTTTTGGAGCACCTTATATCTATTGACGTGGGTTCCAATCTTCATCCTCAACAAATCTAAACCCCATATTTTTTTGAGTACTTTATATCTATTGACGTGGGTTCCAATCTTCATCCTCAACAAATCTAAACCCCTGAAGTACCCTTCGTAGGTGGAGATCCTTAATCTCCCATTTTTTTCATACAAGTTTGTTAGAGAAATTGTGGTCCCAATTGGCTAGCCACAACTAAATAAGATGCTCGAGGCAAGATTAATGAGGGAAAAACCTATTCCTTCTATGCTATAACACACCTTTATTTTTTTTCCAGATTAAGCTCACTAAAGAGCTCCCCTCCAAGATCAATATTGACATAGGTGAAGCTGACCTTTTGGAACAAGAAATCTTGAAGAATTTACCATATGTTCTGTTTTCCTTGTAGAGTGCAAGGCCATTGTAGACAATGAATTTGCATGTGGGTTGCAGGGATTAGTGTAGTTTGCACTTACTTCCGGAGCTAAATGGACACTTGTACAAGAATACTCATAAGGACTACCACAACATATCCCTAGAAGATGCACCATAAACACTTGGATTGTGGAGGATTATGACTAAGAATGAGAGAGAAGTGGAAACCCAACAATCCCTTAGAATAAAAATAATATAAACACTTCTTTCAAAAAAATCCTCCTTTTCGCACCTACTCAAGGATTACCCTATAGAACAATGCCTCTGTTACGGACATCCTTGCATATACGTGGAGAAGATTGCCACAAAGATCTAGTGAAGAGGAGTGCTATGAGGATGTGGGGAGATTGATTCCAGAGATGAAGTAATGTCACAAAAAACCTGCTCTATGCCTACCAATCTAGCTTCCAGGATGCTTAATGTATTTCATTTGCATCATAATGATGCATATAGAACCCTCAAGTCCTTTGGAGCACTACTCTCAAATGTTTGCTTCAAAATAGATAACTTCTAATTTCAAGACATGCGAAGAACCTTCCATTCGGGGGAGAAAGTCTTAATATTATGATCAGAGCTCACAAGCTGGTATGAATTGACTAGAAAGCCTTTGCACACATCTTGTTGAAGTGCATAGCTAACTGAAGAAAGTTATCTCATGAATTGTGTTGTAGCATACAATGCAAAATGAATTTACAAAGTGAGGGGGGTCACCGTGACTTTTCAAGATCTAGAAGATGTATAGACACAATTAACTTCTTTGCTTAATATTTCAAGATCTCCGAAACCAAAATTTATGAAAATTGGTATATGAGCACTAGAAACTTTAAGCTAACTATCCTAAGTTAGAGGATAGAAAATGGATGTGTGTATGTAGAGGAACTGACTCCACAAGTTCGCTATAACAATGAATATGGTCGAGTAGTCAATGTACTCAATGAAATATTGTATAAGAATATGAATGCTATTTCACATATAGTAGATAGAAAGTGTAGGGGACTACAAAATATAGATAGTGTGAGCTCAATGTATGCTCAAGTTTGTAGCCAAACACATCTGACAATTTCTCTCCTATCCGACGAACAAAACCATGTGTATTTATACACATGATTTGAATTTGATTTTTTGAATCTTCTCACCTAAATGAGTCGTGGTTTAGCCTCCTAACTTCAAGAGATTGTTTCTTCTTTTGACTTTTACAATTATCCAAGATAAAAGCACAAGCTTAGGTTCATATGTAGATCTCTATGAGAAGAGATAAATAGATGCGTAGTCCTAAATCCTTCGCAATGCACTCAAGCTAGCTAATTGCACCAACAAATGCAAGGACTAAAAAACTATATTAATAATTCCTCAATCTAATCTTGTCTCAAGGCTCTATCCTCTATGCTTTATTTGTGTCAAGTAGTAGTTGCCTTGTTCACGAAATGGACATGCATTTATATAGCCTTAGGGAAGGCTAAATATTCTAAGGAGCACAACAGGACATTTGTCCTATAGTGACAATGGATGAGTGGTGAGTAGGTATGCAGAAATGCTAGGTAGGTATTCAAAGTAGGAAGTAATGCCTACCATTCAAAAGAATTGTGGGCGTACATACAAGGGAGTTGCCATGTTAGGTTTCCTTTGCGCTAGAGGTAGGAGGGGGTGTTCCCCATGGGGTGGACCGTCGCTAGCCTTGGGAGCTACCATGGAGGAGTCACCTAGATATGCTTACATGGAGTTATCCTCGAGGATTCGTGATTGGTTTCCGCATCATGTATGTCCCCTTCTAGGGGAAATCACCAAAAGACCTTTTGCATGAGTTGATCGGCTTCTATATGGCTCCATTGTTGATGCTCTCTTTCAAGTGGATCCCATCAGGTCTTGAAGCTCGGCTTGTTGCGTCCTTGTTCTTCACCATACATCTTTTCTTTTCCTTCGCTCTCTCGTGGAGGACTTGGGATATCACTGGAACATTCTATTCTTATCTCCATGAGGTTTTCGTTTTCTAAGCCATGAATTCACAGAAGGATAAAATACCCACACTATGGCTATGTGACATTATATGGTAACATTTTCCTATCATTTTCTCCTCCTTTTGTGAGGCCGCACTTGCTTTTCCAATGCGAGCTGGTTGTGTTGACTTTGATGTACCATGATCTTGATGGCCCTCCTGTGTCATCTTCTTGGACAATTTGGTTTTATTTCACCCAGGTCTCCCCCATTCTCGAAGCTCATTGTTAGAGTTATTTGCGTAGAAGGTAGAGGTGGATGGAAAAGAAGATTATCCTTGGTGTAGTACCCCTTCTCTTTTCCCTTTCTCTCTTGGTGGCATGTAAGCAGTGGGCAGGACCCATTGGCACTCTGAGTATGAAGTCCAAAGAAGATAGAAGAGAAAGAGATTGAGAGGAGAGCTCTCAGATGCCTTGGGCTGTAGCTTCAGGGAGTGTCCATTCCATTTCATGGACATAATTGTGTTTCGGGCAGTTGTTGCTTCCACTATCATTGCCACCTTAGTGGATTTGTTTTATTTTTCTCTCTCCCTTTTCCCACGAGTGACTTCTCTCTCCTTCTCTCTCTCTTTCTCCCTCTCTTCTTTCTCTCTTTCACTCCTCACTCCTCCTCCCCCTCCCACAAGCGCCCCCCTCAACCCTCACCCCTCCACCTCCTCCCGCAAAAGCCCCCCTCAACCCTCACCCCTCCACCTCCTCCCGCAAGAGCCCTCCTCACCCCTCCACCTCCTCCCACAAGCGCCCCCCTCAACCCTCACCCCTCCACCTCCTCCCGCAAGAGCCCCCCTCAACCCTCACCCCTCCACCTCCTCCCACAAGCGCCCCCCTCAACCTCTCACCCCTCCACCTCCTCCCGCAAGAGCCCCCCTCAACCCTCACCCCTCCACCTCCTCCCACAAGCGCCCCCCTCAACCCTCACCCCTCCACCTCCTCCCGCAAGAGCACTCCTCACCCCTCCACCTCCTCCCACAAGCGCCCCCTCAACCCTCACCCCTCCACCTCCTCCCGCAAGAGCCCCCCTCAACCCTCACCCCTCCACCTCCTCCTGCAAAAGCCCCCCTCACCCCTCCACCTCCTCCCACAAGCGCCCCCCTCACCCCTCCACCTCCTCCCACAAGCGCCCCCCCCCCCCCTCAACCCTCACCCTCCACCTCCTCCCACAAGCGCCCCCCTCAACCCTCACCCCTCCACCTCCTCCCGCAAGAGCCCTCCTCACCCCTCCACCTCCTCCCACAAGCGCCCCCCTCAACCCTCACCCCTCCACCTCCTCCCGCAAGAGCCCCCCTCAACCCTCACCCCTCCACCTCCTCCCACAAGTGCCCCCCTCAACCCTAACCCCTCCACCTCCTCCCGCAAGAGCCCCCCTCAACCCTCACCCCTCCACCTCCTCCCACAAGCGCCCCCCTCAACCCTCACCCCTCCACCTCCTCCCACAAGAGCCCCCCTCAACCCTCACCCCTCCACCTCCTCCCACAAGCGCCCCCCTCAACCCTCACCCCTCCACCTCCTCCCGCAAGAGCCCTCCTCACCCCTCCACCTCCTCCCACAAGCGCCCCCCTCACCCCTCCACCTCCTCCCGCAAGAGCCCCCCTCAGCCCTCACCCCTCCACCTCCCCCCACAAGCGCCCCCCTCAACCCTCACCCCTCCACCTCCTCCCGCAAAAGCCCCCCTCAACCCTCACCCCTCCACCTCCTCCCACAAGCGCCCCCCTCACCCCTCCACCTCCTCCCACAAGCGCCCCCCCCCCCCCCCTCAACCCTCACCCCTCTACCTCCTCCCACAAGCGCCCCCCTCAACCCTCACCCCTCCACCTCCTCCCGCAAGAGCCCTCCTCACCCCTCCACCTCCTCCCACAAGCACCCCCCTCAACCCTCACCCCTCCACCTCCTCCCGCAAGAGCCCCCCTCAACCCTCACCCCTCCACCTCCTCCCACAAGCGCCCCCCTCAACCCTCACCCCTCCACCTCCTCCCGCAAGAGCCCCCCTCAACCCTCACCCCTCCACCTCCTCCCACAAGCGCCCCCCTCAACCCTCACCCCTCCACCTCCTCCCGCAAAAGCCCCCCTCAACCCTCACCCCTCCACCTCCTCCCACAAGCGCCCCCCTCAACCCTCACCCCTCCACCTCCTCCCACAAGCGCCCCCCCCCTCAACCCTCACCCCTCCACCTCCTCCCATAAGCGCCCCCCCTCAACCCTCACCCCTCCACCTCCTCCCGCAAGAGCCCTCCTCACCCCTCCACCTCCTCCCAAAAGCGCCCCCCTCAACCCTCACCCCTCCACCTCCTCCCGCAAAAGCCCCCCTGAACCCTCACCCCTCCACCTCCTCCCACAAGCGCCCCCCTCAACCCTCACCCCTCCACCTCCTCCCACAAGAGCCCCCCTCAATCCTCACCCCTCCACCTCCTCCCACAAGCGCCCCCCTCAACCCTCACCCCTCCACCTCCTCCCCCAAAAGCCCCCCTCAACCCTCACGCCTCCACCTCCTCCCACAAGCGCCCCCCTCAACCCTCACCCCTCCACCTCCTCACACAAGCGTCCCCCCCCCTCAACCCTCACCCCTCCACCTCCTCCCACAAGCGCCCCCCTCAACCCTCACCCCTCCACCTCCTCCCGCAAGAGCCCTCCTCACCCCTCCACCTCCTCCCACAAGCGCCCCCTCACCCCTCCACCTCCTCTGGCAAGAGCCCCCCTCAACCCTCACCCCTCCACCTCCTCCCACAAGCGCCCCCCTCAACCCTCACCCCTCCACCTCCTCCCGCAAAAGCCCCCCTCAACCCTCACCCCTCCACCTCCTCCCACAAGCGCCCCCCTCAACCCTCACCCCTCCACCTCCTCCCGCAAAAGCCCCCCTCAACCCTCACCCCTCCACCTCCTCCCACGAGCGCCCCCCTCAACCCTCACCCCTCCACCTCCTCCCACAAGCGCCCCCCCCTCAACCCTCACCCCTCCACCTCCTCCCACAAGAGGCCCCCTCAACCCTCACCCCTCCACCTCCTCCCGCAAGAGCCCTCCTCACCCCTCCACCTCCTCCCACAAGCGCCCCCCTCAACCCTCACCCCTCCACCTCCTCCCGCAAAAGCCCCCCTCAACCCCTCACCCCTCCACCTGCTCCCACAAGCGCCCCCCTCAACCCTCACCCCTCCACCTCCTCCCACAAGCACCCCCCTCAACCCTCACCCCTCCACCTCCTCCCGCAAGAGCCCTCCTCACCCCTCCACCTCCTCCCACAAGCGCCCCCCTCAACCCTCACACCTCCACCTCCTCCCGCAAGAACCCCCCTCAACCCTCACCCCTCCACCTCCTCCCGCAAGAGCCTTCCTCACCCCTCCACCTCCTCCCACAAGCGCCCCCTCAACCCTCACCCCACCATCTCCTCCCACAAGCGCCCCCCGCCATCTAACACCACACTCACCTCCACTAGTTCCCCCTCCTGCCACCCCCTCATCCTCTCCCACACCCACCATCTCCTCCCACAAGCGCCTCCCCCCTCACCCCACCATCTTCTCCTACAAGCGCCACATCAAGGAAGATTGTCCAGAAAATGATGTGTGTCGAAGAATGAAGTGAAGGTGCAGGCAGAAGAAGGTCGGAGACTAGTCATGGAGAGGTCCGGAATAGGTGAACTTTTGCAAGAGAACATGAGCAAAAAGCAGAGGCTTACACACACAGATAGTCAAGTGGAGGATTAACCTTGTTGGATATGATCAGTCATTCATTTAATTTTTGGAAGGCGTTGTGAAATAACAAAACCACAAAATGAGAATCTCAGATGGCAGGTAAAAAGATAAAAGTTTGCAGGGTAAAAAGTGAAAGTGGAAGTGCCACCAACCATTCACGGCGACTACCTACTTTTGTGGATCCAATTCAAATCAAGGGAATATTTGATTTACCCCTCCAATCTTGGGCAATCAATCGGCGCATGATCAGTGGACGTGAGGAATCGGCAAGGCCCTCTTGGCCTATTGGAGTCTATAAAAACAATGGATTTGTGCTCATTTGGGGTACATTTTAGAGTTACATTGACGCGTGTATACGTGCAGAAGTTCTCTCTCGCACTTGGTGGTTTCAAGCCTATTGTAGGAGCTACTCTGTAGTGTGGATACAGAGGGTAGGCTCCTCAGTGGAGGGCTTTGAGCACTATAGTGTAAGAGAGTGTCTTGGATTTTCTTTCTTTTCTGTGAGACACTATTGGTGTTAAGCTCTATTCTCTTGAGCAATTCCTTCACCATTTGTATTGATCTGGATCTATCTGCATAGAGTGCCACGAAGCTCTGAGCATTAGTTTTTGAGCATTTCCTTGACTAATCTTGTAATCATTTGAATCGATTCAAGAAGTGTATGGTCTTCCTTGGTCAATGGTTGTTCATATTTTCTGAAGTATGTACCACTCTGTGCAATCCTTGTTATCTACCTGCTCACAGAAATGTTAAAGGGTATACTTCCCTAAGGAGAACCCCCTTTAGTAGACGACGTACTGGATGTGTTAATCTTCAATCTCTACTTCTGTTAAAAGTGGATACCCTAGTACCTCCTCTACAGTTTGGCACGCCCGATGGGACCTTTGCATTTCTGTGAGAGGTATTTTTGCCCTATTACATTTGCAAGTAGGTACATGACCCATACACGGGCAGATAAGGAGTCTCTTCGTGTTCGGAGGAGCCTTAACAAGTTAGCCATAACCACGACTAGTGAGTCTACCTCCCCTCTACCCTCCCTAAATTTATCAATTGATTTGGGTGCGACACCATTGTCAAAAGAGAGGTATAGGAGAACCCTAGACTTCTCCTCAGATACGTCCGAAGAAACACCAGTACAAATGGAGGACCTCTCTCATTTGCTCTCCAGATTAAACATCAAATTCCCTACCTTCAAGGGACAAGCTTATGAGGATGCTGATGATCATGTGAGGAGATTCATCTCTTTATGCCGTGGAAGAGGTCTGCAAAATAGAGAGGATGCAATGCTGGCACCTTTTCCATCCACATTGGAGGGTCTTGCAGATAAATGGTATAGTCAATATGCAGATGGCCATTTCACTACATGGGAGGCTCTGAAGGCGGCATTCTCACAGACATTCCGACCAAGTGATTCCTCAGAAAGAGCTCTAGATCAGGTAGAGAATTTGAGGCTAAGATCAGGTGAATCTTTTCATGAACTTCACACTAGAACAAAAGCACTTGTTGCACGTCTGCCACATGCTCCAGGTGACTTTTTGGCTAAAAAGTGGATAGAGAAGGCTCTGCCCAGGTCATCTCAGCAGAAGCTTCGTGAGTCTCTTAGATTGGATGCCACCCTCAATGATTTTGTTGCTGCGGCATCACGCATTCAAGAAGCAAGGCAACATTTTGAAGGGGATACACAACCTAAGTATGCTGCAGACATGGATCCTATTGAGCAACTAAGGAGGGAACTGGAGGCATTAAAAATGCAACAAAATCAACAAGAAGAGAAGGTCTTGCCACCACTGCGACGCACGGATGATGAAGTAGCCCAACTTCGTCGTGAGTTAGAAGATTTGAAGACCACACAAGATATAAGGAGACAAATTTGGTGTACAATCTGTAATAACAATGGACATTCCAATGCTAATTGACCAATTAAGGTAAGCTGTCAATTTTGTGGAAAGGATGGTCATGAAGCTAGAGATTGCTACTACCTCAAGGGTACACAGCAAAGAAGTAACCCTCAAACTTTGGATTCATACTATGCTAGTACTTCAAATACATCTAATAGAGAGGAGAATCGGCCTGCAAAGCCTAGGTATAATAGACCTTTGATGTGCTATCGTTGTGGTGAGTACGGCCACATGCAAAACAGGTGTTCCCTCCCAGAAGATGCACCTCCTTGTCAACATTGTCCAGAGGCCAAGGATCATTATACCAAAGATTGCCCAAGAGGTCGTCCTGCTCCAATTCATATGATTGCAGTCTCTCCACATGAAGAAGGAAAAACCACTCAGACTTATGCTGTTTCATCCTCTGCAATGCCCATGATGACTAGAGCTAGGCAAGCAGCTGCAACCCAGAGAGATGAACAACAAGGATTTCAGGATAAAGAGGAAGAAAAGGAGTCTGGATGGAAGGACCAAGCACAAATTGAAGGAGCTTATAATAAGATGACTACTTCTCTAAAGGGCCAACCAACAAGTCTGCAAGAAAACACTCAGGAGGTAAACATTGAACAGATCTTGAAAGGTATTCATCACAAGGTTAGTCTATATGAACTTATAAGGATGGATTCAAAAATAAGAAGTGACTTACTGAAGATTATACACTCTGTTCACTTGATCCAATCACCGAGTATAGATGGTTTCATGGTTGATTTTCCCCCTGCACCCTTAGCAGACTACCAAAGCTCAAGATTATCTGTTTGTATAAAGGATGAAGCTCTCACAGGTGTGATCATAGATGGAGGCTCTGGTATCAGTTTAATGCCAGATTTTACAATGAAGAAGCTGAAATTGAACCCCACTAAGTTGGCACCATTCACGGTTACATTGGCAGATCAACATTGGGTTGCGCCACTGGGCATTATTGAGAAGGTACTGATGATAGTACAGGGCTGCCATTTTGTTCTTGATTTTGTTGTTATTGCACTTCCACAGGAGACTTCTTACCCTCTACTCCTGGGGAGACCTTGGCTGAGACAAGCAAAAGCTTTGCAAGATTGGGGAAAAAATAAACTATGGATTTCAACAAATACCAATAGCCAACTGCAACTACATTTGGAAGAAGGATTCGACTCAGGAAAAACTACTGGATATATTGTGGACACTCAGGTAATGCCCTCTCTACCCCAAGAAGAGGATACATTGTTAAATTGGATGATGGGAAGTGCAGAGTGTTGCATAGTGGAGATTAATGAAATTAAGGAAGAAGTTGCAGATAAGGTAATTACAGGAAAAGGCAATGAAGACCACAAGGTGTTGGAGAATGAGCAATTGCAGGAAGGCACAAGCCTTGAGGAAGCAACCCAGATAAAAGTATCAGATCAACATTGGGTTGCGCCACTGGGCATTATTGAGAAGGTACTGATGATAGTACAGGGCTGCCATTTTGTTCTTGATTTTGTTGTTATTGCACTTCCACAGGAGACTTCTTACCCTCTACTCCTGGGGAGACCTTGGCTGAGACAAGCAAAAGCTTTGCAAGATTGGGGAAAAAATAAACTATGGATTTCAACAAATACCAATAGCCAACTGCAACTACATTTGGAAGAAGGATTCGACTCAGGAAAAACTACTGGATATATTGTGGACACTCAGGTAATGCCCTCTCTACCCCAAGAAGAGGATACATTGTTAAATTGGATGATGGGAAGTGCAGAGTGTTGCATAGTGGAGATTAATGAAATTAAGGAAGAAGTTGCAGATAAGGTAATTACAGGAAAAGGCAATGAAGACCACAAGGTGTTGGAGAATGAGCAATTGCAGGAAGGCACAAGCCTTGAGGAAGCAACCCAGATAAAAGTATCAGAGGTAGAATATTTCGAACCTAAGGGCAGAGAAGATCTTCCTTTCTCAGATATACCTCAAGGATGGATGGAAGAACATGTTGCAGAATATAAATTAAACTCCACTCCTGCATATAGCGGAGATGATTTATCAAACAAGGCCAGTCCTGAAACATTGGTTCAAGAAGTAAATTTAGGGGATGAAGAGAACCCTCAAGTAGTCCATTTGGCATCCTGGTTGTGGCATTATCCTAATTTACTATAGAAGGTAACTTCTTTGCTCTTTACTTACAAAAGTGTCTTCGCATGGTCCTACAAAGATCTAACAGGAATACCAGAAGAGCTTGGATTACATCGGATACCCTTGGTTGAGGGAGCTACATCTGTAAGAAGTAGGCCATATCGACTCAATCCGAAGTATGCAGAGGCGGTAAGAGCAGAGATTACAAAACTAGAAGAAGCAGGTATAATTGTGCCAGTAGAACATTCTAGGTGGCTTTCTTCTATGGTTATTGTGCCGAAGAAAAATAGTGGAAAAATAAGGGTATGTGTTGATTTCCGTGCTTTGAATAAAGTGACTATTCAAGATGGATTTCCTCAGCCCTTCACAGAGCAAGTACCTGAAGAAGTAGCTGGTCACACTTTGTATAGTTTCTTGGATGGTTTTAGTGGCTACAATCAGATAGTGATCCATCCTGATGATAGGGACAAAACAGCCTTTGTCACTCCTTGGGGCACTTATGTCTATACTCGAATGGCTTTTGGTTTGAAGAATGCACCGGCTTCATTTAATAGAACGATGTATCTGATATTGGGCAAATGGTTAACAACCTTTCTACGCATTTTCATGGATGACTTTTCAGTATTTTCAGGTACAGATAGAAGGGCAGCAGTTCAAGATTTCCATGACCATTTGGAAAATCTAAAAGAAATTTTTGAGCAATGTCTCAAAACAGTTTTGAAATTGAATCCTGATAAATGTCACTTTTTGGTCACTAAGGGCACTCTTCTTGGTCAAATAGTATCTGCTGAAGGCATAACTGTTGACCCTGCAAAGCTTACATCTATTCTTTCCATGCCAATTCCACAAAGCCCAAAGGAAGTGCAAAGTTTCTTGGGCCATGCAGGGTATCACAGAAGATTCATTAGGATGTATTCGGAAATTGCTAAGCCCTTGTCAAGGCTTACCAGCAAAAAGATCCCTTTCTCATGGAGTGCTGAAGTTGACAAAGCATTTTGTGAACTAAAGTTGAGGCTATGTACTGCTCCACTTTTAAGCGTTCCTAATTAGTCATTGGAATTTCATGTGCATACAGATGCTAGTCTTCATGTTGTTGGTGCAGTTCTAGCTCAACCATCATCTCACAAAGTGGATAGACCTATCTCTTATGCAAGCAGACTACTCAACCAAGCTAAAAGAAATTACAGTACAACGGAAAGAGAAGGTTTGGCTATCGTATTTGCTCTTTAGAAGTTCCGACATTATCTCCTTGGTGTACATTTCATTGTTATTTCTGATCATCAGCCCTTGAAGTATTTGATGAACAAGCCTAGAGTAGCTGGAAGGATCTGGAGATGGTTACTCCTATTTCAAGAATTTAATTTTGATATTCATATTAAGCCAGGAAAAGAGCACTACATGGCAAATCAAGTGTCCAGGACGGCAATGAGCGAAAAGGCAACAGGTATTAATGATGAATTGGTGGATAGCAACCTTTTTCTAATAGCAATCCGGACTGGTTTGTATGATGAAATTCTCCATGTTCTGACTACTGGAAAGATCCCAGAACACTTGACACCTGTAGAAAAGAGAAGATTGCTACTGAAAACCAAAGCATATTCTCTTATAAATGGAAATTTATATAAATACTGTCAAGATGATATATTGAGAAGGTGTGTCTATCCAAAGGAGGTAAATCTTCTGCTAGAGGCTGCACACAACGAAGGACATCTAAAGGGGGAAGAATTGGCTCATAGAATCATCCACAAAGGTTTATGGTGGCCTCATATTTTCAAGGATGCAATCAAGTTTTCTAAAGAATGCAACATCTGCCAGAGGTGTGCTCCCGCGCCAACCAGATTGAATTTCCAACCATTAGTCATATCTACAGGATGGCTCCCATTTGAACGATGGGGTCTTGATTTCATAGGACCAATAAGTCCAACTGGACAACCTGGAGGAAAAAAGCATATTTTGATGGCCACATGCTATGCCAATAAATGGATAGAGGCTAAAGCTACTGTGGACTGCACGGCTTTAACAGTAGCTAAATTTATGTATAAACGTATTTTCTCAAGATTTGGTTGCCCACTGGAAATTACTAGTGATAGGGGCACACATTTTGTAAATCAATTGCTCCAGTTTATATTTGACAGATACAAAATCTTCCATAAAAAATCTTGTGCCTATTACGCAAGGGCAAATGGCCAAGCAGAGAGTTCCAATAAGATTTTGATTGGACTACTTCGCAAATTATCTTTTGATCATCAAAGCTCTTGGCCACTAGCACTAATTGGTGCAATGTGGGCTTTCAGAACCACGAAGAGGGGAACCACAGGCCAGACTCCATTTCGCTTAGTTTATGGGAAAGAGGCATTGGCACCATTTGAGTTTATCATCAGAAAAGATATAGGAATCAAAACCATTGGAATTGAACCCCCCATTCAGAAATTGGTGGCATTAGAAGAATACAGAGAAGGAGCAATGCAAACACTTCAGGTAACACAAGAAGAGCGCAAAAGACTGCATGACAGGTATATGAGGTCCAATGAAGTACAGGAAGGATCCATGGTTTTAGTGCATCAGGTCCCAGCAATTCCAACCAAACTGGCACCCAAATGGATAGGACCTTACACGGTGGTAAAGGTATTACCTCATGGAGCAGTACATCTGGAGGATTTGCAGGGTAAGGGGATACCCCTGGTTAACATCTCCAGAGTGAAGAAGTATCTGAGCTAGGTCAAAATGGAAGCATTCCACCCCTTGAACATACCATGTTTCTTTCAGTAATTGCAGAATAACTAGATCTCATTGAAACGAGTAAAATAAGAAAGAAATTGCACCAGGGACGGTGCAAAAGCTTGATGTGGGGGTCTGTAGTACCCCTTCTCTTTTCCCTTTCTCTCTTGGTGGCATGTAAGCAGTGGGCAGGACCCACTGGCACTCTGAGTATAAGGTCCGAAGAAGATAGAAGAGAAAGAGATTGAGAGGAGAGCTCTCAGATGCCTTGGGCTGTAGCTTCAGGGAGTGTCCATTCCATTTCATGGACATAATTGTGTTCCGGGCAGTTGTTGCTTCCACTATCATTGCCACCTTAGTGGATTTGTTTTATTTTTCTCTCTCTCTCTTCCCACGAGTGACTTCTCTCTCCTTCTCTCTCTCAATCTCCCTCTCTTCTTTCTCTCTTTCACTCCTCACTCCTCCTCCCCCTCCCACAAGCGCCCCCTTCAACCCTCACCCCTCCACCTCCTCCCGCAAAAGCCCCCCTCAACCCTCACCCCTCCACCTCCTCCCGCAAGAGCCCTCCTCACCCCTCCACCTCCTCCCACAAGCGCCCCCCTCAACCCTCACCCCTCGACCTCCTCCTGCAAGAGCCCCCCTCAACCCTCACCCCTCCACCTCCTCCCACAAGCGCCCACCTCAACCCTCACCCCTCCACCTCCTCCCGCAAGAGCCCCCCTCAACCCTCACCCCTCCACCTCCTCCCACAAGCGCCCCCCTCAACCCTCACCCCTCCACCTCCTCCCGCAAGAGCCCTCCTCACCCCTCCACCTCCTCCCACAAGCGCCCCCCTCAACCCTCACCCCTCCACCTCCTCCCGCAAGAGCCCCCCTCAACCCTCACCCCTCCACCTCCTCCCACAAGCGCCCCCCTCAACCCTCACCCCTCCACCTCCTCCCGCAAAAGCCCCCCTCAACCCTCACCCCTCCACCTCCTCCCACAAGCGCCCCCCTCAACCCTCACCCCTCCACCTCCTCCCACAAGCGCCCCCCCCCTCAACCCTCACCCCTCCACCTCCTCCCACAAGCGCCCCCCTCAACCCTCACCCCTCCACCTCCTCCCGCAAGAGCCCTCCTCACCCCTCCACCTCCTCCCACAGGCGCCCTCCTCAACCCTCACCCCTCCACCTCCTCCCGCAAGAGCCCCACTCAACCCTCACCCCTCCACCTCCTCCCACAAGCGCCCCCCTCAACCCTCACCCCTCCACCTCCTCCCGCAAGAGCCCCCCTCAACCCTCACCCCTCCACCTCCTCCCACAAGCGCCCCCCTCAACCCTCACCCCTCCACCTCCTCCCGCAAGAGCCCCCCTCAACCCTCACCCCTCCACCTCCTCCACAAGCGCCCCCCTCAACCCTCACCCCTCCACCTCCTCCCACAAGCGCCCCCCCCCCCCCCCTCAACCCTCACCCCTCCACCTCCTCCCACAAGCGCCCCCCTCAACCCTCACCCCTCCACCTCCTCCCGCAAGAGCCCTCCTCACCCCTCCACCTCCTCCCACAAGCGCCCCCCTCAACCCTCACCCCTCCACCTCCTCCCGCAAGAGCCCCCCTCACCCCTCCACCTCCTCCCACAAGCGCCCCCCTCAACCCTCACCCCTCCACCTCCTCCCGCAAGAGCCCCCCTCAATCCTCACCCCTCCACCTCCTCCCACAAGCGCCCCCCTCATCCCTCACCCCTCCACCTCCTCCCGCAAAAGCCCCCCTCAACCCTCACCCCTCCACCTCCTCCCACAAGCGCCCCCCTCAACCCTCACCCCTCCACCTCCTCCCACAAGCGCCCCCCCCCCCCCCCTCAACCCTCACCCCTCCACCTCCTCCCACAAGCGCCCCCCTCAACCCTCACCCCTCCACCTCCTCCCGCAAGAGCCCTCCTCACCCCTCCACCTCCTCCCAGAAGCGCCCCCTCAACCCTCACCCCTCCACCTCCTCCCGCAAGAGCCCCCCTCAACCCTCATCCCTCCACCTCCTCCCAGAAGCGCCCCCCTCAACCCTCACCCCTCCACCTCCTCCTGCAAAAGCCCCCCTCAACCCTCACCCCTCCACCTCCTCACACAAGCGCCCCCCTCAACCCTCACCCCTCGACCTCCTCCCGCAAAAGCCCCCCTCAACCCTCACCCCTCCACCTCCTCCCACAAGCGCCCCCCTCAACCCTCACCCCTCCACCTCCTCCCACAAGCGCCCCCCCCCCCTCAACCCTCACCCCTCCACCTCCTCCCACAAGCGCCCCCCTCAACCCTCACCCCTCCACCTCCTCCCGCAAGAGCCCTCCTCACCCCTCCACCTCCTCCCACAAGCGCCCCCCTCAACCCTCACCCCTCCACCTCCTCCCGCAAAAGCCCCCCTCAACCCTCACCCCTCCACCTCCTCCCACAAGCGCCCCCCTCAACCCTCACCCCTCCACCTCCTCCCACAAGCGCCCCCCTCAACCCTCACCCCTCCACCTCCTCCCGCAAGATCCCTCCTCACCCCTCCACCTCCTCCCACAAGCGCCCCCCTCAACCCTCACACCTCCACCTTCTCCCGCAAGAACTTCCCTCAACCCTCACCCCTCCACCTCCTCCCGCAAGAGCCTTCCTCACCCCTCCACCTCCTCCCACAAGCGCCCCCTCACCCCTCACCCCACCATCTCCTCCCACAAGCGCCCCCCGCCATCTAACACCACACTCACCCCCACTAGTTCCCCCTCCAGCCACCCCCTCATCCTCTCCCACACCCACCATCTCCTCCCACAAGCGCCTCCCCCCTCACCCCACCATCTTCTCCCACAAGCGCCACATCAAGGAAGATTGTCTAGAAAATTATGTGTGTCGAAGAATGAAGTGAAGGTGCAGGCAGAAGAAGGTCGGAGACTAGTCATGGAGAGGTCCGGAATAGGTGAACTTTTTCAAGAGAACATGAGCAAAAAGCAGAGGCTTACACACACAGATAGTCAAGTGGAGGATTAACCTAGTTGGATATGATCAGTCATTCATTTAATTTTCGGAAGGCATTGTGAAATAACAAAACCACAAAATGAGAATCTCAGATGGCAGGTAAAAAGATAAAAGTTTGCAGGGTAAAAAGTGAAAGTGGAACTGCCACCAACCATTCACGGCGACTACCTACTTTTGTGGATCCAATTCAAATCAAGGGAATATTTGATTTACCCCTCCAATCTTGGGCAATCAATCGGCGCATGATCAGTGGACGTGAGGAATCGGCAAGGCCCTCTTGGCCTATTGGAGTCTATAAAAACAATGGATTTGTGCTCATTTGGGGTACATTTTAGAGTTACATTGACGCGTGTATACGTGCAGAAGTTCTCTCTCGCACTTGGTGGTTTCAAGCCTATTGTAGGAGCTACTCTGTAGTGGGGATACAGAGGGTAGGCTCCTCAGTGGAGGGCTTTGAGCACTATAGTGTAAGAGAGTGTCTTGGATTTTCTTTCTTTTCTGTGAGACACTATTGGTGTTAAGCTCTATTCTCTTGAGCAATTCCTTCACCATTTGTATTGATCTGGATTTATCTGCATAGAGTGCCACGAAGCTCTGAGCATTAGTTTTTGAGCATTTCCTTGACTAATCTTGTAATCATTTGAATTGAATCAAGAAGTGTATGGTCTTCCTTGGTCAATGGTTGTTCATATTTTCTGAAGTATGTACCACTCTGTGCAATCCTTATTATCTACCTGCTCACAGAAATGTTAAAGGGTATACTTCCCTAAGGAGAACCCCCCTTTAGTAGACGACGTACTGGATGTGTTAATCTTCAATCTCTACTTCTGTTAAAAGTGGATACCCCAGTACCTCCTCTACACTTGGTGTGAGTAGCGGTTTTGCCCTAGCCATTAAACGCGATTGAGGTCTGGTTTTGCACTTTGTTGTGGATTTCGTTCTCCTTCTAGTAATAACAATCGCTCCCCTCATGTCCTCCTTTCACACAAAATTGAGAAACAAGTCTCCTCTAACACGTTGGACAAAGTGGCCTTGGCTTGCATAAAGGGTGCACCATAAACTCATAGGTACCTCTTTATGGGCATTGCGTTGCTTCAATTTTTACCTTAAGTGTGCTAGTTCCTTGGAGCCTTGCCTTATTGTAGCCTTTTCATGTCCTAGTGCCTTTTGCAACTTGATAGCCTCTATCTCTCTCCACATTCTGAGATGTTCTTATTTGGAGAGATGCTTATAGATTGGGATGCTCCAAAATGGAGTTTTTTTTCTTCTTCAATCCTTGTGGCCTTGGACACAAAGTCTCTCAGGGTTGCATCTGGACGTAGAAGATCACGAAGCTTTTGTTTGGAAGACTTTGGTGGATCGTTTCCCCACCCATTTCTTAATCATAAATTCACCTAAGTTGTGAGGCAATTTGGTCACTAGAGATTCAACTTTGGTAATGAGCTTTGAAAAGGTTTCACTTGCATGGAGATTAAAATTCTCAATTTCATCAAGTGTTCTTTATGTAGCATTACGAAACATAAAGGCATCTATGAATTCTTTCATTAAGTTCTCCCCAGTCCCACCAACTACAGAAGTGGTCCTTTGCATACTAGCTATATCACTTGCCAGCCATCCCTTGTGTTGAGGGTAATTTAGCAAGGAATGCACCCTTCCTCTTTTGCAAATCATGACTCCTATCGATAGAAAGGAATCTCTTGGTGTCATGAAGGTGCTCAACTGGCCGGATCAATTCCAACTACCGGTGTTCCAGAATATGTCATGGATGAGGTGCTCCAAGCAATCTCAAGTAATGGATGGAAACTCGAGAAGAGAATTGATTAGCGTACTTGGAAGATCTTCTCGTATCGTTTGGAGTTCTGAGAAAATCAATTTTGATACAAACTCAAATATCCTCATTTTCATCATCGAAAAACATATCCTTATCCTTCCTTAAACTAATTTCAATATCAATACATAGAAAAGATTACATTTCTTATCATATATGATTTATATTTCTTATCATTTATGATCTATATTTCTTATCAAACTAAGCTTTAAAGTCGGGGCTTCGAAACTATTCGATGTTAATCTTTTCTATAAACTTTAAGATCTAACTTTAGAGCTCTCCAAAAAGTGAGCTATCTTTGATATTTTTTTATCGCATTTCCATTGATCTCTGCTAAAAATAACTGATTCACGATTCCGTAGAATAGCTTGCATCGCTAAATTTTCTAGAAAAAAACTTACTCTCAGAGTCCTGCTTTTCTATGCTAGTCGTGCATTGTTGATATATTTAGGTAGTGATGTGTGTGAACACTCTAGGACTGCCGGGGCACTTTTTTCCCTCTTTAGTAGGTTTTTTTCCCCCGACTTGTATATACGCCTATTGCCCTAATGGGCAACTTATCTTTGTACATTCTCTAGTAATACATTCAGTCTTGTGTGTTGTGCTCCGAGCTTCTTCTTCTTCCTTGTGCTGTTCGCGTGCTTCCGCAGACGTCTAACTCCAACAATTGGTATCAGAGCAGGTCGTCACTTCTTCTAGGGCGCCATCGACACTCCTCCGTTTGCAGTCTCAGATTCGCACGAAATTTGGTGAGCATACTCAGGGTGTTTCCGAATGCACTATCGCAGCACTTGTGCAGGCTATTTCGTCCTTTTGTGCCAAAGGTATATACCAGTTTCTGTTCGCCAGTTTAAGCATCTCGAAGTCTGCTACAGGTCTAGCAGAACTTGTCTGGGCAGTTCCGTTCAACTTTTTGAGATACAGTCAATTTTCTGCATCAAGGTATTTTAGTCACCGGCCATGGCTGAAAGCAGTGATGTATTCCGTATGTTGGCTGTTGAGGATAAGTTGGATGGTACCAACTACCCATTATGGGATTATATGATGCGACATGTACTGGTTGCAAAAGGATTGTGGAACATTGTGCAGGGTGTTGAAAGACGTCCTGTTACACCTGCGACTACAGGTACTACAAATACAGGTGCTGGAGGTACTAGAGCTGATGAAGATGGTGTCGAAGATGATATTCCGCAGATTCCTCTTCGTGCTGCTGTTTCTAGTGCACCTACTGTAGAGCAGATTCGTTGGGATGGCAGAGATGCCCAAGCACATGCATTGATAGCCTTGTCTGTCAAACGTGCCATTATTCCTCACATTCGCTCTTGCAGAACAGCAAAGGATGCTTGGGATACACTTACCACTTTGTACCAGGCTAGGAATGAGGCTCGTGTTGCTTACCTCCGAAAATAGTTGGAGAGTGAGTACATGAATGAAGGTGATTCTATGGACAATTTTCTTACAAAGATCAAAGACCTGAAGGAACAATTGATTTCTGCTGATGAGGTTATACCAGATAGCTCACTTGTGCAGACCGTTCTGAATGGTCTTCCTGATTCATATCAGAGTTTTGCCTCTACTCTTCGGTTGATGATGAAAGGCAATCCGAATGCCTTGTCATTTGAGGAATTAGTCTCTGTTCTGTTGCAGGAAGATCAATCCAGGCAGAACAGGTCCATTATGCGTGTTGCAGATCAAGCTTTCCTGGCTAGTCAGAAGGGCAAAGGAAAATGGAGCTCTTCTACTAGTAAGCAGAAATCTGCAAATGCTGCACAATCGAAGAACCAGGATAAAGATGAGAAGAAATAAGAAAAGCAGAAATTGTTCTGCAAGTACTGTAAAGGAAATGATCATATTATAAAGAATTGTCCAAACTGGCTGCTAAAGAGGCAAAGAAGAAAGAGGCTGGAATGGTTGTTGCAGAGGCCTCTACACCAAAAACAGAGTCTGCAAATCTTGTGCAGGAAGAAGAATGGGCGTTTACTACTGTCTCCAGTTTTGACCCATCTTCTCATGATCAATGCATGTCTGCAGTAGACTCAGATGTTTGGTACTTTGACAGTGGGGCGACCAAACATATTACCTCGTAGCGCAGTTTCTTCTCTTCACTCGAGCCTGCCCCTACAGGGAATACTGTCACATGCGCCAATAACTCCTCTTATCCTGTTATGGGAGTTGGTAAGATCATTCTGACTACTGCTGATGGTAGTTCTTTCACTTTGTCAGATGCTTTATTTGTGCCAGGGATCAAAAAGAACCTGTTATCAGTTTTTGCATTAGCCAAGATTGGCTTGGTTGTGAAATTCGTTGATGACAGGTGTACAGTCCATGATCTCTCAAATGGCGATGTGATTATTGCTTCTGGCATTTTATGTCGTGGGCTGTATAAGCTCATAGACTATGAAAGATCTGTGAATGATTCGGCATGTGCAATTCATGATTCTCAGGCTATGTCAGATGCAAAGCTTTGGCATGCACGCTTTCGTCATCTGAATTTTGCTAGTTTGTTACGCCTGCAAAAATCTGAAATGGTGTCCTCTTTGCCCAAACTTGAGGCACCTGGAAAACATGTTTGTGAAGGCTGTATTTTGGGCAAAATGCAGCGTTCTTCCTTTCCAAAAGATGGTTCAGTTCGGGCTACGCAGAAATTGCAGCTTGTACATAGTGATGTCTGTGGTCCTATGAAGACACCCTCTTTTGGAAATTACCGTTACTTCGTGACTTTCATTGATGATTTTTCTAGGCATGCATGGGTATATCCACTCAAAGCAAAGTCCGAAGTGTTCATGTGCTTCAAATAGTTTTTGGTTTTGGCTGAAAATCTCTCAGCATGTAAAATGGGCACCCTCCGTTCTGATGGAGGGGGGGAATATATGTCTTCAGATTTTAATGCATTTCTGGCTGAACGTGGGATAAAACACCAGTGTACAGTACCGTATACACCTCAACAGAATGGAGTTGCTGAACGAAAGAACAGGTCACTCATGGAGATGGCGAGGTGCATGGTCAAAAGTCAGGCTTTACCACATAGTTTCTGGCTTGAGGCTGTCATGTGTGTAGCATATGTACTGAACAGGTGTCCCACTAAAGCGTTGCAGTCTATCACTCCATATGAGGCTTGGCATGACCGCAAGCCATCTGTTGTTCATCTGCGTGTTTTTGGTTGTTTGGCATATGCATTAGTGCCTGAACAACATCGCAGAAAATTGGATAATAAGGCAGTAAAATGTATTTTTGTTGGGTACAGTTCTGAAAGTAAAGGCTATCGTCTGTATTATCCAGAGACTAAACGCATTCTGGTTAGCTGTGATGTTATCTTTGTGGAAGATGCTATTCAGCCATTGCTTTCATGTACTAAGGAGACATCTGTTAGCTCCAAAGACATGTATGATACTTTGATGCCTCTTTTTACAGGTGGACAGGCTAGTGCTGGTCCTAATGAGGCAATTTCTCAACCTTTGCAGGTTTCATATGATGATGCAGATCATTCCATTTGTGATGCAGATTTACATGATGCACTTGCTGATGAGAGAGCTGATATTGAGCAGGCAAAAACTATGCCAAAATGGCTGGTGCAGACTTTGCGTGACAGCAAATTAGATGCACCTTTGTCATATCGTACTCGTTCAGGCTCTCATAGTGCCTCCTTTGCATCAGATTGCTATGCTATGGCTGCATCTAGTCTCTGTGATGAGAATGAGCCTGTTTCTTTTGATGAAGCACAGAATTCAAAAAATTGGATGGCTGCTATGCAATCTGAATATGATGCTATAATGAAGAATGGTACATGGTCCTTATGTGACTTGCCTCCTGGCAAGAAGGCCATTGGCACTAAGTGGGTATAAAAGTTGAAGCGTAAACCTGATGGTACCGTTGACAGGTATAAGGCTAGGCTTGTTGCAAAGGGTTATGCGCAGGAAAGAGGCATTGATTTTGATGAGACCTTTGCACCTACATGCCGTATGACTACTGTTCGGAGCATTTGTGCACTTGCAGCCCATCATGGTTGGAATGTACATCAGTTGGACATTAAAACAACATTTCTAAATGGTGACTTGCATGAAGAAGTGTATGTTTTTCAGCCCCGTGGCTTTGTGCAGAAAGGGCATGAAAACCAGGTTTGCAGGTTAAAGAAGGCATTATATGGTTTAAAGCAAGCACCACGTGCTTGGTATGAGAAGATACATGCCTATCTGATTGCACATGGTTTTGAGAACAGTCCAACTGAAAGCACCTTATATGTTAAGCGTGCTAATGATGTGCTTCTGATCATTGTTGTCTATGTAGACGACATGCTGCTCACTGGTCCTCTTGAGAAGCATATTGCTGATTTCAATGCTGATTTGCATGCCTCATTTGAGATGTCTGATTTGGGGCATTTGCATCACTATTTGGGCATTCAGTTTATGCAAGTTGATGGTGGAATGGCTTTGTGTCAAACGAAATATATTGACACATTATTGCAGCGTTTTGGCCTTGAAGACTGTAAGCCTATTGCCACTCCTATGGAGACAGGTTTACGATTGAGTCTTCATGATGCTGGAGCTGCATTTGATGTTGTTCTCTATCAGCAGGCTGTTGGATGCTTGATTTACTTATGCATTACTCGGCCAGATATTCAATTTGCTGTCTCACAGATGAGCAGGTTTATGCATTGCCCAGGAGTCACGCATTGGAAAGCGGTTTAGCGCATCTTTCGCTACTTGAGTGGTACTCGGCTACTTGGGTTGTTTTATCCCAAGGGGGGATCACTATCGCCAGATTTGCATGCTTTTTCTGACTCAGATTGGGCTGGTTGCTATGACACTCGTGTGTCCACCAGTGGTTTTTGCTTCATGCTTTGTAGCTCATGTATATCTTGGTTGAGCAAGAAGCAGCCTACTGTGGCCACTTCCAGTTGTGAGGCTAAGTATAGGGCAGCTTTCACAGCGACTGTTGAGTGTGTGTGGCTCAGAAGCCTTATGACTGATTTGGGTGTTGGCCAGTCTTCTGCCACCACCATCTTCACTGAGAGTCAGAGCGCATTGGCAGTTGCGAGGAACCCTGTGTTCCATGCTCGCACTAAGCACATTGAGGTGCATTATCACTATGTTAGGGAGAGGTTCTCTGCTGGGGAGATCAGCTTGGCATATGTGCCCACGCAGGAGAACATTACAGACCTTTTCACGAAGGCTCTGCCTACGGAGAAGTTTGAAGCTTTCCGCAAAGCTTTGGGCTTACTTCCTTTTGTGGAGTGATTTCCACATAGCTCGGCACTTCCTTATACATGAGTGCCAGCTCCTTGTTCACCGCATCACTCCCAGGGGGGATTTGTTGATATATTTAGGTAGTGATGTGTGTGAACACTCAAGGACCGCCGGGGCACTTTTTTCCCTCTTTAGGAGGTTTTTTCCCCCGGCTTGTATATACGCCTATTGCCCTAATGGGCAACTTATCTTTGTACATTCTCTAGTAATACATTTAGTCTTGTGTGTTGTGCTCCAAGCTTCTTCTTCTTCCTTGTGCTGTTCGCGTGCTTCCGCAGAGGTCTAACTCCAACATGCATGAGGATCAGACCCCTTATATGTGAGGTGTGGACTACCAACTTTCCATTCACATTCCCAAATAAATAAAAATGTTTTCAAACCCTGCTAGCATTTAGATGTCTTGATCTCATACATTTTCAAGGACTGCAAACCTTTCTCTATGTTCTCATGTGATCTACATAGCATCTTTATGATACTTCGGCATGTATCTTGTCTCCAACCTAGGAGAGGTTTTGTTATGAATTGATATATTCATCCTAGGTTTTTATCAAAACAGAGATTCGCCTCCAACAAGTGAAGTTTAAAGATCTTTAGCAATGTGCTCTTCTTCAAAATTTTATTTTCAATCAAAATTGATTTCTAAACTTTTGTCGATTCATGCGCAATGAATGAAAATCATTTTTATTTTTATTTTTAGCCTCGCATATGACAATTTCAAATCAAGTTAAAGCTATTGAACTTTTATTTCAACAAATACTTGGAATTCGCTTCAAAATACAATCATAAATTTGGTTAGGCTCTCAAGAAACAATCATTTTTCTCTACTCTATCCTTATCTACTCTTTCAAATTTATAATCATCTCATATGAATATTCACATGTAGTGCAGTTACACAACTCCAACATCTACAACTAATTCCACTCATGCGTAAATATCCCTCCTTTTATCTCAAGTGAACATAACGCAAAGTGATTTCGAGACCACAACCCAATTTCTTTACTTCTTTTCTTCAATTAGATTCATGGATTTTGTTCATATGTCTTCACTTTGTCAATAAACATTAATGTACTGCTCCATAATTTTGTAACTTTTACTTTTTTGGGGTGAAAGAAACTATAAAATTTCATAATTGTTTTTTTTTTAGGAAAGGCCTAACCCCTTTTTAGATTTTCCTATATAGTTATATCTTTTTTTTGTCTTAAATGGTTTCAAAGGTTTGGAAGTTCTTGAGGAAATTTTCATATTTTCTTCAATTTGTTTGATAGTACCTTCAAGAAATTGTTTTTCCTTTTCTTTTAATTTTTGTTCATCTCATTATCATTAACTTCTTGTTTGCTATTCGCTTGTTTACTTTGGCTATTACCTTGATTGTTAATATCATGTTGAATTGAGATCTCAAATATTTAAGTTTCTCTTGTTTGAATATTTGGTCATCATCTAAAAGCTTTGAATCAATTGATATATGTAATTCTTCATATGTTTTCTATTTCTCACTGAATTTACTTGTTTTGGTTAAGAGCTTTATATGGGGTGGTTCTAATTCTATCAGTAGAAGTTAGGTGACATTGACCACATGTTATCTTCCTAAGTATCAAGGGGGTCTGTGTGTGCTCTAAACTAATAAAATAGCTTCAAAAATGGTTGTTAAATGTGTGTTGAGAGCTATAGACCCTAATGAATATTGGGCCTCCTAGATCAAATGGAAACTTGCTTTGTTCAACTAAAAGGAATACAAATCCTAGGGAAACCACTCTCTATGAAATATCATTATCTCCCTTCACATTTTCTCCCCTCTTGCAAGTTCTATAATCACTAATATGTGGCATTCTTGGATGGAATTGAATTGTTATGTGTCTTTTCATATGGAACATTACATGTATATCAACTTCTACTGGTAAGATTCCATTTGGCTAGCTTGGTTATCACTGTTTGCTAAGTTGGGTCAAAATTGCAACCCATAAATGTAAACGAAAAGAAGAAATTAACTCTTCGAGTGACTTGTTACAGGGAGGTGAGTTGGGTTGTATAGAACATGTGATGAGTGTCCTTAATTTAACTCTTGGTTGTAAAATAGGTGTTGTTGAGACAAAGATAACTTTCACATGCTAAGGGGAGAGATAGTCATAGACCAAGCAGATAAAGCTTGGAACTATTTAGAGATGGAAAGTTCAATGGAGCAACCACCAATGGTGCCATAGAAATAAGTGCATTTAGGATTATCTTTATGATATGAAAGAGTCCATTCTAAAATGTCTCATTATACATTATACATGGCAAAAAGTGGAGGAGAGCTAGATTAAATGATGAAAGGTGTATTTCTTGTAGAGAGGAGAATGAATTGTGCCATATCTTTTATGAATGTAGTAATGCTTTTGAAATATCATTCATAGTTAAGGATTTTCATGTGTGTTTACATGATTCAATTCATTGATGCTTCGTGTAGCAACTTAGTCTCCCCTTTCTATGGAGAAAAACTACTTGAAGTTTGCACAATTAGCAGAGAAACTTTGACATGTCATAGGGGTAAAAATAGGTGACCAACAGCCACCACAAATAATCATAGCAACCACAAACCCTAGGTCCTCCACTCAAGACAATAATAAATTCCTTTGCAGTTTACTTATGTAGCTCATGAACTAGTGGAAATTACACACAAACCCTAGGTCCTCCACTCAAGACAATAATAAATTCCTTTGCAGTTTACTTATGTAGCTCATGAACTAGTGGAATTCATTATTGTTTTTATTTTATCTTTACTCATTTCTTCTTAATTTTTCTTTTCTTTGCTTTACTTCGTTTTTTTTATGAATTTTAGATGTTAACTATTTTCCTTATAAAATAAAAGTCAAATGAGAAAATAGGGAATTTGAGCTATTATTTTAGCGGCTAGAGAGTTTAGTCAATTCTGAATGCTCAAATTGGGAGATTAAAACCATAGGAACCATTTCGCTCCTTCATTGGGAGTCTTATCTCACAATCCTTCCTTGATGGAAGTTTTCTCATTGATAATATGAAATATGGTCCAACATGGTGGTGAAGGGACCGATCTCGGCTCCTTTACCCATCTTTTTGATGTCTTCACACCTATGGTGTCTCTTCCTAAAGATGATGTCCAAAATGTGCAAGAAGATCTAACCTGCTTATGCCTCATCAACCAATGATTTGGCCCAAGGCCTCATTTAATGGTATGCATGGCTTAAGAAAAATTAGTTTCATTGAGGTATTTTAGTGAAGAAGTGCGAATGCTTGCGAGAAAACAATGTCCTTTTGGTTTTTGGAAATAATAAAAATGGATTCCAAGCCTTTCAAATCGGGCATGTTCTATCTAGAGGAACACTATATGATTATTCTAGTGCTTTTCAAATTTCTCCTCTAACAGATCTAGGACCTCACACTAACCCCTTTGAGTTGAGGAGTGCAAAGTAGACCTCTTGAGCTTTCCAAAAAGCACAAATAATCACCCTAGTACTTTGAAATATGATTGTCAAATCATTGGACCAAAACACATAAGTAGGAGTTTCAACTATGAACCAAAACTTGCTATTTTGGTCACTACACCTACTCAAAGAAATGAACAATACTCCTTCTTTGCTAGCAATTGAGTAAAATCCTTTTGTGCATATCTATCAACTTGGATAGCTAACTTTTGCAAGTCATTTCACTTGAAATGATTGACTATACATAGAGAATGATGTTTAGCAAGTTAGAGATGCATCCCAACATTTTCACGCACTAACAATATGTAGACTAGTGAGCAATGTTTTGCTCACAACTCGAGATTGACTAAGGCAATAAATGTAAAACTTGGTAGAAAGAAATAAGACAGTATATTAAATCTATACCAACTTAAATTGTTGAAAATGATCAATTATAAACTGATAAATAGATCAATGAGACTCATTGTTCTATGTGGTACATGACAGAGAAGAAGATATGACATATAAGAAAACTATGTGAACTAATGCACATAGATTACATTGACATTGGAAATGAATGATTGCACAATGTGAGGTCAATGGTAGAGCTATGGTGTGAGCTAAATATGCCACATAATTCCCTCCAAAATTTCTTCGAATCGGGCTCAACATACACGACTTTTGAAGTCCTCTTTTATAGCTAAACTTGGAGCTCTTTTTGAATTTGAAACTCAAACCTCTACCAAAGAGTATCTTAAAATTTTAGGATCTCAATATCCATCTACCTCACCATTTTTTTTGAAAAGATTCTCGTAAGTATTCATGATTAAAGTGATTCCATATGTGCACTTTTACAAGGCGTAAAAACTTCATCTTTTACAAGAAATCATTCATGTGATAATACATGAGTGAACATAGCAGTCTTAAAATAAATGATGAGGCATTTAGGCTTAGAGTAATTGCGCCAAAAGATTCCCCTCAAGCCTAATATGCGTGGTCTTCAATTCTCTTTAATCTCCTACAAACCAATCATCATCCTCAACCCGTTCAATTTAGTTCCATCCAACGATTTGGTTAGCATATCTACACATTGAAAGTTGGTTGATACATAGGATAATTGTATGTCTTTGTTAAGTACTTTCTCTCTCACATAATGACAATGCACTTGAATTGCTTAGTCCTTGCATGATATACATGATTAGAAGCTAATTGAAGTCAGCTAGTGTTAGCTCCAAAGATCATTGGAGTGTATGTATGTAGCCCCAAATCGTAGTAGAGTAGTTTTAACCACATTGCTTCTTGTGTTGCATTTTTTAGGCCTCTATATTCAGTTTGAATTGATGAACATCGAGCTTTCACTATGCTTGAGGTGGGTATGATCTACATCAAAGCCATCATTTGGATGGTACCATATATGAACCTTGAAAAATAGCACTTATGTGCACATTATTTCTTTGTATTAATTGGTTGATCACTTATGATCATTTCTTGTAAGGTTCAAGGTATTTAACTTTGTAAAATCAAAGATTAAAAGGTTCAAAAGCCACAAGTTTGGAGTGGTTGAGATTGATTGTCAATCAATCAATCAAAATTTAGTTGTAACTCCAACTTTCTCTTTTCCTAGATTGTAGGAAAAGATTCCAATCAACTCAAACTACCAAACCCACCTAATTTCAAATTCAAATTCATGAAGAAAAAGCATGGATAGATCCTCAAGAGTATACATAAATAATCCAAATAATTTTTACAGTATGAGAGTGTTGATTGGACGCAACACTTATACTCTTTGATCATTGCTTGGTGCCATTTCGATTCTCTGCTCCTTCTTCTTGAGACTCAGTCAACTTGTAGAGGTTGTTGGTCTCTCTATAGAGCTTCAAATCAAATGATTAAGCATTCATTAGAAAGCTACGACCTTTTAGCTTATGTAGACAAAGGCACGAGTGATTCGCTTTAGTAGAGTCAGAGAAATCTCAGTTTTACACTCTTGAGATCATCTTCTACAGATCCTTGAATGCCTTGTCAGGGTATCTATCGGGTTGCAATATAGAAGTACAATTTAACTTGCTATAGAAATCCGCAAAACTTTGTGCCATCCCCATTGAACTTTTTTGGCATGCAGATGTTGGGTTCCTTCATGAAGGATATACTAGGCCATTGATTCACTTGAATACTCCCTTTATTTTCTTGAGGACTCTCGATTCATTCTTGCAATTCATGGAGGAGTGCGCCTACATGCACTAGATGTCCCATCCTGACTTGTGTGCATCGATGAGTTAGGTCCTCGATTTGTTGTTGGACACTCACAAGTGATGCTACAGTCTATTCATAAGCGTTCTCCATGATGCTTGGTCTTGGATAGAAGCTAGTCTTGCCAAAATGTCAGGGCAGCATTAGATTGTGAACTTCTGATTACAAGAACACCTACATAGGGAAAATGATAAAATATATGTAACTTATACAAGATGTCCCACAACCTAGGACTGATAGGTATGAAGTACGTGACTAGAGATGATACAAGAGATCCCAGAACCCGGGATCATAAGTATGAAACAAGATATCTAGATTACAAGGACTCCCTTCTAGGAGATGAACTAGATACAAGAAAGAACTTGAGAAGGTCTCGTACTATGAGATTACAAGAGGACAAGACAAGATGACCAAGAACCAGACTAGACAAGACTAGAACAAGGAACAAGACAAAAATTGGAACTCGAACTTGGAGAGTACTTACTTGGAGACTACACAACTCCTTGAGCTCCCTAGAATGATATTGGCAAGACTGATTATGAATGTGGCTAACCCCTCATTACATAGGTTTTCAAAGGTGGTTCATGAAAGGTGGTTACAAATTGATGATTTCATCGATGATATCATCAATTTGAAACATGAGCTTTGGATATCCTACTGAGGTAAGTACATAGTAAATGATAGGGTTTTGCATGCTCCAGATGCAATGGAAGCATTGGTTTCCCCAAATTCTGAGCCAATCATGAGATATAAATGTCACAAGGAATATGAGGTCCAGGATGGCATCGTTGTCCATGACAGGAACAAGATTGAAAATTGTAGGCCTATCACTATGTATTGGATAGCCTGCAAGATGATAGCTAAAGTAATAGGTAATAGGAAAACTAATTATCTAAAATAGTGGATTCATGAAATAAATGCTTTATCAAGAGAATATCTATAGTGGAAGTGATCTTTGACATTTATTCTGGTTTGAATTATGGAAAGGAGTCAAATAAGGAATTCCTATTCTTAAAGAGAGTCTTGGATAAAACCTATGTTAAATTGGATTGGGATTCCATGGTGAAATCCATGAAAGATGTGGTTTTAATAATAGGTTTATCAAGTTGTTCTCCACCCCCATGGGCAATGCTTCAATCGTAATAGTTAGACCTCTTTCTCACTCAAGTGTTTGATTAGAGAGTCTATCTTCTTTGACATGGTATTCAATTGTATAAATTTGTCTCCTTGAGAACATAATTCATGAAACTCACATCAGGTGTATGAAGTTCATCTTGATCCTTAAGAAGAACTTGATCTATGGGTTTTTGTGGATGGTACTAATGTTCTTCTCTAAGATGACCAAGATTGCATTGAAATATTTTAGGAGTATTTTGATACTTCTTGTGTGGCCTTGATGAAAAAGATGAATGACTTCTAATCCCATTGTCCAAATGTTGTTAAGTTCATCCTTAGACATATTTGTGAAAACATCAATTGAAGTCAAGCTTCTAGGCTACTGGGTATTCCAATGAGTTTCAACAAAAAATGTTGAAACAGTGAGAATGGATCTTGAACAAACATATTTCCAACCTTCGAAGTTAGAAATCCATTAAAATTAATGTGAGTGCAAACTTCATTGTGGTTACAATGATTCTTATCCCTTCCACTATCTATTTCATCTCTTTTTGGAGGCACATTGACAAGGAGCTTCATAAACTTGAGATCACACATAGGAATTTTCTCTAGAGTAGGGATCCAACTTGTAAACATGCATCAAAATAAGAAGCCATGTATGCTACCTTCCTAAGTAAAGGGGAGGTCATAAGATCATCGATATGTTTGAAATGGTAGAGAAAATGATAGATAAGTGGCTAATTAACGCCTAGAATAACCAAGATTATTTGTGGGTCCAATTTCTTTTAATGTTAAGGCCTCTTCCTCACTTTCCTCGATGGCAAAACTAATGGTCCATAACACTCATGATCATAGAGCTCTTGGACAAAACCTCGCACCTTCTAGGACTTGAGCCCAAGACCTCCTCCTTTCCCCCTGAAAGATTTAACCATTGATCTAGGCGGATTCCTTGTTTTGGAGAGCGTATGTAGCTTTACTTAAGTCTAGTTTGAATATATTTGGCCAAACATTCAAGTGACCAAATGGTGTCTAAATTTGGATATGTCTAAACAAGCTAGATACTTGATTCATAAACTTATTTTATAACATTGTTGGCCCCTTGGTAGAGACTTTCATCCTCAAAATATCTGGCTACATATATCTATGTAGGTATCCTTCATGCCTCATGTTCTAACCTAGAAGAACATATTTCCATTTCTTGGGTGGGACTAGAATCTACTAGTTGATCCTTGCAAGAATAATACAAAAAACCATCTAGCTTTGCACTTGATAAATTGATCTGATTCTTGTTGATATACTTAGGTAGTGATGTGTGTGAACACTCTAGGACCACCGTGGCACTTTTTTCCCTCTTTAGCAGGTTTTTTTACCTCGGCTTGTATATACATTCTAGTGGTAAAACAATCAATATGTGTGTTCTGCTCCAAGCTTATTCTTCTTCCTTGTGCTGTTTGTGTGCTTTCGTAGATGTCTAAATCCAACACTTGGTATCAAAGCAGGTTACTGGTTCATCTAGGGCATTGTCGACACTTCTCTAGTTGTAGTCTCAGAATCGAACCAATTTTGTTGAGCATACTTAGGGTGTTTTCAAATGCACTATCGCAGTGTTTGTGCAAGCTATTTCATCTTTTGTGCCAAAGGTATATACCAGTTTCAGTTTGCCAATATAAGTGGCTGGAAGTCTATGATAGGTTTAGCAGAATTTATCTAGGAAGTTTTGTTCAACTTTTTAAGATACAGTCAATTTTTTGCATCAAGGTATTTTAGTCACCGTCCATGGCTAAAAATAGTGATGTATTCCATATGTTGGCTACTGAGGGTAAGTTGGATGGTACAAACTACCCATTATGGGGTTATATGATGTGACATGTATTGGTTGCAAAAGGATTATAGAATATTGTGCAGGGTGTTGAAAGACGTTCTGTTACACCTACCAATATAGGTACTGCAAATAAAAGTACTACAAATATAGGTGTTGGAGCTGATGGAGATGGTATCGAAAATGATGATATTCTGTATATTCTAGTTTGGGCTACGGTTTTTGCTGCACCTATTGTAGAGAAGATTCGTTGGGATGGGAGGGATGCTCAGGCACATGCATTGATAGCTTTGTCTATAAAATGTGCCATTATTCCACGCATTCACTCTTGCATAATAGCTAAGGATGATTGGGATACACTTACCACATTGTACCAAGCTAGGAATGATGCTCATGTTGCTTACCTCTGAAAACAGTTGGAGAGTGAGCACATGAATGAAGGTGATTCTATGGACAGTTTTCTAACAAAGATCAAATACTTAAAGGAGCACTTGATTTTAGCCGATGAACTTATACTAGATAGCTCACTTGTGTAGACCATTCTGAATGGTCTTCCTAATTCATATCAAACTTTTGTTTCTACTCTTTGGTTGATGATGAAAGGAAATCCAATGCCTTGTCATTTGAGGAGTTAGTCTCTCTTTTGTTGCAATAAGACCAGTCCAGGCAGAACAGGTCCATTATGCATGTTGCAGATCAAGCCTTCTTGGCTATTGAGAAGGGCAAAGGAAAATGGAGCTCTTCAACTAGTAAGCAAACATTTGCTAATTCTTCACAATCCAAGAAGGAAGACAAAGATGAGAAGAGATCAGAAATGCAAAATTTGTTTTGCACGTACTGTAAAGGAAATGATCATATCATAAAGAATTGTCCTAAACTGGCCACAAAAGAGGCAAAGAAAAAAGAGGCTAGAATGGTTGTCGCAGACGCCTCTAGTCATAAAATAGAGTCTACTAACCTTATTCAGGATGAAGCATGGGTGTTTACTACTATTTCTAGTTTTGAACCATCTTCTCATGAGCAGTGCATGTCTGTAGTAGACTCAGATGTTTGGTACTTTGATAGTGGGGCGACCAAACATATTACCTCACTGTCTAGTTTCTTCTTTCACTCGAGCTTGGCCTATACGGAATACTGTTACATGCACCAACAACTCCTCTTATCCTGTTATGGGAGTTGGTAAGATCATTTTGACTACTACTGATGGTAGTTCTTTCAACTTTTTGGATGCTTTATTTATGGGAGGGATCAAGAAGAATTTGTTATCATCTTTTGCATTAGCCAAGATTGGCTTGGTTGTGAAATTTATTGATGAAAGATTTACAATTCATGATCTATCAAATCGTGATGCTATTATTGCTTCTCGCATTTTAGGTCGTGGGTTGTATAAGCTCATAGACTAAGAGAAATTTGGGAATGATTTGGCATGCACAGTACATGATTCTCAAGCTATGTCAATGCAAAGCTTTGACATGCATCCTTTGGTCATCTAAACTTTCTTATTTTGCTACGCCTACAGAAATCTAAAATGATGTCCTCTTTGCCCAAACTTGAGGCACCCAATAAAACATGTATTTGAAGGCTATATTTTGGGCAAAATATAGTGTTCTTCATTTCCAAAAGATGCTTTAGTTTGGACTACTAAAAAATTGCACTTTGTTCGTGGTGATGTCTATGGTCTTATACAAACACACTCTTTTGGAAATTATCTTTATTTCCTGACTTTCATTGATGATTTTTTGAGGCATGCATGGGTATATCCACTCAAAGCAAAGTCCAAAGTGTTTATGTGCTTCAAACAATTTCTAGTTTTGGCTAAAAATATGTCAACATCTAAAATGGGCACTCCGTTATGATCAAGGGGGGGGGTATATGTCTTTCGATTTTAATGCATTTCTGGCTAAATGTGGGATAAAACACCAGTGTACAGTGCCATATACACCTCAACAGAATGGAGTTGTTGAACAAAGAACATGTCACTCAAGGAGCTAGCGAGGTGTATGGTTAAGAGTGAGGCCTTACCACATAGTTTTTGGCTTGAGGCTGTTATGTATGCATCATATGTACTTAAGAGGTGTCCCACTAAAGCACTGTAGTCTATCACTCGATATGAGGCTTGGCATGATGGCAAGCCATCTGTTGCTCATCTACGTGTTTTTGGTTTGTCTAGCATATGCATTAGTGGTTGTACAACATAGTAGAAAATCGGATGATAAAGCAGTAAAATGTAAATTTGTTGGGTACAATTCAAAAAGTAAAGGCGATCTTCTCTATCATTCACACACTAAACACATTCTCGTTAGCCGTGATGTTGTCTACTTTCATGTACAAAGGACACATCTGTTAGCTCCAAAGACATGTATGATATTTTGCTGCCTCTTTTTATAGGTGGATAGTCTAGTGCTAGTCCTAATGAGGAAACTTCTAAGGCTTTGCAACTTTCATGTGAAGATCATTCCATTTTTTTTGCAGATTTACATGACACACTTTTTGATGAGAGAGATGATATTGAGTAGGCAAAAACTATGCCAAAATGGCTCGTGCAGACTTTTCCTGATAGCAAATTAGATGCACCTTTGTCATATTGTACTTGATCATGCTCTCATAGTTCCTCTTTTGCATCATATTTCTATGCTATGGCTACCTCTAGTCTCTTTGATGAGACTAAACCTATTTTGTTTCATGAAGCACAAAATTCTAAACATTGGATGGCTCCAATGCAATTTGAATATCATGCTATAATGAAGAACGGTACTTGGTCTTTATGTGACTTGCCTCTTGGCAAGAAGGCCATTGGCACAAAGTGGGTATACAAGCTCAAGCATAAACTTGATGGAATAGTTGATAGGTATAAGGCTAGGCTTGTTGCAAAGGGTTATGCGCAAGAAAGAGGCATTGATTTTGATGAGACCTTTGCACCTACTTGCCGAATGACTACTGTTCGTAGCATCTGTGCACTTGGAGCTCATCATAGTTGGAATGTACATCAGTTGGATATCAGAACAACATTTTTGAATGGTGACTTGCATGAAGAAGTGTATGTTTTCTGCCTCATGGCTTTGTGTAGAAAGGGCATGAGAACGAGGTGTGAAAGTTAAAGAAGGCATTATATGGTTTAAAGCAAGCACCATGTGCTTGGTATGAAAAGATACATGTCTATCTGATTGCATATGGTTTTTAGAATAGTCTAGCTGAAAGCACCTTATATGTTAAGCGTGCTAATGATGTACTTCTAATCATTGTGGTTTATGTTGATGACATGCTGCTCACTAGTCCTCATGAGAGGCATATTGCTAATTTTAAGGGTGATTTGCATGCCTCATTTGAGATGTCTGTTTTGGGCATTTGCATCACTATTTAGGCATTCAATTTATGCATGTTCATGTTGGAATGGCTTTGTGTCAAACAAAATATATTGACACATTATTGTGGTGTTTGGCCTTGAAGATTGTAAACCTATTGCCACTCCTATGGAAATAGGTTTGTGAATGAGTCTTCATGATGCCTGAGATGCATTTGATGCTATTCTCTATCAGCACGCTATTGGATGCTTGATTTACTTATGCATTACTCGGCCAAATATTCAGTTTGCTGTCTCATAGATTATTAGTTTTATGCATTGCCCATAAATCAAGCATCAACAGACGGTTAAGCACATCTTTCGCTACTTGAGTGGTACCCGACTACTTAGTTTGTTTTATCCCAAGGGGAGATCACTATTGCCATATTCACGTGCTTTTTTTTTTACTCTGATTGGGTTTGGTTACCATGATACTCATGTGTCCACTAGTGGTTTTTGCTTCATGCGTGGTAGCTCATGTATATCTTGGTTGAGCAAGTTGCAGCCTCTTGTGGCCACTTCGAATTCTAAGGTTGAGTATAGGACAACTTTCACAGCTATATTGAGTGTGTGTGGCTCAGATGCCTTATGCTGATCACGAACAATTAGAGTGCATTGATAGTTGCGAGGAACGATATGTTCCATGCTCACACTAAGCACATTGAGGTGCATTATCATTATGTCAGGGAGAGGTTCTCTACTGGGGAGATTAGCTTGGCATATGTGCCCACGCAGGAGAACATTGTAGACCTTTTCACAAAGGCTCTATCAAGGGAGAAGTTTGAAGCTTTCCGCAAAGCTTTGGGCTTACTTCCTCTTGTGTATTGATTCCACACAGCTTGCCACTTCTTTATACATGATTGGTAGCTCCTTGTTCACCGCATCACTCCCAGGGGGGATTTGTTGATATATTTAGGTAGTGATGTGTATGAACACTCTAAGACCGTGTAGGCCCTTTTTTCCCTCTTTAGGAGGTCTTTTCCTCTAGCTTTTATATACACCTATAGCCCTAACGGGTTACTCATCTTTGTACATTCTAGTGGTAATACATTCGGTATTGTGTGTTGTGCTCCAAGCTTCTTCTTCTTCCTTGTGCTATTCTCATGCTTCTGCACACCTCTAACTCCAACAATTCCAAAATAGGGAATGAATAATTAGGATGGGTATAGAAACATCCCTAGCCAATTCATTTTTTATCTTATCTAGGCCCTAACATGCGAAACAGGTGGATATAATATACTAGATGATTTTTTGGACATCACTAGTCCATGGACTAAGTGACTCTAATGGGATTTCCATCCTAGTCTAGAGTTTTAGAACTTCTTGTTTCAGTTTGAACATGATCTAGAATTCAACCTCGAACTTCTTTTGACCCAAACATCTAACTAAGATATGTGTACCTTGATCACTTAGAAACAAGATTTATGTGATTTTTCACCGTAGTGGAGGATTAGTATGTTCAACTAGGCATGAAAAGCATGGAACAAGTGTGGGTCAAATTGTGCCATGTACTTTTTGTCCTCTTCAATGTAAGTTTACTAAACCATGTTTCTACTGAAAGAAAACGATGTATTAAGGGAATATCTATAGTGGAAGTGGTCTTTCACATTTGGCTTAGATTATAGAAAGAAGTCAGATAAAGAACTGCTATTCTTAAAGATAATAAAGCCTATGATAAATTGGATTGGGACTCCATGATGGAATCCAAGAAAGATGGGGGCTTGGTAATACGTTTATCAAGTTGGACTCTACCCTCAATGACAATGCTTCAATGGTAATAGTTAGACCTCTTTATTGCTCAAGTGATTGATTAGATGAGGCTCTCCTCTTGCCCCTCTCCTAGTTTACATGGCAGCCAATTTTCTCAAGTGTCTACTTGAAGATCGAGTTCATAAATTTGATAATAAGGGTGTCTTGGTCCTTGATGGCTAAGAAGAACTTGCTCTATGGTTATTTGTTGATCATACTAATGTTATTCTCTAAAATGACAAAGAATCTATTTTCAATTATGGAATGTGTTGAAAAAGAATATTTGCAGTGTAAATATATTAATGTATTAATGTGTTTTGGTGTTTTGGATATAGTAGTTGAAGGTTTTTGAAGGCATGAAAGGGTGGGCATCAATAATCTGATTTATAATTTATATAGTTTGTAAATAAACCTGCGTAGAGGGTATTTTTATTAGAAATAGTTAGTAAAGTAGTGGTTAGAATAAGGGTCATTGTAGACCATAATTTTTTATATTAAAAGAAAAAGATTTCTACAAAAGTTACCAAATTTTACTTTCACGCATGCTTTTTGAAACCGCTCTCATGTAACCACTATTTTGACATGATAAAAAAATTCCTATAAATACCTGCACTCTGTGGATTGTGAAAATAGAGTGCATGGGGGGAGATTGCACCCAATACTATGTTTTGTCTTGTCTCCTAGCATGTCTATTTTTCTATGCTTTTAGCATTCATAACCTTTATGTGCACATGAGATAAGATCCTGATAACAGTGGTATCAGGGCCCTACATGTGCCACTATGGAGGGGTTTACTTTAGTTTGATTTGGCAATTGATCTCTATTTCATTGTTCTCTATTCACGATCTGATTCTGATTCCGATTCGGATTTCGAGTCCGTTTTCATTTCGTTGCCAATTTTGATTCCAATTCAAGTTCAAGTTTTGATTTCTATTTCAGTTTGAGTTTCAATTACATTATCTATTCTAACTCCAAAATCAGAACCTATGTTTACACCTATGCTTACTCCTATGTTTACACGTATGTTTACACCTACATTTACACCTATGTTTACACCTATGTTTTCATGGCAGCCAATTTTCTCAAGTGTCTACTTGAAGATCGAGTTCATAAAGTTGATAATAAGGGTGTCTTGGTCCTTGATGGCTAAGAAGAACTTGCTCTATGGTTATTTGTTGATCATACTAATGTTATTCTCTAAAATGACAGAGATTCTATTTTGAATTATGGAATGTGTTGAAAAAGAGTTTTTGGAGTGTTAATTTATTAATGTATTAATGTGTTTTGGTGTTTTGGATATAGTAGTTGAAGGTTTTTGAGGGCATGAAAGGGTGGACACCAATAATCTGATTTATAATTTATATAGTTTGTAAATAAACCTGCGTAGAGGGTATTTTATTAGAAATAGTTAGTAAAGTAGTGGTTAGAATAAGGGTCATTGTAGACCATAATTTTTTATATTAAAAGCAAAAGATTTCTACAAAAGTTACCAACTTTTACTTTCACGCATGGTTTTTGAAACCGCTCTCATGTAAGCACTATTTTGACATGATAAAAAAATTCCTATAAATACATGCACTCTGTGGATTGTGAAAATAGAGTGCATGGGGGGAGATTGCACCCAATACTATGTTCTATCTTGTCTCCTAGCATGTCTATTTTTCTGTGTTATTAGCATTCATAACCTTTATGTGCACATGAGATAAGATCCTGATAACAGTGGTATCACAGCCCTACATGTGCCACTATGGAGGGGTTTACTTTAGTTTGTTTTGGAAATTGATCTCTATTTCATTGTTCTCTGTTCACGATCTGATTCTGATTCCGATTCGGATTTCGAGTCCATTTTCATTTCGTTGCCAATTTTGATTCCAATTCAAGTTCGAGTTTTGATTTATATTTCAGTTTGAGTTTCAGTTACATTATCTATTCTAGCTCCAAAACCAAAACCTATGTTTACACCTATGCTTACTCCTATGTTTACACCTGTGTTTACTTGTACATTTACTTCTTTGGTGCATGAGATAAAATCTTGAAAACAATGGTAATAGAGCCCTATGTGCATCACTATGAAGGGATGTGCTACTGTTCATTTCGACAATTGATCTCTATTTCCCTGTTCTCTATTCACAATCCAATTCCGATTTCGATTCCAATTCAGTTCTGATTTCGATTTTAGTTTCAATTTCAGTTTCAGTTTTAGTTTCTATTCCAATTCGAGAACCAAAACCTATGTTTAAACCTACATTTACTCGTATGTTTACACCTATGTTTACTCAAAGGTGTCGACCAAGGCATAGAACTTAAGCATAACTTAAGGCATTACTTTGGCAGCTTTGGCACCCAAGGCTCCCTTGGCGATTGTTCACAGTCGTTGGCTACATGCAAACCAATTTTAATTTATGAGTGGATATAAAGAGTTTTATATTCACCAATCTAGGAGGATTTGAACCCACAACCTCACTCTCATAAGGGAAGTGCTTTACCACTACACTATCTCTTTCTGTTATCACGTTAGTTCTCTTTTCTTATATTTAACACAAGTTGAATCTCTTTCTTACTTTTTCAATTCCCAAGAACAACCCTTCCTTTTCCATTTTCATTCATGAGATCTCAAAAATTGTTGTTACATATCTAGCATGAGGGTTTTGTTCTCTACATACTCATGGACCCTACGAACACCTTGGAGGATTTTGATAAGTCACGTCTATCCGAGGTAACACTCGAGCAATAACTCGAGCTCCTGTGGCACAAACTTTGAGGCGCTTAGAATGAGATTTTGCAACATGAAGAAGTACACCAAAAAAATGCAATTTATTGAAGATAACCTTACGAGGGTGGTAAAAGCTATTTTCTCTGACCAATCGGATGGCACATATTCCAAGATTGGTATTAAAAACTACTAGTTTCTATGGTTTGATGGCCGTAAGGATGGCCTTTTATTTCTTTCATGGTTATCACAGTTTGCTGATTTTTATACTGAGGAAACATATGTTGAAAGTGAAAAAGTCAAATTTGCCACTAACTATTTAGTAGGAAAAGCTCAGCTCTGGTGGAATGTCTTGTGTCACAGTACAGATTGTCCAACAACATGGAAGGATTTTCAAGATAAAGTGAAGGATTCTATTCTTCCTCCTCAATAGCATTTACATGTTCAATGTGCATGGACAACATTTACATTGAAGGAGGGTGACATAGTCACTAGCTACACGGATAGGTTTCGGCAAAATTTATTATTGGTTCGAATGCTTGAAGATGTACTAGAGGAAATCTTGTAGTAGAAATATGAAGATGGTTTGGAGGTGGGAATCCAAGCTAAGCTTCACACCCTAGGACCCTCAACTCTCAATGAGGCTATCTCTTTTGCCTATGATCTAGAGAAGGAATTCCAATCCATAACCAAATCGATCTGTCTAAAACAACCATGTGAATGACCACTTGTTAAACCCACGCTTCCTATGAAGTGTATTTTAATGCCCCATTTTACTCTAGTTTTCCTCATCCTCCACAATCCAATTACTAAACTCCACCTATTGCTTTATCTCTTCAACCTACCAAACCACCTACCCTCTAGACTTTAGGAGTGGATGCCCAATAGAAGTGACCACCTATCGCGTACTAGAATTGTGTTAAACATGGGCATACAAAAATAAAGTGCAGATTGCAACCTCTTCACAAGAAACCAAGTGTAACTAAATTGCATAATATGGGGGCCCATAATGAAGGAATTCCTCTTTTTTGGATAGAGGAAGCATTGGAGAAGGACTATACCTTGGGTAACGATATCTCAATTCATTATGTACTTTGCATGCAGGGTAGTGTCAATAACACGTTGGTTAATATTTTACATAACGATGGTAGTCCACATGATTTTATTTCACATTTATTAGCATAAGAACTTAAATTAAAAACATTTCCTTCCTTGTATAATGTGAAATCTATATTTCAAGGTAGTCATTATAATGAAACATGAGAAGTGCAAGATGTTACGATTAGCATAGGCCCGTATGTAGATGCATGAACATTTTTAATTGTAGCTTTTCAATCTTATGATGTTATGCTCGGTAGTCCTTTTCGTCATCATTATAACCCATGCATTGACTACCATACACACACGTTTAACTTTGAATTTAAAGGTCAAATCATTACTTTGTCTGTGCGGCATGATTTCTAGCCATTTCCATTCATTATTCATACTCAAGTAAAATGTGCATTTAGGAAAGGATTCAATTTTATGCATTTTCTTGGTCAATGTCATAAATGATTATAGTCATAGACTTCCTAATGCACATCAACCTTTCATGACTAATTGTAAGGACTTTTTTATGTCTGAGTATCCCCTTGAACTACCACCATCTCAAGGATCCTTTGAAAATAGCATAGACTTAGTACCTTGTAGTTCTCCTCCTCATAAAGCACCTTATAGACATGCCCCACCACACCAAAAAGGAAACAAAAAACCAAGTAAAAGACCTACTACAGGAAGGACTTATAAGGCCTAGTTCTTCCCCATTTGAAGCACGAGTTGTCTTAGTAGAGAAGAAGAATAAAACTTATCGAATGTGCATTGATTATAGAGCCCTTAAATTGATCACAATAAAGAACAGATACCCTATCTTTCGAATGGATGATCTTTTAGATAAATTATGAGGAGCTCATGTCTCTGATAAAATTGATCTAAAATCGGGTTACCATCAGATTCCTATGACACAAAGTGATATTTTTAAGACTCCATTTAGAATTCAAACTGGCCATTATGAATTTATGGTAATGCCCTTGTACTTACTAATGCCCCTACTACATTTGCACGAATGATGAACAACATTTTTCTTGATTACCAAGCTTTTGTTCTTGTATTCTTCAATGATATACTTGTTTATAGTAAGAATGATAGTGAGCATGAGAAGCCTCTTAAAATAATTTTTCATTTGCTATGAGAGAACACACTTTATGCTAATCCTAGAAAGATTTAATTCTTTCAATGTAAGCTAGAATATCTGCGACATATTATTTCAAGTGAAGGCATGCATGTGGATCCAAAAAACACTAAAGTTATACTAGAATGTCCTACACCACAATCAGTCAATCATGTTCATTCTTTTCTTTGGTTGGCTACTTTCTGTAGGAAGTTTATTCAAATATTTTCTTATTTAGCAGTACCTCCTACTTTACTATTGATAAAGAAAACAGAATTTTCATGGGGAGTTACCCAAAAACGATCCTTTGAAAAACTCAAACATGCACTTCGATATGCACCTGTTTTATAGTTACTTGATTTTTCACAACCCTCTCATGTCGTTACTGATGCTAGTGGTTCAGGAAGAAGTGTTTTTTTAATGCAAAATGATCATCCCATTGCCTTTGAGAGTAGGAAGCTTAAGCCCCTAGAAAAGAATTATAGTACATATGATAAAGATTTGTTAGCAGTTTTGCCTGCTTTGCGAATTTGGGAACACTATCTTATGGGTGCACAGGTCTTAATCAAAATCAATCAACACTGTTAACAGAGAGTGTTGCGCCTCCCTGCAACAGGGAAAAGAGAGGGAGAAGGGAAGATTCGTCGCCATGCACGTCCAAGAACAGACAAGAACAAGAACCGCGCACATGCAATAGCGGAGAGAGAAGGAGTGAGCTGTGTCGTTATCGCCATTAGCTATGAACGCGAATAGAAAAGTACAAGAACATCATGCCGTTCTATGCGCATACACTTCAAGAACAAGAAAATAGACAATAGAAACTAACTAACTAAACAAGAACAAGATGCACGTCGAATGCCATGAGTGGCGATGCAAATGAAGAGGAGTTCTTGATTAGAAATAGCCATATTTATACAATTTTGTGTGGCCATAAAGGCTCTTCACACTCAACTTTCTCTCAAACCTCCAAATGAACCTTACAAATATAATCTCAACTCTAGAATAGCCCAAAGGGTAGCAAGATACAAAGTGATACAATGTGCCCTTAACACTGGCACGCACGGTGGACTTGAACTACCACATCCCTCCCTCAACAAGGTGAAATTTACATGGAAAACATTTATAGGCTGGGAACCTTTATACATCATATCATACACCTAATCTTGAAGAGTGTTTCAATCCGCTAGCCTCTACATCACTCATGCCCGAGGACACCGGCTCCATCACACTCACCAAGATCAAGTCAAGCCCTCACATCAAGGCCAACACATATCCAAACAAATTCTAAAAATAAGAACCCAACCCATATATAATCTCCATATACATTTTCATAATGCTAAAGTGGTAGCATCATTCTTGGAATAGAATAGTCCACTCCATGATCTTGCTGTGCTGAAGGATATGCATGCAACTCTGAGAGATATGTGTAGCTTAGCGGCGGCCAACAGGTACTGTGCTTTCTGGTACGGCGATTTAAGGACAGCAACAAGCTGATCGAATGTCTTTAGCCTGAGGCGGTCGGCTTGGTAAGAAAGTGGACATCGAGTTTTTTTGTGATAAGATTTTGCAAGTTACCATGGAGCGCAATGCCGGTATCAGCTCTGTGGGTAGAGCTGACCGCAGCTACATCGTGGGCTGTTAAGATCTTGTTGGTAGATTGCAACGACAGAACCTTCTGGTAGATGAACTCTGCCAAGGTCTGTTGTAGCTTCGCGATCTCGAAGTCGATGCGGTCTTCCTCCTTCAGAGTCTCGGTGTGCAGGTCATTAGCTGAGTAAGCTGCAACGCAAACAAGGTGGCGAGAGAGGTCGCCTTTCCATCGTCCACAGCCACGGCTTGGCGTAACAACTACTCCAGTTCCTCTTCGACCTTGTGACCCATCAGCGCATACAACAGCTGGAATTCCATGGATGGTCTCGCCTTGCCCAACCACATGAACGCTCTGTTTGTGCACTCACTTCCTACAGCTTGGTTGTGGAGAAAGTCTATCGGATGAAACTCATAAATACCTGCACGTGTGCTGCACTACCTTGTCGACCGCCTGTTTCAACCTCACCTTATCATCGCCTTATCACCACTTGACAACTCTACTTCTAAGCCTCTCCAAGCTTCTCGAACTTCTTTTAGTTGTATCAAAGCAACTTCAAGATGGGAGATGGCTTTCCATCAATTCTTGGGAAGTTTGATAGACACAATTATGGTTGCTGGAAAATCAAAATGGAGGCTTATTTAAAGAAGCAGATAAGCTCACACTTTTGTGTGCAAGGGATGCTCAAGCAAGGTCGTACATACTAAAACTATCTTTGATTTTATATTACTACATATAAGACGATGCAAGAGATCTCAAAAGACTTGGGATGCCCTAGAGACTTTCTTTTGTTCTAGTACTATCCATTGGAGAGGTGATTGAAGAAGGGGCTATCATGAGGCAGATATTGAATGGTATTGGAGGTGACAAGCAATGGCAATCTTTCACCATTGCCAATGACCTCATCATGGATGTGCAAACTCCAGAATTCACCATCTTTCTTGCACAAATCTTCAATAAAGAGGCCAAAAATAGCATAAAGGAACGTAAATCCTATCATGGTAATTCAACTTGCGCTCTATATGCAGATAAGAAGGATAAGAAGTTGAAAGGCAAGAACAAGGAAGAGGATTAAGAGGAGACTTCCCAAACCCACTTCGCAGGCAAGAGCAAGTGGAAAAGGAAGAAGAAAGGACCAAATCATGAAGAAAAAAAGGCCAGAATGTTCAACATTGTGCCATCTAGGATAGTACCATCCATAGGACTCAAATTTGCTGATTCAATGTGAAGACCCAGATTGGAAGTAGAAGAGGTAGATATGGAAACACTAGAGGCAAAGTTGGAAACAATTTCAAATGCCATCATAGAATGGACAACAAGAACTATTCTAAAGATCAACAACATGAAAACTCATTGCTTTTGATGAATCTTAGTAATAAGGAAGGTAAAGAAGATGATCACTTATTCTAAATAGATTCAAGATGTTCAAATCATCTTGTAGAAAACATAGCTCTCTTATCTGACTTGGAAAGTCCAAAGCATAGGCATGAAGCAAAGAGTGGATGATACAAAGCATAGTGTGGACAAGATTGGTAATGTTAATGCTTCCAATGGTAAGACAAACATTCTCAGTAAGGTATTCTATGTTCCCACTATTACAAAAAAACTAATAAGTGTAGGCCAACATAATTGAGAAAGTCTTGCAACTTAGGTTCAACCAACATGGAGTTTTTGTGGAGATCCATGTCAAGGCTTCAAGAAGATATCTAGAGGTGAGAAGCATGGTATGCTCTTTAATTTTGAAGTAGGAGAAACAAAAAACATAGCTCTATTCAACTTTGGGTCTCAAACCCTAATTGAACTTGAAGTGTGGCATAAGAGGCTAGCTCATGTGAAAGAGATTGCCAAACATATTAAAGCAACACATGATGAACAAATGTGATGCATGTCAGATTGGGAAGGCACAAAGACAACCATTCAACCAAAAAGTCTACATCCACAACAACGTATTGGATTCGTACATATAGATGTATGTGGATCATGCTAAGAACCTTTATTGGTAGGATCAAGGTATTATGTCTCATTTATTCATGATCATAGCAGATGGAAAATTCAAAACTTTATCAAACACTTCCTATATTCTTGCGACCCTCAAATAAAGAAGATTGCTTTTAATTGTTTAAAATCCATCAAAGAGGCTCCTAATGACACCCGATTGTATGAAACTATTAGGAATCACCTTTCTCATAAATGGAAATCTAGTTTTTTTCCATTGCAATATGTTCCTAGGCTTCCTATGATATACAGATGTTTTTAATTGGCTGGTTTGAGGACGTTTTCATGTTACCAAGTGTTGTATCCATCTCTATTGTATCTATGCTCTTCACTCTTCTACAAGTTCCCCTTAATCCCCTAGTCGTTTAATTTTCTATTCAATTTTTTATTTATGGTATTGTTTAAACTTCCATTATTTAATTCATTTTCCATTTTGCTGTGTGAAAAATTAAAGACACAATTGTTGTACTCTATATGTGCATGTCATCATCTCCATTTCTTTTTGCACATTTAATTTTGCGCACTAAATTTCAACATGGTATCAAGAGCCTTTTTCATTGCACACCTCTCGGAGCTTTGAACACCAAATAAACCATTGCATATCATATTTCCAAACTTTTTGACTGCCATCCTAGACCTCAATATATGTTTCATGTCTCCATTTTCCTCTCAATGGTGTGTTCAATTCAATCTTTATTGATTCATCAGAGTGAAGCTAACTTCCGCAACACCGCCATCAGCACATGCTATATGAAATATGAACCTCCCATGTTGCCATAGAGAACATGAAAAATAACCCAACCATCAAGTAGCACTAGATTATGCCCAATGACTACACTAGATCAGATATTGGAATTTTACGTCTAGATAGAAGGTTCGGAAAATAATACAAGAGTATGCAACTATGAGAGATGCATGGCTTAAGAAACAGTGGTTTCATCATTGTATTTTAGTCAACAAGTGCCAATGCTTGCGAGCAAACGATGTCCTTTTGTTTTTGGAAATAAGTCAAATGCATTCCAAGCCTTTCAAATGGGACATGTTCTATCTCGAGGAACGGTATGTGATTATTCCCATGGTTTTCAAACTTCTCCCCTAACAGATCGAAGACCTCGCACTATCCTCTTTGGATTGAACTTCTTCTACCATATCATTTATATTCCTTCATTAAAGGGATGTTGGCTTCTATGGCTGCCTTCTTGCTTTCAAGAAGAAGGTGGGATGCCAAACCCATGAGGAATAGGGGGTACTCTTCCAATACCAGATAGCATCCAAAAATTTGTGTTGGACTATGACCTAAGCAAAGAGCTCATAGAATGCATAACCATTGAAGTGAGCCCAAACCTATTAGTAGAACAAGAGATCATCTTGAACAACTTGCCTAACACATGCTTCGAATGTGGAACCCCATGCTAGATGATCAAAGATTAGCCTTTACGAAAGAATTCACAAAATGGAAAAGACCAAATGAGAGACGAATTGCCTAAGGCCCCACTGAATTTGAAGTCACAAGAGGATGATGGTCCACCCTCACAAAAATCATTGTGTCAAACATGAAGGAATTGATCCCAAAGGAAAACCATACCCTCCCTATCAAAAAAAATGATTCCCATAGACCAAGGACTCTATACCAAATAAAAGGAAAAAGTGATTGTCTAAAGAAAAATATCCCAAATAAAACAAGGTGATTGAAGATAGCTACAAGAAACTAGAGAAAGGTATTAATGAGCTCAGAAACTAGAGAAAGATAATAACGAGCTCAGCTTACATTGGACTCTATCACGTGGAGGACTCTAACATCTTTTATGATGATTGTGCCACAAGCAAAGAGGATGAATACTCCACAAGCAAAGAGATAAACTTGCATAGTGAGAACTCAATCATCAAGTCAATGATCCTAGATACCTTAATTGAGAAGATTCCTATCATTGAGACCAAATGAAAGGAACATACAAAAACAACTATGATAGGAGGCTAGCACCCCTACAATTGACCTTTGTGGAGGAAGGTAAGGAGTAGCACCTACCCATGTTTTGGGTAGAAGAAGATGGAAGAGATTAAGAAGAGGAAATCTCACACCTTGAAGAAAAGATGAGTGATGACGATCATATCATTCAATGTGAGAGGTCAATCAAACCTAAGTTGAGAAATGACAATGCATCAATGGTTTTGAGAAAAGAGTCTTAACTCAAACTTCAATTTTCTAGAAGAAGTGAAGATTGATGGTCAATCATTGATAACGAGGCTGAAGAAATTTTCCTTAAGCCACATCTGGGTTTGGAAAAATTACTTAAGAGGAAGTAGCAATTTGGCTATTAGTACCGCTACTTTTTGGGCCCCTTCTACTCAAGGATTTCCTCTTCGATGGTAAAAAATATTTGGTTGCTTTTGATGGTAAACATTTTTTCTCCATTTCTTCCATCTGTCCTCCTAACAATCTTTTTTGGTAAGGGCAACTGCTTGAAATCTCTTTTGCTTGTCCCCAATTTGGCCATTTTGATTGGGGAATTTATAATGGTTGAGTTCTTGGAAGATAGTTGTGAATAGAGAGGATGCATCATAGAGAGACAAGAAGGGTTCAAGTGGAGGCTCTTGAAACTCCATCTTGACCTCCATAAAGTTAAGGAAAAATACCTCGTTTCTTGACATGACCTCACATGGGTTCAAGATCTTTTCAAAACTCAAATTTGAGAGATGTAATTTCTTCCACCACTTGCATGATGAGTTTACTAATGCATGATGAGTTTAGTAATGATAATATCTGCATTGATAGTAAAACCATTGTTTTGGATCACTTAACCATCATTGTCACCTTTTCCATACCTAGTGGGGGAACGAAGGGCACTTCGTTCCATGTATATTTCTCTCTCTTCACTTAATTCAGAGGATTTGAACGGAGGCTTTAGTAAGGAAGAGTCTCCTACGTATACTTGGAAAAAAGTAAAGAGACTAACTTGATATGTTCTTAGAAACACTATCAAGAAGTTGTGAGGATTAGGAACAAGGGAAGGGAAAGGCTTTATCCATGCTAGACGTACTACCTTTGAATGAAGAAACTAATAAAGGTAAAATTGGTTTGGAGCCTCATCTTCTTAAGATTATTAGGAAAATAAGATTGGAAAAAGAGATTCATTATCGTTGACTCTATTTTTTTTTCTTGGAGAGTGATAGGTGCGAAAGATCTTATAGAAAAACCAACAAAATATGCAAGAATCTTGATGATGGAAAAAATTAATGATACTAGGTATAAGTGAGAGAGCTAGAATCTTGATTCCATTATCAATCACTTCAAATATTTGGTGGGATCTAGTGCTATGGTGATGGATAGTGAAAGAGAGTGCATGCTTCTTATTTCCAAGGTTAGAAATGCCAAGATCTCAATGGTTACTTCTCATTGCTTTAGATAGCCTACAAGATGAAAATTCTAGGCCTATCACTATGCTTTAGATAGCCTACAAGATGATAGATAAAGTGTCATGTAATAGGATAACTAATTATATGAAATAGTGGATTCATAAAAAAAATGATTCCTCAAGGGAATATCTATAATGGAAGTGATCTTTGACATTTGGGATGGTTTGGATTATGGAAAGGAGTCAAATAAGTAATCCATATGCTTAAACATAGACTTGGATAAAGCCTTGATAAATTGTATCGAGACTTCATGATGGAATCCATGACAGATGTGGATTTGGTGATAGTTTAACTAGTTGGTCTTTACACTCATGTGCAATGCTTCAATGGTAATAGTTAGGCATCTTTCTTGTTCAAGGGTTTCATTAGATGGGGCTCTCCTCTTGCCCCTATTCTCTTTGAAATGGCAGCGAATTTTCTCAATATTCTCCTTGAAGACAAACTTCATGAAACTTATATTAGGGGTATCTTGGTCCTTGATGCTTAAGAAGAACTTGCTCTATGGTTTATTGTTGATGATACTAATGTTCTTCTCTAAAATATCCAATATTGGATTTAAATCTTCTTGGAGTATCTCAATACTTCTTGTATGGCCTTGGTGACGATGATCAATGATTCGAGAACTACCTTCAAATCCGATTATGTGAATGCTTCTAAGTTCATCGTTAGATATATTTGTAAAACACTCACTTGACATCAAGCTTCTAGGCTATTAGGTATTCTAATGGGGTTTCAATTAACCATGTTGAAACAATGGGAATGGATCTTCAACAAACTTATTTCCAAGCTTCCATATTAGAAATGCATGAAAATTAATGTGAATAGAAACTTCATAGTGGTTACGATGATTCTTATCCCTTCCATTATCTAGTCCCTCTCTTTTTGGAGACCCATTAAGAAGGAGCTTTAAAAACTTGAACTAACTTGAAGGAATTTCCCAAGTTGGAACTCGGCATATTTTTTGGAGCACCTTATATCTATTGAAGTGGGTTCTAGACTTCATCCTCAACAAATTTAAACCCCTGAAGTATCCTTTGTATGTGGAGGGCCTTAATCTCCCATTTTTCTTATGCAACTTTATTAGAGAAATTTTTGTCCCGTTTGCTGGTGACTTGCATCCAAGTAAGATGTTGGAGGGAAGATTTATGAGGGAAAAACCTATTCATTCAATGCTAGAAGGCACTCCATTATCTTTTTCAAGAGTAACCTCAATAGAGAACTCCGCTCCAAGGCCAATATTGACATAGTTGAAGCTGACCCTTTGGACAAAGAAATCTTCAAGAATTTACCATATGTGTGTTTTTCTTCTCGAGTACAAGGACATTGTAGACAATGAATTCACATGTGGGCTGCAAGAAGTGTAGTTTGCACTTACTTCTGGAGCAAAATGGACACTTTTACGAGAATATTCATAAAGACTACCACACCATATACCTAGAAGATGCACCACAAATGCTTGGACCACGGATGACTAAGATAGAGAGAGAAGTGGAAACAAAACAACCCCTTAGAATAGAGATAATACAAAAACTCCTTGGCAAAGTGTGCAAAAAACCTCCTTTCCAAACCTAATAAAGCATTACCCTCTAGGCTAACACCTCCGTTAGGGACATTCTTGCATGTATGTGGAGGAACTTGCCACAAAAATCCATTAAATAGGAGTGCAACTATTGGAGTTTGAGGTCTATGGAAGCACGCAAGCAGCACAAGGTTGAAGATGAAGAAGCTTGGGGCACAACACACAATACTAAATCTATTAACAAGAGAATAGACAAAGATAAGTCAAGCATCCAATGCATAAGTAAATCAAACAAAGATCAGATAAGAGAACAGAGAAAGATAAGTCAAGCATCCAATGCATAAGTAAATCAAGCATCCAATAACCTACATCTCCAACATCATGAAGACTCAACCATAAATATGTTTCCATAGGAGTGGCAATAGGTTTAAGGTCTTCAAGAACAAAATACTACAATAATGTGTTAATATATTTTTCTTGGCACAAAGCTATTCTTCCATCAACTTGCATAAATTCAATGCCCAAATAATGATGTGAATGCCCTAAATCTGACATCTCAAAGGAGGCATGCAAATCAGCCTTAAAATTAGCAATATACTTCTCATTAGGACCAATGAGTAGCACGTCATGAACATAGATAAGAATGATCAGAAGCACATCATTTGCATGCTTAACATATAAAGTGCTCTGAGTTGGACTCTTCTCAAAACCATGTGCAATGAAGTAGGCATGTATCTTTCCATACCAAGCACATGGTGCTTGCTTCAACCATATAATACCTTTTTCAACTTGCCCACTTTGTTTTCATGCCGGTTTTTGGAACTTAGCATTCAAAAATATAGTTTTAATGTCAAATCGAGGTATGTTCCAACCATGATTAGCTACAACTGCACATATGCTAAAAGCAGTAGTCCTTCAGCATGTAGGGGCAAAATTCTCATCAAAATCAATGCCTCATTCTTAAGGATAACCTTTTGCAAAAAGCTTAGTCTTATACCTATGAACTGTTACATCATGCTTATGCTTCCACTTGTATACCCACTTAGCACCAATGGCCTTCTTGCTAGGAGGCAAGTCACATAAAGACCAAGTACCATTTTTCATTATAGCTAAATATTTTGATTGCATAATATCCATCCAATTTCTTGACTTTTGTGCTTCACTAAATGAAACAGGCTCATTCTCATCACAAAGACTAGAGGCAACCATATCATAACGATGTAATACATAAGAAGCACTATATCCTAACAAAACCAAGGCCCCCAAGGGCTGACAGATGCACATATCCACCCAATCAACTCCACCCATATATATTACTGAAAGCCAATCAGGAAAAGTGAGGAGATCTTGCCAAGTGTCCCCTACATGTGGACGCTAATGTTGGGCCTTCTAACCTTGAAATCACATGGAATCAGATGGCTTTCACATGGCTTCTAAAAGGATATCTTCCAAGCTTGTATGTGCAAGTCTCAAGGCTTGAGAGACCTCCTTAAGCGTTAAATATCATACCCCAAGGAAATATCAATCCTAAGGGTGATATTTTCCAAGCTTGTATGTGCAAGCCTCAAGGCTTGAGAGACCACCTTAAGGATCAAATATCATACCCTTAGGAAATATCAATCCTAAGGGTCAAAACCCTTCAATTGAGAGTAAGTAAATCCAAATAGTTCAAGGGTTCAAATCATAGTCTTGGAGACACTTTCCCAAGGGTGTCTCAATAAAGTCTAGGGTTTCTCCAAGTGGCTTTCGACCCCGAAACCATGTCTTTTGTTGCTTTTGAACCATAGTTATACAACATTCTTCCCCCCTTTAACATTTCTCTCCTCCAAGATATGTGTATGTATAATATCTGGAGTATTCCCCGGTGGCCCATGATGAGTCTCATCAATCATGGTCTTCATCTCTTTGATTCACCTCTTTATTAGAAGGCAAACTCGATCTAAAAGGATGGGCATCCATGTGTGGGCTAATCCCTACCCAAATCATTCTAAACAATAACTTTGCAATTGAAACACTAAATCAAGTGCAAATTATGGAATGAATGATAAGAGTGGATTAAAACACCTTGCCTATTTCATTTTTTCTCTATGTGTGAACTTCACATCCATAATAAAAACATATGTAGTAGGTGGATTATAAAAATCTCCAACTAATTTCCTATGTAGATCAATTTATATGCAGAACTCGAGCATGAACCTAGTAGAATACATGGATTTCAAGAAGTCTCTTTAAGTTGAGTTTGACTGAAACATCTAAATAAAATGTTTTTTACTATGTTCTACTTCTTAACCAACATCTATTGATCTCTTGTCCAAAATATAGAACTATCATATCCTATTGAGCATTAGAATCCAAGGTAAATGTAGGAGAGAAGTGATTCATTTCTTTGGGTAAACAACTTTAGGAGAGTTCTCAAAAGACTTGACTTCGTTGGAGTTGTAAGAACTATAAGTAGTTTCTAAATCTTTTCAAAAGTTTCAGAGAAATTTAGATTCTTTATCCATTGATTTTAAAGAAATAATCAATGGATGAATTAGTTCTCTTAAACTTAAGTGTCTTTTGAAATTTGACGGGTTCTATACAAAATATCTACCTTTGATATTTCATTCAGTTATCCATTCCATCCAACTAAACATGATCTAGGAATGACTTTGAAGATTCCTTCCAAGTCAAATTCAAGGTCTAGAAAAGAGAGAAGGAAGAATCAAAACTCGATGTAACTGATTCAACTTCTAAGACACTAAAATGCTTAGAGTCAAATCAGATGAGACTCAAAACTTTAAGGGTTTACTCTACCTAATGGTTTGAAGCATTATTCTATCTTTATGAGATTAAATATGAATTCTTAAAAAGATCCTTTGGCTAAGGTTAAACCATCATCCATCTACCAAACTCTAGTGTTATAAAATATCCATGTCTCAATCCATCAAGTTTTGATGATGTTCAACTTTACTCTCAAACCATGATCCTTCAAACTATCTTAATAAAGAAGTTACTCCCTTGCAATCTCCTGAGACTCCTATATACTCTTGCAGAAACTGAATGCCCAACTAATGATGCAAATGCCCCAAATCTGACATCTCAAAGCAGTCATTCAAATCAGCCTTAAATTTAGAAATATGCTTCTCATTAGGACTCTGCATTGATTTTCTATCTCACACTTAGCCAAAATGCATTAAAATCAAAGGATACGTATTTCCCTCCTTGATGAGAAAGGAGGGTACCCAATTTACATGCTCACAGATTTTCAACCATAACTAGGAACTATTTGAACTTCATAAACACTTTGGACTTTTCTTTCAATGGTACATGCATACATGCATACAAGCAAACAAAAATATGTATATATGTTTGGCAGGAAAGGAAAAACTCTCTTGCACAAGCACTCCGATAGTGTGTTTTGAGGCTAAAAGAAGGTCACATCAAAATTTTGATACCACATCTATTGATCTCCTAATCACCTTGAGTATGCTCACCAATTTTCATGCGATTTTGAGACTATGATTGGAGAGATGTTGATGATGCCCTAGATAAAGGGACAATTGCTCTGATACCAATTATTGGAGTTTGAGGTATGCAAAAACACATGAACAAAACAAGGAAGAAGAAGAATCTTGAAGTACAATACAACACTGAATGAGTTAACAAGTGAATGTACAGGCTAGGTAAAAAACCTCATTGAGAGGGACAAAAGTGCTCTTGTGGTCCTCTGATGTGATTCATGAAACACAATACTGTTGGTGTAAATTACAAGCCTACACATTTGGCTCAAAGGATGCATTTAAGTCTATACATACACGAAGAAGAATAGGAACATATGCTAGTGGTTAATTACCACTTTATCTCATTGTAAAAGTCAAATTGACTTGGAATCTCTTGTAATCACCTACCCAAAAGGATTCATGGAAAAAGTAGTTGTTTGATTGAAAGAATATCTCCAAGCATTTAGGAGCTTGATCATAGGCAGCCAAAAGTTTTAATTTGAATTCAAATTTTTAGTCATTCCTTATAAAAATGAACATGAAAAGTCGCGGGTAAGAGAGAGCACTCCCGAGCCTAGCATTACTGATTTTTGAGTGTGTGTGAGGTCTATACTCAAGCCCACACCTCTCTATACCATTTGGCATTGATGTTCATGCAAATGGAGTTGTATACAAATGTTCATTAATACATACATTCATATTGTCCATCTCTGAGTTCTCTGTTAGTCTACTCAAAAGTCTGTCAATTTGTCAAGGGCATCTCGGTCAATTCTTTACCACACTCAGTGATTCAAAGCTTGTTGGATTCATCTTGAAGTAAGCTACATTCTATTAAAGTTTGAAGACATTCTATTCAGCCATTTTGGAGAAATCTGCGTCCAGGTGAACTCTGGTCATTTTTTGCTATAGTCCTAAAAAGTTGGGGGTATAGCTTAACTTGCTAAATTGATTTCTCTTAGCATATTTTATCACTTTACATCATTCCACTTGGAATAGGTAGCTTATTAAGCTAATTAGATATCCCTAAAAGGAATTTTTCCAATTCCTATGTGCTGGTCATAGTGAGCAACATACTCAGCAGGTGTCAAGCCATAAATAGAAGGTTTTCTTGAGTTTGTGACTTCCAAAGTTATCTGTTTTGATTCAATAATTACACACATCACTTCCAAAGTACATAGGACATTTTATGGTGTCATTGGAAAGCTAAGGAGGTCTAGTTATCAACTCTGAAGCAAAAGAGTGCTGGTACAAAGGAAGTTTAGCAGTACCTACTCAGTCTCTTGGAGTATCCATCCATCATTCCCAACAATGGTATTAGAGCAAACTAAGGTAAAATGGGAGATGGTTTTCCTTCATTTATTGAAAAAATCGACAGGAACAACTATCAAGCATGGTCTCTAAGGATGAAGACCTACTTGCAAGGAAGGAGTCTCTATGGGTACATCTCAGGAGATGAGGAATTGCCCTCATTCAAAGCAAGAGGATTACTAACCAAGGAAGAACATGAAAAGCTCAACACATGGTGTGCTAAGGATGCATTGGCAAGGTCTTTTACTCAACTCTATATCTGATTTTCTTTTGCCACACATTAGAAATTGTAAGATATCCCAAGAGACTTGGGAAACCTTGTCATGATACTTTTCCTCCAACACAAGGGCTAGGAGAAATCAGTTGTGGATTGAATTCACAACACTAAGGAAGCAACCTAAGCAAGCTGTTTCAAAATTTGTGACCAAGATTAAAGATGTAGCAGATCAGTTAGCAAGCATAGGAGAAGAGATTGAAGAAGAACAGATTGTAAGGCAAGTGATCAATGCGATCAAGGCTGATGACAAATGGGAAAGCTTCACCACTGCCATGGATCTCTACATGGACATGCACACTCCATATCTTACAACTCTAATGGGACAATTGTTTACTCATGAAGCAAAGCTCAACAAAAATGGAGACACATCCAAAGGTAATAACTCTTCTGCCCTATACACTGATAAGAAGTCTAAAGATAAAGGCAAGAGCAAGAAGGTGGAAGATGAAGGATCAACCTCTCAAGCCAACTATGTAGGGAGAGGTAGATCTTCAAGACGAAGGGGCAGAGGAGGTAAGCTAGGTAGGGGGAGATCTTATAACTCCTCACCATGCAACATTTGTGGTTTATCAAATCATACTACAGATGAGTGTTTCAGGAATTACAAGAATCAGAGAGGAAGAGGATACCAAAGAGGTGGCTACTCACAATCGAAAAATCAAGTAGAATTTTCACTTTTGAGTTGGAAGATACAAAGAATATTGCACTATACAGTTATAAAGATCAAACACTTTCAGAGCTTGAGATTTGGCACAAAAGGTTAGGGCACATAGGTGAAAGAACCTTGAAACAAATGTGCAGGGATCAATGTGTGCTTGGGATACCTAATGTATCCAAGCAGCATATGATTTATAAGTGTGGTGCTTGTCAATTTGGGAAGTCTCACAGGTTACCCTTCTCAAAGAAAGGATACATGCATGAAGACTACCTAGAGCTTGTGCACACAGATGTATGGGGACCAAGCAAAGACCCCTCATTCTCAGGATCAAGGTACTATGTGTCTTTCATTGATGATTATAGCAAGTGGACTGTATTATACTTCATGAAGCACAAGGATGAGGTATTTAATTGCTTTAAAAAATATCTTGCATTAGTTGAAAATCAGACAGGAACGAATTTGAAGAGGCTAAGGTCAGATGGAGGAGGTGAGTACTTCTCCAATGAATTTGAAGACTTCTTGCAGGACAGAGGCATCAAAAGAGAGATAACCACAAGGTATTCTCCTGAACAGAATGGGGTAGCTGAGAGAAGAAATAGATTAATTGTTGAGACAGCTAGATCTATGCTTAATGTGAAAAAGTTACCTAACTAACTATGGGCAGAGAGTGTTTCTACTGCCACTTACCTCATAAACAGGTTACCATCTAAGTCTCTTGATGGCATGACACCCTATGAAGCATGGCATGGTAAGAGACCTTCACTTGAGAATTGCAAAATATTTGGATGTGTAGCATATGTACACATTCCTTCTCAGATAAGAACCTACTCAAAATGAAGCCTCAAGTTCAGATGATGAAGACACTATCAATCTTCAAGAATTCAAAGCTTGGAAGTCCAAAGGCAAAATGAAGATGAAGAAGCTTGAAGACATACCTGAATCTTCAACTCAACCATTTAGAAGATCACAAAGACAAAGCAAGAAACCTATCAGATATGGGTATGATACATCTCTTGTTACTAAACATTGTGTTTATCTTGCCAAAGATTTGTCAAATGAAGAACCAGGATCATATGAAGAAGCAATAACCAAATCAGAATGGAAAGAAGCTATGGATGAGGAGATTGATGAACTTAAAGAAAGTGACACATGGGAGTTAGTACCTAAGAAGGACTCAATGAAGGTAATAGGATCCAGATGGATCTTCAAGCTTAAAAGGAATTCTGATGGCACAATCAATAGGTACAAAGCCAGATTGGTAGCCAAGGGTTTTGCACAAACCGAAGGCATTGACTATGAGGAGACATTGTCACCTGTGGCCAAGATGCCAACAATCAGAGTGTTGGTAAGTGTGGCTGCATCAGAAAATTGGAATATGTACCAATTGGATGTCAAGAATGCTTTCTTGAATGGATGGATTTCAGAGGAGGTATACATGTCACAACCTCCTGGCTATGAGGACCCTAACAAGGTAACATATGTTTGCAAATTAAAAGAGGCTTTATATGGATTGAAGCAGGCTCCTAGGGCATGGAATTACAAGTTAACTACATACCTCCAAGACCAAGGTTTTGTCATGAGCAAGGCAGATACTTCTCTGTTCATCAAGAGAAGTAATTCAGAGGTAATATACCTTTGTGTTTATGTTGATGACATCATCATTACAGGTAATGATCTCAATGGAATCAGATATATCAAAAGTCAAATGATGAAGGAGTTCAAGATCAATGATCTTGGTCTATTGAAATATTTTCTGGGACTTGAATTAGTCTACACTAATTCAGGGATACACATCACTCAGAAAAAATATGTACAAGATATGTTAAAGAAGTTTCACTTACAAGATGCTAAAGTAGCAAGCACTCCAATGGAGGTAAACCTAAAGCTAAGTGCCCATGAAGGTGATGAAGTCAAGGACATTACAGGTTATCAAAGTATGGTAGGTAGGTTGAACTATGCTACCTTAACAAGGATAGATATTGGATATGGAGTTAGTGTGCTAAGTCAATTTATGCACAAGCCAAGGATACCTCACTTAGAGGCTGCCAAGAGAATCTTGAAGTATCTCAAGGGTACACAGAACCATGGTTTGTATTTCCCTTACACTTAAGATATTGATATCAAAATTTATTCAGATTCAGATTGGTCAGGATGCAAGGATGATAGGAGGAGCACTTCTGGATATATCTCTTTTGCAGGTGACAAACCAATTTCATGGTCTTCAAAGAAGCAACCTACTGTTGCTTTGTCTTCCATAGAGGCAGAGTATAGAGGACTGGCTAATGCCACACAAGAAGCAATTTGGATTAAGCTTTTGTATACAGAATTGGGATTGTATACTAGGTCACCAATTATCTTTGGAGATAATACAAGTTCTCTTCACCTTGCAGCTAATCCTATTTACCATGCTAGGACCAAACACATAGAGGTCCATTACCATTATGTGAGAGAGAAATTGATAAGCAAGGACATTCAACTAACCTATGTATCAACCAACATGCAATGTGCAGATTTGTTGACTAAAGCTTTGGATGGAACCAAACCTTGTAGGTTCAAATCCATGATTGGATTGCAGGATAGACTTGAAGATTGAAGATGAAGACTTAAGCCAAAATGTTTGGCTTGAGGGGGAGCTCTTGGTGTAAATTACAAGCCTACACATTTGGCTCAAAGGACGCATTGAAGTCTATACATACATGAAGAAACATAGGAACATATGCTAGTGGTTAATTACCACTTTATCTCATTGTAAAAGTCAAATTGACTTGGAATCTCTTGTAATAACCTACCCAAAAGGATTCGTGGAAAAAGTAGTTGTTTGATTGAAAGAATATCTCCAAGCATTTAGGAGCTTAATCATAGGGAGCCAAAAGTTTGAATTTGAATTCAAATTTTTAGTCATTCCTTATAAAAATGAACATGAAAGTCACGGGTAAGAGAGAGCACTCCCGAGCGTAGCATTGCTGATTTTTGAGTGTGTGTGAGGTCTATACTCAAGCCCACACCTCTCTATATGATTTGGCACTGATGTTCATGCAAATGGAGTTGTATACAAATGTTCATTAATACATACATTCATATTGTCCATCTATGAGTTCTCTGTTAGTCTACTCAAAAGTCTATCAATTTGTCAAGGGCATATCTCGGTCAGTGCTTCCCCAAATTCAGTGATTCAAAGCTTGTTCGATTCAGCTTGAAGTAATCTACATGCTGTCAAAGTTTGAAGACATTCTATTCAACCATTTTGGAGAAATCTGCGTCCAGGTGAACTCTGGTCATTTTCTGCTACAATGCTAAAAAGTCGGGGGTATAGCCTAACTTGCTAAATTGATTTCTCTTAGCATAGTTTATCATTTTACATCATTCGACTTGGAATTGGTAGCTTATTAAGCTAGTTAGATATCCCTAAAAGGAATTTTTCCAATTCCTAGTGTGCTGGTCATACTGAGCAAAATACTCAGCAGGTCTCAAGCCATAAGTAGAAGGTTTTCTTGAGTTTGTGACTTCCAAAGTTATCTGTTTTGATTCAATCATTACACACACCACTTCCAAAGTACATAGGACATTTTATGGTGTCATTGGAAAGCTAAGGGGGTCTAGTTATAAACTCTGAAGCAAAAGAGGGCTGGTACGAAGCAGGTTTGGCAGTACCTACTCAGTCTCTTGGAGTATCCATCCATCATTCCCAACAAATACTAGATTACTATGGATGAATTAACTCCATTAGCTGGAACTTGTTGTATTCCCCAAAAGATAAGCTCATTTGGAATATGTTCTGAAAATAATGTGATTCATGAAACATAATAGTAGACTATTTCACTTAAGTTCTCATAGTTAGGAACTTTCTCATTTCCATTACATGAGAGAGAAACTTTACCTTTATCTTGATACCATCAATGGTATTAATCAAATGTGACATCTCTTAGAACTATGATTGAATTTGTTGAAGGATTGTAAAAGCTGTAACCTTTCTTATTTTGATCAAATCCATTAAATACACACTTCTTTGGTTTTTGGATATAAGTTATATTCAAATGTAATGGTATGTAAACATAAGAAAGACAACCAAATATTCGATAGTGATCTGAGTTTGGTCTCCTACCATGCCACACTTCACAAGGTGTTCCATCATGTTGAGATCCGCATGTTTACCTATTTTTTCAATATGTAGCTACAATAATTGCTTCTACCAAAAGATAAAGAGGAAGACCTGTCTCATTGAGCCTACCCTTAGAATACTCAACAACATTCGTATTCCTCCTTTGAGCTTACAAGTAATCACTGATTAGACACCTTTTTCAAATAAATATTCCCCAAAATCTTAACAGAAATACTCTTACCCTCTATGTAATCTTAGTCTCTTCAACACTTTACCTATTTTTTTCTCAATCAAAGCATGATACTTTTGGAATACTTGAAAAATAAACTTTTATGTTTAAGAAAGTAAAAAACAACTCATCATGATCAATCATCAATAAGAGATATAAAGTACCTTGATCATGAAAGTGATGGATCCTTTGAGGCTCCCTAAAATTCAGTATCTAGTAGCTCAAAAAGATCGTCATGCATGTAATAATCCTTGTTTCACAAATGGTTGTTTATGTGACTTGCTTAACCAACAAACATCACATTTGAAAATTGTATGATATTTTAAAATATTTTTAACTCTCAACGTAAATTGATGCTTTGAAATATCTTTCAAGATTCTTTCATTAATGCTTCCTTATCTCTTGTGCCATAGATCAAGTTCTGAGAGTGTTTGAGAGTGATAGGGAAAAAGAGTTGAATTGTTCACAAACTTTAAATGTAATTAATCTTCCTTTTCTTTCTCCTTTAGCAAGCTTCTAAAACCTTGATTAGGATTCTCTACACAAGCTCCATATATCTTGAATCTCAGATCAAAATATCTCTTGACATTTTATCCAACACTTGTGAGAAGTTTTGTGATAAGTGGTACAAAAAATACCTTGTAGATAATCTTTTTAGCACCGTTAGGTGATTTCAGATTTTCAGTTTGCTCACAAATATGCTTAGTATCACTCCTTCCTGAACATATTGTTTCACTTTTGGTAACGTTATATTACGAGAGATATGAGAGCATCAGAAATCAATATAGAAGAAATTGTTTCACTTAAAGTAACGCTACACGACCAGAGATATGAGAGCATTAGAAATCAATATAGAAGAAATTGTTGTTAGTACTACATACATTTGTACTCAGACTCATTAAAAAAAAGTGAGTTTGGATCTTCTTTTTTATCTTCTTACTATTTATTGTATTGTCATGTTCCTCCATAATTTATACCCTTACCTCTTCATCTCTATCTTGTATTGAAGATGCCTCTCCCTCTAGAAATTTGATAGTTTTTTCCAAAAAAACTTATGCAAGGTGATTCTTTGATCCACGTAGAAGAAGCTCAGGTGGGCTAGAAGATCTACCTCTTCTTTCTATTTCTCTTTTTCTAACTCTTTGATTGCCTTTGTTGAATCTACTACCTCTTATTGTGAAATTGGCTCACAAATTCAAAGTGCCTTCTTTATAATTCCTTTTTTTTTGTCTTATATTTGGCTTGGATTCATCCTTTCATGAGTACAAATCAAAATATTGATTTCGTTTATCATATTTGAATTCCTTCAAATCAGCTTCAAAGTACATATCTCCCAACAATTGATGATCAAGGTTAAACTTTGCACTTAGCACAAAAGATTTCCACCTTTCTTTGCCTCCATCTATATAATTTGTTTTAATGATATTTCAAATCATATTCTTCCAACTTGTTCTATAGTATACATCAATTGATTGAAATAGTCTCAAACAGACTATTTTGGTTGGTTCTTCATAATCATAGAATTACCCAATGTCTCTTGCTGTAAAAGCATATGCACTCTAGATTTTAGCAGGTGATTCATAACCTCTTATATGGGGAAGGAAGAAAATCTATAATTGACTTGAGAATAATAGATCTTTCATATGCATTTTTCCTATTTCATTGCTTGATTTCTTCCGAGTTATCTTTAGTGGGCTTTGCTTCATGTAGGTTTTGGATATTTTTCATCATGTGTAATATAATCATAAAGATCTTTTCCTTGACCTTCCATTCTCAATAATCATGCTTGATAATTTGTTCTATGAAGCTTCTCAAAATAAGAATAATTATCTTCCATCTCCTTGTTCTGATACCATTATAAATAATTTGGAAGTGTGAAGTAGTTGAAGAATCAACTAAGTAACCAAGCCCAAATAATGATATTTTAACATAACAGAGTGTTTTAAACAATAAGCAGGTCATTAGCTGAGTAAGCTGCAACGCAGACAAGGTGGCGAGAGAGGTCGCCTTTCCATCGTCCACAGCCACGGCTTGGCGTAACAACTACTCCAGTTCCTCTTCGACCTTGTGACCCATCAGCGCATACAACAGCTGGAATTCCATAGATGGTCTCGCCTTGCCCAACCACATGAACGCTCTGTTTGCGCACTCACTTCCTACAACTTGGTTATGGAGAAAGTCTGTCGGTTGAAACTCATAATACCTGCACGTGTGCTGCACTACCTTGTCGACCGCGTGTTTCAACCTCGCCTTATCATCGCCTTATCACCACTTGACAACTCTACTTCTAAGCCTCTCCAAGCTTCTCGAACTTCTTTTAGTTGTATCAAAGCAACTTCAAGATGGGAGATGGCTTTCCATCAATTATTGGGAAGTTTGATAGACACAATTATGGTTGCTCGAAAATCAAAATGGAGGCTTATTTAAAGAAGCAGATAAGCTCACACTTTTGTGTGCAAGGGATGCTCAAGCAAGGTCATACATACTAAAACTATCTTTGATTTTATATTACTACATATAAGAGGATGCAAGAGATCTCAAAAGACTTGGGATGCCCTAGAGACTTTCTTTTCTTCTAGTACAATCCATTGGAGAGGTGATTGAAGAAGGGGCTATCATGAGGCAGATATTGAATGGTATTGGAGATGACAAGCAATGGCAATCTTTCACCATAGCCAATGACCTCATCATGGATGTGCAAACTCCAGAATTCACCATCTTTCTTGCACAAATCTTCAATAAAGAGGCCAAAAATAGCATAAAGGAACGTAAATCCTATCATGGTAATTCAACTAGCGCTCTATATGCAGATAAGAAGGATAAGAAGTTGAAAGGCAAGAACAAGGAAGAGGATTAAGAGGAGACTTACCAAACCCACTTCGCAGGCAAGAGCAAGTGGAAAAGGAAGAAGAAAGGACCAAATCATGAAGAAAACAAAGGCCAGAATGTTCAACATTGTGCCATCTAGGATAGTACCATCCATAGGACTCAAATTTGCTGATTCAATGTGAAGACTCAGATTGGAAGTAAAAGCGGTAGATATGGAAACACTAGAGGCAAAGTCGGAAACAATTTCAAATGCCATCATAGAATGGACAACAAGAAGTATTCTAAAGATCAACAACATGAAAACTCATTGCTTTTGATGAATCTTAGTAATATGGAAGGTAAAGAAGATGATCACTTATTCTAAATAGATTCAAGATGTTCAAATCATCTTGTAGAAAACATAGCTCTCTTATCTGACTTGGAAAGTCCAAAGCATAGGCATGAAGCAAATAGTGGATGATACAAAGCATAGTGTGGACAAGATTGGTAATGTTAATGCTTCCAATCGTAGGACAAACATTCTCAATAAGGTATTCTATGTTCCCACTATTACAAAAAAACTAATAAGTGTAGGCCAAAATAATTGAGAAAGTCTTGCAACTTAGGTTCAACCAACATGGAGTTTTTGTGGAGATCCATGTCAAGGCTTCAAGAAGATATCTAGAGGTGAGAAGCATGGTATGCTCTTTGAAGTAGGAGAAACAAAAAACATAGCTCTATTCAACTTTGGGTCTCAAACCCTAATTGAACTTGAAGTGTGGCATATGAGGCTAGCTCATGTAAAAGAGATTGTCTGACATATCAAAGCAACACATGATGAACAAATGTGATGCATGTCAGATTGGGAAGGCACAAAGACAACCATTCAACCAAAAAGTCTACATCCACAACAACGTATTGGATTCGTACATATAGATGTATGTGGATCATGCTAAGAACCTTTATTGGTAGGATCAAGGTATTATGTCTCATTTATTCATGATCATAGCAGATGGAAAATTCAAAACTTTATCAAGAGTAATAATGAAGTATTTGATATCTTCAAAAAGTATCTAGCACATGTGGAGGACCATACAATAGATCACTCAAGAAGCTCAGATTTGATGGAGGGGGAGAACACATCTCCAAAGAGTTTCATGTGTTCTTGCAAGATAAAGGTATCAAAAGGGAAGTAAATATCAGATAATCTCCTCAATTGAATGGAATTATAGAGAGAAGAAACTCATAATACCTGCACGTGTGCTGCACTACCTTGTCGACCGCCTGTTTCAACCTCGCCTTATCATCATCGACAGCCGAGCGCAGCGCCAGCACCAGTTCTACAACGATCCTTTTCTAGTTATACAGCCATGCTTGGTGGTCTTCCTGGACATGCTCCGCGAGGTTGGTCCCCATCTGTGGGAATGCGCTGGTGAAACAAACAAGAATGAAACTTCATCCAACTGGTGTGGATGTTCGGCTCCATTGTGGTCGCCAATGTTAACAAAGAGTGTTGCGCCTCCCTACAACAGGGAAAAGAGAGGGAGAAGGGAAGAGTCGTCGCCATGCACGTCCAAGAATAGACAAGAACAAGAACCGCGCACATGCAATAGCGGAGAGAGAAGGAGTGAGCTATGTCGTTATCGCCATTAGCTACGAACGCGAATAGAAAAGTACAAGAACATCATGCCGTTCTATGCGCATACAACTTCAAGAAAAAGAAAATAGACAATAGAAACTAACTAACTAAACAAGAACAAGATGCACGTCGAATGCCATGAGTGGCGACGCAAATGAAGAGGAGTTCTTGATTAGAAATAGCCATATTTATACAGTTTTGTGTGGCCATAAAGGCTCTTCACACTCAACTTTCTCTCAACCCTCCAAATGAACCTTACAAATATAATCTCAACTCTAGAATATCCCAAAGGGTAGCAAGATACAAAGTGATACAATGTGCCCTTAACACTGGCACACACGTGGAAGGCTCCAAGGGAAAAACCGGCACTACAGGAGCCTTCCACGAGCTTGCCATCACCAGCGAACTGCTGAGGTCGCTTCGGAATCCAGCAAGGTCTTTACACAATATGCTTCCGAGAAAGCGCTTTGCTGAGGAAGAGCTTCGTGGTGCCTCAAAGAAATCATACATAAAGGACACTAAAGAGGAAAGGGAGAAGGCTACTCTAATTGCCATGTCATCGAATGGGAGTCGGTCCGAAATGGACATTGATGAGGATTTACACAGTCGCCAGTTGGCTGTGTATGGCAGGGAAACCATGCGTCGCCTTTTCAGAGCAAACGTACTCATTTCAGGGCTTCAGGTTCTTGGAGTTGAAATTGCAAAAAACGTAATTCTGGCTCGAGTCAAATCGGTGGTGCTTCATGACACAAGAAGTGTGGATTTGTGGGACCCGAGGGGAAATTTCTACTTATCGGACGCCGACATAGGGAAGAATAGAGCAGTTGCTTGTATGAATAAGTTGCAAGAATTGAATACTGCTGTATCTGTAAGAGTATATACATCTAAAATAACATTGGAATTTTTGGCTAATTTCCAGGCTGTCATATTTACCAATTCTACTTTAGAACAAGCAATCACATACAATAATTTCTACCATAGTCAAACACCACCTATTGCATTCATCAAGGCAGATATCCACGGTCTCTTTGAAGGTGTGTTCTATGATTTTGGACTAGAGATCAAAGTTTTGGATGTGGATGGAGAGGATCCTCACACGGGCATTGTTGCATCCATCAGCAACGACAACCCGACACTCGTGTCATGTGTTGATGATGAGAGACTAGAATTGCAAGATGGTGACCTAGTTGTCTTTTCTGAAGTTCATGGTATGTCGGAGCTTAATGATGGGAAGCCAAGGAAAGTTAAAAACTGCAGGGCTTACTCCTTTTTTTCCTTGAAGAAGATACTTCTAGTTTTGGAGCTTATGAAAAGGGTGAAATTGTTACTCAAGTCAAACAGAATAAGATCCTAAACTTTAAATCATTATCTGAAGCACTAAAGTCTCCTGGCAATTTTCTATTAAGTGATTTTTCCAAATTTGATCGTCCTCCTTTGTTACACTTGGCTTACCAGGCCCTCGATATTTATCAGAGGGAATTTGGTTCTCTTCGTGCACCAGACAGTGACAAAGATGCAAAGGGATTTATTGATATTGCAAGAAGTTTAAATGCAAATTCAGGAGAGAACAAATTAGATACAATTGATGAGAGTGTGCTAAAGCATTTTGCACGTGGAGCAAGGTCTGTCTTAAATCCTATGGCTGCTATGTTTGGAGGGATTGTTGGCCAAGAAGTTGTCAAGGCCTGTTCTGGAAAATTCTATCCCTTGTTTCAGTTCTTCTACTTCGATTCTTTGGAGAGTCTTCCAATGGATCAGCTCAAGGAGCAAAATCTAACGCGGTCAAACAACACATATGGTGCACAGGTTTCTGTATTTGGGCATCAAATACAAGAAAAGATGGCATATGCTAAAGTTGTAGGTGTTGGTGTTGGAGCTCTTGGTTGTGAATTCTTAAAGAACTTAGCATTAATGGGGGTCGCATCTAGTAGCAAGGGCAAGATGATCATCACTGATGATGATTTTATTGAGGATAGCAACTTGAGCTGCGAGTTTTTGTTTCGTGATTGGAACATAGGACAAGCCAAGTCTACTATGGCAGTTGCAGTAGCTACTGCAATCAATCCAAATTTTAATGTCCACACTCTCCAAAATAGGGTCAGCCCTGAAACTGAAAATGGTCTTTGATGACGAATTTTGGGAAAACATTGACATAGTAATTAATGCATTAGACAATGTAAATGCACGACTCTATGTAGATTCTAAATGTCTCTACTTTGAGAAGCCGCTTTTAGAGTCGGGCACTTTGGGAACAAAGTGCAACACATAGGTAGTCATTCCCCACTTAACAAAAAACTATGGAGCTTCCCGAGACCCCCCTGAGAAGCAAGCTCCTATGTGTACTGTTCATTCTTTCCCCCACAATATTCATCATTGCCTTACATGGGCCCGTTCAGAGTTTGAAGGCTTGTTAGAGAAAGCACCTATAGAAGCAAACACCTTCTTGTCTAAACCAGAGGAATACAAGGCACCCATGAGGTCATCAGGAGATGCACAATCTAGAGAGTCCCTTGAAAGAGTTGTCGAGTGCCTAGTTACAGAGAAGTGTGTGACATTTGAAGATTGCATCTTGTGGGCTAGAAAGCGGTTTGAAGATTACTTTTCAAACAGAGATCGGCAACTAATATATTCATTTCTAGAGGATTCAAGGACGAGCACAGGTGCCTTGTTCTAGTCTGCTCCAAAGACGTTTCCAAGGCCTCTTGATTTTACTCCTCAGGATCTGGACTCCATCATACGTGACCAGGTTCTTCCTTCTCTGCGTAGGGTTTACGTGGCGACGCAAATGAAGAGGAGTTCTTGATTAGAAATAGCCATATTTATACAATTTTTTGTGGCCATAAAGGCTCTTCACACTCAACTTTCTCTCAACCCTCCAAATGAACCTTACAAATATAATCTCAACTCTAGAATAGCCCAAAGGGTAGCAAGATACAAAGTGATACAATGTGCCCTTAACAACACGCTATATAGCATTTATTAAATCATCCCTTAATCTCTGATTGACATCTTGAATGGGCTTCATTGATTCAAAATTTACAACCCATGATACAATATCAACATGGTAAAGGTAATGTTGTAGCTAATGCTCTTAGTCAATTTCCTTCACATTTTGTTGTTTTGCATAATGTTTATGCCATCCAAATTCATTCTTTTGAAGAAATGATTTCCACTTATGCATCTCATTTGTAATTTTCACATGCATGGCATGACTTCAACAATGGTGCATCTTTATCTCATGAACATTATACATTTCATCATGGTTTACTATATTTTCAATATAGATTGTGTATAACCCAAGCTTTTAAAGATTTTGTCATCAACAAAATGCATGAACCATCTTAGACGGGTCATAGACATATAAAGAGCACCATTTCTGCTTGCAAAGATTTCTTCTTTTGGCCCTACATGGAAAAATATATTGCACATTATGTTTCTCAATGCATTGTATGTCACCATGTAAAATTTCATCATGGTAAACCATTTGGATTATGCCACTCCCCATTTCGAACGAACCATAGGAACAAGTATCTATGGATTTTATCAAAGTTCTTCCTATCACTTCATCACATAATGATATGATATGGAAAATAGTTGATAGGTTTAGTAAATATGCATATTTCATTCCATGTCAAAAACCGTTTTCTATACATGAGGCTACAAAATTCTTCATCAAACACATTTTCTCACATCATACTTCACAATGTTCATGAGCACATTAGAAAACGTTAGGAGCGCTATACACGTAATATCCATACAAAATGATTAGCCAAGGATTTCAAGGAAAATGATATGGTATGGTTGCATATCATTAAAATACTTCTCAAAAATATTTTGCAGCATCCTAAAATCAAACTTGCACCATGCTATTATGGACCGTTTCACATTATACAAAAAAATAATAATAATTCATTTAGATTAGATATACCATCTCAATGGAATGTACATAACTCTTTCCACATTAGTTTACTTAAACCATTTAAAGGAACTTTAACACTCACTCCACTTCTTGATGACCCTCCTTTAAATGAAAAACAATCTAAAATCTTAGTTCATCATAACATAATTGATCATGATGTCACCACTACATGCACATGTACTCAATATCATTGAAGAATGTCAATGGATACATAAAACACAATTAACACTCTATTATGACCACTTAAGTTTTTCATATCATACAGAAACACATTAATGTAACTCCTCCATAAACATTTCCATGCATGTGTTTTTACATGGAACATGCTTATTTTTGTTTAGTGATGGAACATGTGACTGGCCATCCATGTTTATTTTTATTTTATCAACTAAAACCAGTTGCTTTCTCAATTGAGATAGTTTGTAAATAAACCCACGTCAATGGTTCTATTGTTAGAAACAATTAGTAAAGTAGTGGTTAGAATAAGGGTCATTGTTGACCACAATTTATGATATTAAAAGCAAAGGCTTTCTACAAAAATACAAAACAAATAATTTTTGGATTGTAAATTTATTAATATATTAATGTGTTTTGGTGTTTTTGATCTTGGAGTTGAAGGTTCATGAGGGCATGAAAGGTGTGAAAGGAGGGACATCAATAATTTGATTTATAATTTATATTGTTTATAGATAAACCCATGTAAAGGGTTCTATTGTTAGAAATAGTTACTAAAGTAGTGGTTAGAATAAGGATCATTGTAGATCCTAATTCTTGATATTAAAAGCAAAGGCTTTCTACAAAAGTTACCAACTTTTACTTTCACTTTCACGCATGCTTTTTGAAGTCGCTCTCATGTAACCACTATTTCGACATAATAAAAAATTCCTATAAATACATGCACTCTGTGGACTATCGAAAAAGAGTGCATCAGAAGAGATTACAACCAATAATGCATTGTGTCACATCTCCTGGCATGTCCATCTTTCTGTGTATTTTTAGCATTAATAATGTCTATGTGCACGTGAGATAAGATCCTGATAACAAATTGCATTGAAATCCTATGCGAGTGTTTCGATACTTCTTGTATGGCTTAGTGTCAAATATCAATGATTCCGAAAATACGTTCAAATCCCATTGTTAGAATGCTCCAAAATTTATCCTTAAATATAGTTGTGAATCACTGGACATCACGCTTCTAGGCTTCTGCATACTCCAATGGGGTTTCGATCACCAATATTGAAAGGATGGGAATGAATATTCATCAAACTTGTTTCCAAGCTTAAATAATTGAAATGCTTGAAAACTAATGACTAGAAATTTCATAGTGGTTCCAATGGCCCTTATGCCTTCCACTATCTACTTCCTCTCTTTTTGGAGACCTATTTACAAGGAGCGTTGTAAACTTAAGATCACTTGTAGGAACTTTCTTTAGACTAGGGATCCGAATTGTAGCCATGTGTGAAAAACAGAATGGCATTTATGCTACCTTCCTAAGTAAATAACCAACATAAGTTCTAGTCCCAATTTCTCTCAATGTGAAGCTTCTCCCTCTTGCTCACTTTCCTTAATGTAACAACCATCATCTCAACACGCTTTCCTTCTCCAACACCATCCCCAAGGGTTTGGATCTGGTTTCCTCCTCTTGAGAAGCATGAAACACTCTTCAAGCACATTGTTACCTCACTTTAGACTACAAATAGGTAGCAAGTATATGGAAAAATAACTCCATTTGGTTACCCACATAGGGGATTCTACATACAACAAAAGAAGACATTCCTAGGCATAAGAATACTAATAGAAAAAACATTGATTATTGGAAATAGGTTTTAACTATGACAAGAAACAATAGATTAAATTCAATGATTTGGAGAGCAATATGAGATTGGATTACAAAAAATGAAGTTTCATCAAAAGAAAAATCAAAGTTTAGGGAAGAGGGGATGTGCACTTTCTTGATTTACAATATCTAAGGCCTTTTGTGAGATAAGGAAAATAAGCTACAAGATATTATAAGGACTTTAAGATGCTCCAAATTTTCCTTCATCCTCAACAATTGTTGGGGTTTGAATTGGACTTGAATGATGTGTATTGAAATTTCCTATGGTTTGGCACCCTTTGTTCGAGGAAAAAAAAGTGATGTGTCCCTAGCTAAAGCTCCACAAAGGAACTCGGACCAAGTTCTTCAGAAATTCAAGAAGGAGTGTTGTTTGTGAAACTTTGGTAGTTATTCTAAGATATTTTACTTGAAATCATAGACAATACATATGCAAAAGAAAAATGAAGAGAAGAGTGTACTCACAAAATGAAAGATTGTGAGAGACTCAAAGTGAGCAATCCAAGAAATGGATAAACTCCCATGGATTAGAAATGAGCATGCGAAGAGCATGAAGTAGGCTCACCAAGCCTCTAACAAAGTACAAAATGGGGAAGATAACCTCCTTATATAGATTTGGAGGAGGCTCTCTATAGTACATCATATGTGATATGATTCTTCTTGAAGGAGAATGAATACATGGTAGAAGCAAATGGCAAGGTACCCAAATACAATGAGATACAACTGAAGTAAGTTAAAATGGATTGTCTCCTAGGTACAAATTGAGATGCACTTATACAGATACAAATGGACATGATTGATATGAACTCATGTTGTCAATACATCCCTTGGAACTCCATTTTTGAGCAATTGAATGTTGTAGAGGTCCATGAAGCACTAGAGCAGAAGTAGAGGTAGAGCCTTTCAAAACATGTCTACTAGTTGCTTTTACAAGGCAAAATGCTTTTGAATAAGCTCATGAGAGAAGATCTTCTTGTGAATTAAGTATTACTAGATCTCAATGTGACTTGTCCAAGCATTGAACGCTAGACTCTTGGTCATCACCAAGGTTGACTAGTTATTGGTGTAGATGCATGTAGGTGTATCGTGCAAAATACGAGTTTTAGATAATAAATGTTCAAGTTGTATGACCTCACATGTTACAAAGTTAGATGCTTATTACTCATACTCTATGGATGATAAAGAAAATGTAGGCTTCTTCTTACTTTCTCAAGATCTCTGTCTTGAGCCAAGTAAGAATATGTATTCAAAAGTAGACCATCAAGAATAAGGATCACCAATCTAATCTCAATCAGAATATCCTAAAAGATTGATCCCCTATGTACCAAAGACCATGATTTTTGGTGAGGGCAAGGTAACAAAGTAATTTTTTAGTACCTTTCCAATGTTTCTAATGATGTGATGTGCAATCTAGCTTATTATACGAATCACATAGGCAATGTCTATCCACATGTGCACTAGGTAAAGTAAAGACTCGAGTAATTGTCAATAATTATATACATCTAGAGACTGGTTAAATGCCCTTTAGTGCGATTTTGATGTTGGGATCAAGTGATGTAGATAGTGAGCAATGTTTGTCCATGTTATACCTAGAAAGTATCAGAACAATACTTCTTTAAAGAGAGAAATATGTCTTCTTTCATCTACAAAACTTCCGTGCTTAAGAAGTAGTGAAGCAAGCCAAGATCCATCATTGAGTACTCAAAGTGAAGGTGATAGATGATGAACCCAATACGATCATCATTTGTAAAATCAAGCCATCCACAAAAAGAACAATGATAAAACTAGGGACTCTTTCTAATAGATGTAGAGGTTAACACTGATACTGCTTGTATACAATTCTTTATGTTCAATGAAACTGTGTAATTTCTCATCCCAAGCCCTTGGAGCATACATAAGTCCATAAAGTGATTTGTGAGTTTTTAGAAATGATCTTCGTTTCCTTTGATTTGGAAATCTTCATGCTATTCCACATGTACCTATATACATACACACACATATGCATCTAAATACACACAAATATGCATATACATACATACACATATGCAGACACATATGAATACACATCCATATGCATACACACGCATATGCATACACATGCATATGCATACACATGCATATGCATACACACACATGCATAAACATACACACACATATGCATATACATACATACACATATGCATACACATGAATATGCATACAGACACATATGCATCTACATACACACACATATGCATATACATACATACACATATGCATACACATGCATATGCATACCCACATATGCATATACATACACACATATGCATACATACATACACACAAGCATATGCATACATAAATACACACATATGCATACACACACTTTTTAATTTAACTAAATATATATAAAAAAGAGAAGGAAAAAATTAGAATATATAATTAAATATATATAAAAATAGGATTTTTGTATAGATAAATAAATATGAAAATAGCTAGTCTTTTAATTAAATATATAAAATTAGGATTTTAGGGGCTTTTATCAAATTAAATATATGGAAATAGGATTAGGGTTTTAGGTTCTTTTCACATGCATACACACATATACACACATAATATAGATACACATATATATACACATGCACACACACACATATACATGTTTTAGGTCTAGGTCTTTAGGATTAGGGTTTTAGGTTTTTTACATACATATAATAAAAATAAACATATATAAGTAAATTTATAAAAGGTAGGCCTTTAGTATCAGAATAAATAATATATGTAAAAATAGGTCTTTAGTATAGATAAATAAATATATATAAGAAATTATATATAATCATATATATATTTAAATACATAAAAATAGGTTTTTAGTGTGGATAAATAAATATGAAAAGAGCTAGTGTTTTAATTAAATATATATAATTTAATATATGTAATTCAACATATATAATTAAATATATTAAATTAGTATTTTAGGGCTCTTTAATCAAATTAAATATATAAAAATAGGATTAGGGTTTTTAGGTTTTTTACACATGCATACACACAAATACACATATACACACATAATATATGTACACATACACATATATATACACATGCATACACACATATATATTTTTTGGTCTAAGTCGCTTTGATTAGGGTTTAGGGTTTTTACATATGCATAACATATATACACATATACACATATATACATGTTTTATGTCTAGGTTTTTAGGACTAGGGTTTTAGGTTTTTGAGGTCTTTAGTATAGATAAATAAATAAATATATATATATATATATATATATATATATATATATATATATATATATATATATATATATATATATATATATATATATGTATATATATATATATATATATATATATATATATATATATATATAGATATATATATATATATATGTAATTAAATACATACAATCAAATATATAAAAATAGAGGTTTATTGTTTTCTAAGTAGATTGAATATATATAAGGAAAAGAAAATAAAAAAATAGAATATATAATTAAATCTAGATAAAAAATAGGATTTTAGTATAGATAAATAAATGTCAGAATAGCTATTGTTTTAATTAAATATCAGAATAGCTATTGTTTTAATTGTTTTTTTATCAAATTAAATGTACAAAAATAGGATTAGGGTTCTTAGGCTGTTTACACATGCATACAGACATATACACATATACACACATAATACTTGTAAATATACACATATAGATACACATGCATACACACATATACATTTTTTAGTCTAAGTCATTACGATTAGGGTTAAGGATTTTTACACATGCATATCATATATACACATATACACATATAATACATATACATATATACATACATATACACATGCATACACACATGTACATGTTTTAGGTCTAATTCTTTAGGATTAGGGTTTTAGGTTTTTTTAGGTCTTTCGTATAGATAAGTAAATAAATATATATAATTAAATATATACAATCAAATATATAAAAATAAATATTTAGTGTTTTTTAATTAAATTAAATATGTATAAGAAAAAGAGAATAAAAAAATTAGAATATATAATTAAATCTATATAAAAAAGAGGATTTTATGATAGATAAATAAATATTAGAATAGCTAGTGTTTATATTACATACATATAATTAAATATATAAAATTAGGATTTTAGGGTTTTTTATCAAATTAAGTATATAAAAATAGGATTAAGGTTTTAAGGCTATTTACTCATGCATACACACATATACACATATAAACACATAATATATGTACACATACACATATATATACACATGCATACACACATATACATGTTTTTGTCTAAGTTGTTATGATTATGTGGGTGAAAGTGTGCCATGTACTTTTGGCCATCCTTATTGTAGCTAGATCAAAGAAAATTCAGAATAGAATTTGTGCAACTTAGGACACTTACCTCAAAGAAAATAGCTTTAAGTTTTTGGGAATCGTCAATGTTTTGAGCGATTCCTTAGTTTTCTTTGCAAGATGTCACTAAAATCTACGAAATTCATTGGAGTAATGCTATTTAACTTGAAGCAAGCTCAAATGAATGTCAACTTAGACTTTAAAACCTTTGAAGATTGAGTGGTATCTTGTATAAAACATCTATTTGGAATGCTTGATTTAGGTAACTTTTCCAAACGGCTATCCATTTTCTTTCCTAAAAGGAATTAAATACTCTAAGTCAAATCTAGAAGACTTGAAAAGTGGAAAAAGAAAACTAAAACTCTACAGAACCAATTCAAACTTCTAAGATACATGAACTTGTTGTGAGTCAAAATCTATGTGAGTCAAGCACTAGCTTTTTAAATATCTATTTCAACATGATAGTAGAGCATTTTCTCTATCCTTAAGAGAAGTAAAATAGATTCTAGAAAATTCTAAGATACTTGAACTTGCTATGAGTCAAAATCTATGTACCTCAGCACTAAGTTTCCAAAGATGTATTTCAAGAAGATACTCGAGAATTTCTCTATCCTTAAGAGAAGTAAAATAGATTCTTAGAGAAAAACTAATCATCATCCAACCATTAGTTACTAGTGTGGTATCGAATCTCAATGTCACAAGCCACCAAGATTTATTGATATGGTTTTCTTATTTTATTGAAGTCATTAAAGCCTCCTCATAGACCAAGTTAATCTCTCCTTCATTCAATATCTTAAGACTATTTACTTGGAGTATGCCATTTATGCATTATTAGGCAAGATATTGATGACACCAAGTTGCAACATCAACTCAACACTTTCAAACTAACTTAGTCTTTCCAACCGTAATTGAAAATATAATTTCAAAGTTCTATTTCTTTATAAATTTATCAAATATTTTCTCATAAAGATAACTTTATCTTGAAGGTTTCCATAATTCATTTAAGAACATGCTTTGTCATGTTTGAATTATATATATATATATATATATATATATATATATATATATATATATATATATATATATATATATATATATATATATATATATATATATATATATATATATATATATATATAATGGATAACATATGAGGAGGAAGATTTGGTCTACACATAGAGCTATATAGCTCATTGACTACCAAAACACACACACACACACACACATAGAGAAATAGTGAGAAAGAAATAGTTACTTAAAGTTGGAAGAAATCACTCAACCAAGTGGGGGGCTTGCTTAGAAAGGGGAATGATTGCTTACTAAGATTCCTAAAGAGCTAAAACATGTGAGATACGACTCGTTGGAATTACCTTGTGTGTTAGAAAATATACCCTAAAAGATAGGAAGCTCTTTTCCTAGAAAATAGAATCCATCACACCTTAGGTGATTGATTGGGAGATGTGATGGGGATTCAAATTCAAATTGAATGCACCCATTTTGGTGCTTGGATCCTTTCTTCTTCATGGTACAAGTGTTAACACAATGATGGTTCATGAGCTCTTAAGGTTGGATCTTGATTTCCAACACCCCTGTTAGCCGTCGGAAAAGAACTCATACTTTTGTAATATATATTCTGAAAAGTCGCACGCATCATGTAAAGGCATAGCGCAAAGTTGTAACCTTTGGGGCAATATTAATATAAGAGTCGCATGAAGCAGAAGGTGTAGTCACCGGAGTGTTCATCTGGGCGAGAGCCGGAAGCAAAGTGTTGGTTGTCAAACTCTGTGTCACACTGTGTCTTCTGTCAATTCTGTCGATTAAGTTAAATCAGTACGTGAACGTTAATGAAATACTAAGTAAATTGACTAATGCGATAAGTGAAGAAGTTGTATGGTACACTGTCTAATGTGGAAGTGTCTTGAAGAACGTATGCAAATAGTACTGAGAAGATAATCCCATTTAGTGCGTAAATTCGCTGAAATAGTACAAATTTAGTCTGTAGATTTGGGAAAATACAAATAGGGCCTTTGTTTACAGACACCTAACCATCCCGAGAACCCAGATTGAATCCGATTTTAAATAGATAACTTAATCTGAAGTCTAAGTTTAAACACTAGCACCGTTTGTGGGAATAGTTTTGGTTCCGATTGATTGAGACCGGAATAGTTTTGGTTCCAACTGCCCTTATCCCTCTTCCTCCTCCAACTACCATTCCCGATATTGCTGCCGTTCTTGCCGTTGCGCCTTCACTTGCCATTCGTGAGGCATCAACCCATCTCCTCTCCTCTCCCTACTACTCTCCACCCTCCTCACCTCATTTGCTCTCTGCCTCATCATCACAGCCTCCTCCTTCTCTTCCCCCCCAATAGTAATGTTGAAGGAATTGGCATCTATGGGCCAACTTCTTATTCTATTTTCTCAACGGCTGCCTTTCTAGATGAAGATGCCAACTCAAACAATTCAATAGGAGCTCCAGCGTAAGGTTGACCTTCTAGAAGCAGATACCGCACCCCTTCAAGAGGAAGTTCTTGCTGCGAACGTTGAGACCAATACCTACGAAGAGCGGATTCATCTTTTACAAGTCAAATTGAATGAGAAGAACGTTCTCCTTGCTGCTCGCGGTGAAGAAATTTCTCACTTAGAACAACTGGTACGTGATAAAAAAGATGCCAGGGTTGCGCTAGGAAATCTGCTTGAGGATACACGTGCAGATCTTGCTTAGGTGGAGTAGAAAGGACAGGAAATGGCAGACCTTGTTATGCAGAACACTGAAGAATTAAAGAAGGTGTCTGCAAAACATTTTTGAAAAAGTCGTGATTTGGAAATGAAGATTGGCCTGACTATTCAGTTAAAGAAGGAAATTATGGGTGTGTAAAAGGAGAGAGAAGACTTTTACAAGACAATGCAGTTTCAAGCTCATGAACTTGAAAGAAGAGAAAAGGAGTTAGGTGTTCATGCAGATAGGCTCTCGCAAATTGATGCCGATATAGCAAAAATGAAGCTGCGATGAGACGGTGCTCTGGCCAATGATTTTTATCTATAGGAATCTTTTTTGCAGACTTAGACGGAATTACTTATCAGTCAAGTTAAAGCTGCCAGTTCGGTTAGAACTAATGCACAACTTATAGAACCAGCTATTTTGAAAGATATGCTAGATTCCCTCAAGTAGAAGATTACACACACATTTAAATTAGCTCGGACTATGTATATTCATGGAATCATAGATGAGCCTTGATTTTGTAATCACCATTTTTGGGTTCGAGTCCACCGTGCATGCTAGTGTTAGCTGCCGGAAAGGAACTCATACTTTTGTAATATATATTTTGAAAAGTCGCATGCATCATGTAAAGGGGTAGCGCAAAGTTGTAACCTTTGTGAGAAGATTAATAAAAGAGTCGCGTGAAGCAGAAGGTGTAGGCACCGGACTGTTCGTCTGGGCAAGAGCCGGAAGTGAAGCGCTGGTTGTCAAACTCTGTGTAACACTATGTCTTCTGTCAATAGTGTCAATTAAGTTAAATCAATACGTGAACCTTAATGAAATACTAAGTAAATTGAATGTGATAAGTGAAGAAGTTGTACGATACTGTGTTTGATGTGGAAGTGTGTTGAAGAACGTATGCAAATAGTACTGAGAAGATAATCTGGTTTAGCGCATTAATTCTGTGAAATAGTACACACTTAGTCTGTAGATTTGGGAAAATACAAACAGGGCCTTTGTTGACAGACCCCTAACCATCCCAACAACTGAGATTGAATCACATTTTAAACAGATAACTTAATCTGAAGTTTAAGTTTAAACACCCCCCTCAAGCTTCAACCTTCAAGCCTTCATTCAAGTAGCAATCATTCAAATGCCCCGTTTGAACCTTAGAATCTTGAAATGCTTTGGTGAACATGTCAACACACTCATCATGGGTACTTATATTTTGGGCTTGCACTTCCTTAGCTATCACCTTTAATTTGATGTAGTGGTAGAAAATATATTGGATCTCCAAGGTGTGAGATCTTGAATTCTCGGTTGACTCTTTTCTTCATGTGTTTGATTCCTTCTTCATGAAGGATCATACTTACTTTGTTTGTATCCAAAAACTACAAAATAGTCCACAAGCCTTTGATTCCCCCTCTTCAATATGCGAACATAAAACATTTTGGTTTATGTTTAAATTTTATTGGTTGGTCCATGCAAACCACTTCGTCGAGCTGTACATTTAGAATCCCTTCAAGTTGATACATCTTCAAATCCTTGCTAGCGGAAATCCAATGATTGTTTTGATATGAGTTACATTTGCTACATGAATAAGTGCCTCTTCATAGTCTATACAATATTTCTAAGCAAAATCTTTAGCTACAAGTCTTGCTTTATCCCTAGCAATACTATCATCTAAGTTATTCATGACCTTGTATGCCCACGTATTTGGAATTACCTTCATGCCTTTGTTCGTGAGATCTAATTTCCAAGTGTTTTTATCTATTCGAGAAAATTTAAGCCTCTTCAAGCAATTTCTTCTGCGCATTTTGAATGACATCATGTGAGGTGAAGAGTATCACGTTTAACAGTATTCTATCATATCAGATTCTATTATTGAGCATATAGTAAGCATTTCGGATAACTTTTGTAAATAATTAACTCTTCTTTCAGCGAATAACGCTTCTTAGATTCATTGCACAACCTTCCATCAACCCAAGCTTAAATTATTCCACTATTATTTCATTAAAAAAACAAACTTTTCCCTTGTTGTGAATGTGGAAAGCATCAGCATTTATGTATAAATCACTTTGTGAACAACGTGTTTCATTGCCTATTATTCTTAGCCTAGTGGATGATTTACGTTCGATGAAAATTGAACTATGTTCAAATTCCATTTTTTGCAACTATGGAAATTCTCTCTTACTTTCGAAAACATATTTCTTTTGAATAGAGGCAAGATTACATGTTTTTGAATATGTGTTGTATCCAAAACGTTCTCATAATTTAATGGATAGGCATAATCTCTTTCAAATCAATGTTCTAGCTTCAAACCTCCTATCTTGAAAAAAGTGTATTCGAAAATCCTTTTTTGCATGAAAAAATAGGAAAAATAAGAGTTCAAATGATTTGTTTGAGGAAAAAGTTTATGCTTTACCACAAAAGAATATTTTTTTAATATCTCATGCTATGATCTCAAAAGTATTTCTATTTAAACTTCATTAGCAATTGTTTACACATGAATTGCATTGATACTGGTTTTATGTTTGAAATTGTATTTGTGCATATGATAAAGATGACACGAAAGATGATCTTTCCTATACATTCACAATGAAATTAGTTCATAACGATACGCTTTCCAATGATGAGAATAATGATCTTTCAACTTGTATGAAAATTGATTTTTCCTAAAATCTAGAAGATATGATAAGACTTTTTAAGTATGCTAATAAACTCCCTTCTTGAGTTTCTATCCATCACTTCAAATTTCATGAAGCACCCCATGTGCATCGTGTTTCTAAATACTGATACTTGGAATTTGTCCACCCAACAAAGCACCTTCACCACAAGGAATACGAGCGCATAGAGATTGTTAAGGCGACACAATTTCGTCACTATAAAATTTCAAAAAGCATCACAATAAGCGTTGATCATGCATTGTCAATTAAACGACAAGCAAAATGTTGTTTTCTTCGACATGTGGCACGGCGGGATGTGTGATGCTCACAGTGACCGTCGCTTAAGTTTAAAAAAGCTTCGCATAAGCAATGCTAACTTGCATCGCATAAGTGACAATAGATAACGTCGCTCATCTGCCACCAATTGTAGTGGTTTTTACAATGCCTTAGCATCACTTACACAAATGCCTATTGACAAAAAAAGAATTCAACCGTTGGATGCTCTTCAATCGGCATGTTCACGCATCTGATAAAAAGCTCTCCAATGTCCACAATTGCACTCTGCTTATGAGTTAAAAAAAGTTTATGTAGAATTGTTGTTTTGCCTAAGCTCTATCGTATTGTCTCTCTCTATCTCTGTTTCTCTCTTTCTAGCTCTTTCTCTCTTTGAATTGTCTCTCTCTCTCTCTCTCTCTCTCTCTCTTTATTGTAAGTTGTTCAAGAATGTAAGTACTATTTCCATTCTTTGTATATCATTTGATTTTTGTCATTTTCATTAACTAGCATACTCACACTTATTGATATCCACATATACACTTATACATGCATGTGTATATGTATATATATGTGTATGTGTGTACGTATGTGCATATATATATGTATGTGTATGTATATGTGTATATGTGTGTACATGCATGTGTACATACATATACACACACATACACATGCACATGCAAATACACATATATACACATATACACTTACACATGCACATGCACATACATACACATATACACTTACACATGCACATGCACATATCTACATATACACACACATACACATGCATGTGGACATACACATACATACACATATATAGTTACACATGCACATGCACATACATGCACATGCACATACATGCACATGCACATACATGCATATACACATATACATATGTACATACATTCATATACACACACATATTTCATACATATACATGCACATACGTACACACATGTGAATCAATTATATAATTAAAGTACTAAAACACATGCTTAATATAAACGATAATAACACTGAATAGAACATAACTTTACATTACTTAATACCATACACATAAGTCAAAACATAACTGAAATGAACTATATATATATATATATATATATATATATATATATATATATATATATATATATATATATATATATATATATATATATATATATATATATATATATATATATATATATATATATGTGTGTGTGTGTGTGTGTGTGTGTGTAAATACATATCCAATGTCATAATCAAGAATTCTAATCATCATCATGATCACCCTATGATGATCGAGATCATCCCTCTTGTGTCTCTCTCTCCACCTCATCAATATCTACCTCTCCATAATACTAATGTATTACATATAACAAACATAAATAAATAAAACAATTAAAACATCCATAAACTTAAAATAATTATATAAAATTTAATAATACTCACAAAGGAATCCAAATGATCTCGCATATACTCGCTCAAATGCGGATATCCAAAATGTGTAGCATACTCGATCTCATGTTTCGTAGGATATTAGCTATAATCCTTTTGTCGCATTGAAACAAACAAAAAGATTAGTTTCTTACATTTTAACTAAAATAAAAAATATACGCACAATAACACATATACTTACAAATGTAGCTACAAAACCACGATGGCCCATTTGGCCTAGGTGTGATGTGTGCCCTGTAATAAAGTAATTCTATGATCTAGGGATTCGATCGATTCAGACGGATCTGAAATCAGACACCGTTTGGTCATCCACGTGTATGACCAAAGATCTCGAGTTTAGACTTACTAGGAGGACTTGTGCTCTTGTGAATAATTCATCCACTTCGCTTAGTGGTTAAGTCTCAAGGATGTGAAGGAGGAGGTCTTGGGCTCAATCCCCATGGGGGACATGGGGAGAGTATTTTTGCTGAAAGAGAGCTTGAGCCTTCTAGAAGCATCCGTAACCCGAGTTAACTGGGACACTTGGCACACATGCAATTACATGGATGACACATGGATGGCTAGTATCCACCTACCCAAGAAGGCAGTCCCCTGGAGAGAGCTATATATAGAGGCATTTGGTTTGGAGGAGAGTCATCTCTCTAGCACGTGGTGGTCGTAATCTTGCATTGGTATCAGAGCTTAGGCAAGCTTCCATGGTGACCTTGGTGGTTCATGATTTTCTTTAGATGTAGACCTTTCTTTCATCAACGCATCACCAATATTTCAGCATATTTGTCATCAAAAGCTCGTGGGAGGCTGTCTTTTTTGGTCACGGATGTGCAGAGTTTTCTCGAATCTCTGTTGGTGGCGCAATAGAAAGCTTCAATGGAAGCTATTCCAAAAAATGTGTTATTATTGTTGTGATCACCAATCGAAGCCGCGACCTTCCTGAGGAGGCATCTTCCTTCTACCGATAAGAGGAACCCGCGTTCGTGTTTTCTTTTCCTCGAAAATCCATAAGGACTCTATAGCCGGTACTGCAACAGATTTCAAATTAGAACCAAAACGTAACTTCAGACATTGGCGCCGGAGAAATCGAAGCCGCAACCTTCTTATGGAGAATTCATTTGTCTATTTAAGAAATCAAGTTGTTTTTCTGTGCTTCTGTTCCTTTTGGAAAGGACATTTCTCCATGGTGCACGCTGCAGGAGCTCCTAAATCATAGAGCAAAAGGAGATGATCTTGCTGTGTAAAAAGAGGCCTCGAACATACGATCTTCCTGTGAAAACACTTCATAGTATCCAATACGGTAAGTTGCTTATGTAATTTTATTCTCCAGGGCATATTTAGATGCCATATTTGGGCATTGTGGAAGCTCATAGAGCACAAGCAATACAGGATTTCTGCATGGGTGCCCTATCACGTAGAAACTTCGAAGCAGTCTGCCTGCGGTGATTTAAAGTTTGATTTACAGAGAAGCTCCAATGTCCGAATCAAATATATAAAATATGACTTCAAGGGTGTGAAGTCAGCTGCACGGAATCGCACCATTATGCATTGTATGAGCCACACTGCCTATTCCAATGGAGTGAAGGCAACATTTGAACTCTTTATGAGCTGATTATGGGCCTATTGCTCTAATCTTGAAGCGGGCAAGCCGCTGTTGCATCGATCTGCTGAGGAGGAGTCCAGAGACAACAAAAAATTAAGATGATCTGCATTTGTGTCTTCCTACAGCTCTGAAGGGATGAACTTGCTACGTATTTCTCGGAAATAGCTCTTTCATCCATGAGAGCAATGGCTTGAGTGCATTCAGTCTGACTTAGGATGCACGTGAGATAGCCCACAGGGCTACATTTAAGTGGATGGCATCAGTCCAGGGTAAAAATTCTCGCACAAAAAGGAATGTTTTCGTCCTCGTCAGTAGCAGGGCTCAAACTAATAATTGGACTCTTCAGAGCTACGTGTTTTACCAACTAGCTTCGGTGGTTGTGCATCATATATCTCAATCATTCGTTCGTCTGCGATGAATTTCTGTCCTTTGAGTGTAGACGACAAGCTTTGAGGAGCGCAGATTTACGAGATTAGAATTCGTGACCAGAGGGTATAGAAATGCTTCGTGAAGCTACAAGCTAGTTCTGAATTAATTTCGAGATTATTATGTTCATATTATGTGTAGTTCTCTGAAATCGAATCCATAAAACAGCCGGGTTTGGAACTCGGGTCGCAGCTAGAGAGGCTAGTGTTATAACCAGTATTCCACGCACCCTTGTTTTGAATTCAGATCCAGACGATTTTGATAAGATCATATGATTTACTATTAGCGAAGGCACCAAGATAATACTATCTCCAACCCAAATTCTCTTGAGTTTATCGGCATCATCGGAAGGACGTAGCTAATCATGAGATAAGTATTTTCCAAGTTAATGATTGGTTTCAATATTTGTTTTTAGCTCTCTGCTTTCATGTAGGATGCATTTTTATCATTGAAGTATGGTTATAAACTTCATTCTTAATAATATTGATGAAAATTATGGAAACCTACATGAAAGAGAATAAAGATATTGAAAGACTTTAAACAAAAGCATAGGCATGCATCTACAAAAGATTGTTGGTGCATCTCTCGTTTTAAAATAATGTTTTCATGCACCATACACATTTTCTTCTTGCTTGAAAAAAGGAATAGTATGCACTCAAGTCTGTGCACATGTATATTTACAACGTTTTGTAATGTAGAAGGTAGTTTGTTTGCCCATGAATGATTGGACGCACAAATGCCAAGCTCAAGAATTGCTTGATTTAAGTTTAGTGCATAAGAGGAGAATGCCAACATATGCATGGACTCACATGCATTTGCATGCAAGGCATTTACAAGTGCATGATTGTTTGTTAAAAACTTATACTTTCGTTACCTCCTTTTTCTAACTTGACTTAGATAGCTAGGAAATTAGCAAACTAGATAGTTGCAAGGCTCTTGGTTATCGTGCAACTCAAGTAGCTAGTTTGTTTTCCTAGATGTGATACTTATATATCACAAATTAGGAGTCTTGATTAGGAAAAGCAAGCCCTTCGAAAGTAAGTATTCAATTTTCTAGCTCATTGGAATGGCAAGAAAATAGAGCTTTACTTAGTTTTGTTTAAGCTAATTAGAGCTTAAAGAAGAAACCCAAGTAATCTTTAGGAATTAAGCTACTTTGTATAGATAAGCCAACAAAGAAAATAGTCTGGTTAACTATTTCCTTGGATTAAAAGAAATATTTTTTGGACAAGCAATAAAGCCTTAAGTCTAAGTCTTGTCCAAATGTAAAGAATTTCTTTTGAAGATCATTCTAGTTAAGAAAAAGATTCCAAAATGAATCATTGTACTGAAAAACAAAAGATTCTAAGATAAATCATTGGCTTAATGTTACTTGATTCCTAGGTAGGAATCTAAAGCTCTTGAAAGAAATATATCTCCCTAGATGTGTGTTTCAAGTGAGTTTAAAAGCAAGTAGTTCCCAACAGATGCCAAACCTTTGGTATGCTTACTTAAGTCCAAATAGTGATATAACCTAAAGGTATATCAAAGATTATTAGCTTCGGAATCTGAAACGAATTAGTGTTCACCTGGACTTAAGATTGAGGGAAAGATCTCTAAACATCCCATGGGTAAGCAAAGAAGTTTTTTGGTAGTTCGGAGATCTTAAAAATAAAGACTAAGTCTTTATTTTAGTCACAAGATCAACTAAACTTGATCAAGCTCGGCCATGATTGTTCAAGAACGTGTGATTGGAACTGCTTTGCAGATTGCCCAGGTATTGGAAATAAAATTCCTTTTGGGAATTATTCACTCACGTTCTATTTATCGAATGGAAAAGTGTGAAAAGAGTAAGCTATTCCAAGTCTAAATAGAGAGAATAAATTCCAAGAATGTAGTCTACAACCATGAAGACAATACTTAAGTCTATGGAAGGTAAAACATAAATGTTTGCCTATCCTTAAAGGGATTTTGGTACAAATCCAAAGAGCCTAAGCGGATGCTTAGACTTAAGCAGTACAGAGATTTCTATTTAAAGTCCCTGGGGTAGGTACATAAAGCATGAGTAAGAAAGGAATCTAAAGACAAGAGGTCAAAAGCTCTTGCCACTACAAATTGGTCAAGAATAAACCAATTGAACTTGAATCTGTTAAAATTCAAGTACTTGGAATTCTGATTGTTTTCATTTAAAAACCTAGCAAAGAAGGATGAATGTTCCATCAAAGAGTTTTCAAGACCCCAAAGGAAAGCAGAAGATCATGAATCGATCAAGTGAAGGGATCAAAACCTAGAAAATCTAGTTAGAGGTTATGCCTAAAACTTTAAATTTCTTTTAAGGAATTGAAGCAAGAAGTTACTCTATCAAGAGATGTTGTGACTCTAGGATAAGTATCACCCACATATTAATGTGAATATAAAATAGGGTGGTATGGGACACCAGATTTTATACTTATATTCATGTAGGAAAGATGCACATCGAGCCATGGGATGATAATTATCTTTTATTCCTAGTTTGGATCTTGAAGTTAGGTTTAATCCTCAAGGGAATTAAAACTTCAAAGAAGGATTTTAAATTCAAGGAGGATAAAAGTAGTATCTCCAGATATTTCAAGATAACTTCAAGATCAAGGAAATAAAAGATATGAAGTAAGTAACTTCCAAGATCTTCTTGAAACACTTCAAGATAAAGTGTTACAGTAAAAATATTTCATAAATTTATGAAAAAGTCAAACTCTGACTTTGAGTGGATCTTTCATTTTTAGTATTCTCTCTCTTGCTTTTTCCCATCTCCCATGAGATGTGACTCGTAGTTTGTCTTTTTCTGCCAGACATGCGAACATGTATGAACATCGTGCATGAACAAGATCCAATGGCACTCGATACACACGAGTTCATACTCTCTCTATTCTTTCCTCCCATCATTTACAAGTACAAATGATAGATTGTTCTCTTTTGTCTTCTTTTGCCAAACATAACTATTCAATTGTGTCCATTGGTGGAGAGAATCATGTCCACTGCAAAGTCTATTTTGTCATTTTTTGATAGTCATGTCTTCTGAATCCCATCCGTTTATGAAAAACATCCAAGGGATATCATTAGCCACGAATGCATCCTGACTGATCACTCAACTGTAGCTCTCCATAAATAATATTTTTATATTTAAAACCACTAGGGGTTTTTTTCTTCATGAACACTAAACATGATTAGTTTTAATCCCTAAAAATTAGGGATCCTTACAAGGCCCATGCAAGGTTCACTTTTTCCCCTAATGGAAAGACTGAATGTGACTTGAACTTAGTCTCAAGTGAATCATTAATTGAATACAAAACTCATCAACAGAACCAGAGTGCGTCGATACATTGATGTTGGTTACCGCACTAGTATCTTGTGGTTGGATTATGTTTTTGATTTGCTTTGAATCTTTTTGAGAATCTTATTATTTCTTCTAAAGATAGAAAAAATGCTTCAATGTTGAAATAGATCTTTGAGAAGTTAAAGTCCTGAGTCATCTAGACTTTGACTCATAGCAATCTTATGTATCTTCAAAGTTTGAATTGATTGTATAGAGTTTAAGTTATTTCTTTCCACTTTCCAAATCTTTTGGAATTGGCTCAGAAATGGTATCTGATTCCTTTTGCAAAAGACTAGGGTTAACCGGTTAGAAATAGATAAATTGAACATCCTAGATAGATGTTATGCACAAGAACCTTTTCAATCTTCAGAAGATAATAAGTCTAAGTGGACTCATTCATAAGAGTTTGCCTCAAGTTTTAGCGCAAATGATTTTGTAGAGTCAAGTATACTCTAGAATTGAAAAATTAGGAATTGCTTAGCAGATTGATAATTCCCAAGAACTTTTAGCTCAAGTTTTTGAGAAAAGTGTCCTAAGTTGGACAATTTTCATTTGAATTTAAATTGGTCAAGTTATATTATGGTTGACTCAAAGAAAATGTTAAAATTTCTTCTATATTTTACATAGGATTTTTAAACTCATTAGGACAAAGTAGTCCTTTAGTCGGGTGGTAAAATCAAGTAACTATTGGATCAGAGTTAACCATTGTACAAAAATCCAAGTTAATCAAGAGTTCTTAAAGTCTTGTGAGGGATAAGAATTTTGCCTTCGTTACTAAGTCCATGCAGCAATCATGCCCAGAACTGGACTAGTAATTTGAATCCACCTATTTCACATGTTTGTGCCTAGATCGCACATCCAGAAACCATGAATTGGTTAGGGATGTTTTTTAGATCACCCGTATTATTCATTCACTACTTTTTACTTTGACAAGTGTATCAAAATGCAAAGCGAGACAGTGTTTTGAATCATTTGGGTAGGGATGCCACCACAGAGATGAGACATGTTCTTCCAATTCTAGAACATGATCATGTTCTTCTAGCTTTAGAGCATGAGGCTCAGGGGTTGCCTACAGTAGATATATAGCTCTATTTTCAAGGACAAAAATATTTTCCAAGGGCAAAGAATGTAAGAAAGTAAGTCTCTGATCTAGGGATCCGGTCGACTCATACAGATCTAAAATCGGACACCATTTGGTCATCCGTGTGTATGACCAAAGATCTCAAATTTAGGAGCACTTGTGCTCTTGTGAAAAAGTGATCCACTTAGCTTAGTGGTTAAGTTTCAAGGATGTGAAGGAGGAGGTCTTCCGTTCAATCCCCATGGGGGACATGGGGAGAGTATTTTGTGCAAAGAGATCTAAAGCCTTCTAGAAGCATCCACTTGAGTTAACTCGAGTTAATTGGGACACTTGGCACAAATGCAGTTACATGGAGGACACATCAATGGCTAGTATGCACCTGCCCAAGAAGGCAGTCCCCATGAGAGAGCTATATATAGAGGCATTTGATTGGGAGGAGAGTCATCTCTCTAGCACGTGGTAGCCGTAATCTTGCATGGCCCGACTCAACTCTCTTCTTTGCAATAGCCAATTTATTTAAAGAAAAAACAAATACATAAATTGTATGCAAAAATGCCTCCTAAAGAGGAAAAAATGAGCCTCGATGGTTCTAGTGTGTTCACACATATCAATCGATTCTCTACTAATGCTAAGTACTTATCAAAAAGTTGAACACATACATTTTTAACTTCAAAGGAAACATAAGAGGGCATCCACACATAACCATGAAAAGGAATACTTACAAGGAAGCCCACTTCAAGTGAAGAAGTTTCTACAAGAATCAAATGCAATGAAGAAGAACATGATCGAGACAATCCATTGGTAGAGATGGATAAAAGTAGTGAATAAAAATTTAAAGAGATGGAAATTGGAGGTGTGAAAACACCAAAGACAAAAGAAAAAGGTTCATTCTAGCACTTGAAGTGAAAAGAATATCAACAAGAGAAAGGTATCTAGTATCATGATTAACAGATGAGTCTTTCATTGTCAAATATTATGCATACATGAGACAAGTAGTTACTTGTGATGAGCCTAATTGTTTTAAGGATGCATGCAAGCATGAAGAATGGAACTACACTTTGAAAGAATAAGTAAAAAGACTTCAGGAAAAATGCACTTGGTCATTGGTGCTTAAGACCAAGGACATGAAGGTGACAAGCAACAAATTAGTATACTAGCTAAAGAGGAATTTAGATAGTATCATATCTAGATATAAATCAAGGATTGTTTCCAATGGTTTTGCACAAAACTAGAGCAGAATGGTTTCTTGAACAATGACCACTAGATGTGAAGAATGGTTTTGAACAATGACCTAGAGCAGAATATTTTCATGCACTAGCTCAAAGGCTTTGTGATCAGAGATATACACTTCATGTGTAGGTTAAAGAAGGATCTTTATTCTCTAAAGGAAATCCCAAGATATTGAAACCAAAGCCTAGAGGAATACTTAGCCAAATGTGGCTACAAGTGATGTCGTCTCAACATTTTGTATGAAGAAGGAAGGTTATCTTGTTGTCTAGGTTTGCATTTATGTTGATGATGTTATTGTTACAATGAATGATGATCCAAATATTAGAGAGATCAAGGTAATCTTGAAGATGAATACAAGATCTTAGGTCTTTGAGAACTAAATTCTTTCTTATGCATAGTAGTAATCCTCAATGAGGAAGGTATATATCTCATGCAAAGGAAGTACATTCTTGATGTACTAGGAAAGTATGGCATGTGTAGTTGCAATGCAATTCCAAATCCAAATCAATATTTTCAAGTAAGGGCTTACTGTGATACAACTTGGACACGCTTGAAGATGATAGGAGGAGTAAAAGTGGCTATGTAGTCAAGATTGGAAGCAAGATTATCGCATGGATCTCCAAGAAGCATCCAAAAATAGCTCTATATTCCACAAAAGCTGCATATAGAGCCTTAGTGCTTTATATTTGTGAGCTCATGTGGCTAAAGAAGCTCTATAAAGGCTTGGAATTGCAATTGAAATAGATCCCCATCATGTGTGACAACATGGGTAGTGTACACCAAGCTTCAAATTTGGTCTTCTATGTTAGGCCAACCACATTGAAGTACACTACCACTTCATCAGATAGAAGGTGATTGAAATGGATATCAAGGTGGGGAATGTGATACCAAAGATCAATTTGCAAATATCTTTACAAAAAGGATGGGAAGGAATGAAGTTTCTGAAATTGAAAAGAAGCATTGATATGGTACATTTAATTCGAAGGCTTGAGTGGAAGTTTTAGAAATAAAGCCTTAAACTTTAGCTTAAGGCTCAAGGGCATCGATAAAAAGTGGAGCAACCATATTTCAGGGATGTTCCGATGTTCAAATGTTCATGTGTTTGTTTTGATGCTCGAATAGAGTATATATGTGTTCTATATATTTGGCTTAAATGTTAGCTAAAGTCTCAAAGGTGTGGATGGCAAGTACACCTTGTAAAGAGTACGCATACAGAAGAAAAATGAAAAGTAAAGTACTCTCACAAAACAAAGAATGTGTGAGACACAAAATAAGTAGACCATGAAATGGGTAAACTCATGTGGATTAGAAATGAGCTTGCCAAGAGATGGAGTAGGCTCCTCAAGCTTCTAACCAAGTACAAATGAGGGGAGAGGCCCTCCTTAAATACATTTGGGAGGGGCTCTCAAAGCTACATCATATGTGGGATAAGTCTTCTGAAAGGAGAATGAATACAACTGGTAGAAGCACATGGCAAGGTACCCAAATACAAAGGAAATACAATGTAAAATGGAAATAGACTAGAAATGGAGTGCCTCCTGGATACAAAATGGAGATGCACTCATGCGGATACAAATGTAGATGAAGTAGGAGCAATCATGTCGTCAACACCCCCTCTGCACCTCCATTTTGGAGTGGTTGAATGCTATAGAGGTTCACCAAGCGCTGAAGTAGATTAATATCTTGAGATATGAGATTTTCGCGGATGAAGTGGTAGTGGATCTCGATGTGCTTTGTCCGAGCGTGGAACACTGGATTCTTGGCAATGGCCAAGGTTGACTGGCTCTCCGTGCGAAGACATGGAGTAGTATCCTGCAAAACACCAATGTTAGATAATAAACGTCGAAGCCAGATGGCCTCACATGCTATAAAGCTGGATGCTCGCTACTCGGCCTCGATAGATGATAGAGCCACTATAGGCTTTCTCCTACTTGCCCAAGAGATAGGTCCTGAGCCAAACAAGAATATATACCCAGAAGTAGACCGTCGAGAATCAAGATCACCAGCCCTATTAGAATCTGAATATCTAGCGAGTTCGATACCCCCTCGATAGCAAAGACCATGATGTGGAGTGAGGGCAAGGTATCAAAGTAGTCTCTGAGCAGCATCCCAATGAGTCTGATGAGGCTGATGTGCAAAGTGACTGAGTATACCAACTGCATAAGCAATATCTGGTCTAGTTTTGGCAAGATAGACTAATGAGCCAACAAGTTGTCGATAGGTGTGCACCTCCATAAGTGATGATGAGTCCTCTATTGTAAGCTTGTTTGGATCGAGTGGTGTAGAAACTCAGCGACACTGGTCCATGTTATATCTAGAAAGTAGATCAGAGCAGTACTTCTTGTGTGATAGGAATATACCTTCTTTTGTTTCCCAAACTTCCATACCCAAGAAGTAGTGTAGTAATCCAAGATCTATCATAGAGTACTCAAGATGAAGGTGTGTGATGATAAATTGGATGCCTTCTTCGTCTGAGCCTGTCAAGATCAAGTCATCTACATAGAGAATGATGATGGCTACTAAAGACTCCTTTTGATAGATATAGATATTAGCATCAGCATTGCTTTTTTGAAATCCCTTGTCTTCAAAGAACTTGTGAATCTTTTCATACCAACCTTGTGAAGCTTGTAGACTCGATCTTCTTTGCCTTTGACCTTGAAGCCTTCAAGTTATTCAACATATACTTCTTCTTGAAGATCTCCATTGAGGAATGCACTTTTGACATCTAGCTGGTAAATGGGCCATTTAAAGTGAGCACTTAGTGCTAAGATGATTCTTATGGTTGTGAATCTTGTAGTAGGAGCAAAGGTTTCTTCATAGTCAATGCCATGTTGTTGCTTGTATCCCTTAGCTACCAACCTTGCTTTGTACTTGTCTAATGTGCCATCTGACTTGTACTTAACTTTATAAAGCCACTTCACTCCTATGAATTGATGGTTTGGGCTTAGGTACAAGCGTCCAAGTTTTGTTCTTCTCGATTGCATCCATTCCCACTTGCGTAGTTTCTTCCCACGCATGTTGTCCTTTAGCTTCTTTGTAATTAGATGGTTCTGGGATTTGTTGAATGTGATGCATTAAGGCGTAATTGACATAGTGACTTTGTTCTCGCTGTCTCTTGTCAATAAGTCTTTGAGATCTTCTTGGATGACTTGAAGTACTTGCTTCTGAGTTGGAGTTTGGAAATACTGAGTCCCCCTCTGAAGTGTAGATTGGTGGACAAAGACTTGAACTTGAATCTTTTCTTGAGTATGAGGAAGCTTCATTGAAGATCACATCCTTCGAAATTGTGAAGGAGTGGTTTTCCACATCATATAGATGGTATGGCTCTGATTTGTCATTGTACCCTATGAATATGTGTTTCTTGGACTTTGATTATAACTTGTTTCTATCTTCTTTTGGTACATGGACAAAAGCTTCACCACCAAAGACTCGAAAGTAATTCACATTTGGTTTTCTTCCATAGTATGATTCGAAGGGTGTTTTGTTGTGTAATGCACTTGTAAATCCTCGATTAAGAATGTGAACGATAGTATGCACTGCTTCTATCCAGAACTTGTAGGGTAGATCTTTGTGATGAAGCATAGTTCTTGCCATTTCCATCACAGTGCGTATCTTTCCTTCAGCTACTCCATTCTGGGATGGAGTATGGCTGAGTGACTTGTCTTTTGATCCCTTTTTGGTTGAGAAAGTTATGAAATTCATGATTGATAAACTCACCACCTCCATCTGATATGATGGTTTTAACTTTAGTTGAAGCTTCATTCTCAACTTCCTTGATCCAAGTTTGAAACTTAGAGAATGTGTCTGCCTTTGACTTCAAAAAGTACACCTCAATATAGCAAGAGTGGTCATCTACTAGAAGATAAAAGTAGAGGGATCCACTGAGGGATGGGGTATTCATAGGTCCACATAAGTCCATGTGGATAAGGGCAAGTGGGTTCCTCGCTCCTGTTGAAGCTTCCTTGGGAACTGGGGTGTGTGTTGCTTGCCTTGGTTGACGCTTGGCAGACATCAGTAAGTTGCCCTATCTTTGGCAATCCCTTCACAAATTGGGATGAAGAGATTTTTGATAAGTAAGAAGTGTGGCCAAATCTTTCATGCCACAAACTTGAGGTTGATTCTTTGGATACAAAGCAAGATAGTTTGTAGAGGCCCTTTTCTTCAATACCTTGAGCAATGACATCCTTTGTATGGGGATCAACTACCTTAACTAAGGTGTTATCAAACCATAATTGTCTGTCCTGATCTGTAATGGCCTTGACGGAAAGTAGATTCATACATAAATTTGGAACAAAGAGAACATTGGATAAAGACTTGCATTCCCCCTAATTGTTGGTAATTTGAACTTTCCCTTTTCCTTCGATGGGTAATTTTTTGTTGTTGCCAAGATAGACTTCTCCCATGTGTGCTTTGAGTTCTTGAAAGGAGTCCTTGTCTTTGCACATATGGGAGGTAGCTCTGCTATCAAAGATCCACTCATGCAGGGAGCTAGAAGTAGCTAGTGTATTGGCTTCTGTGCAGATGAAGAGTTCCTCGTTCGATCAGTGGGATCTATGTTGGAATCCTTTGCATGCTTGCCTGCATATAGAAGCCTTCGATGATTGTTTCTTTTTGTAACAAAACTTTTCTAAGTGTGCTGAATTATGTGATTCTTGCTTAGATCCATTGCTAGCATGATGACTTGAGGTTTTGCCCTTATTGAATGGGCCTTTGGCCTTCATGGTCGACTCTTGTGAGGAGGTCGATTTGGCTCGCGAGTCATGAAGGAGCAATAGTCGAGGAACCTCTTCCCAAGATAAGACTTGGCCACGATTATACAAAGTTGTGATAAATGTCTCGTAGGACTTAGGTAACTTGTTGAGAAACTTAATGGCCATGTCTTCATTAGAGATCTGCCTACCACATAGTGCTAATTTATGCTGGTAGTCCTCAAATTGGGCTATGACCTTGGTAATTGTGTTGTGTGGCCTAATGGTCAAATTATGAAGCTCGGCCTCTAATGCATATATCTTCGAAGGGGTTATTGTCTTCATACAAAGCGACTAACATATCCCAAGCATCCTTGGATGCTTTATAGGCAGTGATATGTCCTTTCGGTAGTTCATCACAGGCAAGTAACAACTGACCTAAAGCTCTTTTGTCCTTGACATTCCACACATGCCAATTGTCTAAGTTGGTATCCCTATTGGGTTCCGGCTCTGACCCATCTACTACCGCATGAAGGAGATTCATATAGAGATAGGCGTGCATGACATCTTTCCATAGATTGTAATTTTGTCCATTGAGGCATTCATCCTTAGGCATAAAAATAGGGGTGAAAGAGGGTAAGAAGTTAGCCATAGATGATGAGCTACCTTCACTTTTGGTCATTACAAAGCTTTGAGGATAAAGTGTTTAGAAACACTATTGAAGACACTTGCCGAAAATACCGCTTTGAAATAATTGCAAAGCTTCAAATGAACAACTGGGCACCTCACTTAAAATGCTTGGATGGGGGTGGGGGGTGGGCTTAGAGTAGCACTGCACTTGTACAACACCAAGATAAGTCGACGCAAGAGGAAGGCTTAGAGTAGCCCGTTGCACATCACACGAGCCTTAGAGTAAGCTTAGAAACTTGGAGAGAGCTTGTGGGTGGGCTTAGATTAGCCTCCAAACCACTCATGCACACACAAAATATTTTTCTCCTTATATTCTGGTTGTTACAAGATAGAAGGGCACTTAATGAAGTGCTATAAGATTGTGGGCTAAGCCCTTGTGAAAAGTACAAATAATCCTTTTAATAAGGGAGAGTACAAAGATGTGTCCCCTTAACGTGTGGGTAAAAGTGTGTAAAGTAACCAAATGCTATTTCACAATTGATTATGGATAATAAAATTATATGTAATCCCTTGCTACAAAACAAGTCGAGACTTTATGAATGAGGTGGCTGATAAGATTGTATGGGAATATGTGCTATCAGTCCGTGTGCATCTACCTTGGGTAAGGTTGTCAATTTTAATCATTGGTAAAGTTCAATTAGTGAGTTCTTTGCATAGTGTTTGTGGTCATACAAACATTTTTAGCTGAATCACGCAATTCTATATGTCCAGGTGAGTGAAATGAATATTTCAGAGATCAGCACGTCCTTGTAGTAACAACGGAGCATACATTACATGCTGCATGACATCATAGATGATGTCATAATGCAAAAGAGGTAGCAACTAAACCTCTAAATGTAGACCTGCGCTCTGCCTCTCTATCTCTACCGCTCTCTCTCTCACGGGCTTAGATGAGTTGTTCGCTGTGTCGTTTGAAGCCTTGGGATGGCATGCACACCTGCTAGGATTGCTCGAGAATTGTCACATCTGAATACCATATTTGTTCTACATGCACTCCTCCCCCGGGGCCCGGACTATTCAAAGTGCATCTGATTCTTATGGAGTCTTGTGTCATTGTCAAAATCCCTCTCACACAATAGTGCCCACTTTGGCTATAAATGAGCAGTGGCCGCTCAGTTGCTCAGAGAGCATTTCTTTCTTTGAGTAAGCAGGATAGAACGAGCTGTTGTCGTTAGCAAGATCGGCGTGTAAGGGGATGGTCACTGGTAGAGGACAATTTTCTCTACGTCTCAGAGGTGCAAGTTGTACATGACGCTCTTCTTCACCTTGTATGCAGATGGTGCCCCAGCAGTGTTCTTCACAAATTTCTCAATGGCAACTCGATGAGCACAGAGGCTTTGACAACATATTCCCTTGCAAGATGGAGATAGAGGATGGCTATAAGCGCAGAACAGCTCTGATGTTGCTTGCAGAGAGCAATGTGATGCTCTCTTTTTCTCTCTCTCTATCTTTCTTCACTTTTTCACTCAGACAACTATACCTCTATTATGGCAGGTACGGCAGCAGTGAGAAGCTTGCGTGCGTGCTCTCCTTCAGCTTGCAAGTGATGGCACAAACTCAATGGCCACCTAAGAGCTGCTCTTCCCCTTGTACCTTACAAGGCGCGACAGAGAGTATGAATAATCAAGATCCACATGTTGCAAACAGGTCACCATAGGTTTCATAGCAGTTGCCCCATGCCATTGAAGAGCTCCTGACTATGAGGCCTACAAAATAAACAATCAAAACCTCTGAATGGGAGCGAGGATGGTTGAGTCCGGCCTTCGTGCTGGTGTCGAGTGAAGTCCATCATCTCCCGTTGGTGCAGACTATGGCCAGTGTTGCAGAATACTCAGTTCTAGCAGTCAGTTGTTTCTCTGGTGTTTGTGCCACAGACCCAAGGAAATCAGCAATGAAAAGTCGTGATCTATGGGATTGAGAGAGATGAGTCACGAAAGAAAATGACCATTAATCCATGAACGGGTATGAAGCTTGATGAAGACTACGTGATAAGATCAAGTCTATTACAAAATAATCGATGTAACTTGTAAACATATCTCACAAGGATGTCTCCATCAATATTTCCAACTAAAGTGTTTATGAACACGATAGAGTTCACAAGCATCAAAACACAAAAATCCCACACAAAGTGTTTACAAACACTTTAAAACACGTGCGATGGACGCTTGATGCTTCAAAATGAATCACTAAACTGATCACAAGGCACCAAGGAACTACAATAGCAAGGGTTGGAGGGAGGGAGAAATAGGGTTAAAGGTGAACAAAGGAATGAGAAAAACGGGTGGAAAGGTGGGCAAATGGGCAAAATGAGACCCAAGAAATTGATGGAAAGAGGCTTCTCTCAATGAGGAGAAAGCACACCACCGAAGTAAAGCACCACCAAGACCTCCACCTAGCGCTCTGATACCATGTAGAGAGTACGCATGCGGAAGCAAAATGAAAAGTAAAATACTCTCAAAAAACAAAGAATGTGTGAGACACAAAATGAGTAGACCATGAAATGGGTAAACTCATGTGGATTAGAAATGAGCTTGCCAAGAGCATGGAGTAGGCTCCTCAAGCTTCTAACCAAGTACAAATGAGGGGAGAGGCCCTCCTTATATAGATTTGGGAGGGGCTCTCAAAAGTACATCATATGTGGGATAAGTCTCTTGAAAGGAGAATGAATACAACTGGTAGAAGCACATGGCAAGGTACCCAAATACAAAGGAAATACAATATAAAATGGATTATCAAGAACTTCAGCTACCAAGAAGTTTTAACCACTTTCCTAAGTCATACCTCACCAAAAAAAATTAAGTGGTTGATTGAGATATTGTTGCAATATTTTAGGACCAATTTTTAAGATCCTATATATGTATAGATCCAAGTTATGAGAAGATGTCAATGACCTCTACTATCTTCCTAAGGTAGTTGCTACATGTAGTCGCCTTGCTCAACTACTGATTTTATTAGCTTATATTGTTGTGTAGTTATCCATTGCTCAGTGACTCTCTATGGAGTGACCTAGTTTCCATTAGGATATTGGTTTATGTATAACTCATTCTTTCGATATGGAAATGAGGTGAGTCTACTTCTATTTGATTTACCAATAGGTCTACAACTTTCAAAATCTCCATATAGGTGTTGATTCAATGCCCAACAATAGGGATAAGAATAGAGAATACAAATGTTTCATGTCTTAGAGCACTAGAAATGGATGGCATGGAGCTTGTAAAGCATTGATAGAAAATGTAGTGAAAACTAGAGGACATGTTCAACGAGTAAGGTGTAGGCGGAAGAATGTGACAAAGAAGCTTCCCAATTAGCTATGTTCAACTGAATTTATGTATTATCATATTTAAAAAGAAAAACAAATCCATTATTATGTTGGCGTCTAATCTATTGGATGTGCTCTTTTTTCTCTCTTGTAAGATGTATTCCATTATCTCAAAATAAATCTTATGGATCTGATCCTGATGGGTTGCATTGAGAGTACACATCCTCATCTTTGTGGTGGGATGAAATCGTGCCCCTCTGAAATGTGAGTCATTGAACTTTGGGCATTCTCGATGGAAATTGTCAATTGGTAGTAACATGTATGTATGATGTGTTAATGCTTCAAAACTTCAAACTAGTTTCATCAATTAGACTTGGGCGATCCTCTCTAACTTCCCATCCATGAGCAGCCTCAAGGCTTTACGTAGCTTCCAGTTGGTCTACGAAGTTCTATCTTTATTTTGTAGGATTTGAAGCGTGTGGAGGTTACGATGCCATTCATCATACAATTCCACTTTCAATTCATTCAATCCTTTGTAGATATAGATCTTGAAAATCAAAATCTCTTGTATTAAAAAAAAAACGTACTAAAATTTTTAAGGGAAGCATCTCTAGTGAATATCTAGAAGTAGAGAGGATTATCGTTGTAGATGGATCCACAATATCAATTTTACGTATTGTTTCTTTCCAAATGGAAGTTCGGAAAAACCCCGCTCTGCCAAAGTTTAATTAATAGAAATAACAATTATACAAGTGAACGGGCATAGTGTTGAGAGAAATGGTTGGATGCACTCAAGAGATTGAGTTGAAGCTGCTAAACCTGCTTTGCTCCAGCCCTCCTTTGCTTCAGATATGCTTACTGCACTTGATTAGCTTCCAAATGATACCAAGAAAGCATATATGTACTTTGCAAATGATATGTGTAATGATCAAATCAAAACAGATAACTTGAGACTTCAAAAATCAAGGAAAACTTGCTATTTTTGTAGTAATACCTGCTCAGTCTTTCACTCAGTGTGACCAGCACACTTACAATTGATCTAATTCCTTCTGGACATATTAAATTAGCTTAACAAGCTACTATTTGCAAGTGGAATGAGATAAAATGATAAACTACACACTGAGAAATCACTTTAGCAAAATTATATGTACCCCCGACTTTTTAGGAATTCTGCAGACACAGACCAGTGTGCACTTCGAGCAAGATTTCTCTGAGATGGCTGATTCTTTGACCTTGAAATTTTGTAGGCGTGTAGTATGCTTGGAGCGGGTTCCAATGTGCTTTGAATCACTTGATTTGGTTCAGTAGATCCTAAGATATGCTCCTTTGAAGTTGACAGACTTAGAGATGATAACTCAGAGAAACCAGAGATGATGAATGTGTATACTTCTATTGATTGATGTAGTTGTACAATCTCATTAACATGACAAGCATAGCTAAATGAGGTGTTGTGGTGTAGGCTATGAAGTAGCACTAACACACACAGAGTTACAATAGTAGAATGCCTCGGGGAGTGAGCTCAATGAGACTAGCTTACCCGCGACTTTTCTTTTCAATTTTTATAGGAGTTAAGTGATCAATTGAATTTGAAATTCAAACTAAGGCTCCCTAAAATCACTCCTCTAAAAGTAAGGAGATATTCTCTCCAATTACACCATCCAATTTTCCACAAATCTAATCAAGTAGGTGTGATCATTTACATGCCAAGTCATTTAGACTTTTACAAGAGATAAAATAGTAATGAGTCATAAGACTAAGTTCCTATGGTTCTTGCTTCACATAGTGATATCCTTCAAGGGTTCCAAGCCAAAGGTGAAGGCATGATTTGCACCAACAGCTCCCCCTCAAGCCAAACACTTTGGCTCAAGTCTTCATCTTCATTCTTCAATCACATCCTGCAATCCAATCATGGATTTAAATCTGCATAGCTTGTTTCCATCCAATGCTTTAGTGAGTAAATCTGCACATTGCATATTAGTAGACACATATGTCAATTGAATCTCTTTGCTAAGCAACTTTTCTCTCACATAGTGGTAATGAACCTCTATGTGTTTTGTCCTAGCATGATATATTGGATTAGCTGCAAGGTGAAGAGAGCTTGTGTTATCTCCAAAGATGATTGGAGGCCTAGTGTATAGACCTAACTCTGTATATAAAAGCTTTAATCAGATAGCTTCTTAAGTGGCATTGGCTAGCCCTCTATACTCTGCTTCAACGGATGACAATGCCACTGTAGGTTGCTTCTTAGCTGACCAAGAAATAGGTTTATCTCCTGCAAAACAAATGTAACCTGATGTGCTTCTCCTATCATCCTTGCATCCTGCCCAATCTGCATCTGAATATACTTTAATATCAATATCTGATGTATAAGGAAAGTACAAACCATGGCTTTGAGTTCCTTTGAGGTACTTCAAAATTTTCTTTGCTGCCTCTAGGTGAGGTACCCTTGGTTTGTGCATGAATTGGCTTAGCACACTAACTCCATATGCTATGTCAATTCTTGTCAAGGTAGCATAATTCAAACTACCTACCATGCTGAATGTCTTGTATTTCATCCCCTTCATGAGCACTTAGCTTTAGGTTGACTTCCATTGGAGTAGTTGAAGCTTTAGCATCCTGCAAGCCAAACTTCTTGACCATATCCTGTACATACTTCTTTTGAGTGATATATATACCTGAGTTGGTGTAGACTAACTCAAGACCTAAGAAGTACTTCAATAATCCAAGATCATTGATCTTGAATTCCTTCATCATCTGTCCTTTGATGTGTCTAATCCCATTGACATCATTGCCTGTAATGATGATGTCATCAACATAAACACACAAGTAGATTACCTCTGTACTACTTCTCTTTATGAATAGAGAAGTGTCTGCTTTACTCATCACAAATCCTTGGTCTTGGAGGTAGGTTGTCAATCTGTAATTCCATGCTCTAGGTGCCTGTTTCAATCCATATAGAGCCTTCTTCAACTTACAAACATAGTTTACCTTCTTGGGGTCTTCATAGCTAGGTGGTTGTGACATGTAGACTTCTTCAGATATCCATCCATTCAAGAAAGCATTCTTGACATCTAATTGGTACATGTTCCAATTCTTGGATGCAACTACACTCACCAATATTCTGATAGTTGGCATTTTAGCCACAGGAGAAAATGTCTCCTCATAATCAATGCCTTGGGTTTGTGCAAAACCCTTGGCTACCAACCTAGCTTTGTACCTGTTGATTGTTCCATCAGAATTCGTCTTTAGCTTGTAGATCCATCTGGATCCTATCACCTTCATAGAGTCCTTCTTGGGTACCAAGTCCCATGTGTCACTCTCCTTGAGAGCTTCCATTTCTTCATCCATAGCTCCTTTCCATTCTGGTTTGGTGATTGCTTCTTCATAGGTACCTGGTTCTTCATTCAACAAATCTTTTGCAAGATATACAGAATGTTTAGTTACAAGTGATGTGTCATACCCAAACCTGATAGGCTTCTTCTTTTCTCTCTGAGATCTCCTCATTGCTTGAGTTGAGGATTCTGGTATATCCTCTAGCTTCTTCATCTTCATCTTTCCTTTGGACTTCCATGCCTTGAATTCCTCAAGGTTAATTGTATCATCATCATCCGAGCTTGAGTCTTCTGTCTCGATTGGTTCCTCCTTGGTAAGCCTTGGAAAATCTTCTTCCATGTCATAAGGTAGACTAACCTTCCTGCATTCATTCTCATACCATGAGTCATTCTCATCAAAGATGACATCTCTGCTTGTCTTGAAGCCTTTATTTGTTGGGTTGTAGAATCTGTATCCCTTTTGGTTCAAATCATAACCAATGAAGATACATTTTTCAGCTTTAGGGTCTAGCTTTCCCCTTACCTGTGAGGGAATATGCACATATGCTACACAACCAAAGATTTTGCAATGTTCCAGAGAAGGTCTCTTACCATGCCAAGCTTCATATGGTGTCATGCCATCAAGTGATTTGGATGGCAACCTATTTATGAGATAGGTGGCAGTGGATACACCTTCTGCCCAAAGATAATTTGGCAACTTCTTTTCATTAAGCATAGATCTAGCTGTTTCTACAATGAGTCTGTTCCTTCTTTCAGCTACCCCATTTTGTTCAGGTGAGTACCTTGTAGTAATCTCCCTTTTGATGCTCTTTCCTGCAAGAAGTCTTCAAACTCATTGGAGAAGTACTCTCCTCCACCATCTGACCTTAGCCTTTTCAAGTTTCTTCCTGTTTGTATTTTCAACAAGTGCAAGATACCTCTTGAAACAATTAAACACTTCATCTTTATGTTTCATAAAGTATAAGATAGTCCACCTGCTATAGTCATCAATAAAGGACACATAGTACCTTGAACCTGAAATGGAGGGATCCTTGCTAGGTCCCCAAACATCTATGTGTACCAAGTCTAGGTAGTCTTCATGCATGAAACCTTTCCTTGAGTAGGGCAACCTGTGAGACTTACCAAACTGACATGCTCCACACTTATAAATCATGTGTTGCTTGGATACATTAGGTATCCCAAGCACACATTGATCCCTGCACAATTGCTTTTGGGTTCTTTCACCTATGTGACCTAACCTCTTGTGCCATATTTCTAACTCTGAAAGTGTTTGATCCTTGTAATTATATAAAGCAATGTTCTTGGTGTCTTCTAGCTCAAAAGTAAACAATCTACCTGATTTCTCCCCCTTGGCAATTCTTTTGAAACCATGTCTTGGGTCCTCCACATATGCTCCATGTTGAGTGAACCTGACCTGCAAACCTTTCTCCACAATCTGACCAACACTCATTAGATTCTTGGTGATGGTTGGTACATAGAGTACCCTGCTCAATAGGTTCTGGTTACCATCACATGTCTTTACATTTCCAATCTTTACAACAGAGTGTTTAGTATCATCACCTGTCTGTACCTGATGTTTGCCCTTGGGTTCTTCCAAATCAAAGAGTAGTGCCACATTGCCAGCTACATGGTTAGAACATCCTGAGTCAATATAAAATAAATGATCATCATTTGTACCTGCCTTGGAGGTCATATTCATGATCAATAGGGAGTCATCTTGCTCCTCTGTGTAGTTGTTGTAATCCCTTCTATTTCTGAATCCACCTTGGTAGTTACCATTGTGGTTGTGGTTGTAATTGTTGTTGTATTGATTGTTGTATCCATTGTAGCCTTGGTGTTGGTTGAACCTGCATCTCCCTTGAGAGTATCCACCTCTTGAGTAGCCTCTTCCTCTCTGATTCTTGTAGTTCTTGTAGCATTCATCTGTGGTATGATTGGACAATCCACAAATGTTGCATGTTGATGAGTTGTAGGGTCTCCCCCTACCTGACTTACCTCCTTTGCCTCTTCCTCTTGAAGATCTACCTCTCCCTGCATAATTAGCTTGGGAGGTAGAGCCTTCTTCTTCCTGCTTCTTCCCTTTACTTTTATCCTTAACTTTCTTATCAGTATATAGAGCAGAGGGGTTGTTACCTTTTGATTGATATCCTACTTTTGTAAACTTTGCTTCATGTGTGAATAGTTGGCCCATGAGTGTTGTGAGATCTGGAGTATGCATGTCCATGTAGAGGTCCATTGCAGTGGTGAAGCTTTCCCACTTATCATCTGCCTTGAGTCCATTTGTTACTTGCCTGACTATTTGTTCCTCTTCTATCTCCTCTCCAATGCTTGCTAATTGGTCTGCCACATCTTTAATCTTTGTCACATACTCTGAGACTGATTGCTTGGGCTGCTTCCTAAGGGTTGTGAATTCAATCCACAGTTGATTCTTCCTGGCCCTTGTGTTGGAAGAAAAATATGTTGACAGAGTTTCCCAAGTCTCTTGGGAAGTCTTACAGTTCCTTACATGGTAAAAGGAAATCAGATATAGAGTTAAGAAGGTAAGACCTTGCCAAAGCATCTTTTGCACACCATTGGTTGAGCCTCTCTTGTTCATCCTTGGTGGGTAGTCCTCTAGCTTTGAATGAGGGCAATTCCTCATCTCCTGATATGTATCCAAATAAGCTTCTTCTTTGTAGATATGTCTTCATTCTCAATGACCAAGCTTGGTAATTGTTCTTGTCCAATTTGTCAATGAATGAAGGAAAACCATCTCCCATGTTTACCTTATTTGCTCTCATACCACTGTTGGGAGAAATGGTTGGATGCACTCAAGAGATTGAGTTGAAGCTGCTAAACCTGCTTTGCTCCAGCCCTCCTTTGCTTCAGATATGCTTAGTGCACTTGATTAGCTTCCAAATGATACCAAGAAAGCATATATGTACTTTGCAAATGATATGTGTAATGATCAAATCAAAACAGATAACTTGAGACTTCAAAAATCAAGGGAAACTTGCTATTTTTGTAGTGACACCTGCTCAGTCTTTCACTCAGTGTGACCAGCACACTTACAATTGATCTAATTCCTTCTAGACATATTAAATTAGCTTAACAAGCTACTATTTGCAAGTGGAATGAGATAAAATGATAAACTACACACTGAGAAATCGCTTTAGCAAAATTATATGTACCCCCGACTTTTTAGGAATTCTGCAGATACAGACGAGTGTGCACTTCGAGCGAGATTTCTCTGAGATGGCTGATCCTTTGAACTTGAAATTTTGTAGGCGTGTAGTATGCTTGGAGCTGGGTCCAATGTGCTTTGAATCACTTGATTTGGTTCAGTAGATCTTGAGATATGCTCCTTTGAAGTTGACAGACTTGGAGATGATAACTCAGAGAAACCAGAGATGATGAATGTGTATACTTCTATTGATTGATGTAGTTGTACAATCTCATTAGCATGACAAGCATAGCTAAATGAGGTGTTGTGGTGTAGGCTATGAAGTAGCACTAACACACACAGAGTTACAATAGTAGAATGCCTCGGGGAGTGAGCTCAATGAGACTAGCTTACCCGCGACTTTTCTTTTCAATTTTTATAGGAGTTAAGTGATCAATTGAATTTGAAATTCAAACTAAGGCTCCCTAAAATCACTCCTCTAAAAGTAAGGAGATATTCTCTCGAATTACACCATCCAATTTTCCACGAATCTAATCAAGTAGGTGTGATCATTTACATGCCAAGTCATTTAGACTTTTTACAAGAGATAAAATAGTAATAAGTCATAAGACTAAGTTCCTATGGTTCTTGCTTCACATAGTGATATCCTTCAAGGGTTCCAAGCCAAAGGTGAAGGCTTGATTTGCACCAACACATAGCACCCATGGGATCCTCGAATCCCACAAAGGAGGAGTTTCCTAATACCTTCTTGAAAAAGTTACAAAGAAGGTTGGTAATCATTTCTTCCTGCTCATTGGGGGTGCACTACAATTGGAAATTCTTTTGCCTAAAACAAAAAGAGATTTTTTTATTGAACATTCTTTAGGAACCCATTGCTTCACCTTATAATGCTTGCTTTGAGTTTATTTCTCCCTATTGCAACATCATTCTTTGAAGGGCCCGGGAGACATTCACTTGGGGAAAATAAAGAAAAGGTGTCCCATGTCTCATTGCTATGTTGGCATTGTCTACAGCCTGCAAGGGCAGTTCAAAATTTATTAGCTTTAACATTTGTCCAAACTCGCTGATGGAGGATTCGCCACATAAGAAATTATTTTTTAACCTTGATAAGGGTATGCCAAAGGGATTGGAACTTGAACTCCCATGTAAAAAATGACCAGTCTAGACATTATCTTCTATTAAGTGACATCAAAGTCCACATTCTTTTTGAATATTGGAATTTTGTCAAGACTATTGTCGTTGTGCTATGCAAGGCCCTCAAGGTGAGGGGAGTCATGCCCAATAAGGAGGTGAGTTCTCAAGCACTCCCAAGCATTGAATCCGCTCTCCAACAACTACCATTATTCATGCTCCACTCTCCTCGTCATGTCAATGTCCTCAAATGTAATGCACTCAAATTTCTTGACTTTATAGGTCCTTCCACAAACAAAAACTTTGTTTTAAAGATTCCTTGATTTTTGGAGGTTCCAAGACTCAATGCCTCTGATGCCCTTGATAGGAAGCTAGATTGAATAATTTTCTATAATACTCTAAGCCCATTACAAATCTTCATTGATCTTCAAAAAGTGTTTCACCTTGTTCCAAATATTCCATAGGGAGAAAAGTAGGATTGAGCCTCTTGGAGGCACCTCATCAGTGGAAAAAAAAAGAGCGAGAAGATCCAAACCCTTCCACCATGGAAGGCCCACGAGCCTAAGAGATCTCTTGTTTCCAAAAATCATTTTGACCAAAGAGGCATCCATGTTGCTCCATGCTTTATTTATCCTTTTAGCCAGAAACTTATTAGTCATTCCATCAATTTCTATAATACCCAAACCACCTTGATCTTTTGGGCTTATGCAAGTAGCCCATTCAATTTTGGTAAGGGTATGCCAAAGGGATTGGAACTTGAACTCGAATGTAAAGCATAACCAATCTAGAAACTAGCTTCTATTAATGTCTAGAATACCCAAACCACCTTGATCTTTTTGGCTTATGCAAGTAGCCCATTCAATTTTGGTAAGAGTATGCCAAAGGGATTGGAACTTGAAATCCCATTTAATTTTTTAACCTTGATAAGGATATGCCAAAGGGATTGGAACTTGAACTCCCATGTAAAACGTGACCAATCTAGACACTATCTTCTATTAAATGTGACATCAAAGTCCTCATTCTTCTTGAATATTGGAATTTTATCAAGACTATTGCCATTGTGCCATGCAAGGCCCTTAAGATGAGGGGAGTCACACCCAATAAGGAGGTGAGTCCTCGAGCACTCCCAAACATTGAATCTACTCTACAACAAGTACCATTATACATAGTCCAATCTCTTGGCCATGTCAATGTCCTCAAATGTAATGCACTTGCATTTCTTGACTTTATAAGTCCTTCCACAAACAAAAACTTTGTTTTAAAGATTCATTGCTTTTTGGAGGTTCCAAGTCTCAATGCCTCTGATGCCCTTGATAGGAAGCCAGATTGAATCATTTTGTATAATACTCTAAGCCCATTTCAAATCTTTATTGATCTTGAAAAAGTGTTTCATCTTGTTCCAACTCTTCCATAAGGAGAAAAATAGGATTGAACCTCTGGGAGGCACCTCATAAGTGAAGAGAAAAAGAGCGAGAAGATCCAAAACCTTCCACCATGGAAGTCCCACAAGCCTAAGAGTGCTTTGGTTTCGAAAAATCATTTTGACCAAAGAGGCATCCATGTTGCTCCATGCTTTAATTATCCTTTTAGCCGGAAACTTATTAGCCATTCCATCAATGCCTAGAATACCCACACCACCTTGATCTTTCGGGCTTATGCAAGTATCCCATCCAATTTTGGTAAGGGTATGCCAAAGGGATTGGAACCTAGACTCCCATTTAATTTTTTAACCTTGATAAGGATATGCCATAGGGATTGGATCTTGAACTCCCATGTAAAACGTGACCAATCTAGACACTATCTTCTATTAAATGTGACATGAAAGTCCACATTCTTCTTGAATATTGGAATTTCATCAAGACTATTGCCATTCTGCCATGCAAGGGCCTCAAGGTAAGGGGAGTCATGCCCAATAATGAGGTGAGTCCTCGAGCACTCCCAAGCATTGAATCCGCTCTACAACAAGTAACATTATTCATAGTCCACTCTCCTGGCCATGTCAAGGTGCTCAAATGTAACCCACTCACATTTATTGATTTTAAAGGTGCTTCCAGAAACAAAAAGTTTGTTTTAAAGCTTCCTTGCTTTCTGGATGTTCCAAAACTCAATGCCTCTGATGCCCTTGATAGGGAGCCTGAATAAATCATTTTTTATAATACTGTAAGCCCATTTCAAATCTTCATTGATCTTGAGAAAGTGTTTCACCTTGTTCCAACTCTTCCATAGGGAGAAGACTAGGATTGAGCCTCTAGAAGACACCTCATACATGGAGAACAAAAGAGCGAGAAGATCCAAACCCTTCCACCATGGAAGGCCCACAAGCCTAAGAGTGGTCTTGTTTCCAAAACTCTGTTTGATCCAAGAGGCATCCTTCTTGCTGCATGCTTTAATTATCCTTTTAGTTTGAAACTTTTAAGGCATTCCATCAATGTCTAGAATACCAAAACCACCTTGATCTTTTTGATTATGCAAGTAGCCCATTTAATTTTGGGGATTCCCCTTCTGTTAGGGGCCCTCATCTAGAGAAAGTTTCTATAAATTCTTTTAACCTCGACAATCCCTTGGTCCTTAGATCTCCAAGAAGAAACAAAGTAAATGATACCAGAAAGAAGAAATGTGTTAACCACAATCTCCCACCTTGAGAGGTTTGATCTGCATACCTTTTTAGTATGCCAATTTCCTATTGATCTTAGAAATAGCCTATCTCCATCAATGACCCATCAAACTGTCCAATCCCATCAGAATACCTAATAGGTAGAATATTTGGCCTCTAAGAATCAATTGGAAACCATGATCAACACCATAATTTGAGGTGAACCTGACCACATTTCTAGAGAGGTCTACCATGGAACCTTATGCCTCACAAAATGTATTTAGGTACCACCAAAAGGTATCAATGTTGGCCAAATCATTATGCACAAAAGCATTTGTGTCATCGGCAAAGAGTCTCATGATCATCTCGTCTTAATTGAGGGGATGAAAAAGGCCTTGAACATGACCTAAATTTTCTTGATGTTTAGTGAAGTAGCTAATAGCATTCACAGTGATGGCAAAGAGAAGAGGGGCCAAGAGGCATCCTTGCCTTATAGAACCATTTGATCAAATAGTTTGAGAAAGATGATCATTGATGTTTATCTAAGATAACGCATTTCCCACGAACGTTGAGATCATCTCAATGAATTTCTAGATAGAGTCTATGTCTTTCCGATATTGGAGGATGAATTCCCACTCGAGTGTATCATAAGCTTTTTCGAAGTCAATCTTAAAGAAGAGAACATACGGAGCAAACTCCTCAACGAAAGCTAGATCTTCCCAAACATCAATGATATCCACGATGATGGACCTCCCTTGATGAAACCTTTTTTATACTCACTAATTTTTTTATAAGTGATAAGCAATTTGATTAGCAATAACTTTAGAAAGGATCTTGGAACCTATTTATAACATTCTAATTGCACACCACTATTTTTATCCTATTTTGTGTACCTTTTTTGTGAATAATCTTGATCATACCATCATTGAGACATTTGGGTAGAGCACTAAAATAAATAGCCTCTCACTACACCAGATGTAACAAAGTAGTCACCACATGCTTAAAGGTCTTTAAAACTGCATTGGCAAGGCCATTGAGCCATGGGTTTTTTTCCATTAAAAAGAGGCTTCAACAATATCATCATTCAAAATGGCAGCTTCAAGAAGAGGTTTAATATTTTGTGAAATTGTTTTAGTTCTTAATTTAGAGGTGGCAATCATGCAATCACACCTCCAAGGAGAAAGAGGCATGGAAACTGCTATAAGCTAGGTAAAGTGACTGGCAATCAATGTACTATTTTCTTCATTTATCTTGCACTCAACCCCATTGATTTCCATCATGTAAAAGATCCCTTCCTTAGATTGATTCTTCTAGAGGAAGCAATACATCCGTTTAGAAGGTTTATCTACCTTTTGAACCCACCAATCTTTAAAGTATACCTGTACATTCTCTCTTTGAATTTCTTCTTCATATGTTAGCATGCTTCTCATCTAGGAGCTGATTCTAGTATTGGGACTTGCCGTTTGTTATTTCCTCCTCAAGACAACTTAGCCTTCAATAAAGATTTTCACTTCTAGCATGATGAAGGTTTGAAAGATTCTTTTGAGTGCTAACCAAGATGTGTCGTTTGTTTGTGACAACCATCCTCCATCATTTGATCAGTGAGGAGCATATGGCAAAGGCATTGTTCTAGACATCAATAATACCTTGCTAGACTGAAGGGAAAGAGAAGGTTGTTAGATTCGCATGAAACCAAGGGGCTCTCTTGAGATTCATGACTGGTTTGAAGGTAAACACAATTGGGTAGTAGTCCACTCTAGCTTAATTTCCTCAGGTTGACTCTAGACTAGAGGTTTGATTGAGAGAAAGTAGCCTCATTTTTTATCTCTAGTACATCTAGGTAGAGCCTGAGTTGGTCACAAGCATCCTTCTCATGACCATCACTCACCCACCGTCTATTCTACATCTGTCAGAAAGAGTCTCCACCATATTAAAGTCCCCACAAAGAATGATGTTGAAAGGCAAAGAATCCAATGAATGCTAAGTGACAATTCTTTCCAAATCGATATTGGGAGCATAGATGGAAAGTATGGTGATGTACATAGGACCACCAAATGAAGCAACAATTAACTGATGCATTTGATCAGCTTCAATATCCATAAGTTCAATGAACCATTTGCTATTAATGTCCATAGTAGAGCTATTATTTTCCTTGGGGTGCATCCTGGAGGAGAGCTACACATGGAATGATGAACTACACTTGAGTCTCTTTTGAAGGCCCTCCCTTTTAATTTTGATCTCTTGAGGATAGAGGAATTCTATGTTTAAGCTTTTATCGTGAATCCAATGGCCAATAACGGTTGCTTTTCAGGGTTCAAACAACCCTCTAGCATTGAAGCAGCTCATTATCATTATGGGAGGTTAAGTTCTTTACATGGAGGGGCCTTGTTTTTTTCTTGTTCTTCTCATCATCCTTTTTCTTTGAGGTGGAGGGTTCCTTACAAAAGCATTTATCCTTAAGGGGGCTTTTCCATGGTATCTCAACTAGTTGTCTTCCTTTGTGTGAACTCTTCTTAAAAAATGAGTGCAATATCCTTTAATGGATTTTGGACCAAATGATCGAGCTTTCAGTGCCTTAGTTATGTTCATTGTTGTTGGTGAATCCATCCTTTTTGCTAGTGTTGTATCCTTCTTGGTTGCCTTCCTTGCAGGTGGAATCCTCTCGAGTTTTCCCATCATTGCAATCATCAAAGTGATTCATTCCCCCTCGATGATCAAAGTTATTGACCTCATTCTCCATGTTGTAGATTTTTTTTTTGGAGTCATGCGAGATGGGCTCTTCTCAATCATCCCTGTAGGGTTTAATGAAGATTGAAATTCATACTTTAAAGTACAAGGTTGAATTAACGAAGGGTTTTGTTTGTGGCAGCACCTCTGGAATAAGGATACAAGGCAATGGATTAGATTTGAGGGCATTGATTGGGCTAGGAGCGTGGACCATGAAGATTGGTGCCTGTTGTAGAGTAGCTTCAATGCTTGGGATTTCTCGAATAGTGGCCTCCTTATTGGGCACGATGCCCCATGCCTAAAGGGTCTAAGATAGCACAACCACAATAGTCATGATAATATTCCAAGATTCAAAAAGAATCTCAACATTCATGTAACTCGTAATAGTAGGTGGTATACGAATTGCTCAGGTTTAAGGTTAGATTTTAAGCTCCAATGCCTTTGAAATCTGCTCACAAGATATAAAAAGCACTCCTTATGTGGGAAATCCTCCACTAGGGAATTTGGGCCAGTGTAAAAGCTAATAAAATTTGTGGTGCTCCACCTATGTATAAATGTTTCCTACTGAGCAGTGGGAAATTTAGACACCTCTTATATTCCTACCCCAAGGGACTGTCACTCTCGCGGGCCCTTGAGAGAATCATGTTGCTATAGGAAGAAATCAAATGACCACAAGACTTACTGGGTGACGTGACTCATTTTTCTTCGCCATTGTGAAATGTTATAAGAGGGGAGGCCCACTTGAAGATTTGGAAAGAGAGGTCTCCTTCCAACTTTGGGAACACTCCTAAGGAATGGATGCTTGAATAACCTATTTTCCTTTTACGCACAAGAGTTTCTAATTGTAAGAAAATCCCTTTCATTTAGACATCATAGAGTGTTCTTCCTCGTGAGCAACAAGATGAAATTCAAGTGGGGCCCCCCTTAAGGGGGATGAAAGCCCCCATAAGGAGGATGAAAGGGCTACCTCCTTTGTAGAGCTCTCTAACTCTGACAATTTATTAAGCAAGCCTTGGTTTGTGAGACTAAATGGGTTCCATGGGTGCTAGATCGTTTACTTATACAATTGTTTTTTTAAATAATTAAACAATGGGAGAGAAGGCTGCAGCTGAACTTCCTCTTCAAGAAAGAAGTACAAGATTTAATGTGGACTGTAGAGTTGTTGACTTGAACCTTAGACTGATAGGTCCACTGGCCACCACGATATATTGACCTTTTCTTTGGATCTATATTACAATTTACCAACTGCAAGTCTAGACGCCTTTAGAAATAATGAAACCTGCTTTTGTACGTATCGGTGGCTTCAAAGAATCTAATATACATCTCCACATTTGGTTCAAAGCCTGAGAGCCAGAACCAGAAGTATATTAGCTGGTTCCAACAAACTCTTCTGTCTTTCTTCGACGGCCAACTCACAATCCATGCGCGACGGCTCACGAGTCATTGACCATGGTTGACGTCATGAGTAAATCTCGGGAATTCTAATTCTATAATTAACCTAAGTCAACGTCCCCGAGTATGGAGACCCCACAGACCACCGGATTATACAGAGTTAAACATTCGAGTCTCCGGGGAGAGAGAGAGAGAGAGAGAGAGAGAGAGAGAGAGAGAGCGTTCGGTATGGCTTCAGAAACAAACGGCAAGGATCCACAGCTTACTACCCTTGTCGTCCACGTCGTTTTGACAATATCAAAACTCTGATCCTGTATATAGCGTCTGCACAGAACAGCGAATACGCCATCTTGCCCATCCTTCTCCCTATACTCGGCATTTCCTTCCTCTAAGTCCCCATTACCTCTCCGACACCATCCCTAATACTGCAGACCCACAGGACAATGGTAGACGCTCAAGGTCAACTCGCAGGCAGATCGCACAACAATTTTAGCGATTGTCGTCGCCCTATACCTCACCGTGGACAAATTAAGGCAACGATCGTTAGCAGCGTGCTTCATGCCGTCGCAAACTCATTTCCGTCTTTCCGTGAGGATACAGTCAAGCGCAGAATGTCGTCGACAACGTCCTCCGCTACCATGCCTATGGAGGCTGTTGCCAACCAATAGAGCCCACCTTGTGCTCACTGCTCTGATTGATTCACATGCGTAATTACCCAGTTTTGCTCACTTTCTCATTGCAGAGACACTGTTGTATATCCCGCTTACCCGTTCAATGCCAGAAGCATTTATGTACAGAATGCCGTGGTCTTGAAAGCTTCATCTCATTCTGAAGAAAAGCTTCTTTTCATAGGTTGATTTTACATTCGTCAGATGCATCTGTATGCGGTTTATAATTTGCCTAAGATGCTTTATAGAGTCATACTTATCGGTATATCTTACCCTTTCATTAATCAGATCAATATGGCAGCGATTTTTGTCAAAGTATCGTAACCTTCCGGTGCAAAAGCTATTAGACGGTCATGCTTCTCGATGTATAATTAATGATTCTTTATTCGAACGGATTCTTACTGATCTTAAGAAGCAAGCTTTTCTTGGGCGCTTACTCACTCTTCTGTTTAATTTTGATAAATATGGAGCTCAATGTGCAAATCTAATAGAGACTCGAAGTAATTATTCGTCGATATTTAAGAGCGACTGTTCAATACGTTATCCAATTTCAGGTACTACTTCAGAGAATACATAAAATAGAAAGACGAGAAAGAATCAATTAATAACAAGAAATCGTAGCGTTGAGTCACTGGAAACGGAAACTATAAGACTACTGATTACATTCCATACTTCCGTCCGAGTATGCAAATACGACGTCTGGGGTTCTGTTTGGCGTGCTTCTCAAACTGTATGCGGAAACAACGTGTGGGACTCTGAAATATGAGTGGCGCCTGATAGATCAAATAATCTGCACAAGGCTGCTTCAGTTTTTCTTATATTTACAGGCTCTCGGATTTGTCTGCACCATTGAAAAGCTTGAGTTCTGGATATGAAAAACGGACAAGGAGTTAAGTGTTTAAGAGCTTATTTAGTTTTAGTTTGGGGGGAATGACCATATAAATTCTACAAAATTATATTACGTCCATAAACATAGAACTTAAGCATTTGCATGTAAACGTGTTTTGATAGACAATATGAACTTTAAATATCTTTCGATCAATATATTTTATAGACGAAATGCTGAGTGAAGAGGGGGAAAAGACTTTGGACGTTAAACTATATAAAGAGCACTATTCCTATAAGAAGTAGGGAGACACATTCTCACATGCTATATTTTAGTGCTTCGAGGAAACCTAGCACTTTGTATGCTTCAATTCGGAAATTAATTGCGTATACATCTGAGCCTTACAATATTTTATTGCATGCGTATACATCTCTCACTGTTGCCATCTTCAGACTATCGCGATCGAGGTGGGCATTGCGGAGCTTTCCTTTCCGTAAAACAGAAACCTTTAATGTGCCTTCAAGCCCTCTTCATTTTCGGTAAGTTGTAAGTGTTATACCCTGCCTTGTGTAGGATTTTGAAGGGTCCCATGGGAATGAAGTATCTCATTGTACGATCTCACTTTCAATTATTGAATATAATAGGCAAACATAGTAGGATCGAAATTTCATTTCTTAAATAAATATTCGGTATTAGTTTTATGTATTGTTCAAAGAAATTTCACATTCACAGTTTTAAGTACAAGGTTTAGTTAGAGTACGGATGGTCGGAACTGGAGTTGTTGACTTGAGCCATAGACTCACCTGTTTACCAATGCATATTCGCTTTTAACCTTGATCTACATTGGCTTTCTCCCTATATTAGTATTTCCAGCTTTTGAAATGATAGCATACGGGTGTGCCATGGCTACGAGCAGTCTGATGCACATCTCGACTCTCAATGTTTCATGATCGGTAAGTGCAGATCGAGACTTCCCGGACTGGAAGATGCTCAAAACCAGAACTTTTAGAACTATATAACCTTCTTTACAACAAACTCTTCGTTTTTGTTTTTGCCTAGATCCTATCAAAAAACCCAGATTATGACAAGCTATGGGCGATCCACCAACTTCAGATTTTGGAGACGATCATGTTTCCCCATTAGGATATTAAGTAACTAGCCATGGCTAAAAGCAATGATGTATTCTCTATGTTGGCTATTGAGTATCAATTGGATGGTAGCAAAAGGGTTCTGGAATATTGTACAGGGTGTTGAAAAACATCCTACTACACCTACAAATACAGTTATTGAAGGTGACATAAATGGCATTGAAGATGTTGATCTTCAAAGTCCTCTTTGCATTACGGATCCTTCTACACCTACTATAGAGAAACTTCATTGGGATGGCAAAGAAGCTCATGCACATGCATTGATAGCTTTTTTTGTAAACATAGCATTATCCCGCACATTGATTTGTACAAAGAATCAAAGGATGCCTGGGACAGGCTTATAATTACCAAGCAAGAAATGAGGCTCTTTTTGCTTACATCCGGAAACACTTAGGGATTGAGCACATCCATTAAGGAGACTCCATGGAATATTTTTTTGATAAAGATCAAAGATTCAAAGGATTTGATTTATAATAATGAAGTCTTTCTTGATAGTTCACTTGTGTAGATTGTTCTTTATCGTCTTGTAGATTCATATAGAGGTTTTGCTTCTACTCTTTGATTGATGATGAAATCCAATCAAGATGCCTTAACATTTGAGGAGCTAGTTTCTATTTTCTTGCAAGAAGTTCAACCCAAGTAGAACGGGTCCATTGTGCATTTTTTAGATCAAGCTTTCATAGCTATTGAGAAGGGCGAAGGTAAATCAAGCTCATCTACTAGTGAGCACAAATCTACTAATGTAAATGAGTCGATAAAGGAAGACAAAGATAAAAATAAAACATGTAAGAAGAAATTATTTTGAAAATATCATAAGGGAAATGATTATGTGATAAATGTTTTTCTAAAACTAGTTGCAAAAGATGCAAAGAAGAAAGAGGAAGGAATGGTTGTTGCAAACACCTCTACACCAAAAAAAAAGTCTACTAATTTTATGAAAAGTTAAGAATGGGTGTTTTATGTCCTATTTTCTCATGATAAGTGTATATATACACTATACTTAGATGTTTTATGACTTTCCACTCTTATGATAGCTTTTATGAAGTAAAAAGCTCCTAATTTGAATAATGTGTGCAACATAGAGAAATCAAACCCACCATTAGGGGAAAAGGTGAGCCCTGGATGGGTGTTGTATGGATCCCTAATTAGCTTAATCCATGAGTTTTAAGAGCCATATGAAACCACTAGTGGTATTGTGAAATAAAAGAATGTAAGTGAAATAATATATTTTTTATGTCATGCATGAGCGTCTGAGAGCATTTGGATTGATATTATCAATGGATTATATGGAAATGGATTTGAATCAAGAGAGATGGAGTAAAAAAGAACCCATGGGAGTAAGGACAAAGAGTTTCCACACTCTCTACAGAAATCTTGACCATTAGATCTTTGAAGATCCAATGGATGCACGTATATGGGGTTGGGCTCGTTTCCATGATGCGTAGTGCTCGTCCAATCCAAGGCTCATCAAGTGGTTCCCATCAAAAGGTGTTGTTTTCATGTGGGCGATCAATCTAGCCATCAAAATTGCCTAGATCCAAAGACTAGGAATGAAAGCGCTCAGATCCAATGACTATTACAAAAAGGTGCCTTTTGTCATGATTTCTTTGATCTCATCAATTAGAACTCCAGCTAATATAAGGATCCAAGTTTGCAAATGGCTTGACTTTTGGCATTTAATCTTAGACATTAGATATTTGATCAGTCCAATGGTTCTAAATGAATTTTGAGGTATCCAAAACCATCCTCTAAAGAAAACCATCAATTCTAGATGGAAGTTTTGGATCTTTCACCACAAAAAAAAACAATACAAGCGTATGCGTAGCCTATGTTTAAGCGAATAGACCATGGCCACCACCCTCTTCTCATTATTCCATGACTAATCAGCCCTGAATCTAAACGGCCCATAAAAAATTCATTCTTTCCCCTGATGCAACCCTGCAGTTATGAATGGCTCATGCTAACGATAAGTCGAGTCTTATATAAATGTTATATAATTCTACTGGTGTCCTCCTTTGTTCTCTTGAAGGTCTGGAAAAGGATGTTGTGTTGTAGGGGGGTTTGGACCATGGTTTTCTTGAAGACAATGTCACAAGCTACCCACACTGCACATGAAATTATGCATATATCATATGATCTATGATCCAAGAAATAGAGGCTCTTTTTTACCAACACTCAAAATTGGAAATTGTAAAGGTTCAATTACCATAGTTGAGCTATCCATGGCACCATCATAGTGTATCCGACTATAAAGATGCAGGCAAAGGAAATGGTACTACAAAGATTTTTTAATCGTTGACCATGGATTCCAAACCATGATGCCAAAGATAGAAATATATTGATCTATTCACTCAAATCCAGGTAGTGATTGGTATTTGGACCTTTATAGTGGACATTAGGGATAAGCATGATACAAACATAAATTTTAGATCCTCTCTCGAAATAGCTATTGTTCTCCTTTCTTTATGGAAGCCCCATGCTTCTTTGAGGAGATCCTCAAGCATCTTTCTTTTTAATGCTTTGAGAAAATAGCTTCTCACAAAGGGAAAGAAAGAGACATCCTAGAGAAAGGCTCTACATGCATCGAGTGGAGCATAAAAGAGCATAACACTCTTGTCTTCAAAGGAGAGAAAATAAGGAAGCAAAGGTCTTCAAGGATCAAAGACGAAAGCCAAAGAGCAAGTAGGAGGATGGCGCACGAGAGTTGTATAACTATGGGTCAAAGTTGCACTTGATGGGTTTTGAAGGTCTAAAGCCACTTCGAGAACCATTGGACTTTATTGAGAAACCCTTGACATTTTTTTTTTCAAGAATATGGTTTGAACTCTTGAACTATTTGGATCTATTTACTCCCCGTTGAAGGGTTTTGACCCTTAGAATTTACATATCCTAATTATTCTCTCAGTCTCGCTAGACTTGTTGGATAAAAACATTGGTATCAGAGCCCCCCTTCGGGGCTTAGTTTTGTTAAGATATTATTGTCTTAGTCTTACTAGACTTGTTGATTCACAACGCCACTTGCTGATTCACAACGCTAGTATGAATGAGAGCCTCCTTGGGGGCTTGGTTTTGTTAGGGTATTATTCTCTTAGTCTTGCTTTACAACACTAGTATGAGCGTCCTGTTATTATCTTCGAAACGTTACATTTTCTTATCTTGGATTACTTACCTTTTGAATTTTTCTGTATAGAACTCCGATTACACTAGCCGTATGAGTTCTTTTCTTGTATTATCATTGCAAAAGGATGTGCGAACTCCCTTTATGAGGTTTAGTCTAGGGTGACCGCCCGTTACGGAAGACCTTTCGGGCACTCGGACTTTGAAAGGATCCATCAAGCTCTTCATTTGACACGATAATAGATTTCTTCACATGCACTCTTTGAGGAACCTTATTTTTCGTATGCCATCGTATATGGGATAATGAGCAGATGTGCGGATCACTAGCACCATGCAACTTTTATTCTTGTAGGAAGAATATATATGTATATACGTTTAGGCAGTTGTCCGTGAACAGAAAGCACAATATTTATTCTTTCTCATCTATAATTAAAGTAGTTAAGCTCATGGCTGTGAACAATGTGGAAATGACCTATATGCTATCTGTAGGGTTGAAAAGTAATGTATAAATCCCTATGTGGACTCAACGTGGGGCTCTTCGGTCAACGCAAATGCAGGAATATATGTTTTGAATTTTCTTGTGCTCTCTTATAAGATTTTCCTATTCATCTAAGCTTTAGGTGCTCCATAAGATAGTGCTTTAGTGATTCTCCTTATTATTAGTCTCTTCTTATTGAGAGAGTCAAGCACAATTTTGGTTGAACATGTTTTGCCTAGAGAAGCAGCATTGGAATTCGGGAGCAAGCTGATTCGATTTCTCTTAAAAAAATCAAGAAATGATCAAGGATCGAGGGATCCACTACAAAGAAGGCTGAGCTGTGTATGATGGACTCAATCAAAGAGAAGATGGATCCCTCCAATGCTCAAAGGAAGGGCAAAGCTATTCCAAAACTAAGTATTTTTTCTAGTTAAACTTGACTTTTTCGCCTTAGTTCTCACTATCTTTGCATACATTCATAATCCAAGCATTTGGTGATACTTCAATTTTGGATATAGTTTAAGTGTACGTGCAAGGATAAAGTAATTGAAGTTAAGAATAGGTAATCACAGAGGCATGGAAAGGGGAAGCAAGTGGCTCAAGCACTTACATGTATCTATGCATTGAAAAGAATTAATGTATGTGCCTTCCACTTTGGCAAAGGATAGTTGTACTGCAGAAAAATCAAATTTAAGTCTTTCCGTTGTGCACATCTCAATAATTTTTTTTTTTTTATATTTTTTTTTATTTTTATTTTTAGAGACTCCAGATTTCTAGATTGACGTTGAAGCGAGTGTCGCCGTTAGCACTTCATCGTCGTGGCGTCGTTGTGTCTGCTTCTGGATTTCACAGAGATTACAAAGCCCTTCAACAATATCATCGTCTGCAAGCTGTCAGAGGAATGGTGCTATCACTAGTCTGTGGCTGTCGCGATGAGCCCCGGTCTATCGTGGCGAGCTGAAGTCTATCGCGGAGCCCGCATCTTCTGTCTATCGCGCAGCTTACGTGCCTTACGTGGCTCTATCGCGCCTTACGTGGCTCTATCGCATCTTCTGTCTATCGCACCTTCTCTCTATTGCGCCTTTACGTGGCTCTATCGTCCTTTTTTTCGCTCAAATCCGTCTATCGCGGCGCTAAGCGAGTGTCTATCGCGGTCGCGCAGCTTCTCGCATCTTCTCTCTATCGCACCTTTACGTGGCTCTATCGTCCTTTTTTTTCGCTGAAATCCGTCTATCGCGGCGCTAAGCGAGTGTCTATCGCGGTCGCGCAACTTCTCTCGTGATCCTTTCTGGAACCGATGGCGGGAAGAGGAGTTATGATACTGATTTGATTATCATTTACAAAGGGCTGGTCTGTCCCGTCGGCTGCTGAAGTGGCAGGCAGCGCCGTCGCTGCGATAGTCAGCGACTGACGGCGGGGTGTGTCGCCTTCCTCGATAGGCCCCCCTCGGCTTCTGGCTGCGTGGAATAAAGAAGAAAAAACAACTATTGGCCGCGTGGAGCTTACATCGGGGCGTGCACTGTTGTCACCGGCGGCAGTCAATTCTTAGCTTGAATTAAAAAAAAAAAAAGAAGAAGAGAAAAAGAAAAAAAAGAGAGAAGAAGAAGAAAAACAGAAAAAAAAAAAGAAGAAGAAAAAAGAAGAAAAAGAAGAAGGAAATTAGAAAAGTTTCAAAAAAGTAGAAGTGTGCTCTCCTCTTTTGTGGGATTTTGGCCCTTTTGCTTTTCCCTGAAAAGCGGAGTACTTGAATGCGATGTGATCGGTGGGGGAAGTTTCCCTTGTCTGTGGGCTGCTTTCTCTCTATGGTGGAGGGTCTTGCCGCTGGGCATTGAAAACTTCTAGTGGTGCAAGTTCCTTCGGCCATGGATGTGGCTTCGTCCTCTCTCGTGAAAAGTAATCGGGCCCCCCCCCCTGGGGAGACCGGCACTCTGGCCGCTCTGCTGGAGGGGGGGTCATGTGCCGCCCCTAGGGCATCCGAAAGTGTTGAATCCCCCATCGTGTCCCTCAGTAGACCCGCAGTTCTGTCTGCTCAGGAGGAGCTCAAGAAAGTTTGCCTCGTCGGCCAAGTGTTTGGCCCTAGGCCCCCGCTCGAAATCGTGCGACAATGGCTTCGAAAAGAGTGGTTCCCTCGAGGACTAATTGTCAGCAAATGTCAGTTCTTGCCAGCAAACCACATGCTGCTTGTCTTTGAAAATGAAGAGATGGCGTTCCAAGCCCTAAGCGTTGGCACCTGGCAAGCTCGGTCGGACGACCCTGTGCTTATTCAGATGGTCCCCGGACTTTACCCCCGACAAATCGAAATCTCTTCGGTACCCTCTTTGGGTTGAGCTCCCTAACCTCCCATACTTCTTGTACAACTTCGTGTGGGACATAGTCTCCCCTATCGGCAAGCCGTTGGCTTCACGAGAAGACATTGGTGGTCTCATCTATGAGGGTGCAAGACACTCGTTCAATGCTAGATGGCACCCACAAATCTGCGTCGAGGCCGACCTCAGTTCGCCGCTCCCAGCAACGATCAAAGTGGACATGGGCGAAGGAGATGTTTGGGAGCAGGATATCACCTACAAAAACCTCCCCAACGCGTGCTTTCATTGTGGCCAGCAAGGTCACAGGATCAAAGACTGCCCTCTCAGGCAAAAAAACAAGCGAGTTCAAGAAGCCTCCAAAACTGCTCAAGGCAACTTTGACGATTTGACCCACTTGACCAAGGAAGGGGAAGGCAAGGGCCTCCTCAATCCACAGGCTGATGCCGATGGCTTTACTGAAGTTAGAAGAAGAAGGAAAAGAAGTCCGAGGGCCAACGGTGAGAGGAACAACCTGCTAATTACCCCACATAGCAATTTGTACTGCAATCTTGGAAAGGAGATCAACGAGCTCGACTACCCAGGTGGGAAGCCACCTGAGGTAGACAACTACGACGTAGCCCTAGAGATCCCTGACAACAAAGAAACCCCCCAGGAGGGCTACACCACAAGCAAAGAAGATGGTTTCACTACTAATAATGAAGACAACATGGATAGTGAAAGTTCCATCATTGGATCGACGATCCCGGAAACGTTGCCGAGCACGGGGCCCAATTCTCCCCAACGGGGGGCATCCCGCAAAGGGAAACAGCCTTTGGAGTTACCCTGGAAAAGCCCCCATAAGAACCGATTTCTAAGTCGAGATCAGATCCCAGCGAAAAAGAAAGATGAAGCCAAGAGAAGAAAGGACAAGGCTCCCTCCCGCAAAGAGGGATCAATACAAAAATGATTGTCATCTCGCTAAATGCAAGGGGGCTAACCGACCCCTCAAGAGCGGCCATCATTGGTCAATGGCTCCGCGACATTAGCTTAAAACCAGACATTATATGCATTCAAGAGATTAAAACTGACGGAGAAGACCTTCTGAAACGGCTCAGACAGGTTTCCTCGGCCCATGTGTGGATCCCAACAAAGCACCAGCGGGGGTCCGGTGGAACGGCTATCGGTGTTAAACAACCCTGGCTTGAAAAGCTTGAGAACTCCATTGAAGATGTAAATCACCGCTGGATTGCGGTCTCTTTTGGTGCTCCCCTCTGTGTTACTATGGTTTCTTTGTACGCCCCCAACGGGGATTTGGAGAGGCTGAACACTTGGACTTCTCTTGACTCGCTTCCCCACAACGTGTTTATATGTGGAGACTTCAACATGGTGGAGGACCCTATGGACAGATGGATGGGCAAGGGCAGGGTCATCGACAGTCGGGAGAAAGAAACGTGGGACTTGACCAAACTCCACTTGGACCTGGTCGAAGTTCAAAGACTCGAATGGCTTTTCCTGGTCGAATCTCCAAGCGGGCGAGGATCTGAGGAAAGCTAGACTTGATAGATGCTACATCTCTCAGAGCTTTACTCATCTGTGGGGCCACCCTTCCATCATGCAACGTACTGACCTCACCATCTCTGATCACTACCCGATCGTAATCACTTTTCAACCTTCCAACAGGACCCACAAGGCTCCGTGGTTCCATGCCAACGCTTCCACCTTCTCTCTCCCCTCCGTCCATCAAGAGATTGCTGATGTGTGGAAGGTGGCGTTTGCCTCTGGCTTGGCCCCAGCCAAGTGCTGGAGAAGCGCGGTCGACAAGTCTCGCAAGATCATGATCAGAACTAAGAAGATGCTCGAGACAGTGCGGCGGGCTCGTAGGGAAGCGCTTTACCACAGACTCTGGCGACTCGAGGAGGAAGTAAACAAAGGAAAACACCAAGCCCAGAAAGGTCTCCGAAAAATCAGAGCAGCGTTGAGATACGAGGAAGAAATACAAAGGAAAAACTTGCAAATCTTCTTCAAGGAGTGGTGGGCTGGTAAAGCCGACAAACCCACCAAAGAGATGTGCAGTATTCTTAAAAGGAAACACAACAGAGAGACGATTCCCCTACTGCTAGACACTCATGGCAATGTATGCAACTCGGAAGAAGACAATGTTGGCATCATCGAAGAGCACTTCACGAGACTCTTGGGAACCTCGAATCCCCTCTCCCACCATAGAAGGGACTGCATGGCTTCCATTTCTAGGGTTTCCCCCCGGAGAATACCATCCAACCTCCACTCCCTGCTTCATGCCCCGATCTCTGATTCAGAAATCATTGAGGTCATTGATGCCCTCCCTCTCGGTAAAAGCCCGGGACCCGACGGACTCACTAACGAGTTTTTTAAATCCTTCAAGCTGGTGGTTGCCACCCCTCTTCGGATGGTTTGGCAAGAAGCGCTAAGATTTGGTGCTCTTCCTTCTTGTATAAATAATGGAATTATCAAGCTGATTCACAAGAAGGGGGAAAAAAACAGAATTGAGAACTGGCGGCCAATTACGATGCTCCAAACAGGATACAAGATCATCGCCAAAGTCATTGCCAACAGACTTGCGTGCCACCTGAGATCTTGGCTTAGTGAGGACCAAAAAGGTTTCATCAAAGGCAGGTCCATCCTGGAAAACATTATGGATATTTGGGAAGGTATTCAATTTGCAAATGAGTCTAACCAAGACGTGGTCTTCCTCAAGATCGACTTTGACAAAGCCTACGATAGGCTTGAATGGGACTATATTCTGCAGTCGCTCCAAGACCTCGGATGTAGTCAGAAATTCACCAAGATGATCGCGACCCTTCTCGGCAATGCAACGACCCAAATTAACGTTAACGGCAAACTTTCGAAGGCGATCTATCTTAAAAGATCTATTAGACAAGGATGCCCTCTTGCCCCCCTTCTCTTTGCCATCGCCACTGAAGGGCTAAGCAGACTTGTGGCTCATCATGTGGAGGCTGGTAATATCAAAGGCCTCCAGCTACCTAACGACCACAGTCAAATCATCATGAGACTTTTTGCCGACGATATGAACGCGTTCGTTCACAATGATAATACCAGCCTGGAGACTTTCTGGAGGTGTCTAGATACCTTTTGTGAGGCCTCTGGATCCAAAATCAACCACAATAAGACCGCCTTTAGGGCCATTGTGGGACATCAACCTGGCCTTCTCATCGATCATGGCTGTCAAATCATTCCGCAGGGCCAAATCTTTCGGCTGCTAGGAATCCCCTTGGGGTTTGGCGTCTCTATGGAGCAGCGATGGAACTGGGTGCTGGCCAAACTTGAAAACAAGCTCAATTACTGGAGAGGCATGCAAATCAATCTCGCTGGACGGGCGATGGTTATCAACACGTTCCTCCTCTCGTCTACCATCTATTTCCATTCTTGCTGGAGACCGAATGAGCAAGGCTTGTCAAAACTGAATAGCATCTGCAGAAACTTTCTTTGGACGGGTGATCATAACAGAAGGGGGGTGCCTAAAATCAAATGGGCCATCTGCACCAGCCCTAGAGATAGCGGGGGGCTTGGCATCCTGGACATTGGGTGCATGGCTAACAAACTGGCAGCCAAATGGATGATTAAAGCTTGGTGCAATAGGGAGGCCTCGTGTGCCAAGCTGATCTTCAGAAACAAAAATGAGTTGGCCCTAACGGGATCCCCGAACTGGAAGAACCTTGACATCATGACCCTGCTATTCTCCCCGATACCTGTCTTCCCGAAAGGCTCCAATCTCGTATGCTCTCTTTGGAAGGGCTGGAATAAAGTCAAAAGCCTCACAAGAATTAGTGAGGACTGGAAGTGGGCGGCCGGAATCAGACAAAACGACTCTATCTGGTTTCCGATACATGGCATCCGGAGTGTGGAGCCGTGGAACATTCAAAATGCCAAGAAGTTATGGAACAAAGGATTCAAAAAATGGAAACACCTCTGGAAACATGACACCAACAGTTGGATCAATTACGAGGATATCGACCCTCGCATAAACATCTCCTATGAAGAATGGAACACCTTGCAAAGCAGATGCCTCGCTTGGGACCGTCACAAAACTCGCCTTCTCATGGGACATGACGCTCCGAACGCGTGTGGTCTCAAATGGCACAATGGAAATAGCCTACTCAAAATCCCGAACATCAATGAAACGACTGACCTCCAGATCAGCCTCAACAAGAAGTGGTGCCTGTCTTGGACGCGGCTTCGGTGGGACATGAAATTCATGGGTATCTGGCACCCACTTATAGAGATTAAGAAGTCGGTCCTCTTATGGCAAATTCTTCATCGAGGAATCTGGACTAACGATAAGGCAAGCAAAATCTGTGGGATCCCTCCGTGGTGCAAACGCTGCCACCGCGCAATCGAAGATGTTCCACACATCTTCCTTACTTGCCCCAACTCCTACAGAATCTGGCAGATGGTTGGACTGAAAATCAGAGTTCAGAAACAGCTTAGTTGGAAACAAGTCCTGTTGGGTGAAGCGATTGGGTGCTCTGCGGCTCTCTGGAACGCAATCAGAGGGGAAGTCCTGTGGAAAATTTGGCGGGAGCGGTGTGCTCTCAACTTCGGCGACTCCCCCAGGGAGTGGTCGATTGAAAAATCTCTATTCCTCCTTGGCAAAAGGATTGTCAACAGTAAGAAATCCCCCCCCCTTCAGACACCATCAAGTCCTCCTTTTGATCAACAACAAGCTCAAACCCAAGTGGGTCCCGCATGAGGGCGACGAGAGGGTGATCAACCTTCTTTGTAATGCAACCTAGGAATCAACCAAGCTTCCCCTGCTTTGTGGGATTTGGGGGGTCCCGTGGGCACTAGTCCCCTTCTATTGTACCTTTGTTTCTTAATTTAATTCAAGTCCGGGAGAGTAGGCTATTGCCGAACTTCCTTTATATTAAAAAATAAAAATAAAAATTATTTTTTACAAATTCGTGATCATTATCATGATGATGCGTTGAAGGGAAGCACATGTTTGTGGATTGCATGAAATCTAACCAAAATAGAAACGATAGATTGCCTACTTCATGGATCCTATACACATGTAAGTTCATTCATTAAATTGAATATGATTCAAATTTTATTTTCTTATGAGATGAAAATAATTAAAAGAATGATCTTCAATACATAGTTTATCTTTTGAATGAAAGCGACACATTTGGAAAGAAGTAAAGCTAACGCATTTGAAAAATCATACTACCTAGATTTTGCAAACTAAAATACCTAGAAATGAGTTCCTAAGATGATACTATGGTATCAAAGACATAATTTCTTGATTATTAGGCCAGGAATTCTCATTTGAGAGATTCATGTGTCATACAAATGGTAAGCAAGCAATGTATACATGAAAAGAAATTTCTTTGATGTCTTAGAATCTTTTTGGTGCAAAACCTTTTCATTATGACATGGGTCGAGTGTCATTTTTACACTAATATAAGAGGACCTAGCATATTCAATGCGAAATCTAAGGATAATAGGGATACTTAGAGATGGTTCTGAAAACACGTTTTTAATGAAATATCTTAAGAAGATGGCACCCAAAAACATCTAATGTCTTCAATGATATAGATGATTGCTCTAGAAAGTTCTTTGGGGCCACATTCTTACACTACTTCACAACGCCTACAATATTAAGTATAAGGGATACTTAGAGGTAGTTCATTGAAAAAGGTTCCAAAGAGGTTTTTGATGAGACATTCCAAAAATGATGGCACCCCAGCATGGTTTAAAAAGACTCATGATGTAAAGCTCTAAGTTGATGCCATCAAAGACACTCATGGAAACGAATTACGAGCAAAGCTTGCTTTCAACAACAGGAATTGCCAAACGTATTCAAGATATCATGAAACTGTGAAAAATTCCTCCTTTTGGAAAATTGCTCCTCTTGGAGGAACTTTGGAGTTAAGCTAAGGCTTCCTTCATTCAAGAGATTTGCAACTCAAAAAGAAAACCAAGTAAGGTTTTCTTTAGAAATGCAATGATTCATAATAGAATGAACTTAAAACTCTCTAGATACAATGATGAATGGAAAGATTTCCTCTTATCTCTTCATACCTTCAAAACTCTTATGTTTTGATAAGCGTTCAAAACTAAAGCCACATCTCCTAACACATATAAACTTGAACTTGTATTTATTCAGCAAACATCAGAACTCTTGAGCATTCCAAAAAATCCAGAAGAATTTTATGAACATGTTAGGACAAGTGATCGCCAAGCTACCTCTATAAGATGTTTTAATAGATATCAAAACCAGAATTCCCTTCTAATACATCTTTTAGAAAATTTCAACGCCCGCAAAATTTTAAGAATAATTGAATAACTTATAATAGTGGCTCTCTAATTGTGAATGAAGCCATAGTTTTTGCAATTTTCAAGGATGAAAACTCTTAAAATGGGGGAAGAAAGTACCAAAACAGGTCATAGTTGGCACAATTGATTGGATAAAGTATAGAACCTTGGAGATAGACTATAGACAGAAGAACATCTTTTAGGATATAAGACGTTTGGCAAAGAAAGAGTTGCTCAAAAAGTAACCTCCTGGCATGCTAAAAGTACTATTGGAATACCATCAAGTAAGAAAGATGGTTATGACCACGAGGTTGAGTTAAGCATGTGAAAGGCTATACATCTTTAAGAGAAGTAAAAATATAAGATACAAGTTTGAATTCTACTTATGAAGTATGCAACCGTAATGAATGGTACTAACTCTATGGAAGATGAAACTTGTATCCACCTATCCTTAAATAGATTTCAAGAAAAATCCAAAACCATTAGAAGATGCTTAGATTTAAGTAGTAAATGATATTCCTTCAAAAGCCTAGGGTAGCTATTTGGAATCTTTAGATAAAAAAGAAATCCTAAAGGCAATAATAATCTCTTGTTACTACAAGTTAGTTGAGCAATAAATAACTAGATCTTGAATATAATTCAAAATACTTGGAATGACACTCAAAACATTAGAAATAAAGATGGATGTTTATTGCATCAAGACGGTTGTTTATTCCATCACTATGGATGTTTATAGGGGATATAGAAGTAATTCCTGGACTTTAGATTCTAGCAAGAAGGATCTGTGTAAAGGGTACTCTATAGTTAGATTAAGCTTCTCGACTTTCATATAAATATCATCCACACATCACTGTTGGATATAAAGTATGGTGGTATGGGACACTATACTTTATATTCTCATTAATGTAGTAATGAGGGTATGGGACATCCGACCTTGATATGATAGGTATTGTCTAGTTTTGGGCTCCTGAGTTGGAGTGAAACTCCATTCCAATGGAAATTAAAACTTCATACATAAAGGTAGAATATTGGATGAGCAAGAATATGATGAGGAAGCACTTCAAATACCAAGTAACTAAGAAATTTTGAAGATCATGAAGTGAAATCACTTTCTAGATCTTCATACAAATTTCTAGTAAGACTAATGTAGTCTCTTTAAGGATTTTGTAGTTCTTTATCATAAATGCTACATGGAATTCTAAAGAGAGAACTTAGAAAAATCCATGCTTTTATGATAGTTAAGTTCAACTGAGTCAATCTACCATAAAGCACTTAATCGACAATACAACTAATTGAGTCAATATCTTCACTTAAATTTATTCCTTTTAGTATAAAGGTGTATGAAGAGACAATGAAAATATTTGACTTAGTGATCTACGTAATTGGAGTTAGATTAAGTTAGTCCAAATCATCTGTTTTATAGTAAAACGAGGAAATCAATCTCGTAAAGTAAGAGATTTATACTAGACTTGATATTCTAGTATATAGGAGTCTCAAGAAATTCAAAAGGACTAACTTCTTTATTTAGATATTTTGAATCATGATGGTTTCAGAGTAAAGTTGAACATCATCAAAACTCATTGGATTGAGACATAGATGTTTTACAACACTAGAGTTTGGTATATGGATGATGGTTTAACCTTATTTAAAGGATATTTTTTAGATTTCAAATTTAATCTCATAAAGATAGAAACAATGCTTCAAGAGATTAGGTAGAGCAAATACTTAAAATTTTAAGTGTCATCTAATTTGACTCAAATCATTTTAGTGTCTTAGAAGTTTAATCGGTTACATCTAGTTTTGGTTCTTCCTTCTCTCTCTTCTAGACCTTGGATTTGAATTGGAGGGAATCTGCAATGCCATTGCTAGATCACATTTAGAAGGATGGAATGGATAACCAAATTAAACCTCAAAAGGTGGATGTTTCATATAAATCCCCTTCAATTTCAGAAGACACTTGAGTTTAAGAGAACTAATTCATCCCTTGAATATTTCTTTAAAATGAATGAATGAAGAATCTAAATTTCTCTAAAACCCTTTAAAAGAGTTAGAAATTATTAATAGTTCTAACATCTCCAAAGGAGTCAAGTCTTTTGAGAACTATCCTAAAGTTGGTTACCGAGAGAAATGAATCACTTCTTTCCTACATTCTACCTTGGATTTGAATGCCCAATAGGACATGCTAGTTATGTATTTGGGAAAACAGATTAGTAGATGTTGGTTAAGAAGTAAAACATAGTAAAAAACATTTAATTTAGATGTTTTAGTCAAACTCGACTTAAGGAGACTTCTCAAAGCCTTGAATTAGTGAAGGATCCATCTATTTTTCTAGGTTCATGCTCGAGTAGTGTATAGAAATGGATCTATATAGAAATTTAGTTGGAGGCTGTTATAATCCACCTACTTCATATATTTTTATTATTGATGTGCGGTTCACACATATAGAAACAATGAAATAGGTAGGGTTTCTTAATCCAAAATTATCATTCTTTCCATACTTTGCACTTGATTTAGTGTTGCACTTCAGTGCAAAGTTAGTGTTTAGAATGATTTGTGTAGGGATTAACCCACATACAAATCCCCATCTTTTTAGATCTAGTCCACCTTCTAATAAAGAGGTAAATAAAAGATATTAAGACCACGATCGAGGAGACTGATCTTGGGCCATGGGGGAATACTCCATATATTGTACCTACACACATTTTTGAGGACAAAAATGTTAAAGAGGGGGAGAATGTTGTAAAGTTATGGTTCGAAGATGCAAAGGATGGGTTTTTTGGGTCCAAAGCCAATTGGAGAAACCTTGGAGTTTATTAAGAAACCTTTGGGAAAGTTTCTCCAGGACTGTGGTTTGAAGCTTGAATTATTTGGATTTATTTACTCCCAATTGAAGGTAGGATTGATATTTTCTAAGGGTTTTATATTTAACCCTTAGGGAGGCATCTCAAGTTTTTAGACTTGCATGTAAATGCTTGGGAGATATCCTTTTAGAATCCATGTGAAAGCCATGTGATTTCCAAGGTTAGAAGGCCTTGCATTGCAATCCATGTGGAGGGCACATTTGGTAAGATCTCCTCACTTTTCCCCCGTTGGCCTTGAGGTATATATATGGGTGGAGTTGGTTGGGTGGATATGTGCATCTCTCACCCCTTCGGGACCTAGTTTTGTTAGGATACTATTCTCTTAGTCTTGCTAGACTTATTGGTTTACAACAACGAGCTTTCAAGTTCCAACAATTGGTCATCCAAAGAAAACTACAAATTGTGCAAGAGGGCACCTTTGATCTCTCTTGAAAGGTATCATATGTGATTTATATTTGTTATTTTTGACTCATATATGCTCTTTAGAGCATGTACTATAGGTATAGAGCTCCAAAGATGAATTCTACTACCATGATGGCTTTAGGATGCATCTAAACTATCCACTCTAAACAATATCTCTAGCTAGTTATGACCTAATAGGTAGTGGAATTCGGTCACACATGACCTTTTAATTGATTGTATATTTATTACCATGTTTAGATTTCTAGGAAGCTCTTTTTAGAAGATTTCTGAAGATATAAGAACTTAGAAATTGGAGGAGATCTAGCAGGTATGGGTAGAGAATGGTTTCTTAGTAGTCACCTCTTCGAGAAGTAGTAAGGATTATAATGGATCTTCTTAAGGAAAGGGAGGATATGGCTATTATTTGGAGCTAAGTATTTTCCAATTTCATTGCTGATTTCTATATGCTTTTTTCTTTCATATAATTTTGCATATTGGAATCATCATTGAAGCATGTCATAGGACTTCAATTTGGATAATGATTAGATACTTTCAAGATCTTAATGAAAACTAAAAAATAAACAAACAAATCAAGCACCAAAGGTACTTGCATGAATTTGTAAATTTTTTTCAACTTCATGCATGGAAAAGAATGGTTGTATGTGCATTCCTCATTCCAAAAGAATGGTTTTAATGCACAACTTTCGTTAAAAAATATATTTTGCACATCATCAACTTCTTTATTTTTAGAGAAGATTTTACATGCACTCAAGCATGTGATCTAGCACGTTTGTACAATAGAAGGAAGAAAAGATAGTATTTCGTTCATAACATAGATGCATAAAGTGCATATGCTCAAGTTTGAAATTTGGGAAGACACAAAGATAGTTAGTTGCAAAGTCATTCTAGCTACAACCTTGCGAATCAAGTAACTAACAAACTGCTTCCCAATGTGATATCTAGGTATCAAATACTTAAAGAATATTTACACTAAGTATGCTCAGTTTCCTTTTTACTAAAAGTAGGAAAAAGAAGAAAGTCAAGCATTAAGGTTTCTTTCCATCTTGATGAGAAAGAATACATGACTACTTGCAAAACGATAAATATTTTATAATGATTAATCTAAGTATAAGAGATATTTAGAGAGTCATAAAGACAAGATTAGAGATCACCCACTTTTTGGAGTAACTTCTCTTGCATCCAAGCAGGATGATAACTTAAGATAGTTTCAAAAATTCCATCTACACTTTGAAATGAGAGCTCTAGCTTGATTGCATCCAAAAGGTGTGATAGAAAGTAGATAAAATTAAACACAAATTGAACTTTGAAGTTAAAAGAAAAAAGCATGTTTAGTTTATATGTTTCTCTAAAGTAAAGATGCATAGTGAGAAGAAAACATGGAAACTTTGAAAATTCCTCTTCTTTGAAGATTTAGAAATTTCTTTTAAGGGATTTTCAATCTCAAGATGAGACCTAGATAACTAATATTTTGGAAATGAGAAAGTTCCTAACTATGAGAACTAAAGTGAAATAGTCTAGTATTTTGTTTCATGAATCACATTATTTTCCTAACATATTCCAAATGAGATTATCTTTTGGGAATACAACAAGTTCCAAGTAATGGAATTAATTCATCCATGGTAATCTAGTATTCTGTTTCATTAATCACAACAATTTCCTAATATATTCCAAATGAGCTTATCTTTTGGGAGTACAAGTTTGATGATGAAATGCAATCCAAATGCCTTGACATTTGAGGATTTAATCTCTATTTTAATGCAAGAATATCAATCCTAAGTAAAATAGGTCCATTATGTGTGTTGCAGATAAAGCTTTCTTAGCTCCTCCGAAGGGCAAAGGTAAATGGAGCTCATCTACTAGTAAGTACAAATCTTCTATTGCACATTCAAATAAGGAAGACAAAGACGAGAAGAAAATAGAAAAGCAGAAATGTTTTTACAAATACTATAAGGGAAATCATCATTTCATAAAGAGTTGTCCAGAATTGGCTACAAAAGAGGCAAAGAGGAAAGAGGTTGGAATGGTTGTTGCAGAAGATTGTACACCTAAAACTGAGTTTGTTAACCTTCTTCAAAATGAAGAATGTGTTGAAGTTAGATGACTATGGAAGAACACAAACAACACAAGGAAAAACAAGAAGCTTGGAGCACAACACACAATACTGAACGTATTACTAGAGAATGTACAAAGATAAGTAGCCCATTAGGGTAATAGGTTTATATAGAAGCCACGGGAAAATAACCTCCTTAAGAGGGAAAAAGTGCCCTAGCAGTCCTAGTGTGTTCACACACACCACTACCTAAATATACGAACAAATACCCCCTGGGAGTGATGAGGTGAAAAGGGAGTTGGAACTCATGTATAAGGAAGTGCCAAGCTATGTGGAATCAATCCACAAAAGGAAGTAAGCCCAAAGCTTTGTGAAAAGCTTCAAACTTTTCTTGATCTAGAACCTTTGTGAAAAGGTCTACAATGTTCTCCTGCGTGGGAACATAGGCCAAGCTGATCTCTCGAGTAGAGAACCTCTCCTTGACATAATGATAATGCACCTCAATGTGCTTAGTGTGAGCATGGAACACAGGGTTCCTCGCAACTGCCAATGTGCTCTGACTGTCAATAAATATGGTGGTGGTAGAAGATTGACCAACACCCAAATCAGCCGTAAGGCGTCTGAACCACACACACTCAAAAGTTGTTGTGAAAATTGCCCTATAGTCACCCTCACAACCAGAAGAAGCCATAGTAGGTTCTTCTTGCTCAGCCAAGATATGGATGAGCTACCAAGCATGAAGCAAAAACCACTAATAGACACACAAGTGTCATAGCACGTAGCCCAATAAGAGTCAAAAAAAGCATGCAAAGCTAGCAATAATGATCCCCCTTGGGATAAAACACCTCAAGTAGTCAGGTACCACTCATGTAGAAAAATATTGGCTTAACGCCTTGCCAATGCTTGAGACCTAGGAAATGCACAAACCTGCTCATCTATGAGATATCAAACTGAATATTTAGCTCAATAATGCATAAATAAATCAAGCATCCAACAACTTGATGATAAAGGACAGCATCGAATGCATCTCCAGCATCATGAAGACTCAATCGTAAACCTATCTCCATAGGAGTGGTAATAGGCTTACAGTCTTCAAGGTGGAAATGTTGCAATAATGTGTCAATATACTTTGTTTGACACAAGGCCATTCCAAACATGCATAAATTGAATGCCTAAATAATGATGGAAATGCCCCAAATCAGACATCTCAAATGAGAGGCATGCAAATCAGCCTTAAAATGGACTTGCTTTAAACCATATATTGCCTTCTTTAACTTGGACACCTGGTTTTCAGGCACTTTCTACACAAACCAATGAGGCTGAAAAACATACACTTCTTCATGCAAGTCCCCTTTTAAAAATGATGTACATTCCAACCATGATGAGCTGCAAGTGCACATATGCTACAAACAGTAGTCATTCGACAAGTAGGTGCAAAGGTCTCATCAAAATCAATGCTTCTTTTCTACGCATAACTGTTTGCAACAAGCCTAGGCTTATACCTATGAATTGTTCCATTAGGCTTACGCTTCAGCTTGTATACCCACTTAGTGCCAATGGCCTTCTTTCTAGATGACAACTCACATAAAGAGCAAGTACCATTCTTTATTATAAGATCATATTCAGATTGCATAGCAGCCATCCAATTTTATGAATTTTGTGCTTCATCAAACGAAACACACTCATTCTCATCATAGAGACTAGATGCAACCATAGTGTAGAAATCTGAAACATATGGAATACATCACTACTTTTAGCCATGGTTGGTGACTAAAATATCTTGGTGCAAAAAATTTACTGTATCTCAAAAAAGTTGAGCAAAACTATCCAGAAAAATTCTGCTAAACCTATAGTAGACTTTGAGACGCTTATACTAGAAAACCAAAACTCGTATATAACTTTGGTACAAAAAGATGAAATAGTCTGCACAACCATTGTGATAGTGCATTCGGAGGCCAAAGCTAGTGTAGATCACGATTTCAACACCACATAATGAACCTGTTTTGCTCTCTAAAACTCTTTGAGTATGCTCACCAAAATTCATTCATGGGATTTTGAGACTACAACGAGAGAGGTGTCGACAATGCCCTAGATGAAGTAGAGACCTGATGTGATACCAATTGTTGGAGTTACACATCTACGGAAGCACGTGAACAACACAAGGAAGAAGAAGAAGCTTGGAGAACAACAAACAATACTGAATGTATTACCAGAGAATGTAAAAATAAAAGTAGCCCATTAGGGTGACATGCGTATACACAAGCCGGAGGAAAAAAACCTCCTAAAGAGGGAGAAAACTGTCAAGGTGGTCCTAGTATGTTCACACACATCACTTCCTAAATATATCAATAGAATGGGCATTCACTATTGTATGTCGCTATGACCCATCTTGTCATGCGTAGTGTATGCCAATAGTAGACACAAATGTTTGGTAATTTGGTACTGGGTCAACCAAACGTAATACCTCATAACATAGTTTCTTCACTTCACTTGAGTCGGTCCCTATAGGGAATACTAGCATAGATGATAACAACTTCTCTTATCCTATAATGGGAGTTGGTAATATCATTTTGACTACTAATGGTAGCTTTTTCACATTTTCAGATGCCTTGTATGTGGTAGGGATCACGGAAAATATGAACTCACTTTCAACATTAGCCATGATCGGCTTGGTTGTGATGTCATTATTGCTTCTGGCATTTTATTTCATGCATTCTATAAGCTCATAGACTATGAAAAAATTGTTAAAGATTTAGCATGTGTAGTTCAAGATTCTCAGGCTATCTCACATATAGAGCTCTGGCATGCACACCTTGGTCATCTAAATTATGCTAGTTTGCTATGGATACAGAAATTTGAAATGGTGTCCTCTCAGCGAAAACTTGAGACAACTTGTAGAAATGTCAATGAAGGCTTTATTTTGGGAAGAATGCAGCATTCATCGTTCCCAAAACATGGTTGAGTTTGACCTATTCACAAATTGCAGCTTTTTCATAGTGTTGTCTACGGTCCTATGCAACCACCTTCTTTCGAGAACTACCTTTACTTCATGACTTTTATTGATGATTTATTTAGGCATACATGCATGTGTCCATTGAAAGAAAAGTCCAAAGTGTTTATGCAGTTCAAACAGTTCCTAGTTATGGCTAAAAATCTATGAGCATGTAAATTGGGAATCCTCCTTTCTCATCAATGGGGGAAATACATGTCCTTTGATTTTAATTCATTTTGTGGCTAAGTGTGGGATAGAACATCAATGTAGATTCCTAATGAGGAGCATATTCTGAATTTAATGCTGATTTGAATGCCTTTTTTGAGATGTCAGGTTTGGGGCATTTGCATCATTATTTGGGCATTCAATTTCTGCAAGTGTATTTAGTAGTCTCAAGAGATTGAAAGGAAATAACTTCTTAATTAAGATATTTTGAAGCATCATGGTTTGAGAGTAAAACTGAACAAAACTTGATGGCTCAAGACACGAATATTTTATATCACTAGAGTTTGGTAGATGGATGATGGTTTAACCTTAGCCAAAGGGTCTTTTTTAGAATTCACATTTAATCTCATAAAGATAGAAATAATGCTTCAAACCATTAGCTAGAGTAAACCCTTAAAGTTTTGAGTCTCATCTTATTTGAATCAAATCATTCTAGTGTCTTAGAAGTTGAATTGGTTACATCGAGTTTTGGTTCTTCCTTCTCGCTTTTCTAGACCTTGGGTTTGACTTGGAAGGAATCTTCAAAGTCATTCCTAGATCAGGTTTAGTTGGATGGAATGGATAACCAAACTAAATATCAAAAGGTGGATGTTTTGTATAAAACCCCTTCAATTTTAGAAAGACACTTAAGTTTAAGAGAACTAATTCATCCATTGATTATTTCTTTAAAATCAATGGATAAAGAATCTAAATTTCTCTAAAACTTTTTAGAAGAGTTAGAAACTATTTATACTTCTAACGCTCCAAAGAAGTCAAGTCTTTTGAGATCTCTCCTAAAGTTGGTTACTCAAACAAATGAATCAATTATTTCCTACATTTTACCTTGGATTCTAATGCCCAATACGATATGGTAGTTATATATTTGGGAAAAGCCATCAGTAAATGTTGGTTAAGAGGTAGAACATAGTCAAAAACATTTAATTTAGATGTTTTAGTTCAACTCAACTTAAGGAGACTTCTGGAAGCCTTGAATTAGCCAAAGATACATCTATTTTGCTAGGTTCATGCTCGAGTAGTGCATAGAAATTGATCTACATAGAAAATTAGTTGAAGATTGTTATAATCGGCCTACTTCATACGTTTTTATTATGCATGCAAAGTTCACACATAGAGAAACAATGAATTAGGTAAGGTGCACTTGAACTATTTGGATTGATTTACTCCCAATTGAAGGGTTTTGACCCTTAGGGTTGATATTTCCTAAGAGTATGATATTTAACCACTAGGGAGGTCTCTCAAACCTTTAGACTTGCACATACAAGCTTGACATATATCCTTTTAGAATCCATGTGAAAGCCATGTGATTTCCAAGGTTAGAAGGACTTGCATTAGCATCCACATGGAGGGGAAACTTGGCAAGATCTCCTCACTTTTTCCCCCTTGGCCTTGAGTTATATATATGGGTGGAGTTGGTTGGGTGGATATGTGCATCTCTCAGTCCTTGGGGCTTAGTTTGGTTGGGATATTTTTCTCTTAGGCTTGCTAGATGTGTTGGTTTACAACAATGAGCTTTCAAGATACGATGATTGGTCATCCAAAAAAGAAAGTGAAAATCGTGCAAGAGGGGACCTTTGATCCCTCTTCAAAGGTATCATAAGTAATTTAAATTTGTTGTTTTTTACTCACATATTCTCTTTCGAGCATGTACTACAAGTATAGAGCTCCAAAGTTGAACTCTATTGCCAAGATGGGTTTGGGAAGCATCCAAAGTAGACACTACAAACAATGTTTCTGGCCAATAATGACCTAGTAGGTAGTCAAATTGAGACACACACTCCTATTTAGTTGGGTGTCTATTTATTACCATGTTTAGCTCTCTAGAAAGATCTTTTTATAAGATTTCCAACGAGATAGAAATATATAAGATTGGAGGATATTGAGCAGGTATGGGTAGAGAATGTTTTTTTAGGAGTTACCTCTCGGAGAAGTAGGAAGGAGTATAATGGCTCTTCTCAAGGGAAGGGAGGATGTAGCTATTGTTAGGAGCTAGGTATTTCCCAGTTTCATGCTTGATTTCAATACTTTTTTCTTTTTTCTTTTATATAATTTTTCATATCATTTTGACTACTTCTAATGGTAGTTGGTTTACATTATCATATGCTTTATTTGTGTTAGGGATCAAGAAAAATTTGTTTTGAATTTTATCATTACCCAAGATTGGCCTGGTTGTGAAATTTGTTGATGACATATGTAGAGTTGATGATTTGTCAAGTGGCACATCATTATTGCTTTTGGCATTTTATATCCTGCATTGTACAAGCTCATAGAATATGCAAAATTTGTGAAGGATTGAGCATGTGTAGTTCAAGATTCTTAGGATATGTCATATGCAAAGCTTTGGCATGCACTCTTTGATCATCTAAACTTTTTGCTAGTTTGCAATAGCTATAGAAATCTGAAATGGTGTCCTCGCTGCCCAAACTTGAGGCACTTGGTAAACTTATCTGTGATAAATATTATTTGGGCAAAATGTAGCATTTGATGTTTCCAAGAGATGGTTTAGTACGAGCTAATAAAAGATTGGAGCTTGTTCACATTCATTTTTGTGGTCATATACAAACACCTTTTTCTAGGAACAACCTTTATTTCATGACTTTCATTGATGATTCTTCCAGATATGCATGGTTTTATCCATTCAAATGAAAGTCCAAAGTATTTATGTGCTTCAATCTCTTTTTAGTTTTGGCTAAAAATGCATCCACATGTAAAACGGACACCCTCCATTCTAATCGGGGGGGGGGGGGGGGGATATATGTCTTTTGATTTTAATGCATTTCTAGCTGAGCATGGGATAAAACATCATTCTAGAGTGCCATATACATCCCAAAACAATGGAGTTGCAGAAAGGAAGAATAGGTCACTTATGGAGATGGTGAGATGTATGGTGAATAGTTAGGCTTTACCACATAGTTTTTGGATTGAGGCTGGTATGTTTGTATAATATGCACTTAATAGGTGCCCCAATAAAGCATTTTAGTCTATCACTCCATACGAAGCTTTGCATGGTTGCAAGCTATCTATTACTCACCTGCATGTCTTTGGTTATGAAAACAAAGGCTATCATCTGTGTTATCCACACAATAAATGCATTTTGGTAAACCGTGATATTGTTTTTGTGGAAGATGCAATGCATCCATTACTTTCATGTACTAACGAGACATTCACTCGAGGACTACTCGCAATAGTCTTCTATGTATTTATTGTGTAGGTTCACGAAATTTACAAAATGTGGTGCCTGTATGAAACTTTGCTACCTCTTTTTATAGTTGGGTAGTCTATTGCTCATCCAAATGATAGGTTCCATATGATGATGCAGATCATTCCATTTCTAATCTAGATTTACATGATGAAGTTGTTGATGAGAGGTATGATATAGAGGAGGAAAAAGTTATGCCTAAATGGCTGGTGTAGACTTTGCAAGATAGCAAATTAGATGATCTCTATCATATCGTATGCGTTCAAAATCTCATGGTGCTTCTTATGTATCAAATTTCTACCTATGGTTGCCTCTAGTCTTTGTGATGAGAATGAGCTTGTTTCATTTGACAAAGCACAAAATTCAAAAAATTGGATGGATATTATGCAATTAGAATATTATGCTATTATGAAAAATGGTACCTCGTCTTTATGTGACTTGCCTCCTAGCAAGAAGGCCATTGGCACTAAGTGGGTGTACAAGCTGAAGCATAAGAAGGATGGAATAGTTGACATGTACAAGGCTAGGCTTCTTGCAAAAGTTTATGCTTAAGAATGAGGCATTGATTTTGATGAGAACTTTTCCCCTACATGTCGAAGGACTACTGTTTGTAGCATACACTTCTAGCTCATCATGGCTGGAACATACATCAATTGGACATTAAAACTATATTTTTGAATGGAGACTTGCATCAAGAAGTGTATGTTTTTCAAGCCCATGGTTTTATGAAGAAAAGGCATGAAAAAAAGTGTGCAAGTTGGGAAAGGTATTATATTCTTTGAAGGAAGCACCACGTGCTTGGAATGAAAAGATACATGCATAATTCATTGCACATGGTTTTTAGAAGAGTCCAACTAAGCAATTTATACGTTAAGCATGCAAATGATGTGCTTCTGATCATTCTTATCTATGTTGATGACATGTTTTTCACCGGTGCTAATGAGAAGTAAATTGCTAATTTTAAGGCTTAATTGAATGCCTCATTTGAGATGTTAGATTTGGAGCATTTGTGTCATTATTTGGGCATTCAATTTATGCATGTTGATGGCAGAATAGCTTTATGTCAAACAAAATATATTAACACATTATTGTAGCATTCTGTTCTTGAAGACTAGAAACCTATTCTCAATCCTATGAAAACAAGTTTATGGTCAAGCCTTCATGATGTTGGAGATGCATTTGATGATGTTCTCTATCACTAGGTTGTTGGATGATTGATTTACTTATGTATTACTTCACCACATATCTAGTTTCCTATCTCACAAATGAGCAGATTTATGTATTGTCCACATGTCAAGCATTGGCAGACGCTTAAGCTCATCTTTTCGGTACTTGAGTGGTGCCCAACTTGTTGGTTTTTTATCCAAAGGGGGATCACTACCATCAAATTTACATGTTTCATTTTCACTCTAACATAGCTAGTTGCTATGACACTTGTGTGTCCACTAGTGGTTTTTACTTCATGCTTGGTAGCTCCTACATATCTAGGTTAAGCAAGAAGCATCCTACTATCACCACTTCTAGTTGTGAGGCTTATTATAGGGCAACTTTCATAGTGAGTGTTGAGTGCATGTGGCTTTGATGCCTTATGGTTGATTTGGGTAGGGTTATTCTTCTACCACCACCATCTTTATTGATATTCAGAGTGCATTGGTACTTGCAAGGAACCCCTTATTCCATACTCCCACTAAGCACATTTGGTTGCACTATCATTATGTCAAGGAAAGGTTCTTTGCAGGAGATACCAATTTGGCATATGTGCCCACATAGGAGAACGTTGCAGACCTTTTCACAAATGCTCTAGCTAGGGAGAAGTTTGAAGCTTTCCACAAAGCTTTGGGCTTACTTCCTTTTAAGTATTGATACCACATAGCTTGGAGCTTCCTTACACATGAGTGCTAGCTTCTCATTCACCACATCACTCCGAAGGGGGATTTGTTGACATATTTCAGTAATGATGTGTGTGAACACACTAGGAACATCAATGCAGCCTTTCCCCTTTTTAGGAGGTTTTTTCTCGAGCTTGTACATATATGCCTATAACCCTAAGGGGCTACTTATCTTTGTATATTATCTTGTTAATACATTTAGTATTGTTTGTTGTGCCCCAAGCTTCTTCTTCTTCTTCTTCCTTGTGTTGATTGCATGCTTCCATAGACCACAAAATCATATACTTGCACTCCTATTTAGTGGTTTTTTGTGGCAAGTTCCTCCACATATATACAAAGATGTCCCTAACGGAGGTGTTAGCCTAGAGAGTAATCCTTTACTAGGTTTGGAAAGGAGGGTTTTTTGTACACTTTGGCAAGGGGTTTCTGTATTATCTCTATTCTAAGGGGTTGTTCTATTTCCACTTCTCTCTCTATCTTAGTCATTCACCATCCAAGCATTTGTGGTGCGATATGGTGTGGTAGTCTTTATGAATATTCTTGTACAAGTGTCCATTTAGCTCCAGAAGTAAGTGCAAACTACACTTCTTACAGCCCACATGTGAATTGATTGTCTACAATGTCCTTGTACTCCACAAGAAAAACACACATATCTAGTAAATTCCTGAAGATTTATAATTCTAGAAGGTCAGCTTCACCTATGTCAATATTGGCCTTGGAGCGGAGGTCTCTATTGCGATTACTCTTGGAAAAGATAATGGAGTGCCTTCTAGCATTGAATAAATAGGTTTTTCCCTCATAAATATTCCCTCCAACATCCTACTTGGATGCAAGTGGCCAGCCAATCGGGACAACAATTTCTCTAAAAAGGTTTTATAAAAAAAATGTGAGATTAAGGATCTCCACATACAAAGGATACTTCAGAGGTTTATATTTATTGAGGATGAAGTCTAGAACCCACTTCAATAGATATAAGGTACTCCAAAAAATATGTCGAGTTCCAACTTGAAGGATTTGAAAAGCCATTGAAGTCCACTATAGATAGTATAGCTTGAAAGCGTGGTTCTATTAAACTTTTCGAGATACACTCATTTTTTCCATTATGGTATTTGGTAAGTGGCCATGGCTTGAAGCAATGATGTATTCCATATGTTGGTTGTTGAGAAAAGATGTGCTTAACCATCTGCCGATGCTTGATTTATGGGCAATGCATAAACCTGCTCATCTATGAGACAACAAACTGAATATTTGGCCGCGTAATGCATAAGTAAATCAAGCATCCAATAGCTTGCTGATAGAGAATAGCATCAAATGCATCTCAGGCATCATGAAGACTCTGTCACAAACCTATTTCCATAGGAGTGGCAATAGGTTTACAATTTTCAAGGCCAAAATGCCACAATAATATGTCAATATATTTTGTTTGACACAAAGCCATTCCAACATCAACCTACATAAATTGAATGCGCAAATAGTGATGCAAATGCCCAAATCAGACATCTTAAATGAGGCATGAAAATTAGCCTTAAAATTAGCCATATGCCTCTAATGAGGACTAGGGAGCAACATGTCATCAACATAAACCACAATGATCAGAAGTACATCATTAGCACGCTTAACATATAAGGTGATTTCAGTTGGACTCTTCTCAAAACCATGTGCAATAAGATAGGCATGTATCTTTTCATACCAAGCACATGGTGCTTACTTTAAACCATATAATGCCTTCTTTAAGTTGCACACCTCGTTCTCATGCCCTTTCTGCACAAAGCCATGAGGCTGAAAAACATACACTTCCTCATGCAAGTCACCATTCAAAAATGTTGTTTTGATATCCAACTGATGTATATTCCAACCATGATGAGCTGCAAGTGCACAAATGCTACGAATAGTAGTCATTCGGCAAGTAGGTGCAAAGGTCTCATCAAAATCAATGTCTCTTCCCTGCGCATAACCCTTTGCAATAAGCCTAGCCTTATACCTATCAACTATTCCATCAAGTTTATGCTTTAGCTTGTGTACCCACTTTGTGCCAATGGCCTTCTTGCCACGAGGCAAGTCACATAAAGACCAAGTACCATTCTTCATTATAGCATCGTATTCAAATTGCATTGCAGCCATCTAATGTTCAGAATTTTGTACTTCATCAAACAAAACAGGTTTAGTCTCATCAAAGAGACTAGAGGTAGCCATAGCATAGAAATTTGATGCAAAGAGGAACTATGAGAGCGTGATCAAGTACGATATGAGAAAGGTGCATCTAATTTGCTGTCACGCAAAGTTTGCACCAGCCATTTTGGCATAGTTTTTGCCTAGTCAATATCATCTCTCTCATCAACAAGTGTGTCATGTAAATCTGCATCAGAAATGAAATGAGCTTCACATGAAGCCTGGAAAGCCTGAGAAGTTGCCTCATTAGGACCAGCACTAGACTGTCCACCTATAAAAAGGGGCATCAAAATATCATACATGTCTTTGGAGATAATAGATGTCTCCTTAGTACATGAAAGTAGACAACATCACGGCTAACTAGAATGTGTTTAGTGTGTGAATGATACAGAAGATCGCCTTTACTTTTAGAACTATACCCAACAAAAATACATTTTACTGCTTTATCATCCAATTTTCTATGATGTTGTTCAGGCACTAATGCATATGCCAGACAAGCAAAAACACGCAGATGAGTAATAGATGGCTTGCCATCATGCCAAGCCTCATATCGAGTGATAGACTACAGTGCTTTAGTGGGACACCTGTTAAGTACGTATGATGCATACATAACAGCCTCAAGCCAAAAACTATGTGGTAAGGTGTAGAGGAGGTACTGGGGTATCCACTTTTATAGAAAACAAACACTTCCAGTACGTCGCCTACTCAAGGGGGGTTCTCTTTAGGGAAGTATACCCTTTAACATTTCTGTGAGCAGGCAGATACAAAGTTTGCACAGAGTGGTAAATACTTCAGTAAATATAGACAACCAATGACCAAGGGAGATCGTACACTGCTTGATTCAAATCAGATGATTACAAAAGTTGGGCAAATGATGAATGATGCTCACAAGTGTAAACTTAGGGCTATCAAGCCACAAGCTTAGGGCTAACAAGCCACCCTAAAAGTAATTTACTCCAGTACAACAGATTCTTCTCATCAACATAAGGGCTACTGATATGCAGACTAACTCAGAGCAATACAAATGGTAAGATCTTCTCAAGAGAATAGAACATAATCGACCACACTGACTCACTACTTGAGTTGTACCCGACTACTTGGTTTGTTTTATGCCAAGGGGAGATCACTATCGCCAAATATGCATGCTTTTTTTTTACTCTGATTGGGTTGGTTACGATGACACTCATGTGTCCACTAGTGGTTTTTGATTCATGTTTTGTAGCTCATGTATATCTTGGTTGAACAAGAAGTAGCCTGTTCTGGCCACTTCCAGTTCTGAGGCTGAGTATAGAGCAGCTTTCACAGCTACTATTGAGTGTGTGCGGCTCAGATGCCTTATGGTTGATCACCGACAATTAGAGCGCATTGGGAGTTGCAAAGAACCCTATGTTCCATGCTCGCACTAAGCACATTGAGGTGCATTATCATTATGTCAGGGAGAGGTTCTCTACTGGGGAGATTAGCTTGGCATATGTGCCCACACAGGAGAACATTGCCAACCTTTTCACAAAGGCTCTGTCGAGGGAGAAGTTTGAAGCTTTCTGCAAAGCTTTGTGCTTACTTCCTTTTGTGGATTGATTCCACATAGCTTCGCACTTCCTTATACATGAGTGCTAGCTCCTTGTTCACCGCATCACTCTTAGGGGGGGATTTCTTGATATATTTAGGTAGTGATGTGTGAGAACACTCTAGGACTGTCGGGGCACTTTTTTCCCTCATTAGGAGGTTTTTTCCCCCGGCTTTTAACATTCTGGTTCTAAAATAGATTTTACCTTTACATTTCATCCTAAAAGTAATGGACAAAGTGAAGCTACAAATAGTACTATTCTTGGTTTATTATGTTGTTATTCATTAGACAGTCCCACTAATTGGGTTGAAAAGTTTCATTGCTTCAATTTGCTTACAATAACACCAAACACACCACTATTGGTCGTGTACCTTTTGAAATTGTTTATGATAAAAAGCTTCCCACTCCCATGTCACTCACTCAAATTGATAGTTGGATTGGTAATTCTATTTCTCAAGGTCACATTTCTATACTTCACGATGCTCATGAGCACATTAGGAAAAGTTAGGAGCACTATACACGTAATATCAATACAAAATGATTAGCCAAGGAATTCAAGGAAAACGACCTTGTATCATTGCATATCATTAAAAGACGTCTCAAAAATATTTTGCAGCATCCTAAAATTAAACTTGCACCGTGCTATTATGAACTATTTCACATTATACAAAAAAATAATAATAATCCATTTAGATTAGAACACCATCTCAATGGAATGTACATAAATCTTTTCATATTATTTTACTTAAACCATTTAAAGGAACTTTACCACTCACTCCACTTCTTGATGACCCTCCTTTAATTGAATGACAATCTAAAATCTTAGTTCATCAGAACATAATTGATCATGATGTCACTACTACATGCACATGTACTCAATATCATTGAAGAATGCCAATGGATACATAAAACACAATTAACACTCTATTATGATCACTTAAGTTTTGCATATCATACAAAAACACATTAATGTAACTCCTCCATGAACATTTCCATGCATGTGTTTTTGCATGGAGCATGCTTACTTTTGTTTAGTGATGGAACATGTGACTGGCCATCCATGTTTATTTTTATTTTATCAATTGAAACCAGTTGCTTTTTCAATTGAGATAGTTTGTAAATAAACCCACATCAAGGGTTCTATTGTTAGAAACAATTAGTAAAGTAGTGGTTAGAATAAGGGTCATTGTCGACCACAATTTATGATATTAAAAGCAAAGGCTTTCTACAAAAGTTACCAAGCAAAGAATTTTTGGATTGTAAATTTATTAATATATTAATGTGTTTTGGTGTTTCTGATATTGGAGTTGAAGGTTCATGAGGGTATGAAAGGTGTGAAAGGGCGGACATCAATAATATGATGTACCATGCAAAGTGAGAAGTGGAAAATGACATGTGTGGGACTCACCTCCTAGCCGTTTTAGAGCCCTTACCTAGTCACCATCTAGAGTTCTCTTTGAGGTTCCTATACTCATCTGACCATCACGAGTAGGTACCTTGTATGAACTCTCAATCTTTTGGCCTTGGCTATCCCTCGAGCAAGGAACTTATTGTTCCTTGAGGCACATACATTTCTAGAATATAAAACTCTTTCCCCCTTCTAAAGATCATTGTCCTCAATGATATAGAAGGAGCTACAAACCTTAAAATCACAATCTCTGAATCCAAATAATAAGAGTATCGTGTGCTAGGTGTCTGAAATACTAGATAATAAGAAAATAAACAACTCATCTCTCTGCTTCCTATCTAGCATTTCCACCAATAAATAGTAGTCCTTGCCTTTGGCATACTATAGGAATCCTTTTGAGGCCCAATGAGTCCATATTTGTGTAGCATAAGTACTTGAAATATCCTTGGACTCCCTATGCTTAGACCTTGACCACTAACTTTTGAGGGCTTTTCACCTGTAGAGACCTTGGTAACTTGTTCTTCTCTCCCTAAAATAATCACGGACAGCTTGTCACATGGTATGATTGTGTAAAATCACTTGTTCCACTAGAGGAATAAAAATACTATGCTTCTAGAAACCAATTTGTCTCTGGCCCAATCTCTATGGAAAAATACTAAAAATAATTGAAATATTTTCCAAATATTGCTTGATATCTAAGCTCAAGCAAATCTACCAAATTTACTCACTCTAATGAAATGAAACTCAAGAAATTCTCATCATGATCCAAACTTTAAATCTAAGATATCAATATCAATGATCTAGACTATGGACCAAGATGTCAATCTATCAATGATCCAAACTATGGACCAAAATTTCGATCTATCATATATAATAATCCAAACTATGGATCAAAATATCTCCCATACAAAGTAAATCCCAATCCCCTCTATGGAACTAAGTCCATCATGCCAAGTGAAGATGTGATAAGAAAGTATACCAGCTAGTGGAACTACCAACACCTTCCCAATAATAACATGCAAAATTTTCCAAGCAGATGAAACTTGATTTATCTTTGCACACCATCTGATCATCACAATGATCAAATCATTCCCAACTAGGAATAAGGTGTCTCTAGTAAATTGCTATAATAATCAAGAACTCCTAGATATAATGAGGATCATAATATGAGTCCACTAAATATACTGAAAAATAGTAACTAGATGTGTGCACACTCATAGCCCACTAGGCTAACCATCTAGCTCACCTCATACACACTATGTATGAACCATGGAATATTCTTAGGTATATAAAAAAGTAGTATGTACTCTATGAATTTCTTCTTAGTGCAATTGTGTATTCAAAATTCTTATGTGCAAACCTTGCCTTTCCACTTCTAGGCCAGTTGCCTACAACTTGCCTTGTTTGTGATCACTTACAGGAGTGAGTGTCTCAATTGCCTCTTTGTCTAACGATAAGATCATATGAATGAGCTCCAAATCATATAAAGAATACAGTCTCAGAGACGTCTCTCCCATACCATGTGTCCTACACCTAGCTACAATACAAAGTTTGATGTCCCATACCACCAAACTTTATACCCCACATAGATGTGTGTATGAGATTAAAGGCAAACACCTCTCAAAAATACAAGAACAGATCGGTGAGTACTCACAACCATAAATAATAATAAATTCTAGAGGTTGCTTTTCATGTGCAGAGATTCTTTGACCTATTAAATGATCCTTAAAATTAATGAAAATATTTGAGGACAAAGTGCATCAATCATACTTACATATCCAATAAAAGTCATGCAAATTTGGATCTACCAATTAAGAGAAATGCCCTTTGCAACAGCTCTATGTTACTCAGTACAACATATGATGGGCATATCGACACTCTCCATATCGACGTTCATCCCCCGGCGTCGGTATGATCATTGAAAATATATCTAAAGATCTCGTTACGCATATTGACAATTATCTTATGACCGCTATGATCGTTTAAAAATGGATCATTGGTATCTGTTCCAGGTGCTGGTATAGGTGTTAGTATAGGCATCGATATGGGCATTGGTATATGTATCAATATGAGCGTCGGTAATTCACTGGAATTATTGATGCATATAATGATGACCATACTGATCCCTATACCCACACCTATACCGGTGGCATCATTTTAAGCATAAAGGGGACTTGAGAGCAAAAATTGGACATTTTGAACATCATTCCAATTGAGCACTGTTTGTATTGAACTTGCCTACATGAATTGAATTGTGAACTACATTGTGCTGTGCACACACACACACAGAGAAAGATCTCTCTCTCTCTACACACACACATTCTCTCTCTCTCTGTATATCTCTCTCTCTCTCTCTCTCTCTTTAGATCTCGCTTCTTGGTAAGTGGTGCGCGTACTCTTACCCTCTCTCTTTCTCTATGCTTTCTGTTTCGTAATTTCTCTTCTCTTTGGTTTTGTAAGAGGTTTTTGGCATTGATTCTTTGGATTTCGACGAAAGAAAATGTTCATTAAACTTTGAAGACATCGATCTAAAAGAGAGACATACCTGTAAGTGATTGTTTTATTCTCTATTGATAGAGAGAGAGATGAAAGATAGAGAAAAAGAGAGAAAAAGAGAAAGGGAGAGAGAGATGATAGAGGGAGAAAGAGAGAGGGAGGGAGGGAGGGAGGGAGGGAGAGAGAGAGAGAGAGAGAGAGATAAAGAGAGAGAAGGAGAGATAGATAGAGTGTATACATGCACACATATACACACATGCATACATAGATATGCATACATACATACACACATATACACACATGCATGCATACACACATATACAAACATGCATTCACATACATATTCATACATACATTCACACACACTCACATACATACATACACACACTCACATATACATACATACACATACATATACACACACTCACATATATACATCCACATACATGCATATATACATACACAAACATATGCATGCATACATTCACACACATGCGTGCACACACATACATATTACATACTCACATACACATTCATGCTTATGCATGCTTCCATACACACATATACATACACACCCACATACATACATATATATATATATATATATATATATATATATATATATATATATATATATATATATATATATATATATATATATATATATATATATATATATGTATATATATATATATATATATATATATATATATATATATATATATATATATATATATATACACACACCCACACACTCACATAGATACATACACACTATCACCTATACACACACACACACACACTAACTTAAATATTACAAAGACACATGCATATACATACACACACATATGCATACACACATATGCATCTAAATACACACAAATATGCATATACATACATACACATATGCATACACACGCATATGCATACACACACATGCATAAACATATGCACACATATGCATATACATACATACACATGCATACACATGAATATGCATACACACACATATGCATATACATACACACACGTATGCATATACATACATACACATATGCATACACACACATGCATATACATGCATACACATATGCATAAACATGCATATGCATACACACATATGCATATACATACACACATATGCATACATACATACACACATGCATATGCATACATACATACACACATATGCATACACACACTTTTTAATTTCACTAAATATTTATAAAAAAGAGAAGGGAAAAATAAGAATATATAATTAAATATAAATACAAAATAGGATTTTAGTATAGATAAATAAATATGAAAATAGCTAGTGTTCTAACTAAATATATAAAATTAGGATTTTAGATGCTTTTATCAAATTAAATATATAGAGCTAGGATTAGGGTTTTTAGGTTGTTTACACATGCATACACACATATACACACATAATATATATACACATGCACACACACATATACATGTTTTAGGTCTAGGTCTTTAGGATTAGGGTTTTATATTTTTTACATACATATAATAAAAATAAACATATATAATTAAATATATAAAAGATAGGTCTTTAGTATCCGAATAAATAATATATGTAAAAATAAGTCCTTAGTATAGATAAATAAATATACATAAGAAATTAAATATATATACACACATATATATATATATATATATTTAAATACATAAAAATAGGTATTTAGTGTAGATAAATAAATATGAAAAGAGCTAGTGTTTGAATTAAATATATATATTTTAATATATGTAATTAAACATATATAATTAGTATTTTAGGGTTCTTTAATCAAATTAAATATATAAAAATAGGATTAGGCTTTTTAGGTTGTTTACACATGCATACACACATATACACATATACACACATAATATATGTACACATGGAAAAAAAAGTGATGCTTCCCTTGTTAAAGCTCCACAAAGGAACTCTGACCAATGCAATCAAAAGTGAATGAGCATGCCAAGAGCATGAAGTAGGCTCACCAAACCTCTAACAAAGTACAAAATGGGGAAGATAACATCATTATATAGATTGGGAGGAGGCTCTCTATAGTACATCATATGTGATATGATTCTTCTTGAAGGAGAATACATGGTAGAAGCAAATGGCAAGGTACCCAAATACAATGAGATACAACTGAAGTAAGTTAAAATGGATTGTCTCCTAGGTACAAATTGAGATGCACTTATATAGATACAAATGGAAATGATTGATATGAACTCATGTTGTCAATACATCCCTTGAAACTCCATTTTTGAGCAATTAAATGTTGTAGAGGTCCATAAAGCACTAGAGCGGAAGTAGAGGTAGAGCCTTTGAAAACATGTCTACTAGTTTCTCTTACAAGGCACATTGCTTTTGAATAAGCTCATGACATACAATCTTCTTGTGAATTAAGTATTACTAGATCTCAATGTGAATTGTCCAAGCATTGAACGCTAGACTCTTGGTCATCACCAAGGTTGACTAGTTATTGTTGTAGATGCATGTAGGTGTACCGTGCAAAATATGAGTGCTAGATAATAAATGTTGAAGTTGTATGACCTCACATGTTGCAAAGTTAAATGCTCATTACTCATCCTCGATGAATGATAAAGAAAATGTAGGCTTCTTCTTATTTTCCCAAGATCTCGGTCTTGAGCCAAGCAAGAATATGTATTCAAAAGTAGACCATCAAGAATAAGGATCACCAAGCTAATCTCAATCAGAATATCCTAAAAGATTTATCCCCAATGTACCAAAGACCATGATTTTTGGTGAGGGCAAGGTAACAAAGTAATTTTTTAGTAGCTTTCCAATGTTTCTAATGATGTGATGTGCAATCTAGTTTATTATACGAATCGCATAGGCAATGTCTAGCCACATGTGCACTAGGTAAAGTAAAGACTCAAGTAATTGTCAATAATTATACACATCCAAAGAGTGGTTAAATGCCCTTTAGTGTGATTTTGATGTTGGGATCAAGTGATGTAGATAGTGAGCAATGCTTGTCCATGTTATACCTAGAAAGTATCAAAACAATACTTCTTTCAAGAGAGAAATATGTCTTCTTTCATCTACAAAATTTCCGTGCTTAACAAGTAGTGAAGCAAGCCAAGATCCATCATTGAGTACTCAAAGTGAAGTTGATAGATGATAAACCCAATACGATCATCATTTGTTAAATCAAGCCATCCACAAAAAGAACAATGATAAACTAGGGACTCTTTCTAATAGATGTAGAAGTTAGCATTGATACTACTTGTATACAATTCTTTATGTTCAAAGAAACTGTGTATTTTCTCATCCCAAGCCCTTGGAGCTTACATAAGTCCATAAAGTGATTTGTGAGTTTGCAGAAATGATCGTCATTTCCTTTGATTTGGAAATCTTCATTTTATTCTACATATACCTCTTCTTGAAGATCACCATTTAAGAACGAACTTTTCACATATAGTTAGTAGATGGTCCATTTGAATTGTGCACTTAAGGCAAGAAAGAATCTAATATCCTTGAGCCTTACAGTAGGGCAAAATATTTCTTCAAAGTCAATGCCATGATTTTGTTTATATCCCTTTGGTACAAGTCTTGATTTGTACTTGTCGGGAATTGCATCTAAATTGCACTTGGTTTTGTACATCCACCTAAGTCCTATGACCTCATGATTAGTAAGCTTTCATAAAAGTGTCCATGTATTCTTCTTTTGGATTGAATCCATCTCTTTGAAGTTAGAACGCTTTCAGATTTGTTGAATATTATGCATAAGTGCATAATTGACATAGTCACTATGTACTTGTTGTTACTTCTCAAAGGGACTTTGAGATATTCTAGGATTTCTAGAAGTAACTGATTATGAACTATGCTAAGAAATTTATTTTCCCCTATAAAGTGTACATGGGTGGATAAGGACTTGAGCTTGGATCGAAGACTCATCAAAGATTACAACATTTGAAATAATGATGGATTTGTTTTCCATATCATACAATATTTGTGACTTAGACTATTCACTATATCCATTGAATAGATGCTTCTTAGACTTGGATCATATGTTCCAATCTTCCATGCACACATGTAAAAATGCTTTACTTCCAAGAAATCAAAAGTAATTAAGATTGATCTTTCCTCCAACATAGGCTTCAAATGGTGCCTTATTATGTAGTGGACTTGTGAAGCCTCTATAGATGGTGAGTTCATTAGTGTGTACAACTTTGGCCCCAAATTTGAAGGGTAATCATTTGTTGTGAAGCATGGTACATGCCATCTCCATGACATTGTGCATCTTTCTTTTAGTAATTCCATTTTGAGATGAATTATGAGGCTATGTGACTTGTATTTTTATGCCTTTCTACTTTAGGAAGTTATCAAAGTTGTGATTGATAAACTCAATTCCATCATCTAATTTGATAGTGGTTATTGAATCATATACAGCATTCTCAACTTGATAGATCCACTATCACAATGTTGAGAAAAAATCTACCTTTGATTTGAGAAAACAGAGTCATATGTATCTATATTGATTCTCTACTAAGAGAAATAAGTAGATTGATTGAATATATTTATGCTGTATTCATAGGTCCACAAAGGTCAATGTGGATAAGTGCTAGAGGATTTCTTGCCTAGGTGGAAGCCTCCATTGGTATGGAAACCCTCTTTTGCTAACTGCAATCTTGACATACACCTTGAGCTTGATCAATCTTTGGTAATCCCTTAAGCAACTTGATGTTGAGAACTTGTTTAGTTAGGATGTATGGCCATATCTCTGGTGCCAAAAGTGTAGAAAGTGATTCATTTGTGAGGAAGAATAAAATTGTGTATTTTCCTTTGCCCTCGATACCTTTGATGTTATATCCTAAGTGTAAGGATCAAGTATTTTCACCAATATGGTCTCAAAGAGGACTTGCTTATGATCCGCAATGGTTTTGATTGAGAGAAGATTCATGCAAAGATTTGGTACAAAGAGAACATTTGATATGGCTTTGCATTATCTTTTATGATTCATAATCTATACTCTAGATTCAAGAGTACCTTGAATTAAGAGATTCTTTTTGTTTCCTAAGTAGAGTTCACCTCTGTGGAGTTCTAGGTCCTAAAAGGACTCGTGATCCTTGCCCAATGGGAGGTAGATCCACTTTCAAGTATCCATTCTTAGGATGAGCTAGAAGTGATCAAAGCATTGAATTTTGTTGAAATGAAGAAATATTTGCTCAAACATTGAGACGTATGTATGAAAGCCTTTGATTGGTATTTAGATGAAGATGCTTAAGAATTATTTTTCTTTCTATAACACAACTTCTCAATATGCCTAGATTTCTCGTGATGAGTGCATGTAAATGTTTTGGATTAGTTGTTATAGCCTTTCTTTGAGAAATTTCTAGATTGATGACTAGAGTGCTTAGGCTTGTTGAAGGGTTCTTCAGCTTTCATTATATCTTCTTGCTCTGTTGAAGACTTTGCCACTTATTGTGGAGGATCCAAAGTCTTTGTACTTCTTCCGAAGTCAAGAGTTAACCTCTATTGTATAAAATCATGGAATACTATTTTATTGGTTTGGGAGTTTGTTTAGAATCCTTATAGAGATATCCTTGCTTCATAGATGTCTACCACATAATGAGAGTTTGCATTAATAATCTTTAAAGGTGGCAACGACCTTGGTGATAGTGTCCGAGGCCCTAATTGCTAGGTTACATAGTTTTTGTTCTAGGACATAAATTCTTGAGGGATTATTATCTTCATAGAAATCTTGAAGTATCCTCCTAATTTTGTAAAACACGTTTTGGGAGAATTAATACATCCCTTTTTTTCAATCATCGCAACCCAAAATTTGTTATCCTTGGGCTTGCTTTCCGTTGATGTTTCATATGTACCATGCAGTGTGAGAAGTAGAGAATGACATGCGTGGGACTCACCTCCTACCCTTTTAAGAGCCCTTGCCTAGTCACCATCTAGAGTTCTCTCTGAGGTTCCTATACTCATTTGACCATCACGAGTAGGTACCTTGTATGAACTCTCAATCTTTTCGCCTTGGCTATCCCTCAAGCAAGGAACTTCTTCTTCCTCGATGCACATACATTTCTAGAATATAACACTCTTTCCCCCTTCTATAAGGGCTTTTCACCTGTAGAGACCTTGGTAACTTTCTCTTCTCTCCCTAAAATAATCACGGATAGCTTGTCACATGCTATAATTGTGTAAAATCACTTGTTCCACTAGATGAATGAAAATACTATGCTTCTAGAAACCAATTTGTCTCTGGCCCAATCTGTGTGGTAAAATACTAAAAATAATTGAGATATTTTCCAAATACTGCTTAATCTCTAAGCTCAAGCAAATCTACCTAATTTACTCACTCTAATGAAATGAAAATCAAGAAATTCTCATCATGATCCAAACTATAAATCTAAGATATCAATCTATCAATGATCTAGACTATGGACCAAGATGTCAATCTATCAATGATCCAAACTATGGACCAAAATGTTGATCTATCATATATAATAATCCAAACAATGGATCAAAATATCTCCCATTCACAGTAAATCCCAATCCACTCTATGGAACTTAGTCCATCCTGCCAAGTGAAGATGTGATAAGAAAGTATACCAGCTAGTGGAACTATCAACACCTTCCCAATAATAACATCCAAAATTTTCCAAGTAGATGAAACTTGATTTATCTTTGAACACCATCTGATCATCACAATGATCAAATCATTCCCAATTGGGAATAAGGTGTCTCTAGTAAATTGCTATAGTAATCAAGAACTCCTAGATATAATGAGGATCATAATATGAGTCCACTAATTGTACTGAAAAATAGTAACTAGATGTGTGCACACTCATAGCCCACTAGGCTAACCATCTAGCTCACCTCATACACACTATGTATGAACCATGGCATATTCTTAGGTATATAAAAAAGTAGTATGTACTCTATGAATTTATTCTTAGTGCGATTGTGTATTCAAAATTATTATGTGCAAACCTTGCCTTTCCACTTCTAGGCTACTTGCCTATGACTTGCCTTGTTTGCGATCACATACAGG